>CM056051.1:250088527-250688527 GCA_029574335.1 Rana kukunoris | reverse complement strand
ATGGCTGCAACAGCTACTTAAAGTGGAAATAAACTCTCTCTATTCAACATTAAAGTGGTTATATAGTTAAGACATGTTTAACCTCAATGCATTTCCATAAAAACATACACAAGAGGGCACAAACGCCTAGTGCATTACCACCATATAACCTTTTATTAAAAGCTCTGAGAAAGGGGCAAGGGGGTCTATCCTCCAAAACGCGTAAGTTCCCCACCGTGTGGCATCAGATGTACACCCATCCCACCTGCTGGAGCTGTCTATTTGAATAGCTTTATTTTATTTTCCTTTGTGAGTATAATTTTGTCATGTGTTTTTAATAAATGGCTATGGTGGTAATGCATGCGCACTAGGCGTTTGCACCTTCTTATGTATGTTTTTACAGTATTCTGAAGATCACACAGGAGGCCTGCTTTAAGGAAACCATTGCTTGCCATAATCTTTTTGAGAAGTTCATTGGACTGAGCACTGGATGTTTTTTTATTTATAGTAAGTAAAACATGTTCCACTGCTTCTTTTCTCTCTTGATCCAGTGCCATGCCCGGTTGCAGCTCTTCTCTCCCTTCTTTCTCTTCTTGATGGAAGATCAGGCAGCAGTGGGACTCAATGGTTTTCCTGCTGCTGTCAGTGAAATCCTGTGACGAGAGAGCCACGCTGTGTATATATTTGGATTCACACAGCCCAGCTCAGGAGCACGCCCACGCGTGTATAACCTTATAGCAAGCGGCTTGGTATGGGAGCACACACAGGAGGGAAGAAGGGGACAGCACTGGACTCCAGAAGAGGATGTAAGGAACTGCTGCACAAAGCAGGTAAATTTAAATCTCTGTGTCAGGGGAAAAAAATACTTTACAATCAATTTAACTACTTTTAATCCTTATTCTACTAGCATTTGAAAATAGATAGTAGGGTATACTATATTTTCTTGTTTTAAAGGCAGAGCAGGAAATTATGTACATAATTATATATAAAACTGTGATATTAGCAGCTAACACTAGAGGGCAGTTCACACCTACACACTCCCCCTGGTGAAATCTTTGCGTCCAGTCAAAGGCAACACAACATGCAAAATAAACATCAATTTAAGAAACAGTGCTGTTCTCTCCCTATTACATTGTCTTGCTGAGGAGAAACAACAAGTTAATAGCGCCACATGCTAGGTGAAGCAAAAGCTGGCAACATGCAGTTGGAGAATGCTCCTACCCATGCACTATACAAATGTGGGGTGATAAACCTGGGGTCCCCCAAATTATCATAGGCCAAAACAGGTGGAGGATGTCTGTCTCTCTAACCTCTCCACACTTCCCTGTAAGGTAATCCTGTGTTTTCAGGCACAGAACTAGGACTGTGAGTTATGGAAAGGGATGGCACTGGCTGTGTAGAACTGGGTTCCTGACTAGGTGTGCTCACTAACTGAGGAACAATCGCTGGAGATGTAGGGTCTAGTGGCTATCTATGAGGAGACGGGGTTGAGCTAGAGGCCTTAGGATCTACAGTCCAATCACTCCCATGGTTATCAGGACGATCAGATGAGAGATCTCCCTGAACTTGGGTCTGAGTCACACTCTCAAGTGTCATTTGAGCTACCTTGATCACTGCCTTATGGAATAGTCAGCAAATTATTTCTATGCCAGGCCTTGATCATACCTTTAGGTCCCTTTATCTTGTATAATGGGATACCCAGGCAATTTATTCACCACTGTAAAAGTCTCTTTTTTGCCATCTGTGGGCGACCTTGTGCTTTTCAGATGTTCCCAAGTTCCTTAGCAAGACTCGTCACCCGGTTTCAATTCTCTGTATCTTACAAGGGGTTTAAACGTTCTGTGGTTCCTTTTTTATTTTGATTTTACTGTCTTTTTCTTCAACTAAATGGTAAGCAGACTTGAGGCAATCTTTAAGACGAGCCACATATTAATAATGACTTTGATGACTAATACCATCAGTGGAGATTCCTAGTATGAGGCAATTGATGCTCCCTCCCTCTCTCCCAAACATCAGAAAATATGAGCAGAATACTTAACTCTCCTGCTTGGTGCAGTTATATGCACATACCATGGCTTCAACCCTACAGCCTTGTACACTCGGCCGGTTTCCTCGGCAAGAAAACTGCTGGCAGAGCTTTTTGCCAAAAAAAACGGTTGTGTGTATGTTTTCTCGTCGAGAAAATTGCCGGGAATCTCAACGAGAAAAATAGAGAACCTGATCTCTATTTTCTCGTCGGGATTCTTGTTGGCCTGTTTGCCGACAAGAAATGTGTGTGTGTGTGTGTGTATGCGGCTAAAAGCTTACCTGTCCTTACCAGTGCTCGATGAGACTTTGACACATGTGCGGTAGCTTACAAGGGTAGTGTAGGGTGAAGCAAGATGGCAGCGCCGGCATCGAATTTGACGAGTGCGTTCTTGCCATTCAAAAGAACACTCGGCTTTGCAAGAAAAGCTTGCCAGGAATCTTGTTGGGAAAACCAACATTTTATTCCCGACGTGATTCCCGGCCGTGTGGAAGAGGCTTATGACTTCAGGTATGCTTGTTGTTAGCAGGTATAGTACCTAGCATATCAAGCAGTTTCTAGTTAAAACTCTCAAGGAGAGTCATCAGCTGAAATAACCAATTTATCCCTATCTTGCTGTCAAAAGCTTTGATCTAAGTGTAACCTGTGGGGTAGGCTGTAATGAATAAAATACTTCTCCTAAAGCACCCTCATGACTGTAACTGCTCTTTGATCTTTGGTAGGAAAAGCTTGGGCGTATCTGGAATTATATTTCCAGTTCCTCTTGAATCATAGTCAATGCAAAGAAAATCTATACAGACTAAGTCCATAGGGCCTAAACTCTGCAAGTGTCTTATTGGAGCAGCTTGAAATGGGAGAACATTCCTTGGTAAACATCGGAGGCAATGGCTATATAGGCTAGCCACAGTATCTCTCATCTTAGGCCAATAAAAACGGTCTTGAACTAGGCCATGGTTTTTCTCAGGTGGCCATTGTGATCTCGCAGACTTCTGAAAACCAGACTATCTTCCATTAACAATATCGGAGAACCAGTTGTCGTCTACCAGGGTGGCCGTGATACAACAACACACAATAAAGCAGTCCATTGTCTATCTTAAACTTCCCCAATCTTTTAAGAATTGGCCACACTCAGTAGGTAAGGCTTTCCTGATCTCTTGGCCTTTGGTACTCCTATACAGAGAACCAATTAGGGGGTCAATCTTTTGTCTCCTGATCATCCGCTACGGAAATATGGAGCATTTACCAAATTACCCCAATGCCACAGGGTAAGCAAACATGTCTGGCACAGCTTCTAGTCCACTTCCTTCTATCAGTTGCATTTCAGAAAATGTGTATATATATTAATATATATTAACGTGCAGAGCAACTGTTATTAATATGAACACCCCCTGATGTGTCCAGCAATCAACACAAATATATTTATACTTAATCCTAATCAACTATAGATGTATTTAACCATTTTTGTGATTCGGCACTGCGTCGCTTTAACTGACAATTGCACGGTCGTGCGACGTAGATCCCAAACAAAATTGAAGTCCTTTTTTTCCCACAAATAGAGCTTTCTTTTGGTGGTATTTAATCAACGCTGCGGTTTTTATTTGTTACACTATAAACAAAAATAGAACAACAATGTTGCAAAACTTTTTGCTATAACTTTTTTTAACTTTTTGCTATAATAAATATCCCCAAAAAATCTATTAAAAAAATTTTTTTTCCACACCTTAGGCCGACACATATTCTACATATTTGTGGTTAAAAAAATCGCAATAAGCCTTTATTGATTGGTTTGCGCAAAAGTTATAGCATCTACAAAATAGGGGATTGTTTTATGGCATTTTTATAAATTTAGTTTTTTACTTGTTATGTCAGCGATCAGCGACTTTTATCGGAGGATGATTCAGCATCTTTCTTTGCGTCGGAAACCTGAAGACAAGATCTGTGAACACGGGGAAATTCTCTAACTGTTGTCCGACCAGCCTGGAATGAAGCTTCTCACGGCAGGAACTGCGGTGTGACACTGGAACTCAGAGTCCGTCTGTCTACAGTACTTTGTGCTTTAGTCCCTCCCTAACATTTTCTAATCTGACAAGAAACCGGACCTCTAAGCCTATATTACCGATTGCTTGGGTGGGGAGAGTTATTAAGTGGAGATGCACTTATGTTTTTTTCCAACAAACCGAGCGGGATCTGGGAAAGGTAGGGGTTTAGGTTGGGGAGAATCACTAAGTGGAGATGCACTTAGGGTTAAAGTTCATAGGTCAAAGGTTAGCTAGGGTTAGGCCTAGGGTTGGGATTTCCCATTGAAGAATATGGCTTAGGGTTAGGGTTTCCCATTGAAGAATATAGCTAGGACTCAGGAATTGGAACAGGGACCCCAGAGGTCAAAGGTCACAGGGCGTGGCTGACCCACCCCCACCAAAGTGTACCGCCTACCCCAACTGTGCATATGGACGTACCCATACATCCCCTTTAAAGCTGCGATGTCCGTCGGGTGCCCGCGATCGTGTCATGGATCTTCAGAACAGGCCTGTGTACTGCGTTGTGACAGGACACTGATCTACTGCACCATGTCATCGGGAGCAGTGATCAGTGTCGTGTCACATGTAGCCCATGCCCGCATAGTTAGAATCACTCCATAGGACACACTTAACCCCTTCCCTGCCAGTGTCATTTACACAGTAATCAGTGCATTTGTATAGCACTGATCGCTGTATAAATGACAATGGTCCCAAAATAGCGTCAAAGGTGGTCGATGTGTCCACCATAATGTCACAGTCACAATAAAGATCGCTGATCGCCACCATTACTAATAAAAAAAATAACAATAAAAATGCAATAAAACTATCCCCTATTTTATAGACGCTATAACTTTTGCGCAAACCAATCAATATGCCCTTATTGCGATTTGTTTACCAAAAATATATAAAAGAATACGTATCGGCCTAAACTGAGGGGAAAAAATTATATTTTTTTGGGAGATATTTATTATAGCAAGAAGTTTAAAATATTGCTTTCTTTTCAAAATTGTCACTTTTTTTTGTTTATAGCGCAAAAAAAGAAAAACCGCAGAGATGATCGAATACCACCAAAAGAAAGCTCTATTTGTGGGAAAAAATTACGTCAATTTTGTTTGGTTTGTTCGCACAGTACCGAATCGCAAAAAATTGCCCGTCATTGGGCAGCCAAATCCTCCGGGGCTGAAGTGGTTAAAGTTTACTAAATCTGAAGTTGGGAAAATAGGTCACTAACCCAGGACAAATTTGCCAATAAAGACTTCTGATTTTCTTTTCTTGAATGCACACTAATTCTAGATCTGTGACTGAAAATGTCCATATTATATTCAGACAACTAGCATTTCACAAGGAGGTCAGCATTGGTAGCTTCCATATTTATCTTAGGAAAGGTTTACTTTCTGAAATTGCTTGGTTATGTTTCCCCCTGGTAAATGTGACTTAAAGTGGATGTAAACCCAAAATGTAATTTTTTCTTTTTTTTTTGCTGTCACAATGTAGAGTATAATTTCCTATCATCTGTGCCCAGTCTTGCCACAAAGAGTTAATCCAGCTCTAAGCAATCCTCTTTTCTTTTTTTCAGTGAGATAAACGGACAAACAGGAGAAAACTTTAGTCCGTTCTTCCCCTTTGCTGTGAATGACAGGTTATTTACATATCTCATGCACTAGCCTGAGACAGACATTAATTTTTCATTCCCACCCCCACTCCTTTTCTGAAGTCATGTGGTTACTTTTCTGGATTTTGACTGGATGTTAGTGATCATAGCAGAATTTAGTGTAAGGAATACAAAGGACAAAATGCATGTTGACAAAGGGAGTGTAGAGGAGGGCGGGGAGTCTACTGACATCACGACTCCACCCACTGAGCCCACCCACAGAATCTGCTGTTTTTCAGTTCTTATAACAGACATAGGGGAGACATTAGACAAGTAAGGATACATGCAGGAGACATCAGCACTATGGCAGTAGTTTAGAAAGGATGAGAGTGGGTTTACATCCACTTTAATGATTTCCCTCTACACCTGGGTTCGAAGAGTTAAAATTTGAT
Source organism: Rana kukunoris (assembly GCA_029574335.1). Taxonomy (NCBI): domain Eukaryota; kingdom Metazoa; phylum Chordata; class Amphibia; order Anura; family Ranidae; genus Rana; species Rana kukunoris. The sequence goes on along the minus strand of CM056051.1, from coordinate 250,682,461 downwards.
ACTCCAAAGACATGCTGGTAGGTTAATTAGTTCCTGTCTAAATTGGCCCTAGTATGTATGAATGTGAATTAGGGACCTTAGATTGTAATCTCCTCGAGGGCAGGGACTGATATGACTGTATAATAAATATGTGTAAATTGACAACGCTATGCTATAGAAGTACCTGTAATAAATAAATAAATAAAACAAGAAGTGAGATATTGTGCTCATCCGTATAACTTCAAATACAATTATAACAGGACAGCCTACTTCCACAGGTGTGCAGTTACCTTAATAATTTTGCTAATTGTACTGTCATGACATCACATGTATGTACTAATAACTTCCACATATCATTGGTCTGGATGAGGCTTCTTATTTGGGGACACTGAGAGCACCTTGCATGTATAGCAAGGAACCAAAGGAAATCTACATCTACTAAAGAAGTTTAGATCCTACGTTGTCAAGTGCGCTTCCACCCCCTGTTGTTCTGCAACTGTATTACATCCAGAAACATATTGTGTAAAGATTGTCCAATATTTACTGTACTATTCAATGTTAAGAACGGTAGCCTGTAAAATGACCAATGTGAATGCAGATTGAATTTTTTCGCTTGTTTCCCTATGTCCGGCAATGCAGAATCCCATTCTTTTTAATCGTCCCTATTAGCACTTGTACTCGCATTCGCTCTATGCTCAAAACAAGTATACAAGCTTCTTTTTTTTGTATAATCAGGAGTTTTTGGCCCCATAAACTATAATAACAGCGCCTGTAAATGTGCAATATGGGCATTTTTGCACCATTTTTTCACCTGAAGAACTCCTCTCCTCCTCTTCTCTAGAACTGCCTCCCCCAGCCCAGGTAATGTCTGAAGCCTGATACATGTGCAAAAATGCTTGCACAGAGCATATAAAACGCCTGTAAAATGCTTTTAAAATGCTCTACGGTGTGAATACAGGTTTAATAGAACCAGAAGTCTCTCTGCAGAGGTCCAACACACACTCTGCTGAGTCAGAGCTATATCTGTTCAATGTTGAGATTTGCTGATTTCAAAGCAAAGGGCCTATGTTGGATACATGGATACATCTTCAATTTAGAGAGAAAGGGTCTTTCTCTACAGAAAACTGGAAGAAAAAAACACCAAGACTTCAACAGGTTTGTTTTGATGCACCTGGAATACACTATTCTTGATTTAAACAGAAAGTTAAGTTGCAATTTGAATATTAACGTCTGTCTGAGTCCAAAATTCACATTTAGGAAAGTGCTGCCTAGGTAAAGATGCTCAAGGGTTGTTTGCTGATGACTGCTTATTTGTACATACAGTGGCCAGGCTTCCTCAGAAATGACAGCAGTTGTCCATTGGCCCCAGAGTTGGCACAATAGGCCTAAACAGGGGGTATGCCAGATGCCTGGGCACACCCTAATAACTACATGCGGCGCCAATTCCCTCTACTGCTTCCAAAAACACATGGAGGCTGATTTACTAAAGGAGTTGGAAATCTTATCTAATGAAAAGCAAATTCCCGTTTACTTATTTCATCTGCACATGATGGGTAATTCAGTTGAATATTCACAAAATTATGTAAAGATTTTAAATTCCTTTAGTAAATCAGTCCATATTGTTACCATGTGATTGTGAATAAAGCCTACAATCATGGGTTGCAAGCTTTATTCGGGTAGAACTGACAGCATGTTTGCCATGCATTATAATTTTCACACCACTTCTGAATTTATGTTCAAAAATGAAAATGTTGCATATATTCAAACTCTGTGCAGTAAACACTTAACTTGCAGATTGCCCACCTCTATGGCAGTCATTGATTACTTTGTATCCCAGGCATGTAGAGTCCAGACAAATGAACTAGTAAAATAATCACAGGGATACCCAAGAATATTTACTGTTATAATGCAAACTGCAATGATATCCCTTACTAAACACAGCCTTGCAAATAGAAAAGGAATAATGGGACTGATGGCAAGGTCTTTAAACTTTATTCTTGTTACACAGTATCTCAGCCCGCAGCTGACAGTATAAACTTAGCAGTCAGCTGTTAAAGGATTAATGAAAATGACACAGTAGTGCAACCACCAAGGATATGTACCAACTATCAATTAAAGAACAGGCTGGCAGCTCTTTCTGAGAACATCTAGATTAGGGGTGTTTACAGCTGTTCTAAAGCTTTAAATCTAGGAGACATTTTGTGCATTTGCTTTCAGGATCAAATGCCAATATATGGTTCAAGCACCTTCATTGGTTCAGGTTACTAAACATGTGAAGAGAACACTGCACAAAAGCAGATTGCCCCTCCACTGGGAGCCAACCCATTTCTCGACAGATTTACCAAGACAATTTTTAGACTAACATAGGTGATCCCAAACTGGGAAGATGTTAGTTTGCTAAAGCACCATTTATTTTATATATATAATATATATATATATATATATATATATATATATATATAAATATACACACACAATATATATATATATATATATATATATATATATATTAGGGCTGTTACTGATCAAAATTTTTGTGTTCGATTAATCGTTTTTTATTTTAATCGATTAATCGACTAATTTCGATTAATTATAACGCACATACAGATCCAACTACTTTTAGTTAATCTCCTTGCAGGCTGATTTCCAGTGCAGCTACAAGCAGCAGGATACAAAATCACACAAAGGCAGCGCTCGATGGGAATAGCATTAAAACTTTTATAATCTAAGTAGGTAACAAAATAAATCTTGCACTGGAGATAAAATCGATGTAGCTACATAAACTGTAAAAATAGTGCGGAGTAATACCAAATGGTACCAAAAGCAGTCATAAAAATATGTAGCCAAGTATGATACTGGTATAAAATGTGTACAACGATACCACTGCTAAATCCAGATGAGGAGAGGTTAACATCAGTCCGTCGGCATGTAGCTGTCCCATGAAAGGAACTATCACAACTCCCAGTGGATGGTTGTAAAATCCCAGGTTAATAAAAGGAAGTGATAGAGGGAAGTGTAACAGCGACTATGTGGCAGATAGTAAGGTCCCGCCACCATGCAGATATGAAGGCACAGCAAAGGAGCCCTTCAGATGGATACGGCAAGCTCCGCCGGTGTCTGTGACGTTACTGGATCTCCGACGGAACTCCCTGAAGGCCCAGAAGCCGGCAGAGAGGCGAGTACCAATCAAAATAATTTTAATCGATCAAAAATATTTTGATCGATCAAAAAAATTAAAGATTAATCGATTAATTAAAAGTTTAAATTTGCACAGCCCTAATATATATATATATATATATGTGTGTGTGTGTGTGTGTGTGTGTATAAAAATGCTTTTGTTCAATAGATTAATGTTTTTATGAATTTGTTCACCGCCCTTTTTTTTTTTTTGCATTTCATTGCTTTTGATATTCTCCATCCTATTCTGTCTACATCCCTCCAGTGTTGGTTACACATTGCTCACAAAAGTGAACCATGCCTGCTGTGCGTGTCAGTATGGTTCACATATAAATTCTCATGGGACGCATGTGACAATGCAGTAGAAGAAAAAATAGGGAGGATTGAAAGCAACTTTTGAAACTAGTCGAGCATCTTAAATCTCATATTTCTTCATATTCAATTTTAATAAGTGGGTTTAGATCTACATAATATTAGTAAAGATGTAGTAAGATTTTTATGGGGAACATCTGCTAAATGACAACAGATATATTCACAAGCTTCCGACACTCAGGAGCCAACTCCATTTTCATAATACATCAGTTTAACCACTTGCCCACAGCGCTACAGCCGATATAGGGCTACAGCACCATTATTTAGTTCTGGGAGGGCGTGCCTGGACCTTCTCCCGAGAACACACTTCCTGCCCCGACACATGCATCAGAAAGTGTCTGCGATCAGCCGTGTCCAATGACAGATTGTCACATATGGCAATACACTAAACCGACCACATATTAACCACGATTAATTGAAAGGTTAGAAAATGCATGTACCAACAGCACATAGTCCCACCAGAGATTCTCAATCGGATTTAAGTCTGGTGACTGCGATGGCCACTCCAAAATATTCCAGCCTTTAATCTGCAACCATGCTCTAGTGGACTTGGAGGTATGCTTGGGACCATTGTCCTGTTGAAAGGTCCAACGTCTCCCAAGCCTCAGGTTTGTTACGGACTGCATCACATTGTCATCCAATATCTCCTGGTACTGAAGAGAATGCATGGTGCCTTGCACACGCTGAAGCTTCCCTGTACCTGCAGAAGCAAAACAGCCCCAAAGCATGATTGACCCCCCGCCATGCTTCACAGTAGGCAAGGTGTTCTTTTCATCATAGGCCTTGTTCTTCCTCCTCCAAACATAGCGTTGATCCATGGGCCCAAACAGTTCTAATTTTGTTTCATCAGTCCACAGAACACAATCCCAAAACTTCTGTAGTTTGTCCACATGACTTTTGGCATACTGCAGTCGACTCTTCTTATTCTTTGGAGACAGCAAGGGGGTGCGCCTGGGAGTTCTGGCATTTAAGCCTTCATTACGCAATGTACGCCGTATTGTCTGAGCAGAAACTTCAGTACCCACATCTGACAAATCTTTTCTCAGTTCCTCAGCAGTCACACGGGGCCTTTTCTCCACTCTACACTTCAGGTAGCGCAAACCAGTCAAAGTCAGCATCTTTTTTCTGCCACAACCAGGTAGCGTTTCAACAGTGCCCTTTGCCTTGAATTTGCGAATGATGCTTCCTATGGTGTCTCTTGGTATGTTTAACATCTTTGCAATCTTCTTATAGCCATTGCCCTTCCTGTGAAGAGTAATCACCTCTTCTCTTGTCTTCCTGGACTATTCTCTTGACTTCACCATGTTTGTAACCATATCAGTAAATGTCTAGAAGGAGCCGAGTATCACATTCATTTTAAAGCTGCCTAATTGGTGCTTATTAGGCTTTATTGCTGCTCCCTGACATCCACAGGTGTTTTCAATACCTGATTTAAAAAAACACTTCAAGGAACCTCTGTACTTCAGAGTGGTAGTCTTTAAGGGGTTGAATAATTGTGTAAATGAAGAATTCACAAAAGAAACATTTACTACTGTATTACAAAACTAATTGATGTCATTTTAGTTGCATATGGTTCTTTAAGAAGTCCTTGTAGGATTTCATTCTGAATACAATTACAAATGTACACTAAATTCCCTAAAACCCTTTACAGTATTGGGGGGTTGAATAATTTTGAACACAAATATATATATATATATATATATATATATAGCTCAAGAGAGGAAGGGGCTGGCCCAAAGCTCTACATTGGAGCCAAGGTTGAAATCTGCACCTTGAGTTTTCAAGGCTCCAAGGGCACTCTGGAAGATGTCCCCCTGTATGTGCCTACTGTTTACACATTGCAGCAGATTTGAAGTGGTATCAAACCCAAAAATGTAATATATTGCAGCTTACCAATCATTAATGTGCTGGCTGCATTCGGTTTTTTTCCACCCTCGGTTTTCATCCGATGAGCTGTACACAGTAACCCACCCCCTGTATTGGGGTGCCACCACTCCGGATGAAGGCAAAAAGGAGGCACAGCAGAGGGCAGTCTGGGGGTAGGGGAGTGTTAGACTAGACTGTCCAGGCAAACCTGGCTTTAAAGTAGAATGGCTTTAAAAGAAAAATGAACAGTCATATTTGCCCAGATGGCTGTAGCACTGATCCCAGTTACAGCCGTTCCCTGCCACCTCTGACCAAGAGCTGTGCGATCAGACTGCCGATTACTCAGCTCTCAATCTTCAGCCTGCAGAGAGCTGGCGACGGTCAAACAAGTTGAGTATTACAGAAGTATAGGTTTAAAAATAAAAAATGACTGCCCACCTCCATGCTGCAGCATCAGGTTGTTGTGTAAGCCTAGGAGGAGAGAGACACCCAGGAGAGCCGCTGATCTCATGGACATCACTGGATTGATATGGGGCTTAAGGGGGAGGCTGCACCCAGAACTTTTCTCACCTTAATGCATGAAGAACCACTATAATACTGCTTAAGGGCCAGTTCACACTAGACGCAGTTCCATTCAGTGTGCTTTTTTTTTTTCTGCACAAAATGCATGCAGTGTTTTCCATATATTCCAATGGCTCTAGTCAGTTTTCGGTCAGTTTTTGCAGCGTAAACTGACTGCATGGTGCCAACTAGAGCCATTGGAGTATATGGAAAACACTGTGCATGCATTTTTAGTGCAGAAAAAATGCACACAAAACTGTACAGACAGTGCTGGGACAAGGTAATTTGGTGCCCAGGGCAAAGATGGCAAACGGTGCCCCCCCCCCACCCAATTATCGTCACTGTTCATGGTCACCTTTGTGACTATCTGTGCCTGCCTGGACATTACCGCAGGCATTCCCGCAAGGGAAGGGTGCAGAACCCTTCCCTTTTGCTAAAAGATACTTCTCCCTTATAAAGGGCTTTTGCAAGAATGGAACATTTTCTCTCCTGCTACCCCTGTAATTTACTTGGGGGGGGGCTCTTGTTCTTGAAACAAAGTACCCATGAAGCCTGGAAGCCAGTCCCGTGATTTCCATGGGGATTTTCCTTCGACCTTTTTTGAGAATGTCCTTCTTATTCCCCCTGTCTTGCCCCAAGCTCTGTCAAGACATGTCCTCCTTATTCCCATGTCAAGCTCTTTCCACATGCTGAGCACTGCCACTAGTCACTGATGCCAGAGGCGGCTATAGGCTTTGTGAGGCCTCAGGCAAGACTTGGACACAAGGCTCCACTCACGCTCATAATAGGAAAAATAATTCAAGTGATACAAAATAACAGTGTGCCACCCACAGTGCTGCTGACTTCCCCTCCTCTGCTCACCCACTGACTGCTGTTGGGGATATTCAGAATGGAGGCCTGTCATTTACCAGCCCCTACCTTTTCTAAAGGAACATAGTGAATTGACGCACAGTAAACTGTGTTCACTATGCTTTAGTTTATGAATTAACAGAAGCCTCTGTCTCCTGTCCATTCAACTGCAGTGTAGCTGAGGTTACAGAGAAAAGGAACTGGGGAATGTTTTTCCTCAGTCCCTTTCACTGTCTTAATAGTGAGACTTCAGGGGTCCGTTTAGACCCATGATATCCGACAAAAAAACTCACCAAAAAATGTAAAAATAAATAAATAAAAAATGTTTGACTAAAATTTCTAAACAAACTAAAAAACCATGCCCAATATATAGCATAACTTAGCAACACACACTGTTTTTTTATGTATGACACAGGTCACCATCTACCTAGTAGGGGCCACAGCCCATGATGCTATTATAATGGTACTGTACAATGGAAGAAAATCTGAGAGGGGTGCGGAGTGTATGGAGGTGGGTGGTATGTAGATGAGAGGGGTGCGAAGTGTATGGCTGGGGATGGTATGTACATGAGGGGTGCGCAGTGTATGGCGGGGGGTGGTATGTACACGAGAGGGGGTGCGCAGTGTATGGCGGGGGGTGGTATGTACACGAGAGGGGTGCGCAGTGTATGGCGGGGGGGTGGTATGTACACGAGAGGGGTGCGGAGTGTATGGCGGGGGGTGGTATTTACACGAGAGGGGTGCGGAGTGTATGGCGGGGGGTGGTATTTACACGAGAGGGGTGCGGAGTGTATGGCGGGGGGTGGTATTTACACGAGAGGGGTGCAGGGTGTATGGGCGGGGGGTGGTATTTACACGAGAGGGGTGCGGAGTGTATGGCGGGGGGTGGTATGTACACGAGAGGGGTGCATGGCGGGGGGTGGTATGTACACGAGAGGGGTGCGGAGTGTATGGCGGGGGGTGGTATGTACACGAGAGGGGTGCGGAGTGTATGGCGGGGGGTGGTATGTACACGAGAGGGGTGCGGAGTGTATGGCGGGGGGTGGTATGTACATGAGAGGGGTGCGGAGTGTATGGCGGGGGGTGGTATGTACATGAGATGGGTGCGGAGTGTATGGCGGGGGGTGGTATGTACATGAGAGGGGTGCGGAGTGTATGGCGGGGGGTGGTATGTACATGAGAGGGGTGCGGAGTGTATGGCGGGGGGTGGTATGTACATGAGAGGGGTGCGGAGTGTATGGAGGTGGGTGGTATGTACATGAGAGGGGTGCGGAGTGTATGGGAGGTGGGCAGTATCAAATACACCATTGGTCACTGATGCATTGGTGACCAGTGGCAGTTAAATTAACCCCTCTGTGCTGCATTAGTGACACCAGTGTCAGTGTTTATGAACCCTTTCATGCTGCACCACATAGGGGAAATAAACACTGACACTGGTGTCACTAATGCAGCACAGAGGGGTTAATTTAACTGCCACTGGTCACCAGGAAGCTCATGTCGAGCGGAGCACACTCCGCCCAACAAGAAAGTGAATGCATCGGTTGGATGGACACTCGCACCTGCGCTCTGCTGCAGATATACTAACACAGACAGTGTATCGGCGGCCAGCCGTGACACCCGCCGGCCGCCGATACACTGTCTGTGTTAGTATATCTGCAGCAGAGCGCCGGTGCGAGTGTCCGTCCAACCGATGCAAGTGGTATTTTTACAAGGCCTTCCCTGCCCGTGCCTGACCAAGTGCGCACAAACACAGCCAGCTCCGTGATATACACAGGAGGGGGAGCGCTGCAGCCGCAGGAGGGGGGCGCAGAGCCGGCTAGTATGTACTGTGAAGTCACTAAGGCACACTGCCAGCCCGGCACCTTATCTGCGCCCCCTCCCGCCCACAAATGATATCGCCCGGGGCACCCGACCCTTCCGCCCCTGCCTTGTACCGGCCCTGTGTACAGAACGGCATCTGGCGTGAACTGGCCCTAAAAGCGAAAAATGTTATGTAGCAGTGGAAAAGCGAGGATCTTCTTGTGAAATGAAAGCAAAACTGAACTCTGAAAGTGTCCAAAAAAGCAGACAGAGGGCAAAGGACTGCCTGGTCTCCCTAAAGCTGATCTTTCCCCAACGTGTTCTGATCTTTGTCCCTGTATGGAGTGAGCCATCTGGTACAGCACAGTTACTTTATGCCAGGGTGAGAATAGTAATGACATCAGTTGGAGGTAGCAGTGCCTTAGATTTCACACCAGAGATACAGCCATGAGTCTGTCTGCTCAGAAGGGCCTAGGCCAGCCTTTTCTCAACCCTCTTAACACAGAGGAAGAATTACTAGATCTACAACTCATGATACATTCATGTGATGATCAGTGCGAAGAATGCCCCTTACACTTGTGGTCATTGGGAAGATTTGCCTTCTTACAGATCGCTAAAAAGATCAATGGTGTCAGTGGGAACTTATTGGAGAGGCAGAAATTGTTGATTGCTTAAAGGAAACCCCAAACTCTGAATTAACCCTGGCCCAGGCACCCTCATTCACCAACGTGCACCATTATAAAAACAAAAAAAGTCGATTTTTCAGGGTGCTGCTGGGCAAACTTAATTTTTATAAATAATCACTAAAACATTAAAATGTTTGCTTGTACGCACATTAAAAGGCTACTTTACACCTATGAGCGTGTTTTACATTTGTTTTAGGGGGTGCTTCTGTTTCTAATGGGCCCCCAATGCACGTCCATGTTCTTACTATAATTAATGAAAACAAGTAAAAGTGTGTTTAGGCCCATACACAGTGGGCAGTTTAATTTGTTGCAGCCAACAAAGGTTCACGTCTATCAAACCAGTCAACTTAGACAAGGTATTGAAGTATATATAAAAACACCAGAAATGTCGCTTCTAGCAGAAACTAAAGCTCAAACTGTACAATACAAAACAAAAGTAGATTTTTTATTCTTCCTCCAGAAAGTGGTCATTCAGTAAGGTAATGGTAAAGCTTGTACATCTCCCATACACTCATTGTACGAGTCTTCATATTCACTGTTTGGTTTAACCAGTATAACACACGTAGGTCGCTTGGAGCCAGCTGCAGCACCTAAATCCTGTAAGTAACAAAAATAAGGTTGGTAAGTTACTGTTACATTAAAGCCTTATTTCCACTTCTGTTATGTTCATGCATGTTTAAATTAGAAGTTTTGAGCATTTCAGACAATTTTTAATCCCAAAAAAAATGCATAAATGTAGTGCAAAAACATATCAAAACACATTAGCTGTGACCATGCTGACCACAGAAGTGCATCTGAGGCTTATTCTTTCAGCAAAAAGTTCCAAAGAAAGCAGTACTTCTCATTTGTCAGTTACCATTGTGAGCTGTACGATGGATACTTATTCCAGAGCTGCGTATTGCAGTGTATGGACCACTATACAACACAGGGCATAATGAAAACTGTGAGCTTACCCTTTAAATGTACATATGTTATGGGAAGAATTTTGTTGAAATGGATAGTCTGGTGACAGAACCTTTTTAGTACCCGACAAATATACCCAATACATAATATTGAGTAGGTTCCCCTTTTGCCAGCAAAACAGCCCAGACCCGTCAAGGCATGCTAGATCTCTGAAGGTATGCTGTGGTATCCAACACAAGCCTTCAGTACCAGATCCTTTGATGCCTGAAAGTTGTGAGGTGAGGCCTTCATGGACTGGATGGAGATCTGGAGAATTTGAGTAAACACCTGAAACTAGTTGTGTTAAACACATTCTTCAACTCTCTTTGCGGGGTGCATTATCCTGCTGAAAGAGGCCACTGCCATCAGGAAATATATTTAGGTAGGTGGTACATGCCATTCATGTGGATTTTGCTTTACAGGACCCAAAGTTTCCCAGCAGAACATTGCCGTCGCCAGCTTGCCTTCTTACCATACTGCATCTTGGCACCATCTCTTCTTCAGGTAAAGAAATCAAATGAACCCGACCAATCACATGATTTGAAAGAAAATGATTCATCAGACCAGGCCACTTCCATTGCTCCATGGTCCAGATCTGATGCTCACATGCCTATGGTAGGTGCCTTTGGCTGTGGACACGGGTCAGCATGGGCATTTTTAATACTTTCAACACTTGACACATGTTCACTTGCTGCCCAATATATCTCCTGACTTTCAGATGCCATTGTAACAAGATATTTAATGTTGTTCCCCTAACCAGTCAGTGGTCATAAAGCTTCGGCTGATCTGTGTATGCTGCATTTGATGTTTAGTACCAATAGTGATGGCTACGGAGTCCACCAGCTCAGCGGGAGATCTCTCCGCTAATCTCTGCTGAGCTGGCGGATGACAAGTCCCTCTCTGCTCACTGAGCGGGGAGGGGCTTGTGCAGCACCGCTGTCTCCTATGGAGAGATCTGATGGAAACAGACAGCACGTCAATTTTTAATCAGATCTCACCCGATCAGATATGGACAGATGGGGGACATATCGCCATATGTCTGATTTTGGCAGATCGGATGTCAGCGGACACGTCTCCGCTGACATCCGTCGCTCCATAGGATTGCATGGAGTGGCCGTTCGGGTCCGCCGACAAAAAGCTGACAGGCGGACCTGAACGGTCCGACTGTATGAACACCTTACAATTTTTTTTTATTTTGAACACCAATTTAAAATATATTCCACGGAACACATTTTAAGATGATCATTGTATCTGCTAAATATCAGCTGGTTACTTACAGATTTGGAAGGAATGTATGCGTATGGAATTCCACGATCCTCACACATGACAGGAACATGGCAATAAACTTCAATGGGAAGGGTGTCTCCAGCAAGCACAACGATTCTGAAATATCACACAACATTATTACACAGAGAAAAGAGAAAAAATAAAAGCCCTCTGAAAGATCACATTAATGGGAATTTTCACATTTCAAAGTAAAAGAACTTTGTTCTGATGACTGGCCTCCTCTTTAGGCTTCACTATTCTAACTTACGTCAACTCAGCACTGTCCTAAAGGCCAAGAAAATATGGCCAATGGTGACCAAGTACCAAATATAGCTTTAGTAAAATGTAAGCTTAGATGTCAGCAAAGTTCCAAACTATATATATTTTGGGAGAATGACCTGAACCTGCAATATCAATGCCATCTGCTCTGGAATCAAGCTGGCTTTTTGAAAGATGGTGTGCAAAAAAAAACAAAAAAAAAACCTTGGGCTTTCACACTGGGGAGGCGTTTCTCAGGCACCATTTCTAGCACTAAACACCTGAAAAACACCTCAGTGTGAAAGTAGCCTAAATCATAAAACCAATAGCCTTATGCTGACAGGTTCTGTGATGGTTTTCTCCTACAACTCAAAGTCAGTGACAGCAGTACATATAGAAGGCTACAAATTGACTACCTATTCCACTTTCAGAGGAAAGCGCTTTCCAAGTTCAAAATATGCACATAATACAAAAAAATATATAAAGTTATCCAGTGTAAAAGACTATTTACTTTCAACAAATGGAAGAGCAGTTAAAATATGACACAGCAAGCCCCAGTAAAGAATGAGATACAAAAGGCAACAAACATGATCAAAGCACAAGTTCACCTTTGGGAACATGTTCCACATGTTACAGCCACTGTCCAATCCACCCCTCCCTGTCAAAGCAGTATGGCGAGAAGTTCCCCATACTAGCGGTCAGTTTTTAATATCAGAGCGGCCTTGTGGGGCTCCGCCTATACAGCCTCATTCGTTCACACAGCTCTGCAGCTGTTGGCTTGTAGTTCTCAGAGCACTACTACAATACTGGAGCGCCGTGGTAGTTCATGGATTCTTCCCGTCAGTGTATCCATTTGCCCATACAGGATGCACAGACACAGATAGACCTGCAATGTTTTACACACTCCAAAAAAAATGCATTTTTTTTTAAAGTGAAATTTAAAGCAGACCATTATTTTTGTTATCTTTTCGTCTATTAAATCTTTTGCCCTTGTCATTTTAACCCCCCCCCCCCCCCCCTGTAAATACCTTTTACAGCCCACTTCCTGTTTGTCTGGTCATTGGCCTAAGCTTATGACATCATGCACAGCTCTCTTGCTCTAGTGAGAGTTTGCCAGGAGGGGGGGTCATAAGAGGCCCAATCACAGCTGCAAAGCTTGAGGTATGTGTGTAAATCCAGGAAGTGAACAGGCAGTAGCTTCAGCTGCCCACAGTTAAAATGAATGCAGCCAGACTCAGTGGAGGGAGATTTCTGCAGCATATTTGGCAAGTAAAGAATCACAGTATGTATAAAATTTGCAAAGCGATTGGAGGGAAGCTTCAGAATGGCAAAGATGTTTGTATTACAAATTATGAGCAGACTGCAGTTCCTCTTTAAGTTCTTATGCCGATCATGAATATGGATGGGTTCACACTATACTACATGACAGCAGTACAACTTTCATCCTACTTTGCTCTACGACATCTGTCCTACATTGGTACTACATTGGTCCTACATCCATCCGACTTTCATGAACAGGATACTACTTTGTGATAGTCTGACTTGTTCTTTGACCAATCAAAACAATCCCAGAGTGAGTTAAATTCCTTTTACTGGTGCTGTAATCACAATGTCGGATGTCAAAAGTCAGATGGTTAGGACAAGGATCCTACTTTGATCCGACTTCAATGATATTCAATTTGCTGAAGTAGGATCAATGTAGTGCAGGGAGCATTTTCAAAGTCGGACCAGTTAAGACGGCTCTCATAGGGAAACATTGATTTCCACACAACATGCGCTCCCAATGTCGGAGAGTGTCAGACAAGTGTGAACCAAGCCTAAGGCCCCTTTTACACTGGGGCGGTATAGCACCGCTCCTCTCACCACTCCAAAGATGCTGCCGACAGGAGATTTTTCTCTCTCCCGCCAGCGCATTGCCTCAATGTGAAAGCCCTTAGGCTTTCACATTGAGGATGGTGGGCAGAAGTTTTTCCGGCGGTATAGCAGTGCAATTTTTAGCGATGTACCGCCTGAAAAACTCCTTAGTGTGAAAGGGGTCTTCGAGCCCTTTCAGACGTGCGGACCGCAAGTCCGCTTTTTTATCCATCCATATGAAAAAGGGACATACATTGGTCCCTATGTGATTGCGGGTGTCAGCGGATGAACATCCACGGACACCCTTAATCACCCGCCTACGCAAACATCCGATTTTTGCAGATGGAAGAAAGAAAACGGAGGCGGGTCATTACTGATCCGCCCCGTGTAAAAGGGCCCTATGGCAACTTTCAAGAAACTGGTGCAGGTGTGCATGGTAGCCAATCAGCTTCTAACTTCAGCTTGTTCAATTAAGCTTTGACAATAAAACCTGGAAGCTGATTGGTTTCTATACACAGCTGCACCAAATTTTGAACTCACAAGTTTTAGTAAATCTCTTATGCGTGTGACTAACTTACCCCTTTTCTCCTTTATTGATGAATTTCTGCACCTCTTTTACACCTCTCCGAATATTCTTATGTTTGACGGCTGAAAAAAAAAAATATATATATATTGGTCAAACATGTTAATACTTATCAAATATGCACCTGAAGTTTATGCCATTTACCAATGTGCTTTCAGTTCCTGATAAACACTGAAATGTCAAATTGGGAAAGCAGGCAGTGCATACTAGCATATTATTTTTTTTTATTCAAGACTTTACTATTTTAAGAAAAGAATGGAGCTTCAAGATTCAGTATGTAGATGCTGGAAGAGAAGTAACCAAGTGTCACATCAAGAGATGGTAGTCTACTATACACCCTCTGCTGGCCAAAAATATATGGGCACTGTTGTAATTAATGGGACTCAAAAGAAAACTCAGATACCGTGCACTCCAAGTGACAATCACCAGGGTTCTGCAAGTGCACATGGATACAATACGTGTTGGAAGGTGACTGACAGCGCCTAGCACCACAAAAGCCATGCTGCTAATTTCCTTCCACCTTGATATGGCACCAGAGAAATATCCCAACTCCCACAAAGAGAGAGAAGGACAATGACATGTGCCATTTCTCCAGGGCGTGTACTCTACTGCAGCTCACCTCTACCTAATAGGTCTTAGGTCAAGAAGTTAAATACTTCACCCAGCAATGTACATCAATGCCAACAGTGCAAGAACAACAAGAGGGGACAAAAAGATGAAGATGGTGAAAGACTTGCTGCAGGAGACTGAACATGCTTCTAAAGACATATTACATGAGGCTGACAGAAATCACTACTGTAACAGAACAATAGGGAAACAGATTAAAGTCTGCAAGGGCCGCACGTGGCCCCCAGGGCTCTATACTATCCCCCTTTGCTCCTCCCCTGGCTGCTACACAGGGTGTGTATATATATATATATATATATATATATATATATATATATATATATATATATATATATATATATATATATATATATATATATATATATAAAAAAACGCTTTGATCGTTCTTATGGTGCACAGAATCGCCGGCTGAAGACGGCGATATCTGAATGATGCCTGCAGCTGCAGGCATCTTTCAGATATCCCCACACAAAGTGGAGGACGTCATATGACGTTTTTTCTCAGTTAAGTTCTCGGCAGTTCTCAGGAGGAAAATTATCTCCTCTGAAGCTGGTTTAATAAACTGAGAACTTCAGTTCTCAGAGGGAGAACAGAGGAGAAGAGTTTCCTCTGAAAACGTCTGAGAGATGTGTAAAAGTGGGTGTTCTGCCTGTAATCTCATGAGATATTGTGAGATTATGGTGCAGCCAAGTTCAAAAAGTGAAACTAAAGTTTAAAAGAACATGTAATTACATGTTTTCAGACATGCGAATACACATACACACACACACACACACACACACAGGTGCTGATATTAAGAAATAGGCCTTCTTCCTCTTATCACACACGCTTCTCTCCCAGATTCTCCACCTCTGAGCTGGTGAATCTGGAAGGGAGATATTTCAGTGGAAGAGCTGTGAAATCTTCAGATCTCGGTTTATCAAACTGGCCGTTTGTGACAAAACATCCACGTGCTGTGATGTGAAGTGGAGACTGTTCTCTGCTCCTTATCACAGTTTATTAAACCGGCAATGCTCTGTGATAAGCCGTGATCATAATGATCTCAGTTTATTAAACGTACACCAAAATGATTGTTTGAAGTGAAACATATTTGCACCAGGCTCTAAGTGCGAGAAGGAAGGGCAAGCAGTAAAAATGAAACCTAAGCAGCTTATAAATCTTGTGATCTAATCTGCACATAGCTTGAAGTGCTTTATCCCTCCCTTGATGAGTAAAATGGCAGAGAATATTTACTAACCTTGGCAGCTTATTATTCTAAATAGGAAACTAGGGTTGTCCTGATCCCGAGTCTAGTATCAGTATCGACACCAAGCATTTGCCCGCCGAGTACTCCGATTCTTCAACCGATAACTGGGCAGTCAGGGTGATCAGTGTGGTGGGAGAGGTACAAGCACTGATCACCCTGTATAGATTTCAAAGTCCAGCTTTCAGCTGCCTTAGTGAAATCAGCAGTGATCTTTCCCACACACGATCACTGCTGACTGTCCCGGCATCCTCCTCCAGTCCCTCTCCGTTTGTCTGCTCTGCTCCCCTGTCCCCACTTTCTTTTCTCCCCCCCGCCGTGCTGCTCCCCTGTCCCCACTTTGTTGTCCCCCCCCCCCCCCGCCGTGCTGCTGTCCCCACTTTCTTGTCCCCCCCCCGCCGTGCTGCTGTCCCCACTTTCTTGTCCCCCCCCCGCCGTGCTGCTGTCCCCACTTTCTTGTTCCCCCCCCCCCCAGCCGTGCTGCTGTCCCCACTTTCTTGTCCCCCCCGCCGTGCTGCTGTCCCCACTTTCTTGTCCCCCCCGCCGTGCTGCTGTCCCCACTTTCTTGTCCCCCCCCGCCGTGCTGCTGTCCCCACTTTCTTGTCCCCCCCCCCGCCGTGCTGCTGTCCCCACTTTCTTGTCCCCCCCCCCGCCGTGCTGCTGTCCCCACTTTCTTGTCCCCCCCCCCCCCCGCCGTGCTGCTGTCCCCACTTTCTTGTCCCCCCCCCCCCCCCCCCCCCCGCCGTGCTGCTGTCCCCACTTTCTTGTCCCCCCCCCCCCGCCGTGCTGCTGTCCCCACTTTCTTGTCCCCCCCCCCGCCGTGCTGCTGGCCCCACTTTCTTGTCCCCCCCCCCCCGCCGTGCTGCTGTCCCCACTTTCTTGTCCCCCCCCCCCCCGCCGTGCTGCTGTCCCAGCTTTCTTGTCCCCCCCCCCCGCCGCCGTGCTGCTGTCCCCACTTTCTTGTCCCCCCCCGCCGCCGTGCTGCTGTCCCCACTTTCTTGTCCTCCCCCGCCGCCGTGCTGCTGTCCCCACTTTCTTGTTCCCCCGCCGCCGTCTGCTGTCCCCCTTTCTTGTCTTCCCCCCACCGCCGTGCTGCTGTCCCCACTTTCTTGTCCGCCGCCGTCCCCCCCCGACGTGCTGCCCCCACTTTCTTGTCGTCCCCCGCCGTGCTGCTGTCCCCACTTTCTTGTCGTCGTCCCCCCCCGCCGTGTCGTCCCCACTTTCTTGTGTCCCCCCCCCCCCCCCGCCGTGCTGCTGTCCCCACTTTCTTGTCGTCGTCCCCCCCCCCCCGCCGTGCTGCTGTCCCCACTTTCTTGTCGCGTCCCCCCGCGTGCTGCTGTCCCCACTTTCTTGTCGCGTCCCCCGCCCTGCTGGTTGCTGTCCCCACGTCCTTGTCGTCGCCCGCCGTGCTGCTGTCCCCACTCTCTTGCTGCTGTTTGCTGCTGTCCCCACGTTGCTGCTGTCCCCACTTTCTTGTCGTCCCCCCCGCCGTGCTGCTGTCCCCACTTTCTTGTGTCCCCCCGCTGTGTCCCCCCCCACCGTGCTGCTGTCCCCACTTTGTGTGTTCCCCGCCGTGCGTGCTGTGTTCTTGTCGTCGCCCCCCCCCCGCCGTGCTGCTGTCCCCACTTTCTTGCGTCGGCCCCCCCCCCGCCGTGCTGTCTGTCCCCACTTTCCGCCCCCCCCCCGCCGTGCTGCTGTCCCCACTTTCTTGTCCCCCCCCCCCGCCGTGCTGCTGACCCCACTTTCTTGTCCCCCCCCCCCCCGCCGTGCTGCTGTCCCCACTTTCTGCTGTGTCCCCCCCCCCCCCCGCCGTGCTGTGTTCTGCTCCCCCCCCCCCCACGTGCTGCTGTCCCCACGTGCTTGTGTCCGTCCCCCCCCCCCCGCCGTGCTGCTGTCCCCACTTTCTTGTCCGTCCCCCCCGCCGTGCTGCTGTCCCCACTTTCTTGTCCATCCCCCCCCCGCCGTGCTGCTGTCCCCACTTTCTTGTCCGTCCCCCCCCCCCGCCGTGCTGCTGTCCCCACTTTCTTGTCCGTCCCCCCCCCCCCGCCGTGCTGCTGTCCCCACTTTCTTGTCCCCCCCCGCCGTGCTGCTCGATCTGTCAGGATGGAGAGCGGAGGTAGGAGCTGGTAAATACGGCTCCTTGCTTTTCTGACTGTACAGAGTCAGTGATTGACAAATCGGCCCGACGTGAACATGGCCTCATTGTCAAAGCTTAATTGAACAAGCTGAAGTTAGAAGTGGATTGGCTACCATGCACACCTGCACCAGATTTTGCACTCCAGTTGTAAATAAATCCCAAAGAGAGGTGATGAATCTGCCCAACGGGCACAGACAGCAATAAACCTGACGTGTTCAAATCCTTCTCTACTCCAGTGTTTTTCAACTCCAGTCCTCAATGCACACCAACAGGTCATGTTTTCAGGCTTTCCATTATTTTGATCAGTTTCACTGCCTTAGTAATCACCACAGCCATTTCATCTGAGGGAAATCCTGGAAACTTGACCTGTTGGTGTGCCTTGAGGACTGGAGTTGAAAAACACTGCTTTACCAACCCCGAAAAAGGAAAAACAAAGTTTTGCCTGCAAGTAATACTAAAAGCAAAAAATAAAACACAACCAGCCAACCTGTCATACTTACCTGAGCAGAGCAGCCCCAATCCTCCTATTCTTTGGTCCCCCCACCAGCACTTATGGCCCCTCCCTCCTGTGAATGCCTCTGTTGTATCAGAATACCGCTACCCATCAGACAATGCAACAGAAGTAACATTGCGAACAAAACTGCGTATTGCGCATGAATCGCCGCTATGCGTTTCCTAATCCGACAGAACACGAAGGCGACAGTGGACATTTTGTTACACCCAGGCAGGTTTTAAATGTCACACTTATTTGAGCAGTTAACTCACCTTATATACCGACAGACTTTTTCACCCCGCAAACGAGTCAAGGCGTGTAAAAAAAAAAAAAAAGTCCATCTGCGCCAAATGACTATCACTTTGGCGGAGAGCAGTGCAACAAGACGTCCATCGCTACCTTCTGACTGCAGGCTTGTCGCCGCTTTTCAAATGCAACATCAAAACAGTGTCACAGATTAAAAAATACTGGATTCCAGAACATGAGGCGAGTTTACTGCGAAAATAAGTGCAAAATTCAAGACTGGACGTAAGAAAATGTTTCTGTCATATTGGAAAACCTATTGGAATGCATAGCGGCCATGATGGAACGCATGGCACACGCGCAGTAAAAAATGTTTGCTCAGAACATCACTGCTGTTGCTTTTTATGATGGGTAGCGATATTCTGACAGGACACCCCCACAGCAAGCAACTTGCTATGGGGGCCTTGAGGTGCTGCTATGCAATGTCCATTCACATCTGCAGCTCAGCCCTGCCCCCTATTGAGTAAAAAATTTAATACATGTGAGCTTAGAAATAGTGCTGGCCCTATGCAGGGAAATCTCTGGAGACCTCTCCCACGTGTGCCTGGGTCAGCAGAATGCCATAACCAGCTCTGCCTTATACAGGGAGACATATTGAACAGCTCACAGCGTGCAATATGGCAGCTAGATCGGTGTAGAGGCGCACAGCCCGCTCCATACCTTTCTTTATACACTTGTACAGTCTCTTGGTAAGTTTCCGTCCCGCCATCGGCTGCGCGATGGGGTTGATGTTTGCCAGCATCTCCTCATATGAGCGCTCCGGGACCTCGGGCACCGTCTCCGCTTCCTCCTCTGCCTCTTGCCGCTTCTCTTTCTTCACCTTGGTCATCCTGGAACTCGACAGCCACACTCACACACGTGTACTCCACACTCTTCTCTCCTACTTCCGGCTAACACACAACTTCCGGCGGAAATGCAGTGTAGGGAGGAGTCTGTGCTTCCGATACAGAGTGGGAAGAGTTTAGCTTTTTGGTGTAGATTCTACACTGTAGAACATACAGACCTGGCTAGGGTCAATAGGGATCTTATTCTGCAATGACGGCTAATCGTGTGCTAACGGGCTGTGTTCCGTCAGATATGGCGACCCGTCAGAATTGGTAACGGAAGTGCCGTTACGTTGCCGCCATCTTGCTACACCCACACTCCTCCATAGTAAGGATACTCTGAGAATGGGAAAGCGGACATCTTGTTACACCCACCAGAGTTTTGCATTTTACACTTATATTTAACAGTAAAGTGAGTTTATACACTGAAATCCAGTACTTAGAACTCCGTCTGACTGTTATAATGTTGAATTTTAAAAGCAGCGGCAAGCCTGCTCATCTCACAGGTTTGCCAATCTAACAGAAGTTTGCTGCTTTTAAAATTCAATATCTAACCAGTCAGACAGACTTGTAAGTACTGAATTTCACTATATAAACTCACTTTCCTGTTAAAAATAAGTGTTAAATGGAAAACTCCTGTGAGGCTTCACTTCCTGGTTCCCTACTGCGAATGTGAAGTGATATCGACCCCTGCAGATTCTTCGGGTATCTATGCAAGTATCTGCACTCCCCTCCCCCTGAAAGGTGCCAAATGTGACACACCGGGAGGTTCTGAAAAGCAGAAATTCAATTTTTGCGTGGAACTCTGTTTTAAATGCAATTGTTATCTTTTAAAACATGTTTCCCAGTGCTAAAACTTTCATCCAAATTCTAAATTGCTGCATGTGTAAATTTCAAAAGCCAAAATAAAGGAATAGTAGTGGTAAAAAAAAAGCACTTGTTGGTTTAACTAAACATGTTTTTTTTGTATAATTCTCCTTTAAGGGGGGCGTGGCAAGAGGTGGGTGTGTCCTATGCCTACATACTTTTGGTAATAGGTGTCCCTCATTCCCATCCCAAAAGATGTGGAGGTATATACTACCGTGTTTCCCCGAAAATAAGACCTACCCCGAAAATGAGACCTAGCGCTATTTTCCAGGAGGGCTGCAATATAAGCCCTATCCCGAAAATAAGCCCTAGTTTGGGGAAATTGTGTGCTTTTCGAGGAAACATGGTATAATTCTATTAAGGCAGTGTGCTCTGTGTGTGTGTGAGACTGTCTCTAGCAGTGTCAGGTGACTTTGCTACAGAGCGGCACTTGCCTAATCTCCCCCTGGTCTCCTCTTCTCCCGCCTGTCTGTGGGGGATCTTGCCCCCCCTCCCTTCACAGAGCTTTGGCGGGTCACTAAAGGTACAGTGCCTCTGCAATCAACATGTCATACGGTACTGTGTGCAGTATGCAGCATGGCTACTCCACAAGGTATTTACAGATTATTTTTCTTCACATGCTGATGTGCTCTTCCCTGCTTCGTGCATTGCAGAGGGAGATGGGCCAGGGTCCCTCGCTGGTGGCTGGGAGAGGTGGAGGAGAGCTGAGGTATTTGGCACTGTTAAATTGCAGGGGCACACACATTCTGTATTGTGTGCTACTATAAAAAAAAGAATTTGGGCATTTTAAGTTTGTTCAAACTGGGAATTCCTGAATATGTTAAGACCTACCCCGAAAATAAGCCCTACTGGGTCTTTTGTTGCCAAAATTAATATAAGACCCGGGCTTATTTTCGGGGGAAACACGGTAGCTACAAGTTAGGGATCAGTTTAGGTGCATTAGGCTCTTAGCCCGAACCCACCTAAGCAAGCACACCAGGAAGCTGTTGCTGTACTGGGCCAATCATAAGCAGATGCGTGTTTACACGCCCACTGTATACATGCGGCTTACACAGGATTTTTTTTGGAACAAATTCATATTTATTGGTTTGTGATACTTGGGTAAAATGGACCCAGGAAGAATTTTGCAGTTTAATGTTTGCATAGTAGCCATAGGAGTGATTTCTCACCACACACTGCTGCTGAGCTGGTCTTTTACTGTAACCAGTGGCGGCCCGTCCATAGGGGCACCCAGTTCCGCCCCCCCCTCCTGTAGTCCTTTTGCTAAATGTGGCGCCGGTAACGTGCATTATGGGCAGCGCCACGTCAATGCAATAACAAGATTGCAGACGCGGCGCTTCATTTGAATGCTTTTGTCCCGCCTTGTGGAGCTTTCCGATCTGCCGAGTAGCTTCTGCCCGTCGCTCGTAGTATCTATTACTATGGCCGGGCAGGTTGATTGCCATTGAGTTAGATCAAGATGTCACTCCCTGTTTTCACACTCTCATTGCGCCCGAGAGAGAGAAAAACAGAAGTATAAGGAGCGGACTCCTCCATGGCCACCACACAGAAAGGCAGCTGTGTGAATGCCGGCGGCACTCCCCCCCCCCCTTATGAACTGGCGGCACCCCCCCCCCTTATGAACTGTAATGTAAATGTTGCTTTTGGAATTATCCCCCCCTCCCCACGGCTTATGAACTCTTAAAAGTGTGATTTATATCTCGGCGTTCAGCGGCTTAGCAACTTTAATGTGAATGACATTTTCGGGAGTTTCGCAGCACCCCACCCCCCCTATATGGGGCAGAAGCTACAACTGATGGGGCAGAAGCTGCAACTGATGGGGCAGAAGCTGCAACTGATGGGGCAGAGGCTGCAACTGATGGGAAAGAAGCTGCAACTGATGGGAAAGAAGCTGCAACTGATGGGAAAGAAGCTGCAACTGATGGGAAAGAAGCTGCAACTGATGGGAAAGAAGCTGCAACTGATGGGAAAGAAGCTGCAACTGATGGGAAAGAAGCTGCAACTGATGGGGCAGAAGCTGCAACTGATGGGGCAGAAGCTGCAACTGATGGGGCAGAGGCTGCAACTGATGGGAAAGAAGCTGCAACTGATGGGAAAGAAGCTGCAACTGATGGGAAAGAAGCTGCAACTGATGGGAAAGAAGCTGCAACTGATGGGAAAGAAGCTGCAACTGATGGGAAAGAAGCTGCAACTGATGGGAAAGAAGCTGCAACTGATGGGAAAGAAGCTGCAACTGATGGGGCAGAAGCTGCAACTGATGGGAAAGAAGCTGCAACTGATGGGAAAGAAGCTGCAACTGATGGGAAAGAAGCTGCAGAAGCTGCAACTGATGGGAAAGAAGCTGCAACTGATGGGAAAGAAGCTGTAACTGATGGGACAGAAGGTGCATTTGATGGGACAGAAGGTGCATTTGATGGGACAGAAGGTGCACTTGATGGGACAGAAGCTGCAACTGATGGGGCAGAAGCTGCAACTGATGGGAAAGAAGCTGCAACTGATGGGAAAGAAGCTGCAACTGATGGGAAAGAAGCTGCAACTGATGGGAAAGAAGCTGCAACTGATGGGAAAGAAGCTGCAACTGATGGGAAAGAAGCTGCAACTGATGGGAAAGAAGCTGCAACTGATGGGAAAGAAGCTGCAACTGATGGGAAAGAAGCTGCAACTGATGGGAAAGAAGCTGCAACTGATGGGAAAGAAGCTGCAACTGATGGGAAAGAAGCTGCAACTGATGGGAAAGAAGCTGCAACTGATGGGAAAGAAGCTGCAACTGATGGGGCAGAAGCTGCAACTGATGGGAAAGAAGCTGCAACTGATGGGAAAGAAGCTGTAACTGATGGGACAGAAGGTGCATTTGATGGGACAGAAGGTGCATTTGATGGGACAGAAGGTGCACTTGATGGGACAGAAGCTGCAACTGATGGGAAAGAAGCTGCAACTGATGGGAAAGAAGCTGTAACTGATGGGAAAGAAGCTGTAACTGATGGGACAGAAGGTGCATTTGATGGGACAGAAGGTGCATTTGATGGGACAGAAGGTGCACTTGATGGGACAGAAGCTGCAACTGATGGGACAGAAGCTGCATTTAGCACAGTGAGGAAGGTTTGTGGTCCAGGATGATAGGACAGTCAAAATTAGAAGCAGCGCCCCCCACCCCACAGTTGCAAAATGCCAGCCACCTGCACACCGGAAGCAGTGCGGCCTCTTTATGGGTTGCTACACTAATTTGCCTCTCAGCCCCATAAGACTGACATTACACTAACAGTGTAGCGCAAGCCGGCGGGGACTCTTTCCGTGCTGCCCCCCTGCAAAGTGCTACCCTATGCCAGGATACAATGTTGCCTCCATCCAGCCTGTGTGTATGTGATAGTTTGTTTCTGTCCTCTTCTTGCAACCAGCCTGTGTGTCCGCCATGAGCCCTCGCCATGTCCCACAGCTGCTGTTATCTAGATGGAGTTTGCGTCTTCCTCTGTGTAGCCGATTGATCGGCGTGTGAGGGGTTAATCCGAGTCGGCTGTACTCATCGTGAGCAGCTCTGCGCTCGGTTTCTTTTGTCTGAAACCGGCGCATGTGCGGTAGCGTCTTTCACAGGGTAGTGATTTTTATGCTACCCTCGAAACTTAGCTGTGAGCACTTTGTAGCGCCCCCTACCACAGTGATTTCAGCTTCCAGGTATAGAACATGCATACTTACATTGGTACACACTGGACCCATATAACTATGCAATAAAGATCATACCTGGAACTCAGCATTAGGATGGACATACAGTAGTAATAACTGACCTACAGCAAAAACTATAAGGCCAGCACTCACTTATCCATCAGAAAGACCTAAACCGTGCTCACCACCGCCCCCTATGTGTCACGTTACTACAACTCCCAGCAGCCTCCTCTGTGCTCGGTTTGCATCATCGCCTCCGCGACGGCGCTTCCTTTGTAGGCTGTATTGTGTCCAGGAAAATGGCGGCGGGGATCGGCAGTGAGTATTGTGGCGATGGCAGATAAATAAATAGTGATGATAAAATCCTATTGGCTGTAGGGTAACACGTATGGTTCTTATAAAGGAGTTATACGACATGGCCCTGAATGTGCTGTATTGAGTGTTTAGTGACACCTTTCTGTTCTCTGCTTATAGAGCACAAGCTGCTGAACGCGGGACCCACCGAGCCATGGTCCATCCGGGAGAAGCTGTGCCTTGCCTCCTCAGTCATGCGCAGCGGCGACCAGAACTGGTGAGCGATGTGACCACAGGAGTCACCTGTTATTATTGTGGGCTGGGGGAGGGGAATGGTGCTGTCACACTGCATGGGGACGGTGACTGGGGGGATGGTGCTGTCATGCTGCAGGGGGGCAGTGACTGGGGGAGGGGAATGGTGCTGTCATGCTGCAGGGGGGCAGTGACTGGGGGAGGAGGGATGGTGCTGTCATGCTGCAGGGGGGCAGTGACTGGGGGAGGAGGGATGGTGCTGTCCTGCTGCATGGGGGCAGTGACTGGGGGAGGGGAATGGTGCTGTCATGCTGCAGGGGGGCAGTGACTGGGGGAGGAGGGATGGTGCTGTCATGCTGCAGGGGG
This sequence comes from Rana kukunoris, assembly GCA_029574335.1. NCBI lineage: Eukaryota > Metazoa > Chordata > Amphibia > Anura > Ranidae > Rana > Rana kukunoris. The sequence goes on along the minus strand of CM056051.1, from coordinate 250,657,205 downwards.
GCAGTGACTGGGGGAGGAGGGATGGTGCTGTCATGCTGCAGGGGGGCAGTGACTAGGGGAGTGGGATGGTGCTGTCATGCTGCAGGGGGGCAGTGACTGGGGGAGGAGGGATGGTGCTGTCATGCTGCAGGGGGGCAGTGACTAGGGGAGTGGGATGGTGCTGTCATGCTGCAGGGGGGCAGTGACTAGGGGAGTGGGATGGTGCTGTCATGCTGCAGGGGGGCAGTGATTGGGGGAGTGGGATGGTGCTGTCATGCTGCAGGGGGGCAGTGACTGGGGGAGTGGGATGGTGCGGTCATGCTCCTGGGGGAGGGGAATGGCGCTTTCACGCTGCAGGGGGACAGTGACTGGGGGATGGTGCTGTCACGCTGCAGGGGCACAGTGATTGGGGGAGGGGAATGGTGCTGTCAGGCTGCAGGAAGGCAGCAAAACAAAGAGAGCACGATACTCTTTCATACAACAAGTACATGGTCCAGCAGGCACATAACAGGAATATGAAATGTTGGGATTACATATTCTTTAAAATGTTACAAAAATGGAGCTCAGCTGCAAAAGTGTAACATGATCCATAGCTATCTTTATCTGACTGTAGGTCAGATCACAATTCTGTAATTCTAAACTTTACTTCCAAAAAAAAAAAAAAATGCACAGAAAAAACAGAATGTTTTTATGTTTTAGGGTGTCTGTAAGCCGCGCCATCAAGCCATTTTCAGAACCAGGGCGCCCTCCTGATTGGTTTTCACAGAAGGTAAGTACTTGAATGTGTATAAATTTAAGTTTCGTTGTTATCAAACAGATCCTAATTGCAACTTGTAATGTGCGCAAAAGAGAAACATTTTGTCTTTTAGCTTTGTATACAGTAGCAAATGGTAAACGCCCCCGTCAGTTTAATTTTTGGCTGTCTGTGTCCCGCTGAAAATATTTCTGTTCACTTCCTGTACTAGAGATGGAACAAGGAATGAGAAGAAAACTCTCCAGGCTTCCAATCTTGGACAGTTGTTACTGAACCATTTATCCACTTTGGTCACCAGAGCGAAAGGTGTGGATAAATTATCCAAAGTTTTTGCTCCCTTTCTGTCTCTATAAATATGGTCACCAGGACAAATAGAGGGGTCAATCTCCCTAAAGGGGAAACATGGTAGAGGGGTTAAATCCTTCCCCACAATCTAAAACAAAAACATTCAAGGGACCAATCTTAACAATTATATTTTTGGGGGAAATTTGTCAGTGTCACAATTAATATCACTGAATGGTCATACACTTTAAATATAATTTGTAGTTTAGTGATTGTTATTAAAAAACAAACAAAAAAAAACTTCTCGGGTCCCTCTTCGGCACTCCTGGCCCCTCCCTCCTGTTAAGTGCCCCCACAGCATGCAGCTTGCTATGGAGGCACCCGAGTCAAGCCACAGCTTCCTATGTTAATTCAGACACGGAGCCCCAGCCCAGGCCCACTGCCTTTCTCCCCTCATTAGCTGACTGACTTGTAATGTGTTGCGTTGCGTTGTGTTGCAATGCAGTTGCTTTAAAGCGGAGGTTCACCCAAAAATCAACTTTCTGACATTAGATCCAGCATACTGCTAACATCTGCAGTATGCTGTTTTTTTGATTTTTTTTGTACTTATCGTTTTATGAGCCGTTGTTATCCATCTCCGAGCGGGGAATCCTGCGGGGAATGGGCGTTCCTAAGCCAAGAGGAGTTGATTGACGGGCTGCAAAGGCGTGTCACGCCTTCCGAAAATTCCCGTAGTGACACTCGGGTATTTTCCCCACAGGATTCCCTGCTCGGAGACGGATAACAACGGCTCATAAAACGATAAGTACAAAAAAAAAAAAAGCATACTGCAGATGTTAGCAGTATGCTGGATCTAATGTCAGAAAGTTGATTTTTGGGTGAACCTCCGCTTTAAAGCCGCATTGGTGTGCCATTTTAAAATAATTCTCGCCACACTAGGAGCTTTTCAGTAAGTGGTGGAACACGTTTTACAGTAAGATATGACTCTGAATAGGGCCCTTAGTCAAGTATATTGTTGATGTGATTTAATATTTTCTTTTTAGTTTACTCTTCTTATTACCATGTTTTTTTTTTTTTGTGGTTTTGATCTGTAAGTTGTTTTTGTGTATTCATTACACCCAATTTTGTGTTGTGTAGCATTGTGCCTCGCAGTACTCAGAGCTTTTGGAGACCACAGAGACCCCAAAGTGAGTATATATTTTTCTTCTGTCACATTAAAGAAAACCTTATGCGGCAAGAAATGAAATGGCTGTCCTTGCCTGTGTGATCTTTGAGAATTAATTATTTCATAGTACATGCAGCTAGTGAGACCTTATTTTTAGATCTCCTTTTAAACACGGCATACAACTGTGTTAATACCTTAGGACTGCATAGGCGACTAAAGGGTAAACTGCCATACCTAATAAACTGTGAAATCTGGGGAGTGTTGATGTAAACATGAAGAAAATATTTGGAATTTTAGAATTGGTTTGTATCTAAATTTAGTCTGTGGATTGACTACAGTAAATTGTAAAAAAAAAAAAAAAATTGCTTGTATCCAAACTCAAACTGTAAACTGACTGCAAAAAAAGATCCCAGGAAAGTAAAGACTTCTTGAAGATTACAATTATATTGGAAATTTAAATGCTCATACCTTGAAAGCAACCATACTAGAAAAGTCTGATACAATTTTTAAACAATACATTTAACCCTTTTACTGTCCAGTCTGTACATTGCATGCACATGACAGCTGCTAGGATTGCTTTTTGCAAGATAGCTGACCTTGAGCTAAAAAAACAATACCGAGATGATGCCTGCCGCTTATACTGATATAACCACTCAAAGTCCAGTGACTTCCGGGTACGTTGCTGTAGTCTGGGCATACAGGTTCCTTGACTGGAATAAACTAGGACTAACCTGGCAATTAAATTCCTTTAGGTATTGATAGTCGGCAGTATCCACATTTCAAATATTTAAATCTCTTGGTAGCAAAAGGTTTAATTATCGATGTAACCCTAGCATAATGGTTTTATTTGGTTCTGTTGGGTAGAGGTTCACAGCCTTACTGGTCATCTTATGTTCATTTCTAGACGGAAACGAGGGGAACGAGGAGAGGTTGTGGAGACCGTAGAGGATGTAATTGTACGGAAACTGACAGCAGAAAGAATTGAGGAACTGAAAAAGTTGATTAAAGACACGCAGGAGAAATACAGGTGTGCTTTTTAATGTTTTTAAACTTGTTCAAACTTTCATGTAGATATACAGTGCCTTGAATGAAAAGAGGCTCTTTCAGGGCGCTTTGCAGGCGCTATTTTTAGCTCTATAGCGCCTGCAAATCGCCTCCCTGTGAAAGTAGCCGTAGAGTTTATGGTAGCGTGGCAAGAAAAAAGCCATTGTTGAAAGAAACCCATAAGAATTCCTTTTTGCAGTTTGCAAGAAGCAATGTGGGTGACACAGCAAACATGTGGAAGAAGGTGCTCTGGTCAGATGAGACCAAAATTGAAAATTTTTGGTCTGAAAGCATAACGCTGTGTGTGGCAGAAAACTAACACTGCACATCAACCTGAACACACCATCCCCCACTGTGAAACATGGTGGTAGCATCATGTTGTGGGTATGCTTTTCTTCAGCAGTGACAGGGAAGCTGGTCAGAGTTGATGTGAAGATGGGTGGAGCCAAATACAGGGCAATCTTAGAAAATCTTTTGGCGTCTGCAAGTCTTGAGACGGGAGTGGAAGTTCACCTTCCATCAGGACAATGGCCCTAAACATACAGCCAGAGCTACAGTGGAATGGTTTAGATCAAAAGCATATTCATGTGTAGAATGGCCCAGGCAAAGCCGAAACCTAAATCCGGTTGAGAATCTTTGGCAAGAATTGCTGTTCAGATGCTCTCCATCCAATTTAAAGATATTGAGGTATTTTGCAAAGAAGAATGGGAAAAAAATGTCACTCTAGATGTGCAAAGCTGGTAGAGACATCCCCAAAAGACTTGCAGCTGCAATTGCACGAAAAGTGTTAAGGGGGGCTGAATACAAATGTTGAAAACCTTTTCTCATTTTTCTTCCACGTCCCAATTATGTGCCACTTTGTGTTGGTCATTCACATAAAATCCCAATAAAATACATTTGTTTTTGGTTGAAACATGACAAAATTTGGAAAATTGTAAGGGGTATGAATACTTGTTCAAGGCACTGTATATGCTAACAAATAATGCTTCCAATCAACTTTTGCCTAAGCAGCTGTACTTGGAGTGAAATATCAGGTTTTAATGTAATTTACAGTATCGAACCAGTGTGGTGTTTATTTTTTTATTTTTATTTTGTTTCCACAAAGTAGGGATAAGGCCGTGTACACACGATTGGTCCGTTTCATCGGTCCAAACCGATCGTGTTTGGGCCCCATCGGTCAGTTATCCTTTGGTAAAAAAAAGAACTTGCTTTAAAATTTAACCGATGGGCGCCTGACCGATGGGTCAAAACCGATCATTAGTCTGCAAAAGCATCGGTTAAAAAGCCGCACATGCTCAGAATCAAGTCGACGCATGCATTGAACTTCCTTTTTTTCAGCACGTCATTGTGTTTTACGTCACCGCGTTCTGACACGATCGTTTTTTTTTAACCGATGGTGTGTAGGCACATCAGTCAGCTTCATTGGTTAACCTATGAAAACGGTCCTTCGGACCGTTCTCATTGGATGGACTGATCGTGTGTACGCGGCCTAAAAGTTCAGACAGCTTTTACTGTATGAAAAATAAAGGATTATTTTTAGGATTTGAGAAGAATAAAGTTCTGATGAAGAAGGCTCTTTGGGGGATGTCTGGGTGATAAGTTATACTTGGTCCTAGAAATGACTGATTTTGAGGCAAGACCAGAAAACGTGCAGGATGACTCACAATGTCAGCATTGATCTAATGGGTTTGGGATGATAAGAGATGTTTGAAGGGGGCTTGTTCCACCTCAGGAAAAGCTTGTATCCTTATGCTTGTTATCTGCTGCTTATGGATGACATGAAGGACAAGGGTTGTGAGATGTTTAGTCTGTCCCTCAGGGGTGAAGTGAATTTGTAGGTCTTGTTCCCACTCAAAAGGTTATTCTCCATTTCCCTGAAGGCATTTATAGCAAAAGGAATGATTCTAGTTGAGATGGCGTACAAGTGGGTAGAAAGTCAAAGCTAGATGTTTTGGGGAAATAATTTCGGGAAGAGCTAGTTGTCCCCACTGGCATCGACCTTGGGGGACCAACTTGGTGGCCTTCCTATGCCTTCTGATGACACCATGATTGATGAAGTGCACCTGTGTGAGCGTCTTTTCTCAGATAACTGTATTGGGTCAGTAGGGAGGGGCTGCTGGGTATTGTCCCTTCTTTAAATATGGTTTGGGCTATGTGGACCATATCATTGGATGCAAATGGAGTGCCAATGATGTGAGCTTGGTGCAGCAGGTGAGCATGGGTAGTGGTATGGGGAACAGGACTTGTTCTGTGGAGAACCATAATTTGATACCTACCAGTTTATTATCTTAGTGAGGGCTGCTGCAAAGTGCTAAAATGTTATCTGGTAGAGCAATTCTCCAGTCCTGGTTAGGTATGCAAAGTGTTTTCCTTTCAGCTGCTTATTGGCCAAAATTTAATTATTTAGGATCACTTAGGATGTCTTAAATGTTTTCAGAATTCATATTATCACCAAAGATTGTAAAGGGTACAGGAGTTTAGGTAGGACATTGCTTTAAAGCGAAGTTCCACCCAAAAATGTAACTTTTTTTTTTCTTTTTTTTTTTATTACTCCCAGGGCTCTGAGGCGCTGGAAGGAAGTTCATCTCGGCTGCCCCCCTCCATCTTGGCAATCATCTGGGAAACATCACAGGTCCCAGATGATTGCCCGGCAAATCACGGTGCGCGGCTCATGCATGCTTTGTGCGTGCCCAGCTGTGAAGCCACAATCGGGCGCCCACAGTTACGATGCCGGCACCGCAGAGAGGAGGGAGAAATATGCGGGGCTTCGTACACCAGCATCGCTGGAATCTGGGACAGGAGAGTGTCCGATTTTAAAAGTCAGCAGCTACACTTTTTGTAGCTGCTGACTTTTATATTGGTGGAACTCCGCTTTAAAATATTGCATCTTCTTATCTAGCTGAATTTCTTTTCCACACCAGATTTCATTGATTTCAAAATATGATCTCTGTAAAGCCCCATACACACGATCGGAATTTCCGATGGAAAAAGTCAGACGGACTTTTTCCATCGGAAATTCCAACTGTGTGTATGCCCCGTCTAGTAATTCCATTGGAGTTTACATAGAGAACATGTTCTATTTTACTCTGATGGAATTCCGATGTGAATTTGGTCAGACAAAGGTCCGATCGTGTGTACAGGGGTTTAACATACTTGTTCAATGAGTCTTGTCTGTTATTAAATTTCGTTGATAACCTTGTGTAATGCTACCCCCGCATATTTCCATCCACTTTTTTTCCTATACAGCACAATTAGTTATGGTGCTAAAATACTGTAAAGGTAAACATTAAGCTAATAAATCCATGTCCTTATTACTGTTCATCCTTGTTAGGAAGTTGAAAAAGGAAGCAGAACTGATTCAGAGTGGCCACATGGACAGCAAGCTTGAAGACCTGTGGAATGACATTGTGGCGTAAGATACTCCCCCACCCCCTCATACATATTGTATATTTAATTGTTGTCATTGGCCTCCAGTGAACATGGTGAAATCTTTGTCTTCTAGCAAGAAGAAACAAGAGGATGAGGAAGCGGAGTTGAAGAGAAAGACTACAGATGCTGCTTACCAAGGTTGATGAGTTATATTTTCATTTAGACACAATATACTAGTAACATGCACTATTGCCAAGGGTGACATGCTGCTCTCATAACCGGCGGGACACCAGAAACCGAAAAAGTAAATGGCGCATTGGCTACTAGTGCGGTAGCCTTTATTAAAGCGGAAGTAAACCCATCAATGTAATAGTTTAAAAAAACGAATACATTCCTGGCATGCCGGAAATGCTAACTATCACATTGGTTGTGCTCTCTCAACCAAACTGTCAAACCATCTAATGGCTGGTGTAATAACTGATTACATGTGCAGCATAATTGCAGTTGGAGATTAAACAGACCAAGATGGCAGTTTCCTTGGCTGAAAACGATAGGAGGGTTTACTTCCACTTTAAGTGGATAAAATACAAGTAAAATTGCACTCACAATTGTAGGCATGTATGAGACATGTCATCCAATGTATGGGCATTGCACTGTAAACACCTCTTTCCTCGCCTCACTGCCCGAATAATAGTTCAGCCATCGGCTCCCAAGTCGGCTGCACCATGGACCCGCACTAACACAAACTGTCGCACCGCAAGCTTACAGCGGGGCCAGGGAGCATTCCTAGCCGCCTGGGGGCTAACACTGTGTACAAAATCATGTGAACGGGAGGATCAGCGATGGATGGATACACTGTCACATGAGTCACAATTGGGAAGAAAAAAAAAGCTGCGCTGCAATACATTAATGATCAGAAAAAAAATGTATGAAAGACAAAACATCAAAGTGAATTTATAATTATCAATTCACTTTGATGTTTTGTCTTTCATACATTTTTTTTTCTGATCATTAATGTATTGCAGGGCAGCTTTATTTAAAAAAAAAATGATGATAGATAGATAGGATCTATCTATCTATCACAGTTTTACAAATGCATGCCAAAGTTGCAAACTGGTATCAGTGTTGATATGTTTTACCATTGTCATGAAGGGATTAAGGTCTAAACCCAGGAAGACTGGGCCTTTTTGTGATGAGACACACAAAGGCCCATTTTCCCTTTTCAGCAAGGTTGTCCTCTTTAGTGTTTTTTGGAAAGACATTTATATAAAGAAAAGAAAATGGTTATGACCCTATAAATAGGTTAATGGTCCTATAGATCTCATCACTCTCTCCAGTTAACCATTTTTGTTTTTTTGTGTGTGTCATTTGCATGACCCAAATAAGTGTCCTCAATATCTTACATTTAACTATATCCAGTTGGCAAAAAAAGGTCTACGTTGCATCATCTAGGCTGGTTAGTCTGTTTATTTGAAGGGCAACTCCAGTTTTGTGGGGGTAAAAAACTGTACATGCTTTAAAAACATTTTTAAAGCGTATACGGTTGACACACAGGCCACATTGAAATTTAAGTTCACCTTATTTCACCTTATTTTTGCAAGTGAAAATGTATTTCATTTTTACTAGGAGACTGAAAAGCATGGCACCTGTAATCAAAAGATTGTGGGTGCTGTGCAGCATACAGGCTTGTCGTGTATCTGTCTGCTCGTACCTCATATAAGCATGCAGTTGCACACTCGCAGGAAGAGATAACAAACTACATGGGGCGCTCAACAGCTCCATGGTAGTTATCCTGATCGCTGCAAAGGATGTTGGTACTTGTAGTTTCCTATTCAATGAATGAAGCAGCTGCATTTTTTTTTTTTTTTAATAGTGATAGTGAGCAGGGGAACAAAATCCCCTGCTTGGGGTCACTAGATTCAGCGTATCTGGGAGATGCTGCAGGAGTGGGAACATGTTATATGTCCCACCCTAAAAAATGGGTAGAACATATAACGTAACATGTTCCCAAAGGAGAAATTATCCTTTAATACCCTTCCTTTTTGATCCGCAGCTGTTGTAATTTTCTATAAAATTCAATACTATTTGGCAACCTGGAGGCATTCTGTACACAGTTGTTGTGAAGAACTCTACATTGAGATGCAAGTCTGGTTTTAGGCATCCTGTGCAGCAAAAATCAACTTCAACGTTTCCCCTTCAGAACTGTAAAAGTGCATTAGGTGCTTTTATAATGAATTGGCCACTCCCGTTTAGCATCATCTCTGCAAAAAGGGGCATGATCTAAAAAAAAGCTTTTCCTTCACAGTAGAAACAGGTAGGAATCTGCAACAAAGTTTGTTAAAATCCTTGCAATGTTCATTGATCACCCAAAGGGCGTTGTTTTATTCTCAACAAAAATAGAGTTGCTCTTTAAGTGAACCTGTAAGGGTAAAAACTTTGGCAAGCTGCCATTGCTGATTTGGATGATAAAGGTGCAAGCTGTGTGAGGCTACAATGCAGGCACAGTAAATTTTCATACAGGTTCAGTAATGTGGTCTGTGTTTTTTTTTATCATAGCTCGCCAGGCAGCTAAGAACATTCCTCGAAGATCTTCAACTGCAATAGGCCGTTCATCTGTTGGCTCATCATCTCCCGGTGGAGAGTTTGGTCTTGGAGAACTGACACCAAGCAGCACAGAGGAGGGAAGTGTGGGGGTAAGTACTCTGGAACCGGGGGTTTTGAGCATGTATTACATTTACATCTTCAGTGTTTAATTATATTTTTTCTTTACAGGTAAGTGTGGGGTCTTTACCAAGCACCCCAGTCTCCTCCTCCTTCATTGGCATTCCTGATACCCCTCCTCCTCCTGCCCCTTTGGAATCCCCGTTGACCCCTGTGATGGACGACTCTCCCCAGAAAAAGACGGGACAGAAAGCAACTCCGCCCCCCTCCCCGCTGTTATCGGAGCTCCTGAAGAAAGGCAGTCTGTTGCCCACGAGTCCCTGTCTGGTACGAAACCCCTCCCTGGTCCTCACAGAGGGTGCCCCAACACTACCCATAGTTATGTTTAGGGAGGAAACTCTACTAGTAGTCAAGTTTCTTGCCATATCTATTTGTTTACTTACAGGTCAATGAAGGCGAAATGGCTTTAGCGTCTAATCATATTTCTGGATCAAGTGTCCTAATGGATGTTGGAGTTCTCCCCAGTCTGCATGGAGGTGAGATGCATCCTGTTCCAGGCACAATACCTGCATCTCCAGCAGCATCGGGTATGTGGTCCACCTGCAGATATGGGAAGTGGGGAAACAGATATCCACTATCTAAATATATTAATTTCTTTCTTTTAATCTGTCTCATAAATCATATTAGATCTTTATCAACTTATTTTCTTTTTTATGAATCCCCTTCTCTCCTTTCACTTGGTTCCGGACTCTTATGTTCACCACACTGTTCATTGACCACTTTTCTTTCCTTTTCCTTTTTTCTTCCTTGTTTTTATGTTCTTCTGTCCCTGGCCTCTTGTGTTGTTCTGTTTTCCCGTCCTGTTCTTGATCTGTTAGGTGCTCCCACTCTTTCCCGGCTTCTAGAAGCTGGTCCTGCACACTTCGCTACACCTCTCGCTTCCTTCTCTGCTCCTGCTGCAAGTGAATCTCCGTCTAAATCTTTGCTGACCCCTATAGAATCCCAGGCTACCATTATTATGATGTCGGCCCTGCCAATGACTGCAGCTGTCCCAGGTAACTCTTTGCCTTGGGCTTCCTGCTTGTCTTATTATGTGATTTACATAAGGGAAGAAGTAGCTATAATTATCCTTGTCATACGTATTTTCTTCTCTTAGACATGATCAGAGTGGGTGCATCTTTAGCTCATAATAATAAATCTAGCTTGGATGATTTTAGTTGGATTTTACATATGACATGTTTTTGGAAGCTTCTAAGATTAATCTTGTTTGACACTACAGTGGCCCAACAGGAGGATAACGACTCTACTTCAGATCAACACACTGTAACCGTGTCCATGGATAGCAGTGACATTTCTATGATCATAGACTCCATCAATAAAGAATGCTTGGCAAGTAGTGATGGAAGCATGCAAACTAAGGACGAATCGTCTGAGAGCAAGGGAGATTTGGACCTAGCAGAAAAGATGGACATTGCTGTATCCTACACTGGGGAGGAATTGGACTTTGAAACTGTTGGTGATATTATTGCAATAATTGAAGACAAGGTAAACAACATGCACTCGCTCACATGCCCAGAGGCGATTTAGTTTGCATGTGCTGCGCTATATAAGTTTTTCATTCATTCACTGATAGTGATATAGTGTGTGAAGATAATTCATAGGTTATGTTTTAGCAGCACAGGCAGAGCTATTCTTTTCCAAGTGCCAAGGTACTTGTTTTTCTTTATCGTACATCATGGAGCATCAGAGCAGCCATAATAATTACTATGTGGGTTATACGCCACCTATAGGTGAATGGACACTGGCAGACCAGTGTCTGTGAGGTGGTGATACATGTGCTCTTGGAGCATACTTGGATGTCTGGATGGTTCTATTAAGAATCGTGGACTTCAATCGGATCCATTTGTAAAAGCTGTCAGTTAAAATGGATGGTACCCAAACCTCATTGGAGAGACCAGATTCCTTAAGGTTTGCCTGTAAAGCAACCTTACGGCACTGGACCCTGCATAATGGAACCCTGTGCAGTGTTTGTTCTGACCAAGGTGCTTTCCTGAAGGGTGCTATACAGGTCCAGGGGAGTGGACCCCAGATTAAGGGGGACCCAGTCCCTTAAAGTTTTTTATGACAAAGCCCGCCGTGATGTAACTCCTGTTGGACTCGTCCCGCAGAAGGAATGGTAAGTCTGAAATTGCAGTTTCCCTTCTTTTTTTTTTTTTTTTTTTTTAACCACCTCAATACAGGACACGTTTATCCCCTTCCTTTCCAGACCGTTTTTTTAGCTTTCGGCGCTGTCGCACTTTGAATCACAATTGCGTGGTCATGCAACACTGTACTGGTTACCTGCCTTGGTCTCCTCTGTGAGGAGATGCTGTTCATCAGCACTCCTCGCTACTCACTGTTGGCGTGAGGAGAGCCGATTCATGGCACTTCTGTATTTACATGTGACCGGCTGTGATTGAACACATCTCTTTATAGAGATCGGGGTCGCACCATGTCCTAGCAACACAGTGTGGCCACGATCGCTGCGCCCCCGCGCGTGATAGCTGCCGTTCTGGCGCACCATCATATGACGTCCTCCCAGAACGAAAGCCACACAGTCCATCCATCATTTGTCGGTGGGCGGGCAGCAAGCGGTTAAAAAAAAAAGGGGAGAAGTCTGTCTGGTCTTCTCTGTGGCCACAGGGGCAGTGTGCTTTTGTGGGCTGCTGTTTCTCCTCAAGCCACTAGAGGGCACAGGCTTGCTCAGTATGGCCTATTCTTCTATATATGAAGTGGATGGGCGGCCACGTTTACCATGTGGATGGCAGGTTCTGCAGGGCCTCTTGATCCATAACAGCAGCCCATGGATACTAATGAAGTGTGAGTTTTTACTATGGGAGAAATGTGTGGCCAGACAAGTCATGATTAAATACTGCATACTTGCTGCGTAATCTGGGGGGCCTGTACAACCCCCTATCCTTGCACTATAAGGTGTGTTGTCTCCAGATTAATGATGCATCTGGTCGGCAGGAGCATACTTTTAGGCTGCATGGGATACATATGTGCTTGGCCCCATGCTAGTTCTGCAGGATTAGCCAAGTGCAGTTGGGCAGGTGCTGCATAGTTATACATGCTTGCAAACTTGTTGCTTAAATGCATGTTTGAATAAACACATGTGGCATGGGCATCTGTGTACTTTAAGGAATTGTGTCTCCAGAATGGGCATGGGTTGTGATGTGGGTTAATGACAAATTCAAAAATGCACCAACATCTTTGAATGGAAAGTATATACAGGGAAGTTTTTTGGGGGGATTTTTAGGGTGCCATAAACAAAATAGAACTAGAAGATTTATATATAAACACATTTTTATTTGTAAAAAGTTAAAAGGTTGTTATTTGAAAGAAAAAAAAAGAACCAAAAACAACTTGTCTTTATAGTGTTTCACACATAGAATGGTTGGTTTCCTTTTTCTTTTCACAAAAGAAGTATCCCGACATGTTTCGCCACCAGGGGCTTCCTCATGGGATTTTTTTTTTAACAGTCACTGTTTAGAAAAGAAAGCATATAATATACTATAATGGTATATAATAATGCCATACAGAGCCAGAAACAAATATTAAATGATAAAAGAATATTGTTATTTGCCATGTTTAGCCATATCATTGCTTACCCAGCACAGTCTCCCGGTACCTCCAAACAGGAGCCAATGAGGCAGTGCAGGAGACTCCAGGAGCGCCATGCGACCTCAGAGGGCACACAAAGACCAAGCTATAACATAATAATAATTTACAAATTACTGAATAACAGGTGGACACCATTGACCAAAGTGACACAATAAGAATATATAGCTTTCGAAACATACTCATGGCACAAGTTGTTGTTAGAATGACCGAGGGTGCCGAATTTAAACACTGATTGTAAAAAATAACCCAGCACAGGCTGGGCAATAATGAGACAAAAGAAAATGTGTATAAGTATAGATAAGGCACAGAGTATGCAGAAAAAATATTTGCTATAAATAAGATGCATAACCCGTATATATGCAATGGTACTCTGTGGAGGCCGTGCATACATTTAGTCTTGGTATCAAAAGCGTAAAAAATGCATCAGTGATTAGGCAAATCACTGGTTTACACTGCTACATATCGACTGTATCCTCCAAACAAGGATTTTCAGGCGGTAGCAGTTGACATAAAAAGATTAGTTAATACATTTCAAAACTAAAAGATAATTGCTCAATTTAAAATATTTGCCTTGTAAGATGATATAACCGTGTATGGCCATCCTCGGAGTACCAGCAAGGTGTATGCTGGATGTGCCGGGTTTATAGCATGCATTTTGGTCTGCAGGAGCTTAGTTTTAGGCTTTTTGAAGCAGCATAGAGGCTGAATTGGATGTCTTGGGCTAATCCTTACTAAACTTGTATGGGCTCGGGTAGAGCAATAGTATATATGTTTCATAATGCTTTGCATAGACATGTGCGTGCTTGCTTGCGTAAACACAAGCTTGTATAAGCGCGTGTTGCATAGACGCAGGTTTTCATAGGCACGTGTTTGCATAGACGTGTGTACATAAATGTATGCATATTTCATATACGTGTTTGCATGGATGCATGTTGTGTGGACACCTGTTTGCAAAAACGTATGTTTACATAAATACGTGTTGCAAGGACACATTTCATAAATGCATGCTTGCTTATTGCATGAATGCATGTTTCCATGGGCACTTGTTGCATAAGCTTATGTTTGCATAGACACACACTTTTTTTTGTGTTTTTTGCCTAAACTATTTTTAAATAAGCGCATCCATGCTTCCATAAATGCATATTGCTTAAACGCACGTTGGCTTGTTTTCATTTGTACGGCATACGTATATGTTTGGTTTAAACAGCATACATGTGTGCTTGTTTGCCTAGGACTGCATACATATGTGCCTATATGCCTTGGGATACATGCATATGTGCCTATTTGCTTTGCACTGCATACATAAATGCATGAACGGCAAGAATAATTGTATACCTGCATGTTTGCTTTCCTAGGTACCTACATAACACCATAACTGGGTACTTGCATACCTAAGGGGGTTGCATAGCAGTAAACCAAGGTTGTTTTAGGCCTGCATCCTTTGGAGGACTGTGTATTAGGTTGGCTAATATACCGTAGTTGCTACGTTATTTACCTAATATACCAGTTAAATGGTTCCAAAAAAGAAGCAGCCAGGGGAGGCAGTGATAGGCGGTGTCCACATCTCCCAATGGACAGTGGTGTCTGGTGCATCTGAGCCACTGTGGTTTTTTTGGCATTGCAGTTTCCTGACACATTAATTTTTCATCAGATGGACTACGGACGCTTCACCTTGATCATGCCTGATCTCTGTTAAATGGAGCATAATCAAGATCCAGTCTGGTTAGTATATGGATAGGACTGCCTGGGAATACCAGATGCTGTAAGCTTTTCCCCCACCTGTGTGAGAAAGGCATCTGAGGCTGCTGTGAGTTGAGAGTATCTCATACCAGTAGATCTTAGGGCAGTCTCTGAGGTGGTTTATCTTTAGCTGGCAGAAGCTTGGTAGGTGAAGTACACCTCTTTGGGCCTTCTGGGTCCGCCACAGAGAAGTCAGTCTTTTGTCTTGCATTTGACTCTTGGAGCAGCAGAAATGGGCTCATTATTTAAAAAAACGAAAAAACTCAACCTGTAGCGGTCCCAACAACCAAATGGGGACATAAGGTTTAGCTTGGATCTTAAGCTGCTGGACGTTTTTGTTTTAGGCTCTGGCCATTTAGTGTTGATCTCCCTGTGAGTGGTAGATTTCAGGGTCCATAGTCATCAATGACCTATGTCTTCATTTCCCGCTTTTTTCCAAGCTCATCAAGGGTTTCTACAATTGCAATGCAAAGTCGTGTGTTTTTTTTTCTGTGACGCTGCTTCTCCGGGCTGGCTGCATCTCTGAGGGTTCACAAAGCTCCCAGCCCCGGTGCTGGACTTGCTGAACGTGCAGGGGTGCCAATTTCAGTGTACCTCAATAATCTTTGTTCAGGAAGCAGTCAGTTCCAGTTTTTCCTTTGATACAATTCTTTTGTAGATGAACATTCTCTCTGTCTGGCCCAATGCTTGGATCCTTCTGTTCCAGAGGACTCCGTTTCTGGTGTTTTGCAGAGCTCAAATTGGTGGTTGATGGTTCGGAATCTGGAGAAGGTGAAATTCTTCCTTTTCAGGAGTTTGGAAGATGACCACTATTGCTAAACTCTCCAGTTGGTCTGAAGGTGATTACAGTTCAGTGGACTTGATCTCCACAGGAGAGAATACTGCTCTGCAATATCTTGAAACTTTTGGCCAGTACACCTGGCTCTGGATTATTCTTGAACAAATCGGTTGTAGATTCAATCCAACAATGCCTCTACGGTGGCATATATTAGGTGAACCACATTCTGTCTGGATCAGGACAGGTGCTGTCTATGTCACCAGTATATATTACAGGGAGGTTTCCAGTCATCAGCAACTAATGCCGGGACCACACGGTCCCTGCTTCCTAAGACTTTTTTGGCTTCCAACATCTTCCAATGTTGGGAAACTCTGCCTTCTTTTGTTGGGGAACTATTGCCTTCTTTTCTTATCCTCAGTTGGCAGGAGTAAGATCGCTGCATACTCAGGAGGTAGTTCAGGTGGTCAGGATTTACTTGAATTGTCAGCGCAGGTCGGGAGTTTTGGTTTGTGTTGCCAGCAGAGCCCAGGAAGGACAGGAGGAATCCAAGTTAACAATTTTTTCATTGGTTCTGCCAGTTAATTATTCAAGCCAATGGCTTGAAAGGGCAACCACCCCTTTTTGATGAGAGTGCTCGCTACCAGGTGTGTGGGGGGCATCTTAATGTCGTGTACACGGTTGGAATTTCCGTCAACAAATGTTCGATGGGAGCTTTTTGTCAGAAATTCCAACCGTGTGTTGTAGGCTCCATGGGACATTTGCTGTCGGAATTTCCGACAACAAAAATTTTGAGAGCTGCTTGTCCTGAAAATTTGAGAAGCAGCTCTCAAAATTTTTGTCGGAAATTCTGAGCGTGTACACAATTCCGATGCACAAAATTCCACGCATGCTCGGAATCAAGCCCTGGCTATTGAACTTCATTATTCTAGGCTAGTTGTATGTCGCACGTTCTTGACGGTCGCAATTTCCGACAACGTTTGTGTGACCGTGTGTAGAGAAGTTTGAGCCAACATCCATTGGAAAAAAACCAAGGTTTTGTTGTCGAAAAATGTCTGATCATCTGTACGTGGCATTAGGCCATCGGTTGTCAGTAGCTCCGGTCTAAAACACACAGTACTTATTATGTCTGTTCTGTGCCCCTTGGTTTATATGGGTACCTTCAGGTGTGGACACTGGTGTAATCAATTT
Source organism: Rana kukunoris (assembly GCA_029574335.1). Lineage (NCBI taxonomy): Eukaryota > Metazoa > Chordata > Amphibia > Anura > Ranidae > Rana > Rana kukunoris. Next base: position 250,640,582 of record CM056051.1, on the reverse strand, counting down.
CACAGGAAGTTTCCTCCCTATATAACCCCCTCCCACTGGGAGTGCTTCAGTTTTTTCGCCAGTGTCTTAGGTGTTGGTCACGTCTAGCTGTCCCTCGGAGGTCTCGGGACCCAGGATAGCTAGCCGGATCCGTCCGAAGTGCTTCAAAGCCAAGGTGTACGGTACCCGGGCCCTGCTGGAGTGGGGTTGTGCCTATAATGCCTCTCCTTGGAGGGCTGGATTCTGGGCTCCAGTGCCTTAGTCTCTTCCAAGAACTAAACGCTACTGATGCCAGGATGCTATATAGGTCCAGGGGTGTGGGTTCCTTAACACAGGACCCCGGTCCGTGAAGGTCCAAGACAATACCCACGGAGATGGGGGAAGGCTGGGCCTCTTGCATTTTGCAATACCCTGCGGCGTGGAGCAGGTAAGAGGGAACCTGCGGGACTTGGTTCGACAGTAGGTATCCCCCTGGGGGTTCTGGGTTGGCTAATGGTATGCTTGTGCATCAGCCACTATCTCCACTATGTCTTTTGAGGCAGGATGGGATGTACTAATGTTTACCCAGATAACATGTAGATATATATATGCTTTTAAAGATATGTATTTTGCTACTCCCCCCAGACTTGCCTGTTAGCATGATACTGCAGCCCCACGTGTTATAGGGAGGAAATGCTGACAAAACTCCTGTTTCCTAGGAAGCCTATGGGGACAGCTTCCTCTATGTGTGCACTACAAAGATTAGTGTCTTATCTGGTGTCTGTTGGGTTGCTAGCGCTGGTCCAGGCTTCTCCTCTGCTCTCTGCTTCCTCCATGTTGGTTTCAGCGTGGGGGGGGGGCGGGGGCGCGCGCGTGCGCGCCACCTTTTACAGCGCGTGCGTGGGGGGGGCGGGCCAGCAGCGTCAGGTCTCAAATAAAGCAAAAAAGCATTTCCTGGCTGGTCATTCCCTCCTGAGAGCAGTGGAGGCTGAGGACATAGAGCGCGCAGCTGAGCCAGTTCTGGCTAACAGTGACACCCAGTGGTAGTTTGTGGATCTTCAGGTCTGGACTTAGTCCACACTGACCAGAGAAAAAAAAAAAAGTTTTTTTCTTAAAGGGACTCAGCCTTAGATCTGGCAGTATCTGAGTCGGTGCAACCTTGGGCTCCAACGGGCATTGGTGTGGCAATACTCACAGGACTTTCCTCGGTATTGCCGCCTTCTCAGGCGTATGAAAATTTAGATTTTTTTTACCATAGCCTGTCCTTATTAATGGTTCACTTCTAGCTACAACAGTTGGGTGTTGGCTGTAGGGGTGTCTCAAGGTTGTGCAATGGCTCCCAAGGGATCAGGACTAGCTAAGGCTGCAAAAGGTACCAAGAAAGTAAAGGGGTCTCCATCGGGGTCAGAGGATTTGGGCCAGGCTCCAGTGGTCCCACCCTCACCAGATAGACCACCGAACAGCATGTTGCAGGAGCCATTGAGGGTGCTAGGGGCAGAGGCGGCCCCCAATCAACCCATTCCCGTTTATGTTACGGAAGAAATGCTAGAATCCACCCTGGGTGGGCTAGGGAAAAGGTTAACTGCTTTAATTGCCCGCTCTTTGCCGGGTGGCAAACGGGCTAGATCCCCATCACCTAGAGCGGTGTGTTCGGATGCAGAGGTCCTCTCTTCGGAGGAATTGGACCCACAGGGGGATCAAGCGGACCTGAGTCCCGACGGGTCAGACATTGAAGATTCCACTATAGATGAAATTTTTTCGGCTTCTCAAGCAGAGAGTCTGTGGATCCAGTCTCTGACGGATATGGTTCGCACTGCTTTTAAACTTCCAGTGTCAGAACAATTAGCCCCCGCGGTATCCTCTTTAGGTTCCTTGAAGGCACCGTTGAGTGGTGCGTCTTTCCCGGTTCACCCCCTTCTGGAGAGCGTGATTTTTCAGGATTGGGCTCGACCTGATAGGATTTTTATCCCTCCTAAAAGGTTCACCATTCTCTATCCTATGGAAGAAGAATTTGCAAAGAAATGGGCACTCCCTACCGTGGACGCAGCCATTTCCTGCGTAAATAAATCCCTGACCTGTCCGGTGGAAAATGTCCAGATGTTTAAAGATCCAGTCGACAAAAAATTGGAGACCCTACTGAAGGCTTCTTTTACCACAGTAGGTGCCGTGGTTCAGCCAGCGGTGGCAGCCATTGGCGTTTGTCAGGCTATAAAGGATCAGACTAAACAGATATTAAGGGACATACCGGCTCAGCAAGCTCGTGAATTGGCTGACCTCCCAAGAGCTCTCTGCTTTGCAGTAGATGCTATTAAGGACTCCGTTCAACAGGCGTCCCGTTTATCTCTGCTGTTGGTTCATATGCGTCGCCTTTTGTGGCTGAAAAACTGGTCAGCAGAAAAAGCTTTTAGCAGGATTTCCCTTTCATGGTGGGAGACTATTCGGTGAAGACCTAGATAAATATATCCAGACCATATCAAGTGGTAAAAGTTCTTTCTTGCATGTCAAGAAAAGATCGCGTGGGCCCGCGTTTAAGCGACAGGCCTTCGCAGGCTCGGCCCCTTCAACTTCCCGTCAGTATCGACGGCCTCCCGGGCGTTCAGCATTTAATAGCCGCCCACAAGGACAAGCCACGGCAGGCAAGAGGCCATGGTCTCGCAAGCCGGTTAAACCAGTCCTCAAGTCAGATTCATGAAGGGGCGCCCCCACTCTCTTGGGTGGGGGGAAGGCTTCGGTTTTTCTCCGAAGTGTGGGAGGCCAGAATTCCCGACTCTTGGGTAATGTCCGTGGTAGCCACGGGCTACAAGCTAGAGTTTCGGGAGGTCCCCCCTCCTCATTTTCAGGGGTCAAGTCTTCCAAGCGACCCATTAAAGAGGGCCTCTCTTGTAAAAGCATTGGATCGTCTCTTGCTCCAAGGAGTAATTTGTAGAAGTACTAACCCAGGAATGGGGTCTGGGATTCTACTCCAACCTTTTCATAATACCAAAGCCCAATGGCGACGTCAGGCCTATCTTAGACCTCAAACGCCTAAATCGCTTTCTAAACATTCAGACCTTTCGTATGGAGTCCATACGTTCGGTGGCAGCCAGCCTACATCAAGACGACTTTCTAGCATCTATAGACATAAAAGATGCGTATCTGCACGTGCCGATCTACCCGGCACATCACAGGTTTCTTCGTTTTATGATAGATCACCGCCATTACCAGTTCGTAGCCCTCCCTTTCGGGTTGGCAACAGCTCCGCGGGTATTCACAAAGGTGTTAGCCCCGGTGCTAGCCGTCCTAAGGACGGAAGGCATTTTGGTCTTGGCATACTTGGACGATCTTCTGGTTATCGACAGCTCAGCTTCCAGCCTCAATCAGGCAGTAGGTCGCACAGTTCAGCATCTAGAGGAATTCGGGTGGATTGTAAACCTAGAAAAATCGATATTGAAACCCACAAAGCAGTTGGAATATCTAGGCCTTCGGCTAGATACAGACTGCCAGAGGATAATTTTACCTCAAGCAAAGATCAGATCAATAGCTCAAGCAGTTCAAGTGATCTTAGGCAAGAAGAGGCCGACTATTCGCCTATGTATGCGTCTGCTGGGGAAGATGGTGGCCGCCTTCGAGGCAGTACCCTACGCCCAGATCCATACCAGATATCTTCAGGCAGCCATTCTCTCTGCTTGGAACAAGTCCATTCAGGCGTTAGATCGTCCGTTAGTGCTGTCCCCGAAGGTCCGGCGCAGCCTGTTTTGGTGGCTGGTCCCTCAAAATTTGTCAAAAGGGAAATCCTTTTCCCCCATCACGTGGAAGATAGTATCCACGGATGCCAGCCTGTCAGGTTGGGGGGCAGTTCTAGAAGGACAGACCCAGCAAGGGCAGTGGTCGGAGGCAGAAAAACTGCTTCCCATCAATATCCTGGAGATCAGAGCTGCTCGACTGGCCCTGATCGCCTGGACTCTCCCCCTTCAGGGTCTGCCAGTAAGGATACAGTCCGACAACGCCACGGCGGTGGCATACATAAACCACCAGGGGGGCACGAAGAGCCCAGCAGCCCAAAGAGAAGTAAACCTGATTTTCTCATGGGCCGAAGCCCATGTACCCTGCATCTCGGCGGTGTTCATCCCAGGGATAGACAATTCTCAAGCAGATTTTTTGAGTCATCAACAGTTGCTCCCGGGGGAGTGGTCTCTTCACCCCCAGGTATTCCAAGAGATTTGCCAAAGATTCGGAGTCCCAGATGTGGACATTATGGCAACGAGATCCAACAAAAAGTTGGACAAATTCATATCCCGAGCCAGGGATCCCTCGGCCTACGGGGCGTTGGTTTGCCCTTGGCACCAGTTTTCTCTTCTGTATGCGTTCCCTCCACTGCAGATGATTCCCCGACTTCTACGGAGGATCCGGGTGGAGCGCAGGCCTGTGATCCTGGTGGCCCCAGCCTGGCCCAGGAGGGCTTGGTACGCACTCATCGTGAAGATGTCAGTCGGGGTGCCGTGGCCGCTCCCCCTGCGCCCAGATCTGCTGTCTCAGGGCCCAATCTGCCACCCTGCTTCACAGCAGCTAAATTTGACGGCTTGGCGGCTGAATCCCTAATTCTTAAGGGCAGAGGCCTCTCGGATCAGGTCATATCTACGTTGATTCAGGCTAGGAAACCGGTCTCCAGAAATATTTATTACAGAGTCTGGAGAACCTATGTGGAGTGGTGCGAGTCTCAAAAATGGCATCCTCAAAGTTTTTTATTGACAGGATCTTGCGATTCCTCCAGGTTGGCGTTGACAAAGGGTTGGCTCTTAGTACTCTAAAGGGGCAGGTGTCGGCTTTATCGATATGGTTTCAAAGACCCTTGGCCACCCATTCGCTTATGAAAACCTTCTTGCAGGGGGTCTTGCATGTGAATCCCCCTATTAGAGCTCCCCTCTGCCACTGGAATTTAAATCTGGTCTTGTCAGCTTTACAAAGGCAGCCGTTTGAACCTCTGACAGAAATCCCTCTTGTGCTACTAACCCGAAAGTTGTTTTTTTTGGTGGCTATGGCTTCGGCCAGAAGGGTTTCCGAGCTGGCAGCCTTGTCATGCAGGGAGCCATACCTTATTCTGCATAAGGACAGAGTGGTTCTGCGGCCTCAACCTTCTTTCCTTCCTAAGGTCATATCCAGTTTTCACTTGAATCAGGACCTAGTCCTACCATCCTTCTTTCCTACTCCCCAGTCCAGAGAGGAAAGACGGCTTCATACTTTGGACGTGGTTCGAGCCATGAGGGTCTATCTCAAGGCTACAGAGAAGATTCGGAAAACAGATGTGCTTTTTGGTCTTCCGGATGGCCCCAAGAAGGGTCAGCCGGCTGCCAAGTCTTCCTTGGCTAGGTGGATTAAGCAGCTGATTTTTCAGGCCTATGGTCTGAAGCGCGTTCCACCTCCCTTATCAGTTAAAGCCCATTCTACGAGGGCCATGAGTGCCTCCTGGGCGGCACACCATCAGATCTCTATGGCACAGGTTTGCAGGGCGGCAACCTGGTCTTCCGTACATACGTTTACTAAATTTTATAAGTTGGACGTTGCAAAGGGTACAGACGCAGCTTTTGGGCAGGCGGTCCTACGGGCAGCAGTATAGAATCCTCTGGTCTGGGTCACGCCCCTTTTTTTCTGTTGGTGGAGTTACTTTAGTTCCTGATAATTTTTTATTTGGCTATTCTTGGCCTTACGGTCTCCCTCCCTTCATAGAGCATTGCTTTAGGACATCCCAAGTGTAATGGCTATGCGCTCTGTGTCCCGTGATGTACGATAAAGAAAAGAGGATTTTTAATAAACAGCTTACCTGTAAAATCCTTTTCTTGAAGTACATCACGGGACACAGAGCTCCCACTCCTCTTTTGGGGAACATTGTGTAACCTCGGAGGATTGCTTGCTACAAAAACTGAAGCACTCCCAGTGGGAGGGGGTTATATAGGGAGGAAACTTCCTGTGAAATTGATTACACCAGTGTCCACACCTGAAGGTACCCATATAACCCAAGTGTAATGGCTATGCGCTCTGTGTCCCGTGATGTACTTCAAGAAAAGGATTTTACAGGTAAGCTGTTTATTAAAAATCCTCTTTTTTGCTGCCAAGAAGTGTTGAATAGGACTCTATAAAACAGAAGAGGTGTACACATAGAAACACTATTGTATAACATCTCTGGCATAGTGTGGGCTGCATCTCTGGCATAGTGTGGGCTGCAAACAACTTTTCTAGTTGTCTGAAATCTACTCTAGCCCTGCCCCCACTTCCGTTGGACCTCGCCGTTGCGAAGTACATCAGGAGTTTGGCCCCCGGCTGTGAAGCCGTAATGCTTCACTGCCGTGTTCCCTTACCGGCAATGGCGGCGGCAACAGCATCATTTGACAACCGATGGAAACATTGGCTGCATTTCCGACATCACTGGACTCCAGGACAGGTAAGTGTCCTAATATTAAAAGTAGAGTTGTCCCGATGCCACTTTTTTGAGACCGAGTACAAGTACCGATACTTTTTTTTAATGTCATGTGACAGTGGCTTTTGTTTTTTACTATTTATTTTTATTTTTTAAATAGTGATTGTTAGTGTGTGTTTGTTTTTGTTTTTATTACTATTTTACATTTTATTTTTGAAATTATTTATTGCAAAAAAAAAAACTTTTTTTTTGAGCAGCCCTGTTAGGGAGGCTTTGGTGAGATATCAGGGGTCTTAACAGACCTCTGACATCTCCCCCGGAAAGGGACTAGGGATACAGATTCCCCAGTCCCTTTCTCAGCAGCCTCAGCTGCGCTGAAAATGAAGAGAGAAGCGGAGAAATTTACTTTTAAATCTATACAGCGGTGAGTGGTGCTTGTAACTTCCCCATGCACTGATCACCGATGACTGTACAAGTATCGGATGAAGCATCAGGAGCATTTGCCCGAGTACAATTACTCCGGCAAATGTTTGGTATTGGGACAACCCTAATTAAAAGTCAGCTGCTACGGTATGTGTAGAGGCTGACTTTGAGGGGGAGGTGGAACTCTGCTTTAAGCCCCCGTTCACACCAGTACGACTTGTCATGCAATTTGACAATTCCAAATCGCTTGACTAGTCACACCCTATTGTTGGAAATTCAAACCATTTTAAATCGGTGCAACTCTGACTTTGCAGTGCTGCACTGATTTATCAAAAAGGTTCTTGCACAATTTTTTTTTTTTTTTTTTTTTTAGGTTTCAGGACTTGCATAGACATCTGTTGCACTTTAAACCACACTGGCCTGCGTCTTTGCAATCGTGCTACTTCAAGTGAAGTAGCACAATTTCAAAGTTGCATTTAGTGTTAATGGGGTTAATTAAAGGAGAGTCATTTCTTATCAGATGGTTAAAGCTGGCCCTAGATTGAAATTTTAGACTGTTCAGCAGGGACTGGCTGGATTTTAATCCACGTGTGGCCATGACTGTTAATCAGAAGTTATTTCAATTGAATTCTGTTAAATTGGCTTGTTGAAATTTGTTTGTTTTCACGATCAGCCATATGCTGCCCTTGGGACGAATAAAATGCCCCAGTGGGAAGGATTAATCTTTAGCTATCTTTAATCTAAAGACTGGAGGAATCCTCTATGGCCAGCATTAATTTAAAGCCTGTCATTTACTGCTAGCTGAAATGCGAGCAGTTTATGGCCCTGCCAGCACCGCTTTGTTCAACAACTCGATTGATTGTTTGACTTTTGTCTATGGAGTCTGTAATTTTCTTGAAATATTAAAATAAAAAAATAAGTCTGTCATAACATTGTTGGGCAAACGGCACCTGCATCCAACCAGATGCAGGTATTTGGGTAACTGGACAGTCAAGAGAGTCAAAATCCATCCATGCTTGTCAGTGTGGCAGGAATAATCTGTTTAATGCCTTTCATTCAGTCCTCTGTATTATTTATGCATGTTTCACTTATGTATTTGATTTTTTTTTTTTTTTTTTTTTCTGACTGTACTGGTAACGTGTCTTTTGGGACCATAGTTCACAAATTACTTGTAAAAAATGACTCGTTTTGTGTTTGTGAATGGCTTGTTTTCTATCTGTAACAGGTGGATGACCATCCTGAGGTTCTAGATGTAGCTGCAGTTGAGGCAGCCCTCTCATTTTGTGAAGAGAATGATGACCCCCAAACGCTTTCTGGGCCCTGGGATCAGCCTGTCCAAGATCATTCAGCAAAATCAGAGAGCATTGCACAGTCTCTTATGCCAAGGCCCAAAGATCCAACCTGTGTCCAGACAGATACACTAATGAATATCATGGAAATGACTCCTGAAATAAAATCAGAACCTCCTGAGTCTGAAGTCCAGCCTGCCCAGTCAGAGGTGACCTCAATTACTACTCACGCTACCCTTCAGCTTGAAAAGCCTGAAGATGAGATGAGAGGGACCACTTCAAATGAGACCATTAAAGAAGAGGAAGAAGATGACCAGCTTAAAACTGAGGTATTTTTCCAAATCGAGAAACTAGCAAAGGCGAAGTTCAGCTTTTACTAAAGTAGAATTTTCACATTGTAAAACAACTCATTCAGTTTAAAGTAGACATGCAGACATCTGTGTCTGAAACCCCCTTCCTTTTTTTTTTGTTTTTTTGTTTAAGGGTTGTAAAGGTCCGTGTGTGTATGTATGTATGTATGTATGTATGTATGTATGTGTGTGTGTGTGTGTGTGTATATATATATATATATATATATATATATATATATATATATATATATATATATATATATATATATATATATATATACACACACACACACAGTTGCCCCACCTAATTCATACACTGCCCTGCGCCCAATTGCACCCGTAAACACGCCCTCGTAGATTATCTCATTGAATGACACTGTTAAATGTTTTTTGCAGAATCAAGTTACACAATTAAAAATAAATGTGTAATCCTTCGCGCTAAAATAATCAATAAAGAATAATAATATACAGATTGCAGCAAAAACTAAAAGTGTTTACCATACAAGTGAGTCATATATATATCAAAGTGAATTTGCGCAAAAAAACACACAATCAAACACTATAAAACATATGTAATCAATAGTGCAAAGTGGATGAAGTAAAATTAAAGTGAATAACAAATAAAGTCCATAGGTGTCAAAAAAGTTCATAAAGTGCAAACGTGCAGTGCACAAAAATTCTTTCAGTGAAATTGCCAAGCTTGCAGTAAAGTGCTAGTGCTCCTTCGTGCGTTCAGCCTCACAGGCCTCTCACCTTAGTGGCATACATCAATGGCGTGATATTAGATGGCAATTCTGTGCCACTCCAAACCACACAGCCTCACAGGCCTCTCACCTCTCGATAGATAAAAAACGCATCCAAATAAATCCTCTAGATAGAACCAATGATCCAGTAATAATGGACAACACCAGGAGTATTCACTCTTCTCTATGTCTTGAATCCACCCTTCGCGATACCGGCATCACTCGGGACACACCATACTGGACCGCGCAGGACCAGTATGGTGTGTCCCGAGTGATGCCGGTATCGCGAAGGGTGGATTCAAGACATAGAGAAGAGTGAATACTCCTGGTGTTGTCCATTATTACTGGATCATTGGTTCTATCTAGAGGATTTATTTGGATGCGTTTTTTATCTATCGAGAGGTGAGAGGCCTGTGAGGCTGTGTGGTTTGGAGTGGCACAGAATAGCTATCTAATATCACGCCATTGATGTATGCCACTAAGGTGAGAGGCCTGTGAGGCTGAACGCACGAAGGAGCACTAGCACTTTACTGCAAGCTTGGCAATTTCACTGAAAGAATTTTTGTGCACTGCACGTTTGCACTTTATGAACTTTTTTGACACCTATGGACTTTATTTGTTATTCACTTTAATTTTACTTCATCCACTTTGCACTATTGATTACATATGTTTTATAGTGTTTGATTGTGTGTTTTTTTGCGCAAATTCACTTTGATATATATAAGTTACACAATTAAATATTACCAACAACAACTTTAACAAAATGGGACAGGGCATTGGGGGCAGACCAGAGGGACAGCGCACTGGGGGCAAACCAGAGGAACAGAGCACTGGGGGCAGACCAGAGGGATAGGGCACTAGAACTGTGTCTCTTCCCCATTCTCTTGCTGTCTCCTCTGCAACTCCCATCCATCCTATCTCTCCCTCTCCTATTCATCTCATCATCAGGAGCCTGTGTGTGCGGCTCCACGCTTGCATGTCCCCACTTCCCCTTTTTATTTAGGCTGGCAGTGAGGAGAGGACCTGCAGCACAGCGGGAGGAAGTACAATCCAGCGCTGAGCTCCACACAACTGAACAGCCATTGACACCATAGCACAGCACACACTGACACCGCACAGCACACATTGAGACCAGTCTATTCACAGTGCTCAGGCTGAACCTGTTGGACACTTACATAGAGAACAAGGAGAAGAAAACTGCACAAACTGGAAGGCTGCCGCTCTCATGTCAGGGCAACTTTAAGTGAGCTACATTGGTCGGGGGGAGGGGGGCAGGCTCAGACAGGTCATACTGTTAGGTCCCTTGGCTTAATGAGAATTGTAAGGAGAGCTCTTGTGTACTGCTTTGCCTGTGTGCGGCTCACCAGACTACTTTTCCCGAGCATGCACCTTTCCTCTTCGGCCGCCAATATCATCGGGACTCTAAGTGTAGGCACAGATTGGAGGGAGATTGGTCATGCAGCTCAAATCCACTCGCCAAATGCTAGTAGGCGAGTGGAAATTTTGAGGGCTATATATATATATATATATATATATATATATATATATATATATATATATATATATATATATATATATATATATATATACTTCCACTCTGCAGCTCGTTTTTGCACAGAGTGGCCCCGATTTTTGTCTTCTGGGGTCCCTTGGCGGCTGTCTCGGCTCCTCCCTGCAATAGCTAACCTCCTGGGGCGCGCTCCCATGATACAGTCGGCATAGCCGCAGACTGTATCTCTACCATCCCCCCTCTCCCCCAAACGTTGCGCGGCATCATTGATTTGATTGACAGCATCGGGAGCCAATGGCTGCGCTGCTATCGATCATCTAATGAATGAGCCGATAAGCCAGTGCGTTCACGACGTGGGACTTTCAAGGGCTCAGGTAAGTAAACAGGGGGGCTGGGGGGCCCCTAATGGATGTTTTTTCACCTTAATGCATTAAGGTGAGGACATGTACCTTTACAACCCCTTTTAAGTGATTACTTACCCTCTGCAGTCTCTTGCCATCTTTTATGAAGGTGAGATCAGAGGTTATGTCAGGAGGCAGAGAAATGCAATACACCAGGGCGGTGTGTCGGCACAAGTCATGACCATCGGACAGGCAGGCACAGTCAGAAAACTGACCACGATGGGATGAATGTGCTTCTATGGTTAGCATAGTCAGTTTAAAAAAAAGGAAAGCAGGGGGACTGGCAGGATTATCGGGTATTTTACAAAAAGGAAGGAATACAAATAGAACAGGATACTTTTTAACACAAGTAAATGGTACAACAGACACATATCAGGAGTACAAAATGTTGGAGTAACATACTTTAGTGAAAAATAACAAATGCACATATTTTTGCATTTTTTTTTTTCCCCACAGGAGCCTGCACAGCATTGCACCCGCAATCAGGTGGAAGTCTTGGAACATTTTACACACTGAGTACAAGTGTAACATGTGCTAGAGCAGGGGTCTCCAAACTTTTCAAATAAAGGGCCACTGTATTGCCCTTCAGAATTTAGGAGGGCCGGATTGGGGCCAGCAAGGGAAGAAAATGTCATGGGCCCGGTATCAGTGAGAACAAATATGGCCTCGGGGGTTGGTGGTCAATAGGAAGAGGAGTATTCCCCCTATTAGTAGGAGGAATAGTATCCCATCATTGGTATCAGTGGATAATATAGTGCCCCATTGTTGGTGTTAATGGGGGGAATAGTGCCTCATGTCAGTGGGAGGAATTGTGCCCCGAGGGCCGGATAAAAGCTAGCAAAGGGCCACATCTGGGCCACAGTTCGGAGACCCCTGTGCTAGAGCATGAACCTACCCTGTAGGGTACAAATCTCAGAAATATATATGCAACTCTACCTTGTCTTGGTCAGGGATACAGTATTTGACATTGTTGCAATGTTACTGAGCCATCTATTGTGTGTTAGCTGCAGGCTAAATGTCTAAAGGTAACAATTGGCAGTATTTTTTTTTAAAGGATTACATAAATTAGCCAGCAGTGGAAGTTTGGATAGTGATAAGGCTAGATTATAATGTTTTTATTTACATACATAGGTACTTTTTTTACCCTTTTTGCAGACATATTGTTGGATTTTACAGAATCCCAGTTAGTGTGTGCACTGGTTGTTCTTGTTACTAATGTTTGCTCATTTGTGTTGTGTTTAGACACCACAGTGTGAAAATTCTGAAAATGAAGCGTTTCCTAGTGAAGAAGATGGAGGATCTGAAGATAATCCAGTACTAAGTGGTATGTTGTAAAATTGTATTCATTAGAGTTTTTGTGTGTGTGTGTAATAGAGGATGCTATTTATTTCCTGTTTCTGTTTCAGAACCAGTTAAAGCAGAACCTATATCTAGCAGTAACAACAAGGTATATTGATGTTCTACTACAGTTTGCTATTTCTTTTTGATGTTGGCGTGTATTAACGCAAGTAATGTTCTTTCTCAAGGACTCGCAAGCAGAGGAGGAAGAGGAGGAGGAAGATGTCACAAGTGAAGTTGGCAGTCCAGAGGAGACCAAGGAAGAAGAGGCTGGAGAAGAGTACCTGTCTGAGGTGGACAATGAGCCACCAATCAGTGAGAGTGATGATGGCTTTAGTATTCATAATGCCCAGCTTCAGTCCCACACTCTGGCTGATTCTATTCCTAGCAGTCCAGCATCTTCGCAGTTGTAAGTAAAAATTTCAGACTAGATTATGTAGGTTGGCAGTTAAAGTGCAATGACAGCCAAATTTTTATTTTATTATATATATTTTTTAGGTTTTTAAAACTGGGGGGGATGGGTTAGAGCCTGTGTTGGCTTTTCTTGTTGGTGTTCCAGTTGAGTTTTCCCCTCGGCACATATTTTGTCATCCTGACAGGATATGAGCAGGACTTTCTCCAGCAGAAGCATGCACATCAATAATGCTTTATTTAGTAGAGTGGATAGGGTTAGAACCTCTGAGTTTTTATGGCACTCAATGTCCCTATTTGGAAAACTTTTTTTTGCTTCCTGTCAAATGAGGGAAAATCTCCCAGATACAAAACCTGAACGGTAACGGGTGGTTCTAAGTCTTCTCTCCTCAAAGGGATTTTAGGTGGAGTTTCTTTTTAAATTAAGTTATTTTAGCAGATTACGTTCATTTTTAATTTCTTATTCTGTGTTTTCAGTTCTGTTTGTAGTGAAGATCAAGAGGCTATCCAAGCTCAGAAGATTTGGAAAAAAGCTATAATGTTGGTGTGGCGAGCAGCAGCCAATCACAGGTCAGTATTCACTAGGTCTAAAAAATGTATTTGCAATATCTTTCTTGAGCAGGAAAATGTAAGGCCGCGTACACACGATCAAATCTGTCTGCTGGAAACAGTCTGCCAGACCGTCCCAGCAGACAGATTCGATCGTGTGTACGGGCGAGCCGACTGATTTGGCCAGCCGACAGATTTGAAAGCATGCTTTCAAATCTGTCGGCTGGGAACCCGTCCGCCCGACATGTCTGCTGGTTAGTACGCTAACCAGCAGACATGTCTTCTCGCACACGCGTCGAATGGTTTTGACGCATGCGCGGAAGTGTTTTACTGCCTGGTGCGGTGACGTGGCGGCGTCAACGTCACCGCCACGTCAGCGCGCCGTCTGCCGGCGGGGATTTTGGTTTGATCGTGTGTACGTGATCAAACCAATACGTCCCCAGCAGACAGATTTGTTCAAATCGGTCTGCTCGTGTGTATGGGGCCTTATGCCGCGTACACACGATCACTTTTTGAAAACGACGTTTTCAATCATGAAAAAAAACCGATGTTTTTCAAACTTCTTTTTCCAAAACGACGTTGCGTACACACCATCGTTTTTCTTCAAAGCTCTAGCAAAGCGTGGTGACGTACACCACGTTCGACGGCACTCTTTTTCCATTGAAGCTCCGTCTCATAACTTGCTTCTGAGCATGCGCGGGTTTAAAAACGTCGTTTTCAACATCGTTTTGCCCACACACATCACTTTTTATGACACAAAAAAACGACGTTTGTCGTGTGTACGCGGCATAAGAGTCAAGTTTTCATGTCAAGGCAAATACACAGACAAGTTGTTACCTTAAAGCTGAACACTACCGAGATATAAATGTATTACAGGCATTTATATAGCACCAAAAATCTATACAGCACTTTACATATTGTACATTCACAGCAGTCCCTTCCCTCAGGATGCTTATAATCTAAGGTCTTATCTTCTATGAATGCATCCACAGGCTAGGGCCAATTTAGACATAAGCCACTTGTCCTAGATTATATAATTAAATATGTTTGAAATTCAAGTAGTGTTGGTACCTAAATTTGATGTGGTATCAGCCAATTGCAGTCTGTGTATATTGGTGCTAGAGCGTGCAAGGAAAAGGCAGACAAGGAGTCAGTTCAAGCACCTGACAAGCACCATCCTGAAAGGTGGAAAAAGCTGGGTGACAGAAAGATGAGCTGATCGTTGTGCTGATTCTCCTTTAACTTTCTAGTCAATGCTGGGGCAGGTCAAGGATGTCCTGGGCTCAGAGGAATTGAGTTGAATGATGCTTGTCACAAAGAGCACTGCAGTGGAAATCTTTGGATTTAAACTGAACATTTTGTTGCAGAAGGTGGTTTTATAATTTTAGCTTTTAACCGGAGGGGGGGGGGGTGAGTTCTTCAGAAAATTATTACTTTAGTCCAGGGGTGTTGAGCTCAATTTCATTGTGGGCCGCACCGACGTTATGATTGCCCTCAAAAGGGCCGGTTGTATCTGTAAGATTAGATGTCCAGCGCATCCCCCTCCCCTTACATTAGATGTCAAGAACCACCCCACCATCAGAAGTTGAGTCCCCAACTCTCCCTTACATTACAGTGCACCACCCCCCCCCTTTTTCCTTGTGCTGCTGCTAGGAAGAAGATGAATGCATTGCTTAAAAGTAGAAAGTACAGGGTCTGGAGGAGGTCCAGGGGATTTGCCTTGCGGGCCTTGTGTTTTGACACCTGTGCTGTAGGAGGAATAGGAGCTGAGGTGAACATAACAATATAGTTTTAGAGGCTCCTTTCAGATTCTTGATGTTAAGCATAAGTGCACCTTTGAAACAAAGTTACTTTATTAAACTTATGTTACCTGTAATGGCTTTGATATTTTTTTTTTATCTAGGTATGCCAATGTCTTTCTGCAGCCTGTAACAGATGACATTGCTCCTGGCTATCACAGCATTGTTCAAAGGTAATGCCAAGTGTTCATTTGACTACAATAATCAATATTGCTTTTGTTCTTTACCTTTGTCTTAAAATGCCATTCTAATTGGGTGTATGGGAGATGGTTACTCCTCATACTCCTCAAAATTACTTTTTTGAAATAAAAAATAAGACAACCATAACTTTGGCCCCTTTTTTTTTGTTCTATTGTGAAAGATAATGTTACGCCAAGTAAATTAATACCCAACATGCCATTCTTCAAAGTTGCGCCAGCTCGTGGAATGGCCATAAACTTTTTTCCCTTACAAATTCTACAGGTTGCATGTTTTGAGTTAGAGGAGGTCTAGGACTAAAGTTATTGCTCTCACTGTTATGATCGTGGCAATACCTCACATGTGGTTTGAACACCGTTTTCATTTGCGGCCGCCGCTGCCGCAAGTGGTCGCTTCTGCGCGCAAGTTTGTCGGGATGCGTTTTTAAAACAATTTTTTTTTTTTTTACACTGTTCTTTAAAAAAATAAAGTGTCACTTTTATTCCTGTTACAAGGAATCTAAACATCCCTTGTAATAGAAAAAAAGCATGACAGGTGCTCTCAAATATGAGATTAACTACTTGACCACCGGGCACGTAAACCCCCTTAATGACAACCAATTTTCAGCTTTCGGTGCTCTCACATTTTGAATGACAATAACTCAGTCGTATAACACTGTAACCAAATGACATTTTTTTCCTTTTTTTTCCCTCACAAATAGAGCTTTCTTTTGGTGGTATTTGATCACCTCTGCGGTTTTTAAATGGGGAAAAAAGAACGAAAATTTTGTAAAAAAGAAAAAAAAAATTCTACATTTCTAGTATAAAATTTTGCAAAAAAGTAATTTTTCTTCATAAATTTGGTCTAAAATGTATACTGCTACATATCTTTGGTTAAAAAAAATTGGATATTATTTAGTCTGGGTCAAAGTTATAGCTAGGTACTAATTACTGAAAATTGATCAATTTGATCACATCTGATGTACTGACAGCCTCTCTCGTTTCTTGAGACCCTAACATGCCAGAAAAGTACAAATAACCCCCAAATGACCCCTTTTTGGAAAGAAGACATTCCAAGTTATTTAGAAAGAGACATTGTGAGTTTTTTGAAGTTGTCATTGTTTCCCACAATTCTTTGCAAAATCAAGATATTTTATTTTTTTAATTTTAATTTTTTCACAAAATGTTCATATTAGCAGGTTATTTCTCACACACAGCATTATGCATACCACAAATTACACCCCAAAACCCATTCTGCTATTCCTCCCGAGTATGGCGATACCACATGTGTGAGACTTTTACACAGTGTGGCCACATACAGAGGCCCAACATGCAGGGAACGCCATCAGACATTCTGGAACACCAAGACCAATTCTGACATTCCTCTCCTACATGGAAAAATCATCATTTATTTGCTCGAAAATTACATAGAACCCCAAAGCATTATATATGCTTTATTTTAGAAAAGACCCTAGAGAATACAATGGCGGTCGTTGCAACTTTTTACCGCGCACGGTATTTTCAACATGTCACCCTTCAAAATTGCATACGCTTGTGGAATGGTGTCAAACTTCGCTACTTAAAAATCCCCATAGGTGACTCTTTAAATATTTTTACTGGTTACATCTTTTTAGTTGGAGAGAAGGTCTAGGGCCAAAATGATTGCTCTCACTCTAACGTTCGCAGCGATACCTTACATGTGTGCTTTGAACACTGTTTTCATACGTGGGTGGGACTTGCGTGTGTGGTCACTTCTGTATACGAGCACATGGGAACAGGGGCGCTTTAGTTTGACACATTTTTCCCCAAAAATAATGGTTTTGATCGCTTTTATTCCTATTACAAGGAATGTAAACATCCCTTGTGATAGGAATATAGCATGACAGGTCCTCTTTACAGTGAGATATGGGGTCAATAAGACCCCCACATCTCATCTCTAGGCTGGGAAGCCTGGGGAAAAAAAAAAACGATCCTGGCTTCGATTGTAGCAGTGAGTCAGAAGAAGCACCGGAGGGAGAAAGGGAGGGGGCACGTCCCCTTTCCCCTCCCGTAAGAACAATCAAAAGGTGGAACAGCTGACATGATTGTTCTTATGGTGTAGAGCAGCCGTCACTAAATGGCGGCCCGCGGTCCGAGTCCGGCCCGCGTGACACTTCTGCCCGGACCGCCAGTATATTTAGAAATTGCACCGCTGGTTTGCTGGGATCGCGGGTTTCCCCAGCAACCAGTGACGCTGCCAGTGTGCGCCCGCCCCCTGCTCCTCACCGCAGGTCCTGGAAGTAAACAAGCGTGTACGGCGGCGAGTAGGGGCGTGACGTCACGTTCCTTCACCCGCCCCCCCTGCAGCTCGTGGTCCACTCCTGGATAACGTTGCGAGTAGGGACCACGCCTGTCTGCCACCTCACTTGAGTGCCCCGCCCCCTGTTGCTCCTGATTCCCGGTGATCTGCCTATCTGGTTCGGTCCACTCCTGGCTCTCCTAGAGACGTGACGTCCCGTGCGCGTCCCGCCCCCTGCAACTTGTTCCCGCTCCCGGTTCTTTACCCTGCATTCTAGGTATGTGGCATATGTTGACGGTGACGCTGATGAGCACTTTTTTTATGTTAAGGGGCACTCTGATGGGTGCATTTTATGTTAAGGGGCACGCTGATGGGTATATTTTTAATGTGCGCACTGATGAGCATATTTTTTTTAAGAGGCACACTGATGGACACATTTTGTTGCGCCCATCAGAGTGGCCCTTAACATAAAATATGCCCATCAGCGTACACATTAAAAATATACCCATCAGTGTGCCCCTTAACATAAAAGTTTTGTTGTGCCCATCAGAGTGCCCCTTAAAATTTTATGTTAAGGGCCACTCTGATGGGCACAACAAAACTTTTATGTTAAGGGGCACGCTGATGGGTATATTTTTAATGTGTACGCTGATGGGCATATTTTATGTTAAGGGGCACTCTGATGGGCACATTATATTTTAAGGGGCACTCTGATGGGCACATTTTATTTTAAGGGGCACTCTGATGGGCACACCAACATTTTATGTTAAGGGCCACGCTGATGGGTATATTTTTAATGTGTACGCTGATGGGCATATTTTATGTTAGGGGCACTCTGATGGGCACATTTTATTTTAAGGGGCACTCTGATGGGCACAACAAAACTTTTATGTCAAGGGGCATGCTGATGGGTATATTTTTAATGTGCGCACTGATGTGCATATTTTTTAAAGAGGCACACTGATGGACACATTTTGTTGAGCCCATCAGAGTGCCCCTTAACATAAAATATGCCCATCAGCATATACATAAAAAATATACCCATCAGCGTGCCCCTTAACATAAAAGTTTTGTTGTGCCCATCACAGTGTCCCTTAACATAAAATTTGCCCATCAGAGTGTCCCTTAATAACATAAAATGTGCCCAAAGGGATTAAGGATCACGTTTTGTTGTGCCCATCAGAGTGCCCCTTAACATAAAATGTGCCCATCAGGATGCACCTTAACATAAAATGTGCCCATCAGTGTGACCCTTATTTTATGTTAAGGGGCACAATGATGAGCACATTTTATGTTAAGGGACACTGTGATGGGAACACCTGATGTAAAGGGGCGATGTGATGGGATCACCTGTGTAAAGGGGCACTGTGATGGGGACACCTGATTTAAAAGAGCACTGTGATGGGGACACCTGATGTAAAGGGGCACTATGATGGGGACACCTGATGTAAAGGGGCACTATGATGGGGACACCTGATGTAAAGGGGGTCTGTGATGGGGACACCTGATGTAAAGGGGGTCTGTGATGGGGACACCTGATGTAAAGGGGGTCTGTGATGGGGACACCTGATGTAAAGGGGGTCTGTGATGGGGACACCTGATGTAAAGGGGGTCTGTGATGGGGACACCTGATGTAAAGGGGGTCTGTGATGGGGACACCTGATGTAAAGGAGGTCTGTGATGGGGACACCTGATGTAAAGGGGGCTGTGATGGGGGCACCTGATGTAAAGGGTGGCTGTGATGGGGGCACCTGATGTAAAGGGGGGCTGTGATGGGGACACCTGATGTAAATTAGTGCTGTGATGAGGACCCCTGATGTAAAGCGGCACTGTAATGGGGACATGTGATGTAAGGAAGCACTGTGATGGGGAAAAATGAGGATTTGAGATTCGGACCTCGGCCCAAAGAAAATTTTAGTGACCGGACCTCCTTGAATTTTAATTCAAGACCCCTGGTGTAGAGAATCGCCGGCTGAAAAAAATGATATCTGAATGATGCCTGTAGCTGCAGGCATCATTTAGATATCCCTGCACAAAGTCAAGGACGTCATATGACGGCCGGCGGGCAGGAAGTGGTTAAAACACTTTTTTTTTTTCCAGAGTATTTTCCGGGTATTGCAGAGTATTGGCGCGGGGGGGTATTGCAGAATATTGGCGCGGGGGGTATTGCAATAGTCACAGATCCAGCCCACAGTGCTGCTGCCATCCGCGCTCTCCTCTCACAGTGTACCGATCGGTACAGAGAGAGGAGGGAGGAACCGGCGTCATCAAATGACGCCGGTTTGTTTACATGTGATCGCTCCGTCCATTGGACAGAGCGATCACGTGGTAAACGGCTGCTATCAGCGGCAATTTACCGCGATCCGTGATGCGGACCCGGCGGTCACGGACACTCCCGTGTGCGCGATTCTGGGAGGACGTCCATGGACCCTGTGTATCGCTTGCAGTTCTAACCCTTCTAAATTTATGAGAGTCTCCACAGTGGAAGCACATACATTCTAATGGATGGATAAGGGGCAGGTGGGCCTGGAGGTAGCCCAATCCTCAAAGACACAGGTGCACATTGGACAGCAAACACATAGCACCATGGCAACAAAGATGCCCAGTGTGTCCCCTGACCAAATTTACACCAGCAACAGAGAGATGGCTCCTGCCCCCATCTATAACTGACCTTCACAGCAAGGATCACATGGAAGGGCAAATGCATGAAAGACAAAACCTAAATAGTTGGGGCATAAACGGATGCACAGGATATACAGAAGAACACTTCCTGCAAATTATAAAACACCTGGTGATGCTAATATATAAACCACTTCTGAATTTACTCAAACAATGCCAACACAGGACATACTACCACTTGTGTAATCGTTAAACAAAACTTTATTTTTGCAAGCATCTGGTGTTTCCCACCAGACTTGCTTCATTCTGATGCTTTTTGCTCTGTCACAGGGCTTAATCATTGAGGCCTCCATACTTCAGTAGCATTTAGTCTCGAATGTATGAAAAGAATAAAAAATGAAAGCTGGTATTTGGCATCCACTGAGATTATCAGAGAACTCTGGGTAGAGGAAATGCTCCTATAAGGATGGACACAAAGATAATCTGAATAGCGTTTCTCTTCCCCTTGTAGACTGTGTGCCCCTCTGCACAGGAAATGCTTATTGTCCTTCTTCTTTTTTTACCCCAGTTTATAAAAAATCTGATTCATATTGTAAATGTTATCTACAGTAGATCTGATGAATGCAAAATAATCTCTTGTTTCTGTTTTTTTCTATAAGGCCTATGGATCTTTCTACGATAAAGAAAAATATTGAGACCGGTATAATTCGAACCACAGCTGAGTTTCAGAGAGACATCATGCTTATGTTCCAGAATGCTGTGATGTATAATAGCTCTGATCATGACGTCTATCATATGGCTGTGGAGATGCAAAGGGATGTATTGGAACAAATTCAGGTATGACTTTGGTTATTAAAATATGCCTATAAATCATTTGTTCTTTGCATAGTTTATTTTAATCAACTTTTTTTTTTACTTTTAATTTACTGTTGTCAGCCTGTGGAAAATGACTTGTTACTTTGGTGATGCATAAGGTTGGGTTTGGCATTGAATGCATTTGAAGCCCATGGTAACTTGATCCTTTCTGTACATTATATTTTCTTGTTGTATAGCAATTTTTGGCCACGCAGCTGATTATGCAAACATCCGAATCTGGAATAAGCGCGAAGAGCCTGAGGGGCCGAGATTCTACACGGAAGCAGGATGCCTCTGAAAAGGTACTAATTGCCACATGTGCAAGAGCCAGCTCCTATATGTGCTTTTAAGTCTATAGAGGCCTTCCATAACATATATTTACTGATTAGAGCTTAAAGATAGATTAGTTGTCAAAATATCCATATTGCTGCTATCTTTACATGAAGGTACTAGAGTGGTGAGCCATTAGATTATGTGGAATCAAGTATGACCTCCCACTGGGCTTTAGAGCTGCACAAATTATATCGCAACTTGCCTTTTGATAAAGAAAATAAGTATTTAAATCCTATAATAATTTTGCAGTTGGTTTTGGATCTCCTTTTAAAGCTCTGATATTGTCATATTAAATATTATCAGCAAGCACTAGATGCCTCTGAGCCACTGCAGCATCCGATTTGCATAACATGCCAAACATTAGCAGTGTGGTTTTATCTAAGTTTGGCTCCTGCATCTCAGAAATCTGTGGGTGAAGGCCCTATTTTGTCCATCATTAGATTCACCAAATTAGCAATAAATGGCTTTGGTTGATCACCACAACATTAGACATTGGTAGTGCTTGTTATGCCCTACTTTCATTAAAATAGCATTTATAGACAGGGACGTATTTGCCTATAATCTAGCATTTATAGACGGGGACATATTTGCCTATAATCATCTACAGAGGCAGCAAACAGGGGAGAGGGTGAAAGACCTGGGTCAAGCTGTCTACAAGATGACTTCACCTGACAGAAGGAAGTACCGCTCCTCCTCTTCCTTCCTTCCTTCCTTCCTTCCTTCCTTCCTTCCTTCCTCGTAAACAATTTTTTTTTTTTTTTTTTTTTTTTTAGGAAGCAGGTATTTTAGTTTTGACAGGCACCCGTTCTCTCTTCCACTTGGCTCACCTAGGCAAGCCAAGAGGAAGTGCCTACCATCCAACCCCCCCATCCACGCCCGCAACCTCCTTGGACACGTCTTCAAAAAACCGCCGCCGGGGACAATTCTAATACAGAGTCAGGCCGACTACGGTTCATGGCCCGGATTCTGATGTGTCAGAGGGCGCGGACCGCGACCATTCGGATAGTGATGACTCCGGATCAGCATGCGAGAAGGCTCTGGAAAGTGATCTTATCACTGCGGTACGATATACACTGAAGAAGGAAGATTCTGCCGAAGCAGCTGAGGCTTCGGTCCCCTTTTTGAGTTCCTGCAAGCCGGCCTGCACTGCCCAAGTGTTTCCTTTTTTTTCTTATCTTGATGAGCTCTTATATAAGGATTGGGAATAACCACAGAAGTTTTTTTGTGCCCCAAATTTTTTGCGGTCCGATACCCCTTTGAGGAGAGTTTCCTGAAGAAATGGACCTCTCCTCCCATAGAGGACCCCCCACACTTAAAGTAACCACGGTTCCGGTGGAAGGGGCTCCTGCTTTCAAGGATCCTGTGGGCAAGAAGGCTGAGGCAATTGCCGCTACCTATACACGGTGGTGGGCTTGGCAGTGTGTCCAGCGATGGCTGGGGCTCTGGTGTCTCAAACTCTGACTGAGTAGGCAAAGATACTGCTCCTGGGGTTAAAGGCTCGTCGGGCACCTCCGGATGAGGTGGGCTTTGCCGACCAGCTAGTGCAGGGCCTTTAGTTAGTCTGCAAGTCTGACCTTGATACTATTCCCTTACTGTCCAGAGCCTCGGTCTATGCGGTGGTGTTGCGCCACCTGATCTGGCTGGTTGGTTGGCGGACCAATCTTCCAAGAAGGCCCTGATGGATTTGCTTTTTAAGGGCGACAGGCTTTTTGGTGCTTCTCTTGATATTATCAAGAATGCTACAGGAGGTAAGAGCACGCTGCTCCCGCAATCCAAAAATATTAAGGAGCCACACCGTAGGTAGGGCCCCTCCATCACCAAGCACAAGCGTTTTTTTTTTCGTACGTTCAGTGCTGCAAATAAACGCTCCCAGGCCGACAAAGCGCCTGCTGAGGGTCAGAAACGACCCTGGTTTCACAAACCTGCTGCAAAATCCCAGTCCGCATGAAGGTCTGCCCCCACCCATTTCTCGGGTGGGGGGGAACGTCTTTGCGAGTTCGCAACTCGGTGGTCGCCTCTGATCTCCGACTGATGGGTTTGCGAAAGAGGTTTCCTCGGGGTACAAGATAGTTTTTCTCTCTCGTCCACCGAGCAGATTTTTTTTTTTCCCCTCCAGCTTCAGCCGGCGTGTCTGGAAGCCCTGTTTGGTGGGGTTTAGGATCTGCTGGCATGTGGGGGTGATCATACCTGTTCCGGCACAGAAACGGTTTCAGGGGTTTTACTCAAACCTATTTAGAGTGCCAAAGAAGGACAGGGTCCGTCCTATCCTAGATCTCAAAGCCCTCAATTGCTTTGTGAGAGTGCAAAGATTTAGGATGGAATCCATTCGCTCTGTTGTCGCGACTCCCAATCCGGGGGATTTTCTGGCGTCCTTTGACATCAAGTACGCTTATTTGCATGTCTCCATCTGCACCAGGCATCAGAGATTTCTGCGGTTTGTGGTTGGGGAGGATGACTATCAGTTTGTGGCTCTCCCCTTCGGCACCAAGGGTGTTTACCAAGGTGCTGGCTCCGATTCTGGCCCTGCTAAGACAGCGTGGCATCGCTATCGTGGGCTACTTGGACGACCTTCTTCTGAGGGCCACTTCAAACTCAGAATTAGAAGAGGGCATGTCTATAGCCTGTCCAACCCTCCCTTGCCCCGACTCAGCGCCTGGAATACCTGGGGTTGATTCTGGACTCTTCAGTGGCGAGGGGGTTTCTCCCGGTGGAAAAGCTGCAGTCTCTTCGGACGGCGGTGCAGCGACTGACGTCCCAAAGCTGGTCGTCGCTCCATTTTTGTGTGCAGGTCCTGGGTCTCATGGTAGCTTCCTTTTTTTGAGGCGGTGCCGTATGCTCAATTTCACACAAGTGCTGCAGAATGAGATTCTGCTCAGATGGGACAAGTGTCTCTTGATAGTCAAATCCGAGTGAGCCACCGGGTCAGGACCTCCCTGGTGTGGTGGCTGACATCACCGGCGCTTCTGTCCCGGAAGTCGTTCCTCCCTCTTCACTGGATGGTGATCACGATGGACGCCAGTCTTACCGACTGGGGGGGTGTCTGGGGTGTTCAGTCGACCCAGGGTCGCTGGACTCCAGAGGAATCCCGCCTGTCGATCAATGTCCTGGAACTCCGGGGTGATCAAGCTTTGCCTTTTCTCGTGGTCTCAGACTACAGGGGCACCCAGTCAGGATCCATTCGGACAACGCCATGGTGGTGGTGTATGTCAATCATCAAGGAAGAACAAGAAGCGAGGCAGCATCTTCAGAGGTCGCTCACATCCTGAGGTGGGCAGAAGGAGCGTGCCAGCTCTGTCGGCCGTGTACATTCTGGGCGTGGAAAACTGGCAGGCGGACTTCCCGAGTCGTCAGATGCTGGACCAGGGAGAATGGACTCTACACCCGGATGTGTTTCACCTCATCTGCCAGAGATGGGGCACGCCGGACGTGGATCTCATGGCGTCTCGTCTCAATCGGAAGGTATTGAGGTTCGTGACCAGATCAAGGGACCCCTGGGCAGACGTGCTTTATGCCTTTCCTCCTCTAAAACTTCTTCCACATCTGCTTCGCAGGGTGGAGGTCGAAGAGATCCCAATGATCCTAGTTGCTCCTGATTGGCCTCGGCGTCCCTGGTACACCAACCTAGTGCGTCTGGTGGCAGACCTTCCCTGGCATCTACCGCTGCGAGAGGACCTTCTGTCGCAAGGTCCCATACTTCATCCTGCTTAGTCGCTGGTTTTAACGGCCTGGCTGTTGACAACCAGGTGTTTTGAAGGACTGAGGCCTGACGGTTTCAGCGATTTCTACCATGTTGAGAGCACGGAAATCGGCTTCCAGAAAGATTTACCATTGCACATGGAAGGCTTGCATCTCTCTGTGTGAGATCGGGTGGTGTCCGCTTTCGTATTAGGTTTCCAGGGTCCTGCTGTTCTTACAGCGTGAGGTGGACTAAAAGCTTGCCTTAAGTACAATTTATGTAGCAGGTTTCTCCGTTGCCCCCCCCACCCCCGGATCCGCCCATGGTTTCCTTACAATTGCTACGTTCACCCTCTGGCTCTATTCTACACTCCCTAACTCGCATCTTCAATCTCTCCCTCTCTTCAGACAGCTTTCCAAACTCTCTAAAACATGCATTAGTCACCCCCATTCTTAAAAAGCTCTCACTAGATCCTACCAATCTTAACGACTTCATCCAAACTCCTTGAACGCCTGGTCTACGACCGACTGAGTGATTTGCCTCGCCAAGAATTACCTTCTTGATCCTCTTCAGTTTGGATTCCGCCCTCAACACTCCATGAAACAAATCCCCTAAAACTCGCAAACGATCTGCTAACCGCTAAATCCAATGGACTCTATTCTGTACTCCTACTCTTAGACCTCTCTGCTGCCTTTGACACAGTGCACCACCCCCTCCTCAAAAAAAAAAAAAAAGTCTCCACGACTGCACTTTTCGCTGGTTCTCATCTTATTTATCCAACTGCACCTTTTTAGAACCCTTTCACACTGGGTCGGTTTGCAGGCGTTCCAACGCTAAAAATAGCGCCTGCAAACCAACCTGAAACAGCCGCTGCTGTCTCTCCAGTGTGAAAGATCGGTGCGCTAGCAGTATGGTAAAAAAAAGTCCAGCAGCATCTTTGGACAGGTGTGTATACTGCTCCTCCACCACTCCTCCCTATTGAAATCAATGGGGCACTTTGGCTATACCACCGGCAAAGTGTCTCTGCAGAGGAGCTTTGCGGTGGTTAAAACCACCCTGCTAGCAGCTGTATAGCACCGCAAATCTGACGGTAAACCATGAAAGGGGTCTTCGTGTCACTTACAACTCTACTGCCTCCTTTCTCTGTCAGGGTCCCCCAAGGTTCTGTTCTTGAGCCTCCCCTTGTCTCCATCTACACCTCTTCCCTCATTGTAATTCGCAATACAGCTAAGTTTTAAAACAACTGTTTGTCTTTTTACTGTTTTGGCATAATTTTTGATAATATAAAATCGGGAGATATCTGTTATCATTTACCATCAAAATAAAGCCTAATTTGTCCAGAAAGAAATAAGATATTATTTACCTGGATACACAAAGTAGTTGCTATGAGATGAAGATAGAGGTAGACAGTTTTACTAACGCATGTCAAAGTTGCAAAATTTTGTTCAGGCATAAACATTTGTTTTACCCTGAGTCACCAAGGGGTTAAAGCGAACATAAAATCAAGTTTAGGTCCACTTCAGAATAAGATTTATGCATCAGGGAACTTAGATGATGAAGCTGTGGCATGTTGGTTCAAAGAAGGGTCCAATTTAATTGATATTTGTCGTCTTGAATGATCTAGATTCTTCCATAAATCCATTATATTTAGAAATATTTTTGGGCATATTATTTATTTTCTTCCAAGTGTTGCTGTTTTCGCTTTCAAATTCCAAAACTGGAGGTACCTAAGGGTGCCTGCTTGTATGATCAAATAATTAAGACTTCATGGGAACCTCCAAAGTCTGCAGACTTATGAAATCAAAATGAGGACTTTGGTTCTTGAAGTTATGTTTGGCCTAGACCCTGCTTGATCCTGTACTGTACTATTGGTCCATCAGTATGCGCAACAGAAGCTCTCACACGACTTGCTCTGTCTGACATGGGGAAGATATCGGTGTACCCAACCTTGCAAAGTACATTTTAAGTGTCTTCTTCAGGTTTACAGAAGAAAAATATATGCGTCCTATTGGAATTAAATTGTTGTTTTGTTAGTGGCATCTTATTTTTATGTGAGCAGCAAGAGAAGCCAGTGCTGGCTAAAAGCCTTCTTAAACCTCGAGTTTTGCTTTTCCTTCTAAGCTTCACGTTATAAGGTCCTGGCTCCTCTTCTGCTTTTGTGTTGTCAGCTTGTCCGTGTTTTGTGTTGGAGATGCTCCGTGGAATCTGACCTGTTTTTCTGTTTGTCCTTTAACAGGACAGTGTCCCCATGGGCTCTCCTGCCTTCCTTCTCTCTCTCTTTGTAAGTATTGAATAGCTGCAATGTGATGGATGGAATGAATGTACCAAGATTTGGTAGCCTTCAGTTAGAGCTGTTTGACTTTCTTCCCTTTGCTTTGCATCTGTCGAGCAGTGCTTCCCTAGTGCCTCTTTCTGTACTTCAAGCTGTTGTTTTGTTTATTTGTAATACGCTTATATGCATGCAGAATTTTCTTCAGTCTATTAATCTCAAGGTAGCAGAGTCAGTTAACTACCTGTGCAGTGCATGATAAAGAAGATCTACTAATTTCACACAGTGTAGCAGTTGAGTTAAAGCAACGTTTCAGAACAGTGAACTGTGAATACAGACAGGGTTTTATACAGCAGCACTAAGATGTGAAGGCAGACGTTCCAGCTTAGAATTATCTCAGGTATGTGAGAAGATATTTGTGAGTCACAGCAAAGCCTTTCACAGTGAAGTGGCTACAAACCTTTATTCCCTTGAATGGATGCTTGCATTGCATTTCACAGCACTGTTTCTTTTTGCCTTTCCCACTGAACAGGATGGTGGTACTAGAGGTCGTCGCTGTGCAATTGAAGCAGATATGAAAATGAAGAAATGAAGTGACCACGGCCTATACATCATATGGAATATCATGTAGTAACCAATGAAGACTGTATCATGTGATGTCTATTTAAGCAAGTTACTTTGTATAACCCCAGTATCTGGGTCTTATAGTGAGCACAGTCATGTTTTTGTGTCCTCCCATGAAGTGGCACTATACAGACATTTTTGATTGATTATAACGTGTACATATGTACAGATGACAACAGCGTTTTCTTATGGTTATGTGGAATTTATAGTTTCACTTGAAATTGGATTACAGTTCACATCATTTATTTGAAACATTAAAAAGGTAGAATAGGACATCTACTAAACTCTCCTTGTTCTGTATAGATTTTGGATATTTGAAATGGAGGATGACTGAATCAGAATTGTGAAATAGAAATGCATTCTACATTTCATAAGTAGTTCATCGCTCACAGATAACCATTGATAGCTTGTTGTCTTTACTATTTATTCTCGTTTACATATTCAGCTTTCATGGTATTTAATTTTGCTATTTTCTGTAAAACATAAAGCCACAAAATCGCCTGTCTTTGGAAGTTAACAAGGAAAAAAATATTTGATCCCCTGCTGATTTTGTACATTTGCACACTGACAAATGATCAGTCTATAATTTTTTTCTTTTTTTTAAATAACAATTTTTATTTTTGTTCTGCCATAAAAATAAAGCAGTGGTACAGTCGTAACAAAGAGACATTGAATGTAATCAATTGCAATAGCGTATCCAAAGCATGGCAGGCACAGGCGAGGGGGGACAACCACCCCGGCGGCAGTAAAAATATGTCAAGAGGCACCTGTGGCGTACATCACTACGACATAAACATCTTCAACTGTGCATACAGAATAATCAAGGAAGAACTAAAAATAAGAGAGAAAATAAGAGAAGGCGGAAAAAAGAAAGGTTAGGTTGGACAGGGTAGAATACCATGGTGATCACTCTATAATTTTATTGGTAGGTTTATTTTAACAGTGAGACAGAATAACAACAAAATAAATCCAGAAAAAAAACATTTCAAAACAGTTATAAATTGATTTGTATTTTAATGAGTGAAATAAGTATTTGACCCCTTCGCAAAACATGACTTATTACTTGGTGGCAAAACCCCTGTTGACAATCGGAGGTCAGACGTTTCTTGTAGTTTGCCGCCAGGTTTGCGCACATCTCGGGAGGAGTTTCCACTCCTCTTTGCAGATCCTCTCCAAGTCATTAAGGTTTCGATGCTGACGTTTGGTAACTCGAACCTTCAGCTCCCTCCACATATATTTTCTATGGGATTAAGGTCTGGAGACGGACTAGGCCACTCTGTGACCTTAATGTGCTTCTTCTTGAGCCATCCCTTTGTTGCCTTGGTCGTGTGTTTTGGGTCATTGTCATGCTGGAATATCCATCCATGACCCTGGCTGAGGGAAGGAGGTTCTCACCCAAGATTTGATGGTGCATTGCCCTGTCCATTGTCCCTTTGACGCAGTGAATTTGCCCTGTCCCCTGAGCAGAAATACGCCCCCAAAGCATAATGTTTCCATCTCCCATGTTTGATTGTGTTCTTGGGGTCATAGGCAGCACTCCTCTTCCTCCAAACATGGCAAGTTAGGCTGATGCCAAAGAGCTTGATTTTTGTCTCATCTGACCACAACACTTTCACCCAGTTCTCCTCTGAATCATTTAGATCAGGGGTCTCCAAACTGCGGCCCAAGGGCCGAATGTGGCCCTTTGCTAGCCTTTTATCTGACCTTTGGAGCAGGATTGCTTCCAACGATATGAGGCACTATTCCTCCCAATGACACCAACAATGGGGCACTTTTTCTTGCACTAATAGCAAGGATGGAGCACTATTGCTCCTACTGCCCAACAACACCAGGGCCATGTTTATTCTCACTGATGCTCAGCCCTGGGGCATTTTCTAGTCCCATTGGTCAGAATCTGGCCCGTCTGAATGACAGTAAACGGGCCCTTTGCTTGAAAAGTATGGAGACCCCTGATTTAGATGTTCATTAACAAACTTCAGATGGGTTTGTACATGTGCTTTCTTGAGCAGCGGGACCTTGCGGGCTCTGCAGGATTTCAGTCTTCGTGGTGTACTGTGTTAACAATCGTTTTCTTGATGACTATAGTCCCAGCTGCCTTGAGGTCATTGACCAGATTCTTTTGTGGAGTTCTGGGCTGATTCCTTACTGTTCTTATGATCATTGAGGTGAGATCTTGCATGGAGCTCCAGATCGAGGGAGATTGACAGTTAATTAGTGTTTCTTCCATCCTTGGACAGCTCTTTGGTCTTGGCTAGGGGTGCAACGTTTAAAAAAAACTCACGGATCGGACTAAGACTAATCTTGTGGGTCCCCCCTCCACTCTGGCGTCACAGGTGCCCCCCTCCACTCCGGCGTCACCGGGGTCTACCTCCTCTGGTGTCCCCCCCCTCCTCGGGTGACTCTGGTGTCCCCCCTCCTCCACTCAGTACAAACAGTCTTTTTTCCTACCAGCAGGTGCAGATCTAAAAAAAAACTGTGTCCACATGCCTGCATACGGTGGTCCTGGGTCTGTAGTCAGCGCGCTGAGGCAGGGAGGAGTGCAACGCTGTGCTCAGTTACACTCCGATCCGTTCGGATCACGGTGACGATCCGTTGCACCCCTAGTCTTGGCCATAGTGGAGAGATTGGAATCTGATTGCTTCTGTGGACAGGTGTCTTTTTTTTTTTCCAGGTAACAAGCTGAGATTAGAAGCATTCTCTTTTAAGAGAGTGCTCCTAATCTCCGCTTGTTACCTGTATAGAAGACACCTGTCCACAGAAGCAATCAGATTCCAATCTCTCCACCATGTCCAAGACCAGGGAACCAGAAATCTTGCTGATTGATAGGGGATTAAATACTTCTTTCACTCATTAAAATGCAAATCAATTTATAACTGTTTTGAAATGCCCTTTTCTAGATATTTTTGTTGTTTTGTCTCTCACTGTTAAAATAAACCTACCATTAAAATTATAGACTGATCATTTCTTTGTCAGTGGGCAAATGTACAAAGTCTGCAGGGGTGCAAATACTTTTTCCCATCACTGTACACACTCTATTGTCTTTTACTTAAATTTGAGGAACCAGTCAATCCTAGGCCTCTGTCAATATTCTGCCCATGATGTGGGTATGTTCTGATTATGCAGACTGTCATGTCCTAGACATTGCTGATTCTACTCCCTGAAGATGAAATGGGTTTGAGCTTGAATGGTCAGTCCACCCAAAACTAATAACCCAGTTTTTGTTGGATAATACTGAAATTAAATCAATTGGTTTCCTAAACGTATTATGACTGTGGTAAAAGTCCCTGTTTGGGTTTCTGGATCTGCATGCCTGCTGTGTCCCACTTTTGTTTGGTTTTCAGTTTGTTATGGAGAATGCAAGTGGGAGTCTGGAAATATGGCAGGAATACCCACAACTGGAGTCTGAGAGAGATTTAGGAAGCCATCAGCTCACTCAACTAACTAGACTCCACCTGTAACCGAAATAGTTTTCGGGTGGACTGACCATTTAGATTGGGCTTTGATTTCAACATCCTTACCAAAAATAATATTGACTAGCTGTAAGTATTTTTTCAGGAATAATGTAAACTGTTCTGTAATATAGTCTTTTTTTTTTATATTTAATGTATATGTTGGAAAAAAATTGAAAATAAAAAGCACTATGTTGGCTATATGCCAAAGAAAATCTTAGTGGGATCTGTGGTCGTTTTTTCTACTATACATGCAGATTAAATAAGTTAACTTTTGGTTACACCGTTCTGTAAGTATATTCTTATTAGTTCTTTATTGCTACATTGATTGCAATAAATGCACTGCAGACATGTTTGATGATTGTTGAAGTGAACCTGTGCCCACACTTAAAGCAGAACTAAACCCTCCTATCTGTTACAGCCAAGGAAGCTACAATTGTAGCCTCCATTTGTTCTGCAGTTGCCATAGTGCTGCACATTGGATTAGTTATGACACCAGCCATTTCATGGCTTGACAGTTTAGTTGAAAGCACAAGCATTTGTGACCATTTTCAATCATGGCATGCCTTGAATGTTACGTTTTTAGGAAATTGATGGGTTTCGTTCTGCTTTAAGTATTTACATATTCTGAACAAGCTGTAAAAGCACTTGGAAACAAACCCTTTTTAACCTCCTTGAGCTCTATGCATTTTGTAGAAATTTATCTTTTAAAGCGATTATTAAAGTTGTGTGCTGTTTTTTAATATAAAAATGTCATACTTTCCTGCTCTGTGCAGTAGTTTTGCAGAGAGCAGCCAGATCCTCCTCCTTCTCAGGTCCCCTGCTGGCTCTCCTGGCCTCTCCCTCTTGCCGGGTGCCCCCACAGCAAACCGCTTTAGTTCTGCTTTATGTATTTACATATTCTGAACAAGCTGTAAAAAGACTTTTAAATAAATCCCCTTTAATCACCCTGGAGCTATATGCATTTTGTAGAAATTCATCTTTTAAAGCAATATTAAAGTTGTGTATTTACATATTCTGAATGTCGGGGTAAGACCGTGCTATATTAAGATACTTCGCAACTCGGCTTGCTATGAGGGGAAGCCGAGCCGCAGCTTCAGACACGGAGCTGCTGCCCAGCCCTGCCCTCTCTCCTCAATGGCTCACTGACTTTGAACGCAGCGGGAGCCAATGGCACTTCGCTCTTGCCTCAACCATTGAAGTGGGAGAGACAGCCGAGTCTCACGTGCAACATCGCTAAATCGAGATTGGGGGGGGCGGGGGTGGGCTACACGCAGAAGGCTTTTTATCTGAATGCATAGAATGCTTTAGGATAAATAAACCTGCCTTTACAACAACTTTTAAATTTAGTTTTTTTTGTGTTTTATAAATGCCAGTTTTGCTGGAGGAGGTTTTATACACGGGGGCACCCAAGCAGGCGTGTGTCCCAGCCACGGCTTTGTTTGTCTTTTCACACACTGAGCTGTGGCGTGGCCCTTCCTCGTTGGCTCACTGGCTGTGATGGCAGCAGAAGCCAATGGCTCCTGCTGCTGGCAAATGCCAATCGGGAGAGTGAGTCCCCGGAGAGCCAAGGCTCTCGTAGACATTACTGGATCGAGAGGGGGCTGAGTTAAGTATTTGGGGGGCTGAGGCACACAGGAGGTATTATTATTTTTTATTTTTTTACCTTCATACATAGAATGCATGAAGGTAAAGAAACCGTGTGCCTTTACAAACATTTTAATTTCCCAACAGAATCGTGGAAATCGCAACTGCTTTCTTTTTTACCAGAATCTTGGTTGCATGCAGACAAGTAGCTAGAGAGAGAGTTTTGTTTTTAAAGCCCATCTTTCTTCTTCATTGAGGCATTATGGCCATTTACACCTACAGGAAGATGTAGACAGTAGCCAGCAAAAATAAATGTCAGCCAGCTTGGTATAACCCTTTCTACTCCCAGGATGTCTATTTTGGTTAGTATACAGGAGGATTGACATCTGCTCAGAAAAGTCGACTTTTTTGCTAGCTACTTTTTTCTACTACAAAGATATGTGTTTTTATCTTCAATTAAGTTTTCTCTGCAAGCTGTATTTAACTGGTCTTTTTTTATCTGAAGCGATACGGTTCGATGTTCCCTCTGCACTAGCTCTGGAAGCTGTACGCAGGGCTTAATGAACTGGATGATTGGAGACTAGCCACAGAATGTTTCCTTCGGTACTGAGCTCTGCATTATGCTGACGTTGCGTTCCAGGTCTGTGTGTTCTGATTCAGCCACCCAAGGACTTTCCACGTTACACATGGGTAACATTCCTGCGTGTCTAAAGCTCAAGATCCACTAATGGTTCTGGTGTAACCTGCAATATACACCCCTAGACGGTCTGACAACAAAAGTCTGAAATGTTTCCTTCTGCTTGAGTGTATGCCATCTTCAGAGCCTTCCTTAGCTTTATTGGTTGTTGCCCCCTCCTTGGCCTTAACCAGGCAGGATTTAACTGCCTGCCGTGCAGGATTTAGGGACCAAATGGCAACCTCGATTTGCTAATTTTGAAGGCAGAGGTCACAGACCTGCAAGGTCATTCCCCTGCAGAATATAATCTGCCTGCAGCATTAGTGGGCCTGTTGGCATCGGACAGGGTCTTTGGACTGAAGGCTGTGACTGTCTTTAATCCATAGCGAACAGAGGATACTCAAGCCTTCAGAATTAGAGAAACTGTTTTGGCTCTTATTGATGTGGTTTATTGAAACTCAATGAATCCTCTTGCAGCTTCTATTAGATTTGTCCTGTCTAGGCTCTTTTAGAGTCCCCAAGTCTGCTGAGACATTTCCAGTGCACCAGCTTGTTTGCATTTGCCCCTTTACAAAGATATTCACTCTTTGCAAATGCCTAGCAGCCCTGTTCATGTTTGAGGAGGACTTTGTTAAAAGGCTGCTTCCCCCACTATAAATTCAGCAGTAGGCATTGGAGGTTCTTTCTTAAACCCTGTTTTTTGACAGGCCTTGCAACTTGCCTTGGACCTGACTCTAGTCTGCTCAACTCTAGCTTAATGGCTACGGCCTTCAAAAAAAATCCAGTTATTATGCAAGCCGATTCCTTATTCATAGAGCAAATTTAGCTCATGCCAGTAGCCTACACAGATTTGGTTGATGGGCTTTTAGGGATCTCCTTTCCCCCCAAGAATCTCCTGTTGGTGAACACGAGGAAGAATTTTTCGTTTTAAGGTCTTGGACTTCAGAATTCCTTGCAAAAAGCGTCTCCTTGGGGCTGTGCTAGACGCTCTTATCAATGATGTCATTGAGGCAAAAGTACCCATTTATTTCGGCAGAAGATGCCTAGGGCTCAGTGCCAGAAGACTCCTCTTTTCTCTGAGATTTGTTATTCCTAGACCTAAAGTTGCAAAGTCAAGTCCAAGCCTGGCTCTTAGGCCACCCGCAAACCCTAGTCTTCCAATTTCTTCAAGATAGGTCTTCAGCATTAGCTGGTGCCCTCCATTTCCAAAGAGGCGGGACATCTGTAGGCCTTTGCAGGCATTTAAGCTATCATCTCAGATGGTTGTGATTTCCTGGAGCTACAAGCTAGACTTTATCCTCTGGCCCCTCTGTCATTCATGTCTTATTTACAACCTACCTCTGCATACAGATTAGCAGATCTATATTTGCAGCGTTTGTGGGTCTTCTGAAGTAGACTCGGCTGTCTGGGACTCTCCCTTATTCCTCTACTGCATCACAGGATTAAGATTGAGGGCATTCTAGTGATCCCTGTAGCTCTGGACTGGCAAAGAAGGTGATACTTCAACCTGATCAGAATCCTTACTGACGCTCCATGGGCTCTTCAAATGTTACAACGTCGCTGCCTTTAACAGCTGTTGAAGCACAAGTTCTGAAAGGAAAAGACATCTCAAAATTGGCTATCCTTGTGATGCTCAAAGATAGTCTGCTTCTTACAAGGTACACTATCGCATCACTGGAATTTGTTCAACCTTATTTATGCTTTGCCTCACCCCCTTCAAACCCCTGCCTCTTTTGCCTAGGAGGATAGACGGGGGAGGCAGTCTGGTGATTTTTATTGCACCAGATGGGTGTGGAACTCTGTCATAGTTGACTCTCAAGGTACTCTGTCCAATCCTGCTTCAAGATTGCTAGCTTTGATGAATTGACTGTTGAAGCAAGATTCTGAAGGGACAGAGGTTTTGTAGGCTGCATGATTCCCACGGCTGAAGGTCAGAAAAAGCCCTCTCCTTGTAGGGTGTACTACTGCACGTGAAAAGCATTCTTTACTTGGGAAATTATTTGTATCCTCTGTTTAATCATTCCCTCAGTTAGGACTTGACAAGTTGTCCTGAGCACTATGAATAGAAAGGATAGTTTTCTTTTACTTTGGCTGTGCTCTATCAGAGACTTCTTCTTCCCAAGATGAATCATTGTCTTAAAGTGGAGCTCCACCCAAAAGGGGAGCTTTGCTTGTTCGCACCCTCCACTGCCACATTTGGCACTTGGGTAGGGTTTTTTCTTTCTCGTACATCACGGGACACAGAGCGGCATATTCATTACTATATGGGTTATATGGAGTACCTTCAGGTGTGGACACTGGCAATCTCAAACAGGAAGTCCCCTCCCTATATAACCCCCTCCCCTAGAGGGAGTCCCTCAGTTTTTTCGCCAGTGTCTTAGGTGTTGGTCACGGAATAGCTTTGCTCCACATCCTTGGGATTAAGGGCGGGCTAACCGGATCTGTCCAAGGAGCCTAAGTGCCAAAGTGGACAGTACCCGGGCCCCAAACCGTGGGGTTTTGCCTATAATGCTCCTCTTTGGAGGGCTGGACCCTGGGCCCAGGACTTGGAGTTCGTAAAGACCATAAGTTTCTGTTTGCCAGGGTGCTATATAGGTCCAGGACAGTGGGTACCTTCATAGGACCCCAGGGCCCCCACGGAGATGGGAGAAGATTGGATCGTTTTGCTAGACAAACATCCTGCAGCATGGAGCAGGTAAGAGGGGAGCCTGCGGGACTTGGTTCGACAGCAGGCTCTCCGGGGTAACCTAAAAGGGGGGTAGCCTAAGTATGCTCTGCATTGGCAACCTTGCTCACTATGTCTGAGAAGACAGGATGATCTCATTCCCCCATCACTAGGTTCCCCTGTCTAAGAAACAATTGTGTTTGCTAGCTACCTGCTGCTTTCTTCCTAGGGCTAGTAAGGACCCCTATGGGGCCTTTTGGAGAGTCCTACCTGGCCGGGGGTTTGATTCTGCCGCTTGGTACTGCAGTCCTGGGTCTCCAGCAGCGCGGCTCCTCCATGTTCTTCCTGCTCCGGCATACGCACGCGCGCGCGCACGTCTTATAGACGTTTTTCGCGCCGTTCGGAGGGGAGGGCGGGGGGGGGCGTGCCTGCAGCGTCATCAGGGGCGCGCCTTGTGCTGTTATAGATCAGCAGGCTTTAGTCAGTGCTCAGTCTGAGGCTGATCTGAAAGGGAGAGGACGCAGAGCGGCAGAACAGTGACTCCCGGTGGCGGAAGAGGGGTAGTACATGCTGGACTTGGTTCCAATGCTTTTCTGTTAAGCCAAAAAATCCCCTTTTTTGCAACAGGTTGGAGGCTGGCAAACTAAGTTTGGGGTCGCTGTATGTTTTAAAAAAAAAAAAAAAAAAGGACTTATTTAAAAAATAAATAAAAATAAAAATAAAAAAACATACGGGGCCCCATCAGTTTTTGGGCATTAGTGATCTATTGTCCCCTAAACCCTAGTTTTTGTACTCCTGGCCACTACAGTCTGCTGTTGTAGGCGGAGTCCCTCGATTTTGTATTATGGCTTCCAAAGGTTCGGGGTCAAAGGGTACAAAAAAGACCAAAAAACAAAGGGGTTCCCCCTCTGATTCTGATGATATGCCGATACTTTCCCCGCAGCTTATTCCCATTAAGGTCGCCTTGGATGAGCCATTGGGGGGGTCTGGTGCTGAGGCTGGCCCAGATCAGCCCAGCCCTGTGTTTATCACAGAGGAGATGCTAGCTGTATCCCTAGGGGGGCTAGAAGAGAGATTAGCAGCGTTGATCGCTAGATCTATTCCTGGCAAGAAACGGGCTAGATCCCCATCACCAAAAGGTGTATCCTCAGATGCTGAAATTCTCTCTCCGGAGGAATTGGAATCGCAGGAGGATCAGCTAGACCTGAACCAAGAGGGTTCAGGGATTGAGGGATCTACCTCTGAGGAACCATTTTCAGACTCCCAGACAGAGAGACTGACGGACATGGTCCGCTCGGCATTTTAATTTACCATTGCCAGAGCCTCAGGTTCCTGCGGTATCCTCTCTGGGCTCTTTGAAAGCTCCTTTTAAGCAACGCAGTTTTTCCGGTCCATCCTCTCTTGGAGGAATTGATCTTTCAGGATTGGGTACGACCGGACAGGATTTTTCTGCCGCCGAAGAGATTTGCGGTCATTTACCCTATCGAGGAAAAATTCTCGAAGAGGTGGAAGCTCCCAGTGGTGGATGCAGCCATCTCATGTGTGAATAAATCACTAACTTGCCCGGTGGAAAACATACAAATGTTTAAAGATCCGGTTGATAAACGGTTAGAGACACTTTTAAAAGCATCCTTTGCTACGGCAGGAGCAGTGGTACAGCCAGCTGTGGCTGCGATTGGAGTTTGTCAGGCGTTAAAGGACCAGACAAAAGAAATGCTAAAGGACATGCCTACCCAACCGGCAGAAGAGTTTTCTGACATTCCCAGAGCTCTGTGTTTTGCGGTAGATGCTATAAAGGATTCCATCCAGCAGGCCTCTCGTTTATCACTATTTTTGGTGCACATGAGAAGGCTCTTATGGTTGAAGAACTGGGTGGCGGAGCCCCCATGCAAAAAGCTTCTGGCAGGGTTTCCCTTCCATGGAGGACGACTCTTCGGAGAGGATCTGGATAAATACATTCAGACTATTTCAAGTGGCAAAAGTACCCTTTTACCAGTCAAAAAGACATTCCGGGGTCCTACATTTAAAAAGCAGCTCTTTCCTGTCTCAGGGCCCTTAAATTCCAGGCAGTATCGACGGCCGCCTGCGCGATCCAACTTTAACAGTAGATCGCAGGGACAGGCCCCTGGGGGTAAGAGATCATGGTATCGCAAGCCGACAAAACCAGCCCCTAAGTCTGCCTTATGAAGGGGCGCCCCCACTCTCGCGGGTGGGGGGAAGGCTTTGTTTCTTCTCAGAAGTTTGGGAAGCCAAGATCCCCGACAAATGGGTCCGGGCGTCTGTAACCACAGGCTACAGACTGGAGTTTCTAAAGTTTCCTCCGCCTCATTTTCAAGAGTCAAGGCTACCAAAGGATCCAGCAAAGAAGGCCTCGATGCTGGCAGCTTTGGATCACCTGCTTTGCCAGGACGTGATAATAGAGGTGCCAGCCCAAGAGCAGGGGCTAGGTTTCTATTCCAATCTCTTTGTCATACCAAAGCCCAACGGCGATGTCAGGCCAATCTTGGACCTAAAGAGTTTAAACGTTTACCTAAGGGTTCGTTCCTTCCGGATGGAATCCATCCGGTCAGCAGTCGCCACGCTCCAGAGGGACGATTTTCTGGCTTCCATAGACATAAAGGATGCTTACCTTCATGTACCAATCTTTCAGTCGCATCAAAGATTTTTACGCTTCGCAGTGGGGCAGCGACACTTCCAATTCAGGGCGCTCCCCTTCGGGCTAGCCACGGTCCCCCGGGTATTCACGAAGATCCTAGCCCCAGTTTTGGCCAATCTAAGGATCCAAGGGGTCACAGTCCTAGCATACTTGGACGACCTTTTAATCATAGATCACTCACGGCCGTGTCTGCAACAGGCAGTAAACCTCACGGTTCAGTACCTCGAAAGGTTCGGCTGGGTCCTAAACCGGGAAAAGTCAGCGTTCCAGCCTACAAAGCAGTTGGAATACCTCGGCATGAGGTTAGACACAGAACAGCAAAGGGTGTTCCTGCCCCTTGTAAAGATCGAGGCTATCAAGGGGTTGGTTCAGTTGGTTCTAAGCAAGAAAAAAACAACTATTCGCCTGTGTATGCGATTACTAGGCAAGCTAGTGGCCACGTTCGAGGCAGTACCATACGCTCAGATCCACACTCGCGTCCTACAGGCAGCCATTCTAGCAGCCTGGGGCAAGAGAGCACATGCCTTGGAGTCCCCTTTGACGCTATCATCCAGGGTCCGACAAAGCCTGGCTTGGTGGTTGAACCCTCAGAATCTTCTAAAGGGAAGGTCCTTCAGCCCCGTTGTCTGGAAGGTAGTTACCACAGACGCCAGCCTGGCAGGCTGGGGGGCGGTCTTGGAGGGGTTCTCTCGCCAGGGAACTTGGGTGGAAGCAGAGAGGCAGCTACCCATCAATATCTTGGAGATCAGAGCTGCTCGCCTAGCCCTCCTGGCATGGACCTCCAGATTACAGGGGTCCCCGGTGAGAATCCAGTCAGACAATGCCACAGCGTTGGCATACATAAACCACCAAGGGGGAACCAGGAGTCAGGCTGCTCAGAGGGAGGTGAGCTTGATTTTTCGGTGGGCAGAGGTTCATGTACCCTGCATTTCGGCGATATTCATTCCCGGAGTGGACAACCTGCAGGCAGACTTCTTAAGTCGCCAGATTCTGTCGCCGGGGGAGTGGTCTCTGCACCCCCAGGTCTTTCAGACAATCTGCCAGAAGTGGGGAATGCCAGACGTAGATATAATGGCATCCAGGTTCAACAGGAAATTAGACAGGTTCGTGTCTCGAGCGAGGGACCCTATGGCCTGCGGAACCGATGCGTTGGTTTGCCCTTGGCATCAATTCAAACTTCTATATGCATTCCCTCCGCTACAGTTACTTCCGCGCCTGTTGCGCAGGATCAGAGTGGAGCACAAGCCAGTCATTCTAGTAGCTCCAGCTTGGCCCCGGAGGACATGGTACTCACTAGTCCTGAGGATGGCAGTGGGAGACCCTTGGACTCTTCCTCTACGACCAGACCTACTCTCACAAGGCCCGATCCTCCACCCTACATTACAGCGTCTAAATTTGACGGCCTGGAGGCTGAATCCCTGATTCTCAGGGGTAGAGGTCTGTCTAGGCAGGTAATTCCTACCCTGATTAGGGCTAGAAAGCCGGCCTCCAGGGTGATTTATTACAGGGTGTGGAGGAACTACGTAGGCTGGTGTGAATCCAAAAGATGGAATTCCCGCAAATATACCATTGATAGGGTGTTAGGTTTTCTCCAGCTAGGAGTGGATAAAGGCCTGGCTTTAAGCACAATCAAGGGACAGATTTCAGCTCTGTCAGTGTGGTTTCAGAGGCCGCTGGCCACCCACTCGCTGGTAAAGACCTTCATTCAGGGGGTCTTGCGTATTAATCCTCCTGTCAAGTCACCAATTTGTCCATGGGACTTAAATCTTGTCCTGTCCACTCTACAGAAACAACCCTTTGAGCCGTTGGCTGAGATTCCTTTAGTTTTACTGACAAGAAAGTTGGTATTCTTGGTCGCCATGGTTTCGGCCAGGAGAGTGTCAGAGTTGGCAGCCTTATCGTGTAAGGAACCATATCTCATTCTACATAAGGACAGGGCAGTTCTCCGGCCCCATCCTTCCTTTCTACCAAAGGTTATATCCAATTTTCACTTGAACCAGGATTTGGTACTCCCATCCTTCTTTCCGAAACCCACATCTAGAAAGAAGGGGTTGCTGCATACCTTGGATATTGTCCGGGCCATGAAGGCCTATCTTAAAGCTACAGAAAAGATCCGGAAAACAGATGTGTTGTTCGTTTTACCAGATGGCCCCAAGAAGGGGCAGGCAGCCGCAAAATCCACCATCTCGAGATGGATTAGACAATTCATCATTCAGGCCTACGGTCTGAAGAGGTTGCCTCCTCCTTTGTCGGTAAAAGCCCATTCTACCAGGGCCATGGGCGCCTCCTGGGCAGCACATCATCAGATCTCTATGGCTCAGATATGCAAGGCAGCGACATGGTCATCAGTCCACACGTTTACAAGGTTTTATCAACTAGACGTGAGAAGGAATGCGGATTCAGCCTTTGGGCAGGCAGTACTACAGGCTGCGGTTTAAGATCCTCGGGATCGGGGGCACCCTTGGTTGTAAAAGAAAAAAAAAAAAATATTTTTCTTGACTAAGTTGGATTTATTATTATTATTTGAGTATACCTCTAAATTAAATCTCTTTTGAGAAGATGTCTCCCTCCCCTCATTAAAGCATTGCTTTCGGACATCCCACATAGTAATGAATATGCCGCTCTGTGTCCCGTGATGTACGAGAAAGAAAAAGGGATTTTTAAATACAGCTTACCTGTAAAATCCTTTTCTTGGAGTACATCACGGGACACAGAGCTCCCACCCCTCTTTTGGGGAACATTTTTGGGAGGCATACTGCTTGCTACAAAACTGAGGGACTCCCTCTAGGGGAGGGGGTTATATAGGGAGGGGACTTCATGTTTGAGATTGCCAGTGTCCACACCTGAAGGTACTCCATATAACCCATATAGTAATGAATATGCCGCTCTGTGTCCCGTGATGTACTCCAAGAAAAGGATTTTACAGGTAAGCTGTATTTAAAAATCCCTTTTTTTTTTTTTTAACTGCTTAAGAACCGTGGCTCGGTCCGAAGCTCCTGGAGTCCCGCATTCGGTCCCTGGGGCTGAAGAACGGGGAGAGCTGTGTGTAAACACAGCTTCCCCGTTCACTGTGGTGCCGTAATCGATCGTGTGATCCCATTTATAGGGACACACAATCGATGACGTCACACCTACAGCTAGAGAGAGATCCCCTTAGTCCATTACCAGGCCCTTTGGGTCTAGTATGAATTATTACCATTTGAACCCTTAAACCCCCTTAACAACCAGACCAATTTTCAGCTTTCAGTGCTCTCAGTTTGAATGACAATAACTGTCATACAACACTGTAACCAAATTAATTTTTTGTCCTTTTTTCTCACAAATAGAGCTTTTTTTTGGTGGTATTTGATCACTTTTTATCGCGCATGGTATTTGCACAGCAATTTTTCGAACGCGTTTTTTTTGGAAATAACATTTTGGGCATTAAAAAAAAAAAACAGTAAAGTTAGCCCAATGTTTTTGCATAATATGAAAGATGATGTTACGCTGAGTAAATAGACCTTGTCACCCTTCAAAATTGCACACGCTTGTGGAATGGCGCCAAACTTCGCTACTTAAAAATCCCCATAGGTGACGCTTTTAAATGTTTTTACTAGTTACATCTTTTTAGTTGGAGAAGAGGTCTAGGGCCAAAATTATTGCTCTCGCTCTAACGTTCGCAGCGATACCTCACATGTGTGGTTTGAACACCTGTAACGGTCACCACCGTTTAAGACCTTCCATCCACCCACGACCGCTTATCCGAATACTCCGACAATCCTGCATACACGATCCATTCCCCCCAGAATCAAGACGAGACACGCAGCTCTGTACTTGTTCCAAAATGTATGACACTTTTAATGGTATCTTAGCTTGCTTATATATCCAGTACAACATATTAAAGTTAATCAAAGGACAATGCAATCACCCCTAGTCATACACTGGGGCTAATTACTAATTGTAACAAAATGCGTTATCTAGGCAGCCTGGCTCCGCATATTGTGGAGGTAATTACTAAAGCTTGACACATCACATTCCTTTATCAATAGAATTCTAACAAAATACAATCACACAATGATTTGCCCTTCAGTCCACATATTTAGATAGACGGGCTGTCTCCAACTGAAAGGTAGTCACACCTGGGCATCAATAGGCTTTAAACAGTTTTATCACACAATGAAAAGGTCTTTCAGGAGCCAACCTCTCTTAGCATTTCAATAGCCGGAGCTAAGCATTGAAGAGTCATTCTTTTGACTGGTAGGGTCAACATTAACCAACACTTGTAATATCTCAAGACATCCTGCAATATGAAGTATCAATAATGTCCCATCGCATGTAATACATGAACTATGATTCATTAGCCACCCTGTGCCCAAAGGGGCACAGGGTGAACTTAGACCCAAGAGTTATTAGTAGGGTTGTCCCGATACCTCTTTTTTTAGGACCGAGTACAAGTACCGATACTTTTTTTCAAGTAGTCGCCGATACCGAATACCGATACTTTTTTTTTTTTTTACACACGTGTCCCCACATGCAGCCATGTCCCCCACATATGCAGCCATGTCCCCCCAGCCATGTCCCCCACATATTCAGCCATGTCCCTCTAGCCATGTCCCTTCAGCCATGTCCCTCACATATTCACATATGTCCCTCTAGCCATGTCCCCCACATATTCAGCCATGTCCCTCTAGCCATGTCCCCCACATATTCAGCCATGTCCCTTCAGCCATGTCCCTCACATATGCAGCCATGTCCCTTCAGCCATGTCCCTCACATATGCAGCCATGTCCCTTCAGCCATGTCCCTCTAGCCATGTCCTTCACATATGCAGCAATGTCCGTTCAGCCATGTCCCTTACATATGCAGCAATGTCCGTTCAGCCATGTCCCTCACATATGCAGCAATGTCCCATGTCCCTCACATATGCAGCCATGTCCCTCTAGCCATGTCCCTCACATATGCAGCCATGTTCCTTCAGCCATGTCCCTCACATATGCAGCCATGTCCCTCTAGCCATGTCCCTCACATATGCAGCCATGTCCCTTCAGCCATGTCCCTCACATATGCAGCCATGTCCCTTCAGCCATGTCCCTCACATATGCAGCAATGTCCGTTCAGCCATGTCCCTCTAGCCATGTCCCTCACATATGCAGCAATGTCCCATGTCCCTCTAGCCATGTCCCTCACATATGCAGCAATGTCCCATGTCCCTCACATATGCAGCAATGT
Organism: Rana kukunoris; assembly: GCA_029574335.1. NCBI lineage: Eukaryota > Metazoa > Chordata > Amphibia > Anura > Ranidae > Rana > Rana kukunoris. The sequence continues at coordinate 250,596,349 of CM056051.1, read as the reverse complement.
TTCATGTCCCTCTAGCCATGTCCCTCACATATGCAGCAATGTCCGTTCAGCCATGTCCTTCTAGCCATGTCCCTCACATATGCAGCCATGTCCCATGTCCCTTCAGCCATTTCCCCCATACCTTTGCCGCCAAAGCCGCATGGAGAAAATCACAGAATTAATTTGAATAGCCCGCCCGTATAGACACTCCCCCTTGCCCGGGATTGGACAGATCACGATCACCCATCCAATCCCGAGCAAGGGGGAGTGTCTATACAGGCGGGAACACTATAGCTATTCAAATGAATGCTGTGATGTTCCCGCACGGCGTTTAACCCCTTGCAGCGGCTTTCGATGCGACGGCTTTCGATGCGGTGGCATCGGCGAGGGGGGGGGGAAGTATTTAGGCATCGGGAGTATTTGCGCGAGTACAAGTACTAGCGCAAATACTCGGCATCGGTCCCGATACCGATACTAGTATCGGTATCGGGACAACCCTAGTTATTAGTGACCCTGACACAGGAGTATCTAGCCATGTCCCTCACATATGCAGCAATGTCCGTTCAGCCATGTCCCTTACATATGCAGCAATGTCCGTTCAGCCATGTCCCTCACATATGCAGCAATGTCCCATGTCCCTCACATATGCAGCCATGTCCCTCTAGCCATGTCCCTCACATATGCAGCCATGTCCCTCACATATGCAGCCATGTCCCTCTAGCCATGTCCCTTCAGCCATGTCCCTCACATATGCAGCCATGTCCCTTCAGCCATGTCCCTCACATATGCAGCCATGTCCCTTCAGCCATGTCCCTCACATATGCAGCCATGTCCCTTCAGCCATGTCCCTCACATATGCAGCAATGTCCGTTCAGCCATGTCCCTCTAGCCATGTCCCTCACATATGCAGCAATGTCCCATGTCCCTCTAGCCATGTCCCTCACATATGCAGCAATGTCCCATGTCCCTCACATATGCAGCAATGTTTCATGTCCCTCTAGCCATGTCCCTCACATATGCAGCAATGTCCGTTCAGCCATGTCCTTCTAGCCATGTCCCTCACATATGCAGCCATGTCCCATGTCCCTTCAGCCATTTCCCCCATACCTTTGCCGCCAAAGCCGCATGGAGAAAATCACAGAATTAATTTGAATAGCCCGCCCGTATAGACACTCCCCCTTGCCTGGGATTGGACAGATCATGATCACCCATCCAATCCCGAGCAAGGGGGAGTGTCTATACGGGCGGGAACACTATAGCTATTCAAATGAATGCTGTGATGTTCCCGCACGACGTTTAACCCCTTGCAGCGGCTTTCGATGCGACGGCTTTCGATGCGGTGGCAGCGGCGGGGGGGGGGGAGTATTTAGGCATCGGGAGTATTTGCGCGAGTACAAGTACTAGCGCAAATACTCGGCATCGGTCCCGATACCGATACTAGTATCGGTACCGGGACAACCCTAGTTATTAGTGACCCTGACACAGGAGTATCTTCCATCCTTCCAAAGTCTCTGGTTGTCACGGGTCATTCTGTTACAACACCGTTTTCATATGTGGGCGGGACTTACATGTACGGTTGCTTCTGTATACAAGCACACGGTACAGGGGCGCTTTGAATTTTTTTTTATTCATTTTACTTTATTTATTTTAGTTTGACATGTTTTTCCCCAAATTAAATGTTTTGATTACTTTTATTCCTATTACGAGGAATGTAAACATCCCTTGTAATAGGAATATAGCATGACAGGTCCTCTTTACAGTGAGATATGGGGTCAATAAGACCCCACATCTCACCTCTAGGCTGGGAAGCCTAAAAAAAAAAACGATTGCAAAGTATTGCAGAGTATTGCGCCGGGGGCACTGCAGAGTATTGCGCCGGGGGCACTGCAGAGTATTGCGCCGGGGGCACTGCAGAGTATTGCGCCGGGGGCACTGCAGAGTATTGCGCCGGGGGCACTGCAGAGTATTGCGCCGGGGGCACTGCAGAGTATTGCGCCGGGGGCACTGCAGAGTATTGCGCCGGGGCACTGCAGAGTATTGCGCCGGGGGCACTGCAGAGTATTACGCCGGGAAGGAAGAGTATTGCAGGGGTGGCTGGGCAGGGATGGCTGGATCTGTGACTGCAATAGTCACAGATCCAGCCACAGCGCTGCTGCCATCCACGCTCTCCTCTCACACTGTACCTATCGGTACAGAGAGAGGAGGGAGGAACCGGCGTCATCAAATGACGCTGGTTTGTTTACATGTGATCGCTCCATCATTGGATGGAGTGATCACGTGGTAAACGGCCGCTATTCGCGGCAATTTACCGCGATCCGTGACGGACATTCCCGTGTGCACGTCCCAGGGGGTTATACAACGTCCACCCAGAGTTAAGGAACCACCTTGCAGCCGTTATTTTACAGCCTGCAGTGGTTAAGGGGAACCCAAACCAAAATAAAAAATAATGCATGGGGGTCCCTCCAAATTCCATATTAGGCCTGTGGCAATTTCTTTTCTAAAAATGTCGTAGGGTGTCCCCCTCAAAATCCATACCAGACCCTTCAAATCTAGTATGGATTTTGAGGGAAACCCTGCGCCGAAATAAAAAAAATGGCGTGGGGTTCCCCCCAAAAATCGAGAGTGCCCCCCCCTCCCCCCAAACCGTACCAGGCCACATCCTCCCCATTTTGATGGAGACAAGGGCCTCATCCCCACAAGCCTTGCCCGGTGGTTGTGGGGGTCTACAGGTGGGTGGCTTATCGGAATCTGGAAGCCCCCTTTAACAAAGGGACCTACAGATCCCCCCCCCCCCCCCCATGTGAATTGGAAAATGTTAAAAACCACAGGAGACAGCTTGGGACAAGTCCTTTTATTAAAAATAAAAACAAATATTCCAGCAATGTAATCAATTTTCGATCTCCAGCGAGGATACGATGCACACGATCCTGCCTCCACAGGTGGATCCCGACGAATGACACTCTCCAGCCTGACAGCTCTTATATAGCTGAGGGCGGGGCCACCTGTGACGCAAGGGGAAACGTCAGGGTTACCCAGTGACGTGTATGGGTGACCCCGCCCCCCTCTAATGCAACGCAGGTTTCCGTTGCATCAGAGGGGGGCAGGGTCCCCCGCGCATGTGACGGGTAGCCCCGCCCTTGGCTACAAAAGAGCTGACAAATGGGTTGCATGTCATTCGGCTGGGCGCCTCCGATGGAAGTGGGATCATTCGTAGCCGCGTGCTCAAGGCGGATTTTTTTTTTCCCGTATCGCTCTAGAATGGATTACATTGTTGGAATTTTTTTTTCTTTTTAATAAAGGACTTGTCCCAAGCTGTATCCTGTGGTTTTTAACATTTTGACACTTTGTTTTGTGAAATGGTAGGGGCACAATGTACCCAGTTACCAATTTACATAGGGGGGGATCTGGAGGTCCACTTTGTTAAAGGAGGCTTCCAGATTCTGATAAGCCCCCCCACCCGCAGATTCACACAACCACCGGGCAGAGGTTGTGTGGAATGAGGCTCTTGTCCTCATCAACATGGGGACATTCTCCCCATGTTGAGGGCATGTGGCCTGGTATGGTTCAGGTGGGGGCGCTGTCTAGTCCCTCCTCTTTTCCTGTGGCCGTTCAGGTTGCATGCTCTGATAAGGGTCTGGTATGGATTTTTGGGGGGAACCCCGCACCAATTTTTTTGATTTTGGCGCGGGGTTCCCCTTAAAACCCATAACAGATCTGAAAGGCCTGATATGGAATTTGGGGGGACACCACACATTTTTTGTTTTGGGGTTCCCCTTAATATTCGTACCAGACCCAAAGGGCCTGGTAATGGACTAAGGGGGGAACCCATGCTATTTTTTTTTTTTTTTATGACTTTTATCTGTATTGCTGGGACCTGACAATTCATTATAGCCGCGAGTAGGTTTGAATTACTTTTTCCTTTTAGAAATTTCATTTTGTGCAGAGACTGTTCTAAACAATGGAAACATGCACTACTTTACAGGCATACTATAGACACCACCCATGTTTCAAATTTAAAGGAATATTTCACTTTTATTGTTTCACTTTAAGCATTATTAAAATCACTGCTCCTGAAAAAAATGGCAGTTTTTAAAACTTTTTTTTCCGCATCGATACATCTCCCCTGGGGCAGGACCCAGGTCCCCAAACTTAACTTGTATATTAACCTTTTAAAATTAGCACTTTTGATTTTTCATGTTTGTGTCCCATAAACTTAAACGGTGTTCGCGTGTTCGAACAAATTTTTCCTGTTCTGCTGCAAACCGAACCAGGGTTGTTTGGCTTATCCCTTTTTGGGGGTATGGACTAAAACATCCCATCTAAAGGTGGTGCAAACATTGCAATATGACACTCAACATGCCACAGAGAGAAGAGAAGTGAAGTGCTAATTGATTTGCCCACCAAAGGTTCACATATTTTGTACAATTCCTCCCAGACAAAACTAAACTGATGTCACCACTTCCTTTAAAATAATTATTGTACACCTTTCTGCCACTACACATATTCTTGGAACTTTAGAATATTCTGATCCAGCAGGTTCATCCTGGCCTAAGTACCCAATAATGTGAGAAAGGAACATGGGTACTTCCATAGATCCGGAAGACAGGGATAAGGCCTTCATCCTCTCTCATAAACTATCTATGGCAATCAAGGTATAAGAGCAAAATTAGAAAATTCTTACTTGCTGTTATCGATGCCTGGCTATCCTTCATGCATTATTTCCCTCTGTTCCAGATGAATGTTGGTGATGCCATGCTGTGGTTGGTAATATGATTCACATCTGGTGGAAATGTGCCCCTTTTAAGCAATTTTGGACTTAGATCTTACACATCTATGCTAGGGTGACAGATACTAAGATACCAAATATTCCAACAACCACTTTTATGTCGAACATTCCTGGCACAATTAAAGCTATTAGGAAAGATATTGTGTAATTTTCTTACTGCAGGGAGAGTAGTTATTCCTTGACACTAATGTATCAAATGGGCCATGTATATGAAATTGGATGCAGTTGTGCATCTTAAACACCTAATTCCCACAAAATATGATAAATTGCATCTCCAAACATTTACTTGGGCCACATGGATGGTGTTTCATCATTACCAACAGTTCCAAGGAGCTACTTACAGAATAATGTGTTATTGGTTATTTTCTGTCATGGCCAAACATTCATTTAATGTTTGGCCATGGCAGGATTCCCCACTACCCCTTTTTATCGCCTTATCCCTCCCAGTTATTGTTTTTGAACATCCAACCTATAGCTTGTACTGGACAATGTTCTATCTGTATGTCGCTTTTAACAAAATAAGAGTGAACTAAAAAGTCTTCCTAAATGTTTTTGTTTTTTAACAGACTCCTTTCTCTGAACAGCAGACAATAAACAGATTCCCAGCCGTATGTGAGCTTAACACAAGTCCAGATCATCATGAACTCCTAGAACTGAGAATAAATTGCCTTGGCTTCAAAGAGCTATCAAGTGCAGAAGGACAGGTTAAATATGTTTCTTTGGGAATATGCAGTACAGAGAAAATTGCAGATTGCTATAATAGCAACACTGAAACAAACCAAAGAGAGGTTAAAGGCCCTTAACACCTGTTGTTTCCCAGGGTCAGGTGATTGTGGTCGTCAGGTCTCAGACGCAGTGCTGTATCTTGCCTTCCTACTTGACAGTTTTTCTTTCTGCTAAGCTTGTCCTCCCCATGTGAAGTGTTGGGGTCAACTCTGGTGGGCTTGCTGGATCTGCTTCGCATAGTCCCTCTCGCCTATGGGCAGTGGTGAGGGGAATATGGTAGCGTGTCTTGACCACCCTTGGGGTGGTATGGTGCTCCCCGATCAGCAGTTCGGTGTAAGAATGGGTGAATCAACATTGTGTCCAGAGTTACGTGGTGGAAGCTAATGCACTTCTGGTAGGTGGCTTAAACAGCAAGGCGACCCTTCTGCTTCTAAAAGCTAGGGGCTAGGCAGGATGAGATTACTTCAGTCAGACTTTCAAGTGAGCAAAATAGATAAAACAAATGATGATACTAGGCTAGGGGTAGAGAAATATCTCTCTTTTATGTACAATGAAAGAAAATGTGAACTTTCCTCCCAATACACAAAATTTTGTGTTGAAAGCATTTATTTAAAAACCTGCCATTAAATGTGGGTTTCATGGTCTCTTTGGACCTGCACCTTCCAATTGGCCTTTATTTTGGCAATTATTCTATCTTCTCAGGGACAGAAAAGTAACATTTGGATCTCTACCTAGTACTCAATTTTTTTTTTTTTTTTTAGATTCTTAAGAATGGTCAGTGTGGAGAAGTCAAACTGAGCCTGTCTCCTTATGCAGTTGGTTCAAGGTTGCAGGCACAAAAGGATATTGATCTTTATTACAGAGAAGATTAGCAAATTAGTCTCCTTGGTTGGGAAGACCAAGACTATCACAGAGATATCCAAGAGACAGGTTATGCCAACTTTAGGTCTAACGACAGCAGCAATTCCAGCAGTAGCATGGACCCTGCTCCATTCCAAAAGGTTGCAAAGTTTTTTGCGGTGGATTTAAATAATCAATCCCCCAAGTACAGGAGAGAGGAGAAAATAGCGGTTATATTTCAGGCAATGATACACAGCAGAATGTATCAGAAGCTGAGGGACCAAATCAAGCATCCTTCTCTAGCCCAGGAGATTCTCTTCTGGAGAGAACTGTGTCTGATATCCTTATTGTCTGTACATATTAACCACTTAAGGACCCCCGCACGCACATATACGGCCACAGAATGGCACGTACAGGCACAAGGGCGTAAATTTACGTCCCCGCCTGAGTGCGGTTCGGGGGTCCCATCGGGACCCCCTCCGCGGCGTGCGGGGGTCCCCCTACCTCTGGGAGCGATCCGGGATCTGCGGGCGGATGTCCGTGATATCCGCCCCCCCCGCGATCGCTCCCAGCCAATGGGAGCGCGCTCCCAGCCTGTCACTTCCTCCTCCTGTGTTTACACAGGAAGGAGGAAATGATGTATTCTCTCATCGCAGCGCTGTTTCCCAGCGCTGCTGATGAGAGAAGACATCACAAGTAAGTGTGCACCAACACAACACTGACACACACTCACATAGGCATATTAACCCCTTGTGATCGCCCCCCCCACCCCCCTGTCACAGTGTCACTGAATGCAGTGATTTAATCACTGCATTTAGTGTCAGTGTGACAGGCACTGTAAAAAACAGTTAGTGTTAGGTTCAGGATAGCCCCCCCACCCCCCCTAATAAAGTTTTAACCCCCTGATCACCGCCCTAGTTAACCCTTTCACTCCCTATTGCCAGCGTCACTAAGCGATCATTTTTCTGATCGCTGTATTAGTGCCGCTGTTCCCGCTAGGTAGCTATTTTTTTTTATTGCGATTTTTTTTTTTACTAAAGACATGTGGCTAAATAAATTTTGGCCTAAATGTTTGACTAAAATTTAGTTTATTTGATTTTTTTTTAACAAAAAGTAAAAAATAGTGGTTTTTTTTCAAAAATGTCGCTCTATTTTTGTATATAGCGCAAAAAATAAAAATCGCAGAGGTGATCAAATACCACCAAAAGAAAGCTCTATTTGTGGGAAGAAAAGGACGCAAATTTTGTTTGGGAGCCACGTCGCACGACCGCGCAATTGTCTGTTAAAGCGACGCAGTGCCGAATCGCAAAAACACCTTGGGTCATTTACCAGCGTATTGGTCCGGGTCTTAAGTGGTTAAGGAAACTTTTGATCTCACGACAGACTATTGAGCAGAATAAGTACGCTCCATTGAGTGACATTGGTAAAACCAGTCAGGGACCAGCACTGCTGGAGCTGAGGGAATCCCCTAGCTGACAAGGGAAGAACTCCTCGAGTGGGGGGGGGGGGGGGGAGGGAAAGGTAAGACAGATTCTGGTGGTAGGGGACTCAATTTTTAGGACAGAGAGGGCAATCTGTGACAGACCTGAAGCACCGAACTGTATGCTGTCTACAGGGGCTGGAAAAGACCCGGCTGTCATGGTATACATTGGCACCAATGACAAAGTCAGAGGCAAATGGAGTGTCCTAAAGAACGATTTTAGGGACTTAGGAGCTGAATTGAGGAAAATGACTTCCAAGGTAGTATTCTCAGAAATACTCGAGCCACACCAGAATGGCAGAGGGAGATTGGGGAAATAAACAAGTGGCTGAGGAGCTGGTGTAGTAAGGAGGGGTTTGGGTTCCTGGAGAACTGGGTCGAATTCTCAGTTGTCACCAGTTCTATAGAAGGGATGGACTGCACCTAAATGAGGAGGGTGTGGATCTGCTGGTGTGAAGATAGCCGAAGAGTAAGAGGGACTATTGAACTAGGTGACGAGGGAGGATCCAGAGGTAGAGATAGTCAGCGTGGAACATATTTCAGAGAGTAGTATTGGGGGCATTAGTGGCAGGTTGACTAAAGCACATAAACCCAAGTTAAGTATAGTAACAAGTCCTATTTGCAATCTCGGAACACCCAATAAGAGGACAGTCTAAACTACAGGGCATGTTCACCAATGCCAGGAGACGGTGGACAAGATGGGAGAACTAGAGATACTGTTGTACGAGGAGGATTTAGATTTTGTGGGAATTTCAGAGACTTGGTTCAACAACTCTCATGATTGGCTGGCAACCATTTAAGGGTACTCACTTTATCGCAGGGATAGAGAGGGTAAAATAGTGGGAGGGGTATGTCTGTATATCAAGAATAGTGTACACGTTAATGTGAGAGATGACATCACTAAGGTAGCTAGGGAGAAGGTGTAATATTTCTGGGTAGAGCTCCAAAGGGATGAAACTAAGGTGAAAATAATACTGGGAGTATGCTATAGGCCCCCTAACCTGAGGACGGAGACGTAGACGGGCCTCCTATCACAATTTGGATTAGCAGCAATTAGACCTACTGATTACCAACAATACAGGCCTGATCACAGGTGTGGAAATACAGGGCAATTTAAGAAACAGCGACCACAGATCAATTAGCTTTAGTATAAATCACACAAATAGAAAACATAGGGGGAATACAAAGACACTGAATTTCAAAAGAGCCAACTTCCCTAAACTACGAACCTTGCTAGAAGTTAGGATAAAATCTTAGGAACAAAGAACACGGAGGAGAGATGGGTTTGCTTTAAGAGCATATTAAATAAGGGCATAAGCCAGTGCATCCCATTGGGACAATTTTTTAAAAGGGCGAACAAAAGTCCAGGATGGCTTAACTCCAATGTAAAAATCCATATAAAAGCAAAAGAGGAGGCCTTCAAGAAATACAAGGCTAAGGGATCATCATTCAAACTTTACAAAGAATGTAACAAGAAATGTAAGGGTGCAATTAGGGGGGCTAAGATAGAACATGAAAGGCACATAGCGGAGGAGAGCCTAAAAATCCCAATAAATGTTTTAAGTATGTGGACAGACCTTATTGGCCCCATTAAGAATGATTAAGTGAATCTGGTTGCTATGGATGGAGAGATGGCAAAGGTATTGTAATTGATTCTTCTCCTCAGTCTTCACAAGGGAATCGGGGGGGGGGGGGGGCTTCAGTAACCAAAACTGCAGTGTTTATCCTCATGACACATCTCAGAAAGCACCCTCATGGCTAACAGGGGACAGAATTAGAAATAGACTTGGAAATGGAAAACTTAACATTAATAAGTCATCTGGACCAGATGGCTTGCACCCAAGGGTCCTTATGGAACTCAGTCAAGTAATTGCCAGACCATTGTTCCTTATTTTTACTGACAGTCTAAGGACTGGAATAGAACCAGCTGATTGGAGAAAAGCCAATGTAGTGCCAATATTTTAAAAAGGGCCAAAATACATCCCTGGGAATTACAGACCATTGCGCAGATTGACTGGTAGTTCTCATTAGACTGAAAAGGCACTGTTGAGTGCCCTCATAGTCTGATGACACTTCCTACAACTTTCTAACAGAAAGCCCATACAGAGGTATGAGCAAGAAAGCTGGATGCACCTGAAGAATTCTGACATTGCACTCGTGATCCACTGATCATGGGTGCTATGCTTTGCAGGCTCTTGGGGGGGGGGGGGGGATAAAAAAATGCACATTTTCTTACTGGAAAAAAATGATTTTTTTCCGTAATGGTGAACTTGTGAAAAATGGTTTTGGAGCACTTCTGACTTATAAGACATTTAAATATGGGGCATTATTTTCTGAGGTCTTGTTTACATTGTGTTCACATTTTAATTCTAGGCTAAAGATATTAAATTGGATTTATCTACCACAAGCACAGAAGTTTTAAAAGTTTGCCAATCTCTAACCCAATCTGAGTCACATAATGAGGAATACACTGAGGGAGACAATGAACCTGGATTAGGTAAAAAGTTAGAGAAAAATACGGACTTCCATATTTTTGATGGTATCTGGAAGAGTGAAGAAGAAAAGACATGTCAAAGTCAGCCTTTGGACACAGCAGATGTAAGAAAGGAGTTTTTGGTGAGCTCTTCACAGGTAACAGAACAAAAATTCAATTATATGAAAGAGCTGCTTTCTCCATAGCAACCAGTAAGTTTGAAGGTGAATTTTAAAATTTGTATATTAAAAATGTCCTTGCACATTTGACTTAGAAACCCATCTTTATTGCTAACTTTGGTATAATCATATTCGGTTTGTTAATTTTTTGTACACAGTGTTACATTCTTGGAATATGCATAATGATTTTCTTACTTATTAGGATCCAACTGATAATAAAGCAAGCAGTGACCCAGAAAACATAAAAGAAGATGATCACCCACAGCATTGCAAGTCTGTGTTGGAAAACGATCATGGTTCTACCACTTTGAACAGTGAAAATGAAATCTGCATTTATGAAAGTACAAAATGTGTTCTACCCAGAAATCTTCCACTTCTTACACTGTGAGTGTAGTTTAATCCTTCTTCACAATGTGATCTCACCTGTAACATATTAATTGTGCAGTAGCAGTATAGTCTGTGGCTTCTTTTTTTCGGTTCTTTCATTCTTTTTTTTTAAAGGGTACATTTATTGAGTTTTCAAAAAAAACAACAAAGAACAGCAGAAATAAACATTAAAAACAAGCAGAAAAAAAAAATAGGAAAACGATAGTATCTCACATGGTTATCGAACATCACATTATAAGTGCACATGGTCAACAAGCATAGCTTCAAACATTGTGCATGTTATACATGTTTGATCATAGATTCACATACAAAGATATCACTTCCAGATCAGATTGTGACCCCTCAGGGAAACCCAGGAAGCAAAGGTTGTTTCTCCTTTGTCTGTCCTCCATATCCCCTATTTTGGCCTCCTGGGACTTGTAGTCCGCTGCCATATCCCGGACCTGGACCATTAGCGGGTTTAAATCATCCTCCACCGCTCCGATTCGCTGCTCAGCATTGGTAACTCTGTGTCTAATCTTATTAACATCCTCCTTCAATAGGCCAAAATCCACCCTGATACTATCAATTTGTGTGGCCAGCGCTGCATGGCAGCTTTTAATGATGTCCATGATCTGAGCCAGCGTCGGCTCCTTTAGCTGCGGACTGGAGCCCCCCTACCCCGCTTCTGACGGGGGAGAGTGCAGGGGAGCCGCCAATGGATCGGGCGGTTCAGACCAGGCTGTATCCCCCTCAGTCCCCCGGCCGGGTTCCGTTAGGAGAGCGCCACGCTGTGTTGCTGATGATCGGGCGCCATCTTGGCTGGCCTTATGAGCGTATTTGGCGAGACGGTCCGCGGGCGCGCCACCGACCCTCGGACCGTATTTAATTACCATAGTCATGCGCCCGGATCGTTTCCCAGCAGTCACCGTCGGTTTGCGGCCGGTTTTCAGGCTCGGGGCTCTGCAGGATAACTTAAGGATCTCGGCGCGGTCCGGAGCTCACAGGGAAACCTTCCTCACATACCGGAAGTCGGACACGCCCCCCGGTTCTTTCATTCTTAGTGGGACACCTAGCAAAATTAACAAGACATCGGTTGAGGCAGAACTATTAATGGCTATCACCAGCCATGTCTGTAAATTTGCTGTCTGTGTACCTATTTGGGAGATTTCGAGTGACAGATGTTAGAATCGAAAGTGAGGGAAAATGTCCCTACTTCTGCTTGACAGGTGTCAGACAAAACAGGAAGTGGGGCATAAATGTATGCAGAAGGGACACATAAGTAAAATACATTTTCCAGTAGTGCAGTGGAGGTTTAGATTTGAACCACTGCCAGGATTTTAGTGTTGTCTTTGTCACTATGGGGAAGACTTTTCCTATATTTCTGTCCAGGTGACAGGTGTCAGATAGAACAGGATAATAAATCTCCTTTATGGGTACAAGAATATTTCGGTTCTAGCAGAAAAATTGCTTCAGTAGGGACCATAAGTGTGCGCAGCCTATTGCATTAGGGTGTGCACCCCAAAGCGCAAACATACTTGCGTGTGTGTTTGACGTATAACACTCACTTTTTTACCTTGAAAATAGAGGGTAAACTGTGCCTGCGTGTTATACACAGGGGGCTGTGAATAGTTTTTTTCCTGAAACATTCTTCTTAAAGTTATGGTGCATGTTATATGCCGATAAATACGGTATATAGGGCAATGGACAGCATCGGTAGAGCAGTGGAAGATGTCAGTAGGGCAGAGGTTGGTGTCAGTAGTTTATTTTTCAATTACATTTTTACAATTGTATTATTTTTTATAATATTTTTATACAATCTTTTTTATTGTATTTTTTTAAGATTTTTTTAGGTTCCCCATTGGGGGGCTTTGGTGAAATATCAGGGGTCTAAACAGGCCCCTGATGTCTAACTTTTGAGACAAATAAAGGGACCAGGGACAGTCCCTTTCTCTTCAGCCAAGCAACAAGGGCAATCTGCCCAGCACAGGGTGATTAGGGTGTGCCCAGGCACATCTGGCACACCCTGTGTGCATGACTATGGTAGGGACAGAGACAGAATTTGAAACCCAGCAGGGGTTAAAAACTTTTCCCGCTCTTACAGTTGTAAATTGTGGGGATCTAGGTACTGGGCTCCTGTTCTTCATTCATACTAAAATAGTCTAGCATATAGCTTCTGAATCATTGTATAGTCTCTAGAGCTATGAATTTCTGTAGTGGCTCCCAATCAAGAAAGTGTCTTATCAATGGTGGTCTGTCAATCCAAACATAAGATAATGTTAACTATACAAATTAGAAGACAATGAATTAAAATTGTTTGAAAGTCCGACAGTACTTTTACCTTAATGCATTCCCCTACAAACACTCGAGCCCCCTCAAGGCAGAGACTGGAGCTCTTGCTGCTGTTAGTAAAATCATGTAAGGAGGGAGTGGAAGGCATGGTCAAGCCAGGAGGACACTTGCTAGGGGGGGGGGGGGCCTATAGCACATGGCTTTGACAGCACTGGCAGGGAACTCCTGAAGAGGAGGTAGGGGGCTGCTCTGTGCTCTGGTCTGGAAAAACTCCCCATCAGAATACACAAATTAGCGCTGCAGCCATTGGCTGCATGCGCTGATTGAAATGCTAGTTTTGCAGTAGGACCGTTCGACAGAAGCTAGTCTAACTACTCGCTTTTGTTGAACAGATGGGTATACTCAGAACAAAATTTGGCTTGCACCTGCTGAATTGACGATTTTCGTTACATGTATAAGTTTTAAGTTGCTTAGTAATACATTTTACCCTGGAAAACAAGCAAAACATTTTTTTTTTTTCAACACGTTAAATTGTGCTTGAAAATGACTTAAAGCCCTAAAACATTATATAATTTTGTCAAGCATAGAACCTGTACAATAAAAAGATAATAGTTGCAAATTTTGATGATATTTTTCAATAAGAATTAACAAAAATTATTAAAATGCATACAAACTAATCTAATTTCCCTTTTTTTTTGCTAAATTTCAAAAATGAGAGTGTGTGGAGTAAATATATACCAAATATGTTAAACCTTAAAATTGCATGTATCCACAAAATGGTGAAAAAATTACAGTACTCAAACGATGCTTTAACCACTTAAGACCCGGACCAAAATGCAGGTAAAGGACCTTGCCCCTTTTTGCGATTCGGCACTGCGTCGTTTTAACTGACAATTGCGCGGTCGTGCGACGTGGCTCCCAAACAAAATTGGCGTATTTTTTTTCCCACAAATAGAGCTTTCTTTTGGTGGTATTTGATCACCTCTGCGGTTTTTATTTTTTGCGCTATAAACAAAAATAGAGCAACAATTTAAAAAAAAATTCAATATTTTTTACTTTTTGCTATAATAAATATCCCCCAAAAATATATAAAAAAACATTTTTTTTCCTCAGTTTAGGCCGATAAGTATTCTTCTACATATTTTTGGTAAGAAAAATCGCAATAAGCGTTTATCGGTTGGTTTTCGCAAAATTTATAGGGCCAGATTCAGGTAGAGTTAGGCTGGAGTATCCATTGATCCGCCAGCCTAACTCTCACTTTAAGCCGGCGTTTTTGTTTTCTGTAACCAGAAAACAAGAAACGCCGGGTTGGAGTTCCGATGCGATCGGCGCAATTGAATTTCGCCATCGCATCGTTACTTCAACTTAAAAATGGCGCCGGGGGCGTTCCCGCTGATTAACGCTGAAAAAATATGTTAATCAGCGGGAGTCGGAAATTCACGATCTTTTTCGGGCGCGACGCAGTGACTTTACGACGTTTCCGGAAGCGATACGCGACGTAAAGATAAAGCAGCCCCCTAGTGGAGTATCCTATGTTAAGTATAGGCGTCGTCATCGCGTCGGAAAAAAAACAAATCGCGTCGCTTGCGTAAAACGTTCATGAATGGGGATGTGACGTCATTGACGTTCACTGACAGAATTTGGAGCATGCGCACTGGGATGCATTGACACTCGACGCATGCGCAGTACGTTCGCCGCGGGATCGCGCATAGTTTAAATAATACACGCCCCGTACCCGCCCAATTTGAATTCCGCCGGCTCATTTGCGATGCGCTGCCGCAACTTTAGGAGCAAGTGCTTCATGAATAACAGCACTTGCTCCTAAAATTTCGGCAGAGTAACGTAAATGAGAAGCGTTACTCCAGAGCAAAGATGCTCTCATCTACCTGAATCTGGCCCATAGCGTTTACAAAATAAGGGATAGTTTTATTGCATTTTTATTAAGTATTTTTTTTTTACTACTAATAGCGGCGATCAGCGTTTTTTTTCGTGACTGCGACATTATGGCGGACACGTCGGACAATTTTGACACATTTTTGGGACAATTGTCATTTTCACAGCAAAAAATGCATTTAAATTGCATTGTTTACTGTGGAAATGACAGTTGCAGTTTGGGAGTTAATCACAGGGGGCGCTGTGAATTTGAGTGTACCCTGTGTGTGTGTTTACAACTGTAGGGGGGTGTGGCTGTAGGTGTGACGTCATCGATCGCCTCCCCCTATTACAGGGATGACGCGATCGATGCTGCGGCCACAGTGAAGCACGGGGAAGCCGTTTTTACTCACGGCTCTCCCCGTTCTTCAGCTCCAGGGACGGATCGCCGCACTGCAGCGGCGATCGGGTCCGCGAATCCCGCGGTCCCGTTCCTGGAGCTTTGGACCGGGTCACGGGAGCGCGCCCGTGACCCACGGCTGGGTACTAAAATCAACGTATATATACGTTGATGTGCCCAGCCGTGCCATTCTGCCGACGTAAATGTGCAGTAGACGGTCCTTAAGTGGTTAAAAACCTTTATAGCTCAGCAGTTTAAAGTTAATTATAAACAATGAAACTAGCATTATTCCTCTAACTCCAGCATCCACGGTGATACCCAATATGTCTTACACAATTGATATTTACATGTGCACATTTGGGGGGTACACATGTTTACATATGAGCATGGGGCAAGGGTGTGGGAGCCTTACTTTTTTTTTTTTTATTGTATTCTTTTTTTCATTCACATTATTACCATAACAAGAGGTTGATATGCCCCCTATGTAGTAGTGTTTTGCAATGGCAAGTTCCCTTTATAGAGACTCCTGATTTCTCATCTGTACTGTGCCTGAGCTGATCAAAAGTATAGTCCCTAATCGGCTCCTATACTGGCTGCTACCAGTCGTATCCAGGTGCCAACCTGGATATGCTTAGAGTGCTTCTAAGCTTAGAACAGAGAAGGAAGATCCACGAATGAGTGTTCACTGATCTTCCACTGCTCTGCCATTTTGAATGCCTAACATTAACCCTGAGTATTACTTAATTTAAAGTTTTTAAAGGGGTTGTAAAGGATTTTTTTTCCATAATAAGCATCCTTTACCTGCAGACATTCCTCTTTTCACTTCCTCATTGTTCGTTTTTGCTCAGAAGTTGCTCTATTTCTTCTCTTTTCTGTTCACTTCCTGCTTGTCTGATTGTTACTCACCACCGCGAAGGGAGGCTTTACTGCGGTGCTCAGTAACGTGCTGGCCCCCTCCTGGGAACTACATCTGTGCGGCAGGACGCTCTCTATGTGTTAGAGACTTCAAGGAGGTGTGAATTACTGGGCGTGCCGCAATTCATACTGGGAAATGTAGTTCTTGCATGAACGAGCGCCGCAAACCAGGAAGTGAATGAGAGAACAGAAACTAGAAAGCCGGAGGTGATATAGATGAAGGAATTTAATAGATATTTACTAATTTTTTTAACAGAATCATTACACTATTCTGTCTGTCTACCTTGCAGACATTAATTTTAGGCAATTTTTTTTCCTTTACAACTCCTTTAAGGTTAATGCAGTAATGGTCATGGGTAACCAAGTTTTACATTGAATTGTAACACAAAGTAATGCTTGGGATTTATGCCAGGGGATGTTAAAAGTACCTAGTAAAAGAAACCCTATACTGAGGTGAGTAGGTAATTTTTTCAACTGAAAATTCTAGTTACTTGCCTATCTTGCTAATAAAATAGAATCCTATTATCGCTGAACTAGAATAAGTATGCAAAGCAGATGTTCTGATCTAAGTACTTGTTTCAGATCCAAAACTCAAAGTATTTCAGCCATTGCTTTAATAGTCAGTATTTGAATATGAATAGATTTTCTCACTGAACATTTTACAAAAGATCTCCTAAATAGTGACGCCGAATTTGTATTGTACAGGTATGAACTGTGACCACATATTCTTTATGGGCATAACGTTTTTCATATAGTCTTATGTCTATATCCTTTTTTTAGACTGCTATTAAACACTAAAGTATTCAAGGAAGAAGAAATGTCTTTTAAAAAGAAGAAGTTAACACCTGTATGGAAGATTATAGCTACTCACAGGTATTTCATGAGGGAAGGCAAGGTATATTGTTTTGTACAATCACTTTTTTAAGCGTATGCAAATGCTTCAAGTTGAACTCCAGACACATTTTTTTTTTTTTTTTTTCGATAGAGTAGAGAAGAATTTTACTCAATTTGTTTGTATTCAAATTTCAATAAAAAATAGGATAAAGAAAGGAAAATGGCAATTAAAAGTGTGGATTTACAAAAAAAATCAAACATACATACTCACCTAGATTGCAGTCCTCTGCCGGCTCTACATCGAGAACTGATAGATGAATGACCACTCATCGCTCAGTTCTTGGTCTTCAGTGAGCAGACAGGCTATCAATCACTGGATCTCTGCTCCTTCAGCACTGGAGTGCTGGGCTGTGGAAAGGGCAGGAGCAGCTGGCTCAGGCTCTCTCAGTGGCATGCTGAAAAGCTGAGCCAGCTGCCGGTCAGGCATCTGGGTGGATCCCAACATTATTGTCGGGATCCCTGCAGAGTCAGCACCGGCTCTGTGATGTCAGCCTGTCACTTTGGCCTGTTGTCGGCTGACTCTGGGACACAGGAGTGCAGAAATTAGTGGACTCATGTGATCCACAGGAGAAGAATGGCCAAAAAAGTTTTTGCCATACTTCTCCTTTTAAAAGGGGGAAGCAACTATACAAAATGGGTTGGATATTGAGGGTCATATGTTGGCTGATCCATAAAAATGAAATAAAACTCTGATAATCAACTATAATCGTGATGAAGCATTCATTGCTGTTTCTTTTAGCAGATTTCACTTCACTTCCTTTATCATTGACAGTAGCCAGTAGACAGTAAAATAGAAAGTGGGCGGCAATCCTACCTCTGACAGTTGTCACTGAAACAGGGGATAAGGATGAATTATCTAATGTATATACCGTCCTGGTGACAGCAGTTAGTGTATGTTGGATAGAATGAAAAAGGATTAGAACCACTGTTGATTTTACTGCTGTCTGTTAGAGAGATTTTCTCCTGGGGTTCTAATCCTCTCCTTAAAGTGGTAGTAAAGTCCACTTTGTGATTTTTACCTACAGGTATGCCAATGATAATGCTTACCTGTAGGTAAAATGAATATCTCCTAAACTGCCACCATTTAGGAGATATTCACACTGGATGCAGCCGTTGACGTAGACCTAAGCGCTGCACCGGAACCATGAGCTCCTATGCGAAGTGACATCATCACCAGCTTCGGCCACTCTAGCAGCTAGGGTCCGCGATCCCAAGAAGTCTGCAAACCCAGGAAGATAGACCGGGGGAAGATGAAAGCCTTGTCAGCGGTGACAGCGAGCTGCTGGAGGGCTTAGCTCTAAGGTAAGTACGTTTTTTACTGCTGCTGTTTACAACCACTTGACGACCGCCCTATAGCTGAATGACGGCTACAGCGTGGCAGGCCAGTACTTGGAGGGTGTCATATTATGCCCTCCCTTGATCCTGTGCGCTCCTGCTCTGCGATCACTATGTCCAATGACAGCTGATCAGGATGTACACACAGGCCAGTTATAGGCATTCCTTTCCTCATGCTGACAGCGTGAGGAGAGCCGATAACCGGCTTGTGTAAATGGGACATTATCAGTACAGTTCCAATAGTAGTAGTAATAATCAGTGCCACCTATCAGTGGCCATTGGTGCCGCCTCATCAGCGCACATCAGTGAAGGAGAGAAATTAACCATTTGCTAAATTTTATAACAAACTATGGAAACTTATGTTTTTGTTTAAAATTTTCGGCGTGACCGCGCAATTGTCATTCAAAGTGTCACAGCACTGAAAATTGTCCTGGGCAAGAAGAGGGTAAAAGTGCTCAGTACGTAAGTGGTTCAGCTATCCACAATTAAAAAAAAATGGCTGAACATACACTTTACATGGCTTCCTATTACTCCCTGTCATGCCTCTGCATTGTATAAAAGGCCAATAGGTTTGGAGAACTTGGTGTAGCCCACTTTATCATTGCTTATGACTGTGGATAGACCAATCGCAAGGTGTTTTTGTCACATGTTGACAGTGGACAGGTTCAAATGTTCTTTGTATACTGTACACAGTGAAACAGACAGGCTCATCAGCAACTGGTGCTACTACAAGCAGCTGGTAGCTGAGCTGGAATTTTTCAGTTTGTAAATTGTTGGGGTGTTCATTTACCTAAAGTACGGTAAGTACTAAGCAAATTGGACACATGCATCAATCACAAATTTGTCATGAGAATTGGTCATATACAGTGCATCCAGAAAGTATTCACAGCACTTTTTTTCCACAATTTGTTAACAGTGCATGTCGCAGCACCAAGCCATGAAGTCGAAATAATTGTCTGTAGACCTCCGAGACAGTATTGTATCGAGGCACAGATCGGGGGAAGAAACATTTCTGCTGCATTGAAGGTCTCAATGAGCACAGTGGCCTCCATCATTCATAAATGGAAGAAGTTTGGAACCACCTGGACTCTTCCTAGAGAGGGCCGCCCGGCCAAACTGAGCAATCGGGGGAGAAGGGCCCTAGTCAGGGAGGTGACAAAGAACCCGATGGTCACTCTGACAGAGCTCAAGTGTTTCTCTGTGGAGAGAGGAGAACCTTCCAGAAGAACAACCATCTCTGCAGCACTTCACCAATCAGGCCTGTATGGTAGAGTGGTAAGATAAAAGCCACTCCTCAGTAAAAGGCACATGACAGCCTGTCTGGAGCTTGCCAAAAGGCACCTGAAAGACTCTAAGACCACCAGAAACAAAATTCTCTGGTCTGATCAAACAAAGATTAAACTCTTTGGCCTGAATGGCAAGCGTCATGTTTGGAGGAAACCAAGCACAGCTTATCACCTGGCCAATACCTACCCTACAGTGAAGTGTGGTGGTGGCAACATCATGCTGTGGGGATGTTTTTCAGCTGCAGGAACTGGGAGATTAATCAGGATTGAGTGAAAGATGAATACAGCAATGTACAAAACATCCCTGATGAAAACCTGCTCCAGAAAGCTCAGGACCTCAGACTGGAAAGGTTCATCTTCCAACAAGACATCGACCCTAAGCAGCCAAGATAACAAAGGAGTGACTACAGGACAACTCTGTCAATGTCCTTGAGTGGTCCAGCCAGAGCTCTGACTTTTTTTTTTTTTTAACAGATACGTTTTTATTTATCAACATAAAACAATAAAAGTAAAGCGGTACACATTACATAATTCTACATAGCAGGATTCACAGAAGTGTTTGTTTACAGGGGTTCCAAGGCATTCATTATCAAGTATTTACAATAGGGTCATTCAGGTACATTAAAATCAAGTAGTCCGCCATGGGGGGGGGGGGGGGTACTTCAGGGAAGAGAGGAGAAACCAGGGAAATGGACGAAGAGGGGGGGGTGGGGGGGACAGAAAAGGAAGAAGGGGGAAAAGCAGACACAGAGGCCTGATTTGAACCCGATTGAACATCTCTGGAGAGATCTGAAAATGTCTGTACAACAATGCTTCCCATTCAACCTATTGGAGCTGGAGTGGTCCTGCAAAGAAAAATTGGAGAAACTGCCCAAAAATAAATGTGCCAAGCTTGTAGCATTATACTCAAAAAGATGTTAGGCTATAATTGGTACTAAAGGTGCATTAACAAAGTATTGAGCAAAGGATGTAATTTTTTTTCGTTGTTTTTTTATTTTGAATAAATTTGCAAATATTTCAAACAAACCTCTTTTTATATTGTCATTATGATAGGGTATTGTTTGTAGAATTTTGAGGAAAATAATTAATTTAATCCATTTTGGAACATAACAAAATGTGGAAAATGTGAAGCGCTGTGAATATTTTCCGGATGCACTGTATACAGTCTCATACACCGAAAATTCAGCACTGACCTTCCGCAACCTTTCCCCATACAGCTTTATAATTGGGTAAGAAAAGCCAACACGGCCAAAATACAGTTGAGGCAGGAAATGTAGAAAGCCACATAGAGGAGTAGAGATATAGCAGTCATAACACTACAATATTTCGTTTTTAACTTAGTCCATAGTGTTCAGTCATTTTTTGCTTATTTGCTAACTTCCAAGGCACGTTTTTAATTTTATTGCAGATATGCCGGACCATTCTTGAAGCCAGTGAGAGAAGGACAGGCTCCAGGATATACAGAGATAGTTAAGCGGTCAGTTCAGTTACAACTTTATATCATTAAGCATCATCTTAAAGCTTGTATAAAATTATACATTTACAGTCTTTAGAAGGTCAGTAAATCTAGTCCATAGCCTTGACGGAAGGCAACTTTTCTTCAAACTGAAATATCTAATAAAATGCATAGGGACATATATGGGATAAATATGTTTAAAGGCAAAGCAACCTATCAAAGAGTCCTTATTCTTAATTGGTCATTTGTAAGTGCAGTAACCCATAGCAACTAATCAAAACCAATTGTGTTTTTGTGTGACTTAGTAATAGGTAGGAATCCCTACTAGTGTGGTTACTAGTGTAATCAACCACACTAGTAGGGATTCATACCTATTAGACTCTAGAGACACATTTTTTTCTTTGTTTTATATGGTTTAGGGTGCATCCGTCACAACTGGCATCCTTATAGCAGCATAGGCTCAATTTACTTTAGCAATCTTTGGGCCTGCTGACCTGCACAGGCTCCTGACCTAATTAATCCACCTTTACTCAATTTCACTGAAATTAGTGAAAGCTGAGGAACCAACATCTACCCTCCTATTAACACAGGGTATCTCTCCAATTGCACCCTAATTCCAGCCAAAAGGGGGGCCTATTACCATTGGGCTCACCCAAAGGATATACCTGACAAAGATCCTCTCCTGTGCCCTCCTCCGTGCCCTCCTCCTTCTGCGCTCATCTAAAGTCAGTAGTATAGCTATGAGCAAGGATGCCCCTGGCATGTTGGCATACACATTAATGTCCTGCAAGTATGACTGCTCAGCTCGGCCCTAATGGTGTTGCTTTTGCTGACATAAAGACGGATTGTCTAATTTTAAGCAAGCTTTTATATGGTCTAATTTTAGACCGGCCGTGCAGCTGATAAGCACATCGTGTAGACTGCACTGCACAAACTTACTTTTGTGGATCGGCGTATATTTCCCTCATTTGCATATTTGCATAGCAAATCAATGGTGTGTCTAGTGCAGTTTTTATTTTTATTTTAAATCAAAACAACGTTTATTGAGCATGAATAAAACATACAGTAACGCATATAAAGTGCAACATGCACTACATCTACGGCTGTAAATTGCTGATGCGTATACAGGCATACCAAAGGAGGACAATACATGTACATGTTTATTGCTGTGCGGGAAAACTAATGAAGTACCATCGGGTCAAGGGGGCCGATCCGGGGGGGGGGCGGCTGGGCCCCCACATCGCAGGTGGAGGCAGTTCCCAACCATCTGTCCCATACCTTGTAGAATTTGTCTGGGCATCCCCTATGGGCATAGAGCAGTTTTTTAAGGGGCAGGGTATCGTTAACAGTTCTAATCCATTGCTGTAGTGTGGGAGGGGGGGGTCCCCTCATCCATGTCCTTGCTATCTGAAGCCTGGCAAGGAATAATGTCTCTTGCAAAAATGTTTGTAGATACTTTTCGGCTTCAGACAGGGAGAGGAGGCCGAGTAAACACTGGCGGGGGCAGAGGGACACATGGGAGCCCATGCGCTCGTGGAGGAAGCGGACCATCTGAGACCAGTATCCCTGCATGCAGGGGCATGACCAGAGGAGGTGAAAGAAGGTGGCGTTGGGATGGTTGCAGCCAGGGCAATTGGGGTTGTGACCAGGTCTGTATTTAGAGATGCGGTAGGGCGTTAGGTAGGAGCGATGGAGAATGTATAAGTGGGTAAGGCGGTCAGAGAGCTTGGGGGAGACGACGCTGCAGTTGGCTAGGGCCTCTTCCCAGTCCTCAGCCGACACGGCGCCCAAGTCCGGTTCCCATCGGGATTTTAGCTGGTGGGCAGCCACGGCGGCCGGAGGAGCCAGGAGATAAGTGTAGAGCTGGGAGATCAGCTTTTTGGGATCCCTGCCAAGGACAAGGTCCACTGGCAGCGGGACCTCGAGAGCAGGAACACCAGGCCCTGAACTGTGTGTTGAGTGCGTGTCTGAGTTGGAGGTATCGAAAGAACATGTGGTTGGGCAGGTCGTACGTGTCTTTGAGGGACTGGAAGGATCTAACTGATCTGCGGGCCACGACCTGGGATAGGTATATGATACCTCTCGCAATCCACAGGCCGTGGTCGGGAACAGTAGTCAGCTCGGGCAGCTGCGGGTTGTCCCAGAGGGGTGTGTGGGAGTGTGGTGAGGGTGCTTCGCCGAGGGACATAGTGAGCTGCTAGACTTTGCAGTAGTGGAAGAGCATGTGCTTCCTATCACCCGTGGGGGAGGGTCCGCGGGGTCCGCAGAATAGAATCTGGAAGGGGTGTGACACCGGACCGGGGACCTGAGAGCAGACCAGCGCGACGTACCGTTCCTTGTCTATGAGATTAAAGTAGAAGAAATGGGACAGCTGGGACGCTATGTAGTAGAGGAGAAGGTCGGGAACTGAGGCGCCGCCCCGGTTGGTTGGGCATTTCAGGGCCCTCCACGACAGCTTGTGCCGGGAGGGACCCCAGATAAATGAATTAAGGATAGACTCCATGGCTCTGAATGTGCGTATAGGGATGTACAACGGGGCCTGCCAGAAGACATAAAGTAGCTTAGGGAGGAGGATCATCTTGACCAGATTAATTCGTCCCATGACCCCAATGGGGAGACGGGACCAGATCTGCGTCTTAGTTTTAAGGATGTGAAATAGGGGTTCAACATTGAGTGCGATGTAATCAAGGGGGGATCTGGAGACCTGGACACCCAGGTATTTAATGGTGTGCGCTCTGACAATGGGGAGGGCAGCTTGTTCGCTAGTGGGAGCACCCAGGTCTAAGGGGAGGATGTGAGATTTGGCCCAATTTATCTGTAACCCTGAGAATGCTCCGAAGTCTGTTATGGTTTGGAGGGCTGCCTGGAGCGAGGGGCCGGCGTCTGTGAGGTAGAGGAGCATGTCATCCGCATAGAGACTGACTTTCTCAATCGTCTGGCCGCATCGGAGGCCCCTGACCCCCGCATGGTTTCTGAGAGCCATGGCGAGGGGCTCAGCAGCGAGGGCGTACACAAAGGGTGATACGGTGCAGCCCTGGCGAGTGCCGCGGGTGAGTGGGAAAGGGGGCGAGATCCTACCGTTGACCTGAACGCGCGCTGTGGGGGCCTGATACAGGAGTTGAAGCCATTTAATAAAGTTTGGGCCAAAGCCAAATTTGCGGAGACATTCCCAGAGGTAGCACCACTCAACAGAGTCGAATGCCTTAGCGGCGTCAAGACTGACCACCACCCTGGAGCCCATGTCCGAATGTCTGGCCTGTAGGTTCATGTGCAATCTTCTAAGATTGAAGGCTGTGTTTTTGTTGGGCATGAATCCAGTCTGGTCGGGGTGCACTAGTGTAAGGATTACTTTGTTGAGACGCAGAGCTAGGATTTTGGCTAGGATCTTGCTATCGAGTTGGATTAGGGAGATGGGACGGTAGGACTCGGGGAGCATCGGGTCCTTGTCTGGCTTAGGGATTAAAACAATAAGGGCTTCACTCATGGACTTCGGGAGGGTGTTTGTGTCATATATGTGGTTGTACAGTTGGCTAAGCTTGGGGACAAGGGTCTCACCGAATTGTTTGTAAAATTCGAGGGGGAGCCCGTCTAAGCCCGGCGCTTTGGACGTGGGAAGCTGTGCCATGGCATCTGCCACACAGTCTGCGGTAATTGGAGCTTCGAGCAGAGCGATCTGGTCAGGGGAGAGTGTGGGGAAGGCGAGATCCCGCAGGAAAGTGGAGAGTTCGTCGCGTGAGTATCTGGCAGTGGAGGAGTAGAGGCCAGAAAAAAAGGATCTAAACTCCTCGGCCACCAGATCGGGGTCCGTAAGTACATCCCCGGCCGCCGCCCGGAGGGACACCACCACCGGAGGTTTGTGATCGAGGTGGGCCATGTAGGCAAGGAGCCTGCCCGCTCTTTCACCGTGTTCGTATGTGCGTTGTTTGCTGAAGAATATACCCTGTTTGGCCTTCTCAAGGTGTAGCTGGTTTGTAAGTCTGGTCTGCAGTCGTAGCTGAGACGCATTGGTCGCAGTCGGGTTGGTCTGGAAGGTCTGCTCAAGCGTGTCTAAGCAATCTTCCGCCTGACGGATCAGTAGCTTAGAGGTGGCTTTGTGTCTGTTAATCCGCGTGGAGAGTATCAGTCGGGCATGCATTTTAAAGGCCTCCCATACAGGACCCAGCGGAGCCGAGCCAATATTTGTTCGAAAGTAGTGGTCCCACTCGGATTGGATAGCATCCAAGTCCGAGAGGACGGATAGCCAGAAAGGGTTCAGTCGCTAGAACCGGACCGAAGGTGAGGCCGGTAGTCTCAGCGTGATCCAGCACGGGGAGTGGTCGGAAAGTATTCTGGTGTCGATACCTGCGTCTAGGAGTTGGGGGAGGAGGGGGGGGGGGGAAGGAGGATAAGGTCAAGTCTCGACATTGTTGAGCGAGAGGAGGTGAAGCAGGAGAAGCCTTGTTGTGTCGGGTGCTTGTGTCTCCATGTGTCTGTGAGGGCAAATTCTGTGAGAAACTTGCCAAACCGTGTGATACCCAATGGGGGGTTCAGAGAGCCGGCTGGGCCGGTCCTGTCGAGGTCAGGGGCAATAACCATGTTAAAATCCCCTGCCCAAACAGCGGGCACCGAGGGGTGTTGAGCCATAAAGGCCACCCCCTGTTGAAGTGTAGCAAACTGGAATGGGGGGGGGACATAGAAGGCCAGGAGAAGGATCTCCAGGCCCCCTATGGTGGCATGTAGGAACAGGAACCGGCCCTGAGGGTCCGATTGTAGTGTGTGTAGTTGGAACTGTGCCGATCTGGCTATGAGGACTGCGACCCCATGGGAATTAGAGGTATGAGGGGCTTGGTATACCCATCCCACCCAGGGTTTTTTGAGGCACATCTGCTTCTGGCCTGCGAGATGAGTCTCAACAAGGACAGAGATGTCTGCCCGCTGCAGTTTAAGGTAGGATAGGACAGCAGCTCTCTTAGACCGTTCACCCAATCCCCGGACATTCCAGGTCATAATTTTTAAGGAGGCCATATTGGAAGGGGGGAGGGGCAGATGTGCGCGACTGTGTCCCAAGGGGAGAACCCGCCATGTAGGCAGTGGTGCACATGATACAGTGATACGTTCTAATTGGTTCAAATAACACATCAGCAAGAAATTGCAATCCCAGTAAAACATCATAAACAGTACACATTAAACAACAAAAATAAATGGTTATAGAACTCTCTGCAAAGACGCTGGACCAGCATAGCAGAGCTAACGCACCGCCACCCTCCGCTAGCGGGGGGGCAGGGGCCGGCCAGGGAAACTTCTGTGAATAGGTGGTAGTCAGGGGTGGCATGGAAGTTCCGTGACCCACCCAGTCACCAAAGTCAAGGGGGCGAACAAAAAAGCTGGAGAGCACACAGTGATGTGGGGGGGGGGGTATCCAATCTTAGGGGATACGGGTGCAGGTGAGCCACTCGAGACGGGAAGGGTAAATCAAGGGGCTATGGAGGAGCCACGGGTAGACCAGGGGCAAGGGAGAAGGGGCGTCAAGCGGGGAAGAGGAGGGAAGGAGTAGGGCCCTCAGCTAGCAGTCAGGAGTAGGGGAGTGAAGGCACAAACACAATAGTGCTGGGGTTCAACTCACGGTTCCAGGGTAGCTGAAGAGTGTGCAGATGTCGCTGGTAGGCAGAGGGCTCCCGGCTCCGGATGGTCAGCAGTTGTGGCAGAGGGGGGAAGCGTAGGGCTAGGCCTGCTCCGGGGGTGCCTCGCCGCGGCGCTCCAGCCAGGAATGGACGGCCCGTGGATCTTCAAAGAACTGAGCCCTTCCGTCGCACACCACCCGGAGCCACGCCGGGTAGAGCATCGCGTACGGCAGATGGTGTGCACGGAGCTGTCGTTTGGCCTCCGTGAAGCGCGCCCTCTTCTTCTGGACCTCCGCAGAGAAGTCCGGAAACACCGCCACTGTCGTATTGCCGATTGGGATGTTGCCCTTCTTACGGGTGAGGCAGGGGATGGTGTCCCGGTCGCGGTGGTTGAGGAACTTGGCAATGAAGGTCCTCGGCGGGGCTCCAACAGGCGGGGGTTTGGCTACGAGGCGGTGGGCGCGCTCCACCACGAAAGTGGACGAGAAGGCCTCTCTTCCGAAGGACTTGACCAGCAGGTTCTCCAGGTACGCAGGGGGGTCCGCTCCCTCGGACCTCTCGGGAAGCCCCACAAAGCGAAGGTTACATCTTCGAAGGCGGTTCTCCATGTCGTCCTGCTTGGAGAGAACCGCGTTCAGCTGGTGTTGAAGCTGCTCGGTGGTGATCTGTAGTGGGTGTAGGCCGTCCTCCACGTGGCAGACGCGGCGCTCGGTTTCAGACACCCGCTCTCGCAGTTTGTGCAGGTCTTGGCGCATGAGGGAGACGTCAATCTTCACCTCTTCAATCCTGGAGGTGAGTGTGGTCTGGCAGACGGCTATGGCTTCCAGCACCCGGGCCGTGTCGTCGGAGGGCCGCTCAGACTCTTCAGGGAGTGGGGCTGCGCCATCTTCCTCCTCAGTGTCCCGCTCCTCGTGGCGGTATTTGTCGAGTTTGGCAATCGCCCCGGACCTCTTAGTGGGAGACATAGCAGTGCAGGGGATAGCAGAGTAAAGCGGCTGTCTTCGTGGTTGTTTGCGGGGAAAATAGCCCCAAGGATCAGGTAAAAGGATGGGTCTCGAGCAGAGCTCTCACTCTGCACGTCCTACTCCATGCGGCTCCAGACCACGCCCCGTGTCTAGTGCAGTTTTGCACGCACGATGCGCCGGTCTATCGAAATGACGTCGGTCTAAAAAATGTGGATTTCAGGCGTATATCGTTTTGGGGATACGGTGCATAGATAAGCGTGTGCATTTTTAGACTTACGCGTGCCTAACTCGTGATACTCCGGAGTAAGTGCTTTGTGAATCTGGCCCAGGAAGATCTGTACTTTAACCTCAACTTGAGTGAAAAATAACTTTCATATTTTTTTTGCAGTAATGAATGCCAATTTTTCCAACAACTCTGTTGAGTGCGATAACAGCCACTTCCAACAACTAATAGTCTTGTATCTAACGCAGGAATCTATCCACCCCATTTAGTTATTTTTCATAATATATTTACAGTCCTGATAAGTGTACTAGAGGCTAACAAGCATATACTTTGAGACAAATAGATATGAAGGAAAAGTGACATTTTGTTTTAAATTTTACAGAATATAATCTGAGTTGGTAAATAACTCAGCTGGTAAATAAAGAAATGATGATTGGATCCCCTGACCTATATAGCCTACAAGTAGTTGACCACTGTGCCTTCTTTAGCTTTACACCTTAGGCTGAAAACGCTAATTATACGAGTAGTGTACTGTTATTGTCCAAATATGTACATGTTGACAAAATTCTAAAATTCTAGGCCTATGGACCTCAAAACAATAAAACGTCGTTTATCGCAAGGAATAATTAAGACAAAAGCAGAATTCCAGAGAGATGTCTTGCTAATGCTTCAGAACTGCATCATGTACAATAATGTACACTATACACTACACCAAAAAACACTGGAGATGCAAAAGGATGTGCTGGAGATTCTACAGGTAGGCTGATAAAATAGTTGAAGTTTGCTGGTCCCACACAAAAGTTTATAATATAATTTATGACATATGCTTATTGCATTTTACTGATGAGTGTATATATTAAAATAGCTAAATGCAAGTTGGAAATATACAAACTACAAAAGAAAGCAGTATTTAACCTAAAACTGAAAATGCAATATTTTGCAGCCTACCAATCATTAGATGCAGTGGCTGCATTCGTTTTCCGCAATAAATAAGTTAAAGGGGTTGTAAAGGTTTGTTTTTTATTTTCTAAATAGGTTTCTTTGAGCTAGTGCATTTTTCTTTGTCTGAATTTCTCACTTCCTGTTTCTCTTTAGTAAGCTGTTCTGGCTGAATAACCCCCAGCCAGAACGGCTCGGATGATGGGGCAAGCTTACTGAGGAGAAACAGGAAGTGAGAAATTTAGAAGGGAAATGGAAGGAAAAGGTAAGTGAACCAACAATGCACTAGCTTAAAGGAACCTATTCAGAAAAAAAAAAAAAAAGAACCTTTACAACCCCTTTAACTTGGAGCAGTCAGCTGCACTCTGCAATGGAGTACCAATAAAAAACGTATTTATTGTAATGTAGACAGATGAAGGAATGAACGGAAGGTTAACATGTTTCACATAACATAATTATGAGTAAGCACAAGATGTGTGAAACATGTCAACCTTCCATTCATTCCTGTGACTGCATCTGTCTACATTACAATAAAGAAGTTTATATTGGTATCCTGTTGCGGTGTGCTGCTGCCTTTTCCAAATTTTCTTGTTTGTATCGGTGGCGAGCCAGGCCAGCACCTGTAGGGTAACCTGCTGTGGGATCGCCTCAGCTCACCTAAAGCGGTGATTTTTCCTCTGCCTTCCTGCCTGCATTAGTTTTCCTCTGTTTTCACCTGGTGATATGGCCAGTAACCCACATCTGGATGAAGGAGCACAGGGTGCACCTTTGGACAGCAGCATTATCAGTCTTGGGGGAGGGAGGTGTTAGATGGACTAGCAGATTTATATACACTAACAAATTGAAGCCAAACTCCAGCTAATACTTAAGAAGCTACAGTAAAACAAACTGCCATCTCTGAGCTATAGAACAGAGGTTGTTTGAGCACAGGTATCTACAGGGTCGGTAATCATATGCAAAGCCTGCCTAGTGCCTATTATCCTAATTACCCCTCTGTTTTTTGATCCATGTTGGATGTGATGTGTTGCAATAACGCGTGGTGTAACATGTTACCTCAACACACTATACCGCATGGCAGTTTGTACAGTGAACGGCTATACTATACAAATTCCATGCATTGTGGTGCACTGTTACACAAATGGCGCTGGTCCGTTAAAACCTGCATTCTCTGCACTGGAAAAATGTGAACATCATTTTAAGAAGTATGCTATTATTGTAGGCTTACTCCTGAATATTGTGGTTGTCTAGCTGTTTCTGGCTTCAGTCATTTCTGATTTACTGATCTGCTGCAACCAGGCAACAAACAGCCATTAGCTTTGTGTTTTTTCTTGGTCAGTGACAAAGAATTGAATTCAAAGCATCAATATGACAACCAGGGTTCTAGTGTTTTTCAGGAAAATAAATCAGCAATAGCAGCATAGATACTTCTGTCATAACATGTTTTCTTTATTTACCACTTGACCACTGGGCACTTAAACCCCCTTCCTGACCAGACCAAATTTTAGCTTTCGGTGCTCTCACAATTTGAATGACAATTACTCAGTCATACAACATTGTACCCATTTGAACATTTTTGTCCTTTTTTTCACACAAATAGAGCTTTCTTTTGGTGGTATTTGATCACCTCTGGGTTTTTTATTTTTTGCGCTATAAAAGAAAAACGACTGAAAATTCTGTAAAAAAAAAAATCTTGTTTCTGTCATATTAGCGGGTTATTTCTCACACACCGCATATGCATACCACAAATTACACCCCAAAACACATTCTGCTATTCCTATACCACATGTGTGAGACTTTTACACAGCGTGGCCACATACAGATGCCCAACATGCAGGGAACGCCATCAGGCGTTCTGGAACACCCAGGCCAATTCTGACATCTCTCTCCTACATGAAAAAATCATCATTTATTTGCTAGAAAATTACATAAAACCCCAAAACATTATATATGCTTTTTTAGCAAAGACCCTAGAGAATACAATAGCGGCCGTTACAACTTTTTATCTTGCATGGTATTTTCGCAGACATTTTTTGAACGCGTGTTTTAAAAAAAAAAACAGTTTTGTGCTAAAAAAAAAAAAAAAACAGTAAAGTTAGCCCAATTTTTTTCATAATGTGAAAGATGAAGTTACGCCGAGTAAATAGATACCCAACATATCACACTTCAAAATTGCGCACACTCATAGAATGGCGCCAAACTTCGCTACTTAAAAATCCCCAAAGGCGACGCTTTAATTACTTTTATAGGTTACATGTTTTTAGTTACAGAGGAGGTCTTGGGCCAAAATGATTGCTCTCGCTCTAACGTTCGCAGAGATACCTCACATGTGTAGCTTGAACACTGTTGTCATATGTGGGCGGGACTTACGTATGCATTCGCTTCTGCATGCGAGCACACGGGGACAGGGGTGCTTTAAAAAATGGGTATTGCAGAGTATTTGGGTATTGCAGAGTATTGGGGTATTGCCGAGTATCGCGCAGGGTATTGGGGTATTGCAGAGTATCGCGCAGGGTATTGGGGTATTGCAGAGTATCGCGCAGGGTATTGGGGTATTGCAGAGTATTGGGGTATTGCAGAGTATTGCGCGGGGTATTGCAGGGTATTGGGGTATTGCAGAGTATTGGGGTATTGCAGAGTATTGCGCAGGGTATTGCAGAGTATTGCGCAGGGTATTGCAGAGTATTGTGCAGGGTATTGGGGTATTGCAGAGTACTGGGGTATTGCAGAGTATTGTGCAGGGTAATGGGGTATTGCAGAGTACTGGGGTAGGGATGGCTGAGCTGGGATGGATGGCTGGATCTGTGACTGCATTTGTCTCAGATCCAGCCACAGCGCTGCTGCTGCCACCCGCTCCCCCCCCCCCTCTCCTCTCACACTGTACCGAACGGTACAGAGAGGAGAGGGAGGAACGCCGGTTTGTTTACAAGTGATCGCGCCGTCATTTGACGGCGCGATCACGTGGTAAACGGCCGCTATCAGCGGCAATTTACCGTCATCCGTGATGCGCCGGCTCTTCTAGACCCGGCGAGCACGGACACTTCCGGGAGCGCGTCTCAGGGGACGCGCAATCGCGGAAGTGCACGACATCGTCCCAAGATAACTCCACCGCGCTGTAGTAGTAAAATGCCTATAGCGCGGTGGGAAAGTGGTTAACCACCTCAGTATCACAATGGACTGAATGCTACAACAGAAAACACACAAAGGCAGGCAGTGCGCCTGTGATCAAGATATAATTGGACAGTTCAGATCACAATGTACAGAACCAATCAGAGTAATACTCTGTATCTTGTGTCTCTATTAACCAATCACAGCATCACAAATGTAAACACTGCCAGTTTTTACAAACATTTAGCCCATTTACAACGGAGTAAAGCTGCTTTCAAACCGAGCAGTTTTTGAAGTGAGAAAAGCTGAAAAAAAATGCATTCCTTTAAATTCTATGCATGTCTTCACACTGGTCTGTTGGGCTTCCGTTGCCATGTAAAAAATCCAAACGCACCAAAAACACACCTCTTACTGAAATGCATTAAATGCGCTGCTAAAACGCATCAAAAACGCACCCATGTTGCATTTTTTTATGCGGTTATTGAGTCACGTGTCCTGGGAAAATCCCACGACAAGCACAGTAAAATCATGGCAAAAAAAGCATATGCGTTTTTACTGTGGTTTTGCTACGGATCAGTGTAAAAGTAGCCTAAGAGGAACGCTGAATTTCATAGGTGAAAATGGGTGTTTTATAGTGTCACTGATCATTAAGGCTGGGTTCATACTATTGTGAATTGGATTCGGGTTTCCACGTACCCAATTGGCATGTCAGGAGCCTGTGACCATCTCTTAATGGAGCCGGTTCACACAGCTCTGGGACGGCTGTGGATCGAATTGCACAGGAGTCCTGTGTGTCCTCTGGTCCGTTTCAGGTCAGAATTCAGCCAAATATTCGCATACAAATCAGAGTCAGAGTCAGAGTTAGGATGCTCTCTACGTTGCAGAAAGAGAAATGAGCTGTGTGTTAGTGGGTGTCCTGACTCTCCTGTAGTCCAAGGGAGGGGGCGAGCACGACACTCCACACCAGGGAGACAGCCTTGCATTACTGTGTGGAGTTACAGACAGAAGAACAGGAAGTGAGGATTTCTCAGAAGAAATAAGGACATTTAAAAGAAAAATGGAAGGAGGACTGCACTAAGGTAAAGGAAGCTATCGAGGAAAACATTTTTTTTACCTTTACAACCCCTTTAAATGCTCATTTGGCTATAAGAGAAGGGAAACAAATGAAATATTACCTAATTCCTTACTCCCACAAGCTTCTTCATCTGTTTGCAGCTGGTCACAGCTGACTTCATTGTGTACAATGCAGGACCAGCAGCTCTGCACAAGAGGATATCAAGGGCGTACCCATATTCCGGACTCGCCTCGGACCTTGTGCTGGAATGCACAAGGAATGGATCCTTCGTTTTTGGGATTTGTGCTAGAAGTGATGACACGTAAATACCTTCTGTTTCAAGAAGTCATATTGTACTTGTGCAGGATGGGCAGTTTAGCAGAATGCAATATTGCAGTTGTAGAAGTGTGTCTCTCACCTAACCAATTGTTCCCTTTTGCTTATTTGTGTTACAGGTTCTAAATCTACAGATATACCAAAGGTATAAGACAAGGAACTGACAATGGATTGAGAAACCATATTTTTCAATTCTCTTTCATGCATAATTCTGAATTCGTCAACCTAAATATAACTAATCTGAGCTGAATTCTGCTTCTATCCAGAGTTTCTGCAGCAGATATTGAATGTCAGTTCACACAGTTACAACGTTGTTATTTTCTACCTACCCTATTTTCTGTAAACAATAAATTAATCAATACATTTTATTTACTCTGAGGGCTGCACCATGAGTTAGATGCTCATGTATGTATTTGTATTAGGCTGTATTCACACCTATCACATGTGCACCACAATATACCGTATACAGTATGTGTGTTGCCATTCATTCAGGCATTTACAAAACACTTATACAGTATAAAGTAATCTCCTACACCTCAGCAAAATGCACTGTGCTTTGTAGTGAGCTGCACCAGCTAAAAGTGTTTCTGTCTCAAGGTTCTTTAAAGTTGAAGTCCATGTTTCCTGACATTTTAAATAGTTAATATTAGGGTTAGTCTGGACCAAACAAACTATTTCCATAAGGAAGTTGTGTGGCCAGCCTCAGCACTGTATCATATTGTGGTAGCTACAACCACACACAATTTGCAGCGCTGCATTCCTGCAGAAATACAGAGATTAAACGGTACAGGATCAGGATCAAACGGGGCTGAGTGCTTCTCAGCCATTCAGAGGAAGCTTTGTGTTTTTACAAATCTTTTACAATTAGAGGAAGATTTGTATCCATTCATAAAAATACAAGGCTTCCTCTGAATGGCTGAGAAGCATTCATCCCACTCGATTTTGTTCACAAACTGAAAAGAAATTTGAGAACAATTTCAGCTATTTCATGCTCTGCCTGAAAGTAAAACAAATATCCAAAACTGGGCATTGACTGGAACCTAAAGCCTAAGTCTAGGTTTCCTGATATTTAAAATAATTTATTTGAAACCTAGACTTAGGCTTTAGGTTCCATTCAAATTAATGGGCTTCTATAGTATAACACTCATCAATGCACTGAATGTACACATGAATGTGAATGAAGCCTTAGGCCGCGTACACACGATCAAATCTGTCTGCTGGAAACGGTCTGCTAGACCGTCCCAGCAGACAGATTCGATCGTGTGTACGGGCGAGCCGACGGATTTGGCCACCCAAAAGATTTCAAAGCAAGCTTTGAAATCTATCGGGTGGGAACCCGTCCGCCCGACATGTCTGCTGGTTAGTACACTTACCAGCAGACATGTCGTCTCGCACCGGCGCCGAATGGATTCGGCGCATGCGCGGAAGTGTTTTACTTCCTGGTGTGGTGACGTGGCGGCGTCAATGTCACCGCCATGTCACCGACACGTCAGCGCGCCGTCTGCTGGCGGGGATTTTGGTTTGCTCGTGTGTACACGCGAGCAAACCAAAATCTAAACAGATAGATTTGTTCAAATCGGTCGGACAGACCGTTTTGAACAAATCTATTGCCTCGTGTGTACGAGGCCTTAGACATTTTATTTGATCTTCCTGTTATTTGATATTTGTTAGAAAAAGATTAATGGCTGTAATTTAGAATTCATTTTCAAAGTTTGTTATTTGTTAAAACATTGTTAACCGAAACAAAGTTATTGAAACTAAATGGATGCAGTGTTGTTTTTTTTTTTTTAAGTGGTTTACGTCAATAGCATTGTGATTGCAGCCATAGGGGTCAATTCACAAAGCTTTATTTTCAGATTGCGGGTGTTATTTTAACGATTTTGCACGTTATTGAAGCTAGTTCAATTCACTAAACGATTTAACGCTTCGAAAAATCATCAAATAACTTTTCACTACACAGAACCGATATTTTAAGGTGTGGATCCTTATTTAACGATTCGATCGTTATTTTAAAGAGTCAAATCGTTAAATATGTACAGAAGTGCAATTCACAAATTTTTTTTGACAGTTATCGATCGTTAATTTAACACCTCCCTCAGGCGATATTTTGTTGTTAGAGGAAGCTTTTGGCGATATTTGTAGTGTAGTGAAGTTTTTAGTAGTGTTGGGCAAGATAGAACCGTGCTCTATTTGAACTTAAAATTATCCAGAGGCGAAGAAGAACATGTTAGAATGTTGTTCAGATTTATAAACGTGTATTCCGTTCACATACTATTTTGGATGACTTTTCTGAAACCCAGGTGATAGCTAAATTCTGATTATCATCTCCCATGATTTATTCTCTGTATGAGGAAATACACATGGCTTTAGAAAAACACACACTAGAAGTTTTGCACATCACATGCTCAATCTTCGCATGTGTCTTGCTTGTGTCTCTCTCTCTCTCTCTCTCTCTGCATCTGCTCTTTTCCACATGTAGCTGTTCCCCTCCCCTTTTGCTCCCAGAATGCATCTCTCCAGCATTATTTAACGATCTTAGACATTATTATTACGATTTGGGACGTTAAAATAACTCTTGAGTAGTTAGCATAACGATTGGATAAAGAGTCAGTTGAAAACCATAACGACTATGTTAAATAACGATTATAGCTTTCGTGAATACCATGTTTGCTAGCGTTAAATAAGGAGTGCTAATTTAACATCTGAAGAAAACCAATAACGTTTCTCTTTGTGAATTGATCCCATAAAGTCTTATGTTACCCCCGGACAGATGTTTCAGAATTCAAAGCAGGCTGGGAGTGCCAAAATATCTAAACACGGGCAGGCAATTTCTTGTAAAATGCTGGATGTATTCATTTAGTGCATTTAGCACCCTAGACAAAGCTTTTTATTAGTTTTGATTTGGGTTTTTTAAGTGGAAAAATGGTAAATCCTCTGTCAGGGTTAACAGCTGTTATGGCCTTGGGAGAAAAGAAATGGCTGAACATCCAGGAATTCCGATTGCCTTTTATTGTTGAAAGTGATAACACCAAAGACACCAACATGAGGTCACATAGACGCGTTTCACACAAACATCTTGTGCTTAATCATTGTAATGATTAAGCACAAGATGTTTGTGTGAAACGTGTCTACGTGACCTCATGTTGGTGTCTTTGGTGTTATCACTTTCAACAATAAAAGGCAATCGGAATTCCTGGATGTTCAGCCATTTCTTTTCTTACAAGTTTCCCACGGAGGCAGGCCAGGGCTGGCACTCTACAAGATATTGCACCTCAGGTTATCATCATATACCTAGAGCAGCGGCTCTTTTTCTTTGTTATGGCCTTGGGACTTACATCCTCGCTGAATTTTGACACGTACAATAATAAGCCCTTACAGCTGCTACCTCCTGGTCCTTTAGGAGCTTCTAAATGCCTGGAGGCAGAGGTGGGCATTTAGGTCATGTGACTGCTGTGATTGGCTGTCACAGCGGTCACATGTTCAGAAAGGTCCCGATCGCAAGTATGCATCAGGAGCTTGCCAGTAACTACGATGGGAGCACTCAGGGCGCGCTCTCTCAGAACAGAAAAGTGTTTACATAGGGCCCGACGTTAAAGCCCACCCGCCAAGAGGCCACATATATGTGTACCATCAACGGTAAGAGGATAAAAATACCTTTGTTTACTAAAGTTCAGGGTGAATTTTGGAAACTAAACTGAAAGCGTGAGGAGTTTTTTTACTTTTAAATAGAGCATGGAAGAGTTAAATTTTCTCTCAAATTTGTATTGTTTGTGACCCTACTGGGAAAACTTGTCACCAGGATAGGAAGTCAGAAACGTCAATAAAAACAATGGTGGTTATTTACAAAAGGCAAATCCACTTTGCACTACAAGTGCAAAGTGCAATCGAAATTGCACTAAAAGTTCACTTGGAAGTGCAGTCCCTGTAAATGTGAGGAGTAGATCTGAAATATGGGGACACTCTGCTGTTTGTATTATTCAATCATGTGCAAGCTGTTTTTTTTTTTCCTTGCATGTCCCCCCTCGGATCTACAGCGATTGCACTTCCCAGTGCACTTTCAGTGCAATTTCAAGTGCACTTTGCACTTGTAGTGCAAAGTGGATTTGCTTTTAGTAAATAACTGCCAATGTCAGCATTCCTAACTCCTCTCAATAAAAAAAAAGGTGTTTTAATTTTTGTCTGTCTTTGTTTAAGAGAATTCCCATCACTTCCTGCCTTGACAAACTTCCCCAAAAGAGATACAGATAGCAATACAATTCTGACAGGTGCTCAAACCCTTTTCTGCTCTATCCAAAACTAAACTAAAAGTTTTGGCTGGTGTTAGGCTTAAATGGTTTATCATGTGGTGATTTAACGTTTACCACAAAGTTCTTTGTCTAAAGTTTTAGAGGGAAAGAGCTAGATCAACAGAGAGAGAGAGAGATGAGAGAAATAGGTCCTGGAAGGACCCATTGCTGCTGTATAACCTCTTTACCTTAGCTAATCCACTGTGCTCTGGGAAGCCATTGCCATGTATAACATTTTTATTTGTAAATAGAAGAATGTGTGTATAAAACATAATTAAAGTTGAACTCCAAGAATTCAGACACCTTCTAAAATGTTCTGGGTTACTAGGGGTTAAGTCATGTTTCCCAGGCGTCATGCTCCCATTGGTAGACCTGGGACTGGCATTCTAGGTGCTTCTGGGTAGACATGAGTTTTAGTAAAAAAAATAAGTGTCAAAATGTTTTAGTTTCCCAAGCACTTTTTCAAAACAGTTCCATTCAAGACATACCTGAATAATAGCTGCCACAGTTGCTTATTCGCTCAGCTGAACTGTTACGCTATCAAATGGCTGGTGTCATAACTAATCACCATGGCAAATACATATCAAATGGAGACAACTATGGCAGCTTTCTTGGCTGTAAAGCAGAGGAGGGTTTAGTTCCACTGTAGGCAGTTAAAAAAACATTTTGGGATAAAGGTTTTACATAAAGGAATAAAAGTTGATCGTTGTAAGTACCCCTGTCAGTAATAATGGTCAATTTGAACCCTCAAACTGACATCTTTGTTGGAAATCTTAGTCTGTTAAAGGAAGGTGGAAAATCACAGGCCTACTGGCATGATATACAGGTAATAAAACTATGTTGTGGGGGGATTCAGAAAAAGAAAGACTGTGTTAATGCTAATGAAAAACTACATCATATAAGTTATTTTTCATTTTGCCCATAGTTACACTTTAGGCATTCAGCAGCACCTACATGCTCCTTCATTTGGCTTTTGGGCTGCCTATATAATAGGCAGCCCAACGGCCAACTGAAGCAGCTCACATGGCAGACTGACAACGCTGATGGTAATTTCTAGACGGTGACTTAGCATTTTCAGTATAATAGGAAGTGCTGTTACTGGCAAGATTTCCAGGTAAGAAACATACTGTAAAAGTACAACAGAAAACACGCAAACTTCTGCGCACAGGTGGGTTGTCCAATAGTTGATCGACGGATCTTGGTCTAAAGTCAGAGAATTGAAAAGAGTGGTGCTAGCAGTGACCTTGCTGCCCTTCGTGGATGGGAGAGTCCTGGCACAAACAAAACGAGAGAAGAAAGGCGCACCAGCCTAGTGCATTACCACTTGACACTTTATTCGATGGAAATAGTATTAAAAACTACTCACAAACAGCAGATTGTAGGTGAATTCCCTTCGGACCACACTCCACAATGGGGGGATACGAGGAGTATTTTGCTGCCGGCTGACGCGTTTCAAGGCGTCTAGGGCCTCTTCATCAGAGCTCGACAGTCGAGTGTGAGTAGTTTTTAATACTATTTCCATCGAATAAAGTGTCAAGTGGTAATGCACTAGGCTGGTGCGCCTTTCTTCTCTCGTTTTGTAAGAAACATACTGTATTCACAAATAATTTGCTTAAAGTAGAATTTTAGCCTAATGCCCTGTACACACGATCGGAATTTCTAAAATCCAAAGAAATTTTTAGTCGGAATTTGGTTCAAGCTGTCTTGCATACACACTGTCAGACCAAATTCCTACCGTCCAAAACGCGGACGTAAAACACAACGACGAGCCGAGAAAAATTAAGTTCAATGCTTCCGAGAATGCGTCGACTTGATTCTCAGCATGCGTGTTTTTTTCTCCGTCGGAGTTCCACACAGACGATAGGAATTTCCAATAGGAATTTTTACCATCGGAAAAAAATAAAACATGTTCTATTTGTAAACTCCAACGAAAAAAGTTTGATGGGGCCCACATGCGGTCAGAATATCCG
The DNA here is from genome assembly GCA_029574335.1 of Rana kukunoris. NCBI lineage: Eukaryota > Metazoa > Chordata > Amphibia > Anura > Ranidae > Rana > Rana kukunoris. Next base: position 250,556,592 of record CM056051.1, on the reverse strand, counting down.
ATGAAAAAATTCTGTCTGACTTTTTTCATCGGAAATTCTGATTCTGTGTACAGGGCATAAGGCTACATTCACACTGGTGATTAAACCTATTGGAAATCCCGAGGGGAAAGCCAAGAACCTGCTTGGGCAGTCTTTCCCCCTACACACGGCCGATTTTCCAGACAGGAAAACTGCGATGAAGCTTTGGCCAGGAGTCCCGACCATGTGTATGCTCCATCGCAGTTTTTCCCATAGGAAAATTGAGAAAAACCGCCAGGCAAAAATCTGCTGGTTCTCTCCTTTTGTCTGTGATTTTTGGGCAGTTTTCCAAATGGAAAAACTGGTCGTGATTCCCGGCCAAAAGCTCTCCTCACAGTTTTCCCATCAGGAAAACTGGTCATGTGTACGAGACATGAGTCTAAAATCTCCATATTTGGAAAAAAAAGTCCTGCAGGTGTGATTGGGGCCATTTTCGGTGGTGCACTAACAGTAATGCCGAGTGATTTCCATATAGTCCCAGTTCAAGAGGGTGAGGAAGAACTCTGGCAAAAATAACTTGAACAAGGCTTAACAGCAATACAAAGGGCAAGCAAAGGGTGCAGGGAGGGCTTAAGTGGATCTGAGCTACTGGAGTACTATAGTATGGTAATGTCTAAGGAGCCTAAAGGCAAACTGTGTAACAGGTCTTGCTCGGTTTTGTGGTGCAGAGTGTTTGGTGGGTTGGTAACCGTCTTGCCAATCCTGCACTTCAGAGTTGTGTTCCAATGGCATAGGGCCTCTTGTGGATCGATAGCTTGAGCTCCAGCGAACCCGCTCTGTACTGCTGCAGGCACAGATGATGATCGGTGAACCTGCTCTGGCTGTGGATGCAGTTAATGACCAGCTGGTCTGCTCTGTCTGGCTATGGATGTAGATGATGTCACAGCTGCCTCTATCGCCAGGTCCTCCAACACTGCAGCAGCGGAGAAAGAAGAATTGGTAACCAGCTACACTGCTTACCTGTGTAAAAAAGATAACTCCTGTCCAGTCACATTATCCCGTGTCCATGAGAAGTACCTGCAGGGAAGAGAAGGAAGGACCTTCTGGGACATGGGAGCCTAGGAGAGACATCATTGCTCCCAGAATTCCCAGCAATTGTTGAGTATTCCCTTCTTTTTTATACAGGGTATGCAGGATAGGTAGGAGGAGGGGGCAGAGATCATTTTAGGCATACTTATTATTAGGCTGGAATTATATTTTAAAGAGGAGGTTCAACAAATACTGCAGCTGCTGACTTTTAATAATTGGACACTTACCCGTCCAGCGCGCGTGCAATGTCGGCAGCCGAGGCCGAGCAATCGCTCATCTCTCGGCTGCCCTTGCCGCCATTCTCGGTGAGGGAAACACATGGAAAGTAGGTTATATGATTTACAATGGCATATTGTATTTATTGGCATATAACACTCACTTTTTTACCCTGAAAATAGAGGGTATACTGTGCCTGCGTGTTATACGCAGGGGGCTGTGGAAAGTTTTCTTCCTGAAACCTCCCTCTTAAAGTTAGGGTGCGTGTTATACGCCTGTGCATCTGCACTGGACTGTACTGGAACGCATCAAAAACTCACTGAAACGCACTGGAACTCATAAAAAAAACACACTGGAACCTAGTAAAATGGGGGGATAAAACAGGAAAAATAGGAAAGAGCACCTGGAATGCATCAGAAAACCAATCTAAAACGCACCAAAAAAAAGCGTTAAAAACACACATGCAGAAACGCATTTGGAACGGGTGCTGGAGTGCGTTTTTTTGGTGTGAACCACCTTAAGACAATCTTTTAAAGTCAGTCTGAGTGTTTTCATGTTGCATTTTAAAAGCAGCGGCAAGCGTACGAATCTTACAGGTTTGCTGATCTCACAGAACACTGCTGCTGTTAAAATTCAACATCAAAACAGTCACACGGATTTTTAATCCCATATTTTACTATATAAGCTCCGTTTACTGCTAAAAATACGTGTGAAATGCAAGACCGGTGGGTGTAAAAAGATGTCCGCTTGCCGCCTTCTCACTGTATCCTTATTATGGGCGAGTGCGGGGTGTAGCAAGATGACGGCGACGGAACGTCACTTTTGTTACAAAATCTGACGGGTCGCCTCATCTGACGAAACATCTGCCCGTATAGGAGCCTGCAGGACCGTGGCATTTTTTTTTAAGGGACCTGTATACAATTGCACGGTGCAATGCTTTACAGGTCCCTAACAATAAATAAAAGCATATTTTTTTCCTGAAAAAAATTAGCATTTATTTTTTTGTTTTGGAAAAAAAAGTGCATTTAAAGATTTTTTTTTCTAAAAAAATAAATGTAAATTTTTTTTGCAGGTAAAAAAATATGCATTTATTTATTTATTGCAGATGCCTTGTTTTAGACGGCTCTTCTCTTCTACGCTCATTTTAACTCCTCTCACCTTAATGTGGTTATGGACAAACATTCTGAGTAGCCAATAACCGATTAAGATATTTTACTATCACGTTGTAATTACAGACATCTTCCACCAATCAGCTCTCCGTACAGCCGCTGAACATTTGACTTCATTCATACTCTATATAGCACGACGCCGACGTCAAGTGACTGCCTCTTCCGCAGTCCGCTCCTATTGGCCAGTTCAGAGTAGCTCGCTTTCCGATTGGCTGTCATATGAAAAGTTCGCCGTGAATGGCTGGAGAGCTTTGTGCCTGGTTTGAATGCAACAGTTACGAACAGGCGGGCAGTAAGGAGAGTGCAGGTAGCAGCATAGCGGTGCGGGAGCTCGGTGAGTGATTGTAGTATTCGTATAGAATGTTGTGTGGTATAGTCCTCTTCATAGCGTGTATTGTAATACCATGCACGGCGTTGTGTTTAGTCCAGTCACACAACCACCGCGTGTATGCCTGTATTCCGAGTATTGCTGCCTTGTGTATCCTTGTAGTAGTCTGCTGGGGTTATCATACTACAGCCTGGAGTGTGCCTCGCCTATACTGGACGAGGTCTCTCAATGTGTGCTCAGCTACCCCCCCCTCAGCCTGCTAAATAAACCCCACCATGCTGCACTTTGTATCTCCCCATTTATTGAATATCTCCCCTTCCTGTTGCTGGGTCTCTTCACATCACATGTACTGATTGATGAAAGCTGTTTTACTAAAGGCAAACAGTGCCACTGGGTTTTTTTTTGTTTTGTTTTTTACAACTGTTTTCACTTCCTGCCCCAAAACCGAAACAGGAAGCGATAGGAAACCAGACTGTTAAAGGGGTTTGTAAAGGCAAAAGGTTTTTTTTATCTTAAAGAGGAGGTCCGGCGAAAAAAAAAAAATTTTTTAAAAGCCAGCAGCTACACATACTGCTGGGTTCCCTTGCCCACAATGGCAGCGGTAGTGTAGCCTTTCGGCTTCACGCTGGGAACCCTACTACGCATGCATGAGGCCCCGCGCCTCCTATAAGCCTGGCGGCCAAGGGAGGAGGAGGAAGCTGCACGGTGACGTCACTGCCGCGTCGCAGCCGGACTCTCGGAAGTGGGAAAGGATACCTGTCAGACAGGTATCCTGTCCCCCCTCCCCCAAAAGGTGCCAATTGTGGGAGGGGGGGGGGGGGGGGGAATCCGATGAGCAGAAGTTGCACTTTAGGGTGGAGCTCTGCTTTAAAGTGGATGTAAACCCTCCATACACCCAGTGAAGTGAACAGCCTCAAATGATACACAGGTGAAACACATCTCCCTACATAATTTTTACGTGTATACCTGCTGTCTTCTAGAGCTGCACAATTAATCGTTAAATTGTGATCTCAATTCGATCTCCATTGCAGAGTTTGCCGATTCTTGTGGAGAGACTTCTCAGATGTCAAAAAAAATAAAAAATATTTTATTTAAGTTTTTATATATTTAAGTTTTTAACAAGAAACATTGTAACTAACTTTTCCTCCTTAGATCAAATAGATAAACTTCTGCGTGTGTGTGTGTGTGTGTGTGTGAGAGAAATAATGGGCAGTCTGCCAAGTTTGTAATAACATGAAACATTGTAGCTAACTTCCTTTTTGGATCAAACTTCTGTGTGTAAATGCAGGAAGGTTAACCAGTTGGACACCTTTCACACTGAGGGTGTTTTGCCAGGGCTGTCTTAATGAGGGCACTGCCCAGGGGCTCCAGCTGCATGGGGGGCCCTTTCCCCAAAGTAGCTGGTCTTTGAGCCCATGCTGCCCCGAAATGGGGGGGGGGGGGGGTCATGATGGCACTGAGAGTGATAGATACATAGGGGAGGCAGTCTGCCTCCTACCTACTTGATGTCTACCTGCACTATCATCCTTGTAGGGGCCCCAGAGCATTACTTTGCCCAGGAGCCCATGATGCGTTTTGCAGGTGCTATAGTGTTAAAAATAGCACCTGCAATCAGCCCTAAAACAGCTGCTCTATTGTCTCAAGTGTGAAAGCCTGAGTGCTTTCACACTGGCGTGGTGCACTGGCAGGGCATCAGGAAAAGTCCTGTCAGCAGCTTCTTTGGAGCACATTAGCGGTGAACTCACCGCTGCTAACGCGCTCCTGCCCATTGAATTCAATGTGTAGCGCTGCCATACCGCCGGCAATACCCTGCTGTAGCGACGCATTGCTGATGGTTTTACCTGGAACCCCCAAATATATATAGCAAAGTCTGGGCATACAGCTGATTGGAGGAAAGGCACACACCCCTCTCCACATGCAGAGCTGTTTTGTGAATAGTTCAGCTCTCTGCAAATCTATTTATAGCAACCTCCCACCACACAAAATTCAGCATGGTTTTATCGCAGTTGATGGAGAACTTGTCAGAAGTTGTCATGCTGATAACAAAATAACTGAGGAGGAGAAAGCCACTTAGCACTTAGTCCTTTCTGGAGAGATAAGAAAACACTGCAGATATATGTGCCTAGCTCAATTTTTATGAATCTGGTTTACATCCATTTTAATGCATTAAGATAAAAAACATGTGTGTAGCACCCCCTAGTTACTTACCTGAGCCCCTTCTCTCCAGCGATGTCCACAAATTTTTCTTTTTCCCCAGTTTCTCCCTCTGGAAGTAAGAGCTGAACCTACCTCCTACAGCACGCCTCTGGCCCTGGGGGTAGAGAGTGTCGCTGATAGCCACCGCTGCCTTGGCTTAGCGAGAGTGGGACCCCTGGTTGACGGCAGTGTGTTCATGGCCTCAGCTCCAGAGTGCCCGGGTAAACGGCGGTGGAAGGCGAGAGACGCCATTAAGCCGCGCTGTGTTGTACAGCACTTCCGGGATCGGCGGAGGAGGGGGCGGAGCCGCTGCGTTCCAAGGAAGGGAAGTGTGATCCCTGGCGGAAGCGCGTCATCAGGGGGCGCGGGAAACATCGTTCCCATGTTTCAAAAAGGCGCGGCAGTGGCTATGTAGGAGCCGGAGCCTTATGGTGTATCTCGGAGCGCTGAGGGAAAAACACCAGAACCATGGAAGCTGCAGCGGCACATCCAGACCCTGGTTCGGTTGGCACCGGTCCCTCCCAGGTAAGCTTGGTGAGAGCACATGGTTTACTCTGGGGGGGAGATTGGTCTACTTGGCCAAAAAATACCCCCCATGGGTGGCGAACCTTATTGGTGGTGGGTACGGCACTTCTAGGAGCCAGGCACAGTGGTGTTCAGGCATAGGCTGTTTGGTAACTGAGTTTTGTTTTCTCTGGTTTGTGTCTGTTTCAGGTTAAAACTCAACAGCCGCCTAGAAGAAAGTGTGCCGTCTGTGGGACAAAGCTAGGTTCCAGTTGGGACAAGCCGTTATGCCCAGAATGTGTTAGCAGTCTGATAAAAGATGACTCAGTTACTGTTTGCTGTCAGTTATTATCCTCTGTTAAGGATGAGATGGCGTCCACATTCCAGTCTTTTAAAGGACTGATAGACAGGATGCAGGGTCCCGCCTCGTCCCTACCTAGAGCATCTAGTATGCCTTCCCTGTCCCAGACTCAAGAGGAGGAGGAGTACAGGGAGCAGACTCCTAGGTCTATTGCTTCCTCTCAGGCAGGATCAGCATCAGATTCTGAGGCAGAAGATGATTCCTCCAGAGCTTCTAGGTACAAATTGTCTTTGGAAGATGTAGGAGACCTACTAAAAGCTATTTATGATATCTTGGAGATCCGTGAGGAACCGGTTCAGCTTTCCAAGCACGACCTCATGTACCAGGGGTCTAGTGCAAATAGATCCAGGGTTTTTCCAGTTCACAAATCCCTAATTGACACAATAATAATATCACTATCCAAAATGGAGAAAAAAACGTTCTCTTACCTTCATTGAGGGACACAGTGCTTCTATTCTTGACCATATAGCTATACCGCCAGCTACAGTAGTAGGATACTATGCAAACAAAAAACACTTCTCTGCTATAGGCAAGCCAGTGTGTGTTTTTTTTTTTTTTTTTTTCTTCTTCTTCCTTGCACCTCTTGATGCCCCTGGGACATTCCAATAGTCAAGAATGGAGGAATGTCTTGAGCTTTTCTACCTTTTTATATACTGCTTTGTGACTAACTGGCTTGCCTATAGCAGGGAGCGTGTTGATGCAAGCCAGGACTGACCATAGGCGATGCCATCTTTTGGCCTAGTGTCCTACTCCTGTAGGCGGTGGTGTAACCCTATTGTCAAGAATAGAAGAGCTTTGTCTGTCACTGAAATCAAAGAGAGGAATTTTCTGGTGAGTAACAAAAATCCTATTTTTGCCTTTAGTTACACTTTTTAAAGTGGATGTTCACCCAAAATCTAACTAACGCTATACCTACTAGCACCCACACTCTGAAACAAATCTGTCTAGCCCTATAAAGAAGAGCTCACTATACATACATTTTCTGGAGCCAAGACGGTCCAGGTTCCAGCGGTGGAAGCTGTGTGCAGGAGAGAACCGACAACTGTTCGGAAATGGCTGGGAAGTGATATCACCCATAGGCTTACTATGGGGCTGCCTCGTCTGCACACTCCTACACACTGAAGCTGCTGCTGACAGCTCAGCCTGGGGTGGACTGGCTGCAGAAGAGGTTTGTACATTGATTTCTTCTTTACAGAGCTAGGTAGATTTTATTTTTTTATTTCTTTCCCCTCATGTGGCTGCGAGTAGGTTTAGAATTGTAGGCTGAACCTGTACTTTAATGTGTGGCACAATCGGGTTACCAAACGATAAGTCCTGCTTCACGAATACACTCCTTGGAACTATTTAATTTTTGTTGTGTAATCTGTATCTTCTTTACGAGCTGAGATATTTGCGAGATTATGGCTTTCCCTGTCTCTTGCATTTGTAGTGCTCTCTACAGCTTACTTTCTTGGTGCTAAAGGGTTTATGATGCTGGAATATTCTGTTTTTCTCTGAAAAATGTAAGCAGAATCTCCAAAAACAAAGCGTTCAGGCACTGCAACACAGAATTCCAAAGCAGTCTTTGACTTTTGCACATAGTACAATTATCTTGTCTTGAGCAAATCTATCAATCATATTTACATTAACTTGCATTGTATTTCCAAAAGGGAAAAGAACATTAACCTTCAACATGGCAACCAGTGTAATTTCTCCTGGCCTGGGGGTGCTGTCCGATGATGAGGAGTCTCCAGTTTTTGAATCTACAGCTGCTGACTGTGCTGAAGGGATCCGCAAAGAGCTTCTTGGTGAATTCTCTGTTATTTCACCAGGACTAGGACACCCTTCTCAGGTAAATGTGAATATTTATTGCCTCACACCTACAAATGTCTTATCCTGTCTTGGTTGGTCAACTTATGGTGCATGTTTGTTTGTTTAATTTTTTTTTGCATAATGTTGCAAATTGTAGGAACAGATTACTTTTGCAATATAAGCTGACCATTGTACCTACTAATCTGAACTTTGGGGCAGATCTTGTATAGCATATATAACCTAGCATGTGTCTAATGGAAAGAACCATTTATTTTTGTACATTTTCTGTTACAACAAACTATTTACTATAACTTCTATTCCATATTTATCTGCCACAGTTTTCACTGAGTAGTGAAATCCTGGTTCTTTAGACTTGATATGATTTTCCTGATGTCCATTAAAGTGGCGTTCCACCCATTTTTTTTTTTTTTTTTTTTATGTTTGTCTGTGCTGCATGCCCTAATCTCATAGTGTTCAGAATGAACAATTTTTTTTTTTTTGTTGCTTGTAAATACCTTTTTGTAGTCCTTCATTACTTCCTCCTCCTTATTAACCTAGGCTATTAGGTCACAAGGCTATTTGCAAGGGTTTCTGGGATAGGCATCATGTTTCCCAGTAGTCCTTGCAAACCTGACTGAAACCTATTACATTGCTTGTGCAGCACTGAGCATGTGCGACATATGCAAAGCTGAAATCCAGGAAGTCATACAGTCTGGCTTCATGATGCCCACACTTAAGATGGCCACGGTCTATTTCTAGATGATAAACTAAATCTAAATCTTAATGCTGTAACAACCTAACAAAATGGACCTTAGTTTACAGACTAGCTTTACTAGAATACATTAAGCTTGTGTATTACAAGGGTATTTATATTTAAAAACTGAAATTGTGGGTGGAACTTCCCTTTAAAGAGGAACTAAACTTTGTCTCCAGAACAAGGCATAGCAAGTCTGTCAGCACGGCTTCCAGTTGGTTTTTGTGGAGGTGGCCATCTTGATAGAGGCATGCTTTTTGCTTCCTTGTGTTAGAGCTTCTAGTAAGGAGAGCAGTGAGAAACACAATGGTAAAATGGGCAAAATGTCTTGACTCGTTAGTCAGAAGCAGTAGGGCCTTAGATTCTTATTACAGGCATACAGCTATAAGGCACCCTTTTGTTCTTTTAAAAAGAATTACAGAAAAAGTATGTGTGTATTTTTTTTTTGTCTCCCAGAGTGCTGAATAGGCACAATTAAAATTCTATCTTTTTTCTATAGCATACACTTTTGGAGCTCAGTTTGACTTGTAGTAGTAAACTCTGTTACACCACTTCTACCTACAGGTAAGCCTATAATAAGGCTTGCCTGTAGGTACTGTGGAAATCTCCTAAACTTGCACTGTATAGGAGATATTCAGAGTGCATGCAGCTGGTAACCCCACCAGCACATGCGCTCTGAAAGTGAGTGAGTGAAAAACATATATAGCGAAACACGGATATATGGAAAGACTCCTGCGCTACCAAGGGGGATGGGTGGGAGTGGAATTGGGCTGGAAGGTGGACTGGGGATTCTGCAGCAGACTCCTGACACTCTGTCCTGGGCAGAGAGAAAAATGTATATGTAAAAGAAGGGGGTGTTGTCTGCGCTGAAAGTGAACAGGGGGGGAGGAGGGGGGGGGGGTGTGGGTGATAGGGGTGAATGGATGGGACGGGTGGCTGGATGGGTGGATGCAGGTGGGTTTAGGACAACATGATAACCAACATAATCGAAACAATGATGTGAATGAATAAACACATAAGGGTGATAACCAATAAATACAAAAATTATTACAATAATTATTACAATAAGGAAAAACCCAACACACTAGCCAGTGTAATGTGAAACCAGTGAAAAACAATCCTAAATCCAAACTATAAGACCAGAGAAAATTCCATGAGGAAATGCCTCTGGATGGAAAAAATATGAAATAAATAAAGTCTCTAGTGAAAAAACCCAAGAGTCCAGATAAGTCCAAATTGAAATGGTGGTGCCAGGAAAGGGTGACAGCAGAAAGCACCTCAGGTGGTCCCCAGCTCCTCACCTCAAGGCTATAGCTCGGATAGCCTGCAACAGCACCTCCCGGTGGAGGACAGTGATCCCTCGGCAGGGCAAGCAGCAGAGGCACTCCTCAGCGGTAAAGGTAAAGCAAAAAAGAAGAAAGCGAGTGAGTGACAATAAAAGACGTCTGGTAGGCAACTAGTGTCACTCGTACATCCACTCACCCCGGGGTGATGGATGATGGGCCTATCTCCCACGAACAGCGAGTTCGTACTTCTAATGGCAGATATCCTCTTCTAAGCTGGCCAGATGGTCACTCACAACAAGGGATCTCTCAGATGGCATACATGATAAAAGAAACAGACCATAGCGCAATCCCGCAAGGTAAAAAACACATTTAATAAAAAGATAAAACTCACATTTAAAACGATCCAAAAGGCACAAAACAAACAGACGTCAGGAACACACTGCGTCAGGCGTGTGGACTCTGTGGCTCCTAGGATCCCTTTATTTATTTCATATTTTTTCCATCCAGAGGCATTTCCTCATGGAATTTTCTCTGGTCTTATAGTTTGGATTTAGGATTGTTTTTCACTGGTTTCACATTACACTGGCTAGTGTGTTGGGTTTTTCCTTATTGTAATAATTATTGTAATAATTTTTGTATTTATTGGTTATCACCCTTATGTGTTTATTCATTCACATCATTGTTTCGATTATGTTGGTTATCATGTTGTCCTAAACCCACCTGCATCCACCCATCCAGCCACCCGTCCCATCCATTCACCCCTATCACCCACACCCCCCCCCCTCCTCCCCCCCTGTTCACTTTCAGCGCAGACAACACCCCCTTCTTTTACATATATAGCGAAACACATGCGAACTGAATCGCCTCTGGGCACTGTTTCCATTCCTTCGGTAAGGAAACCACTTGACCTCAGAAGAGATGTCAGTTTTAGGTGGAAATGTCCCAAAATTAAAAGCTTCTGGAACAGTATTCTTGCACTAATTAAGGATATTGCCAAACAAGTTATTAAAGAAGATCCTTGGGAAGTCCTATTCCATGGAGGAGTGGTGCCCTTAAAGGAGTATAAAAAATCAAAAATCTCAGAGTACCAAGAACAAAGAGAAGGAAACTGATTTAACTACGGGGGGTACACTTGGGTGGGAGAGATTGTGGAACCACGAGATAGAGGGGTGGAGCCGGGGGGGGGGAAATCCACAAGTTAAATTAAAATGGTATGGTGGAAGAGGAAAAAAAAAAAAATAGAGAAAGGAAAGAAGAAAAGAAAAAGAAAAGAGGAACTAAAACAGAATGAAGATAAAGATAACCACAAATGATGTAACGACTACAATGATAAGCTAAAGGCGGAAAGATCTGTGAGCTGGGCATACCGGTACTATCTTGGGTCTAGAGAGAAGAGATGTCAGTTTCGGACCTTCAGAGCTTGTTCCTTAAAGGGATGCTCCTGCAGACATGCACAATAGTGACTTCTTGGAGCTCCCGGCCATGTAGCTTTGGGGGCGTGAACCTGAAAGGAAGACGGGAAAGATGGAAGCCCTCTCAGGGGTGACAGCGTGCCGCTGGACGGCTTTGTTTGAAGGTAAGTTTCTCGTACTTTATAACACTTTAAAGTATACCAGGTGTCATGGTTAGCTTGGTCTTGAGTGCTTTGGACCAAATATGAAATTTAGGGCTGCTTTGCTTGTGGAGATCTGTTTTAAAAAAAAAAAAAAAATACATCTTTCATTATCCCACTTTTTTTTTTTTTGATTTATTTAGACAATACTTGATGAAGGAACGGACAAAGTAATGGTGTATGTTAGGATCAGACCATTTGTAGATGGAGAATTGGATAAGAAAGAGGACCAGGTAAGATTAAATTGATCAGCTTGTGTTCTGTTGTGTTTTAAGTTATATGTATCTTGACTTCATGCATGTCTTTGCAGGGATGTGTGGTGGTAGAAAATCAGGAGACCCTCATCTTGAGAGCCCCAAAAGATTCTTTCACAATGAAAAATAATGAACGTGGAATGGGACAGAGTGCTCACAAGTTCACCTTCTCTCAGGTAATGAAATTCCCACTAGATGTGAAGTGCATACTAAAAAAAAAAAAAAAAAAAAAAAAACATACAAAGTTTTCGGTGTATGGGCAAAGTGAGGAGGGGTGGACAAACTGCAGCTTAAGTGTGTGGGTGCTACAACTTTCCTGTGGTAGTGCAGGAAACATGGTAAAAGTTATACTTTTGGCATGAATGAAAGTACAGCGTTCCTTAAACACTACTTTCTGAACAATTTTTTTTTTTAATCTTTCACTTGTTAAATCTGTGTGCTATAAATGACTCAAAACTGCACGTGCCCATGAAGAGGCCAAAAACGACAGTACCCAAAATTTGCCCATAAGCAATGCATTTAAAGGTTATTTTAGCTAACCATGAAATATAGCCCTAGAATTATTGCTCACACATCTGTTTGTGGTGATGCCTCTCTTGTGGCATAGTTGCTATATACATACAGGTGCATCTCATAAAATAGAATATTGCCAAGTTACTCGTATTTTATATCGCTGCGTCGCACACAGATTTTGCGTTTTTCTTTCTTTTAATTTGGATAATTATGGCTTGCAGCTAATGAAAACCCAAATTTTCTGAGATACTGAATCTTGAAAATTACATAAGGATCTTAATATAGAAATGTTGGCTTTCTGAAAAGTATGTCCATGTAGAGCATAGTATGCACTCAATACTTGGTCAGTACTCCCTTTTTCATAAATTTCTTCATCAATGTGGCATGGCATGGAGGCAATCAGTCTGTGGCACTTCTAGGGTGTTATAGAAGCCCAGGTTTCTTTGATAGCGGCATTCAGCTTGTCTGCATTGTTGGGTCTGGTGTCCTATCTTCCTCTTGACAATACCTCAGAGTCTCTATGGGGTTTAGATCAGACGAGTTTACTGGCCAATGAAGCACAGTGATACCATGATCATTAACCCAGGTATAGGTACTTTTGCCAGTGTGGGCAGGTGCCAAGTCCTGCTGGAAAATGAAATCCGTATCTTCATCAGCAGAGGGAAGCACGAAGTGCTCTAGAATTTTCTGGTGGAGCGCTGGCTTTGGACTTGATAAAAAAAAAAACAGTGGACCAACACCAGCTGATGACATGGCTGCCCACCTCATCACTGACCTGTGAAAACTTCACACTGGACCTCATGCAACTTGGATTCTGTGCCTCTCCACTCTTCGACCTTGATTTCCGAAGTACCACAGTGCGCCCACCAGTACCACAGTGCGCCCACCTGCCACCTCAGTGCACATCTGCAATCAGTGCCCACCTGTGCCACCTCATCAGTGCCCAACTGTGGGCATTTGTACTTTCCTGGCTTGTTAGGGTCTCAAGAAATGAGAGAGGCATTTAGTACATCAGGTGTGATCAGATGTGATAATTTTTTATGATTTGCACTATAGCTTGTAGACTCTAAAACTTTCACACAGATCAAAAATTTCCAAAAACTTTGGGTTATTTTTATCAAAGACATGTAGCAGTATAAATTGTGGCCAAAATTTATAATTTGCAAAATTTTATCACAGAAACTAAGAAAACATTTTTTCCCCCCAAATTTTTGGTCTTTTTTTCATTAATAGCGCAAAAAATAAAAACTGCAGAGGTGATCAAATACCACCAAAAGAAAGCTCTATTTGTGGGGAAAAAAGGACAAAAAAATAATTTGGGTACAGTGTTGCATGACTAATTGTCATTCAAAGTGTAAGAGCACTGAAAGCTGAAAATTGGTCTGGTCAGGAGGGTGTTTAAGTGCCCAGTATGGAAGTGGTTAATATCATACTTTAAAATGTCAATCAAAGTTTGTTTTTCCTATAATTAGATTTTTGGGCCTGAGGTCGATCAGAAATCGTTTTTTGATGGGACTATGAAGAGAGTGGTTAAGGATGCTCTTAATGGACAAAACTGGCTGGTTTATACATATGGAGTCACCAACTCTGGCAAGACTTATACCATACAAGGTAGGCTTACATAAAAATAAATGTATTTTTGAGGATTTTGCTTAATGTGCACATTTGATGAAAATTTCTGTTACGTTTTTTTTTTTTTTTTCCAGGAACAAACAAAGATGGTGGCATTCTGCCTCGGTCCATTGCCCTCATCTTCAACAGTGCTCAGGACCGCCTGTACAAAAGCTCTGACCTCAAACCTCTCTCTAATGAAGTTATTTGGCTGGACAGCAAACAAGTGCGGCAGGAAGAGTTAAAGAAGATCTCCTTACTTTCTAATTTACGAGAGGTTAGTTTACTTTTACTAAGAAAATGCCTAAAGCTTGACTCCATCCAAACGGATAAATACAAGGGAAAAAAGTGTGTGTGTGTGTGTGTGTGGCCAATGCCTTGCCTGTCAAAGAATTTCCTGAGGTTTGCACAGCTCTGCCAGAGACCTAATTTTCCTCTGCTGCAATTAGGTTTATTTCACAGATACATATTTAGCTAAAAGGTGATAAATGTACACCTATAAAGGCACCATACCTATTTAAAATACAGAATTATTATTATTATCCCCCTTGGTGGGGTAGGAACTAAGTATTATGGGACTTTAATTGTGGCAAAATAGGACTCAAAAACAGAATATCAAAAAAATCGAAGATTTAAAAACCAATGATAAAATATATGTAGGTAATAGCAGCAGCTGTCATATAAACGGTAGTAAAAGCATGCAAGATCAAAATGCTTTCTCAGGATCCATGCCCGTATACAAAAACGATATGGCTGTATAATTAGACCTAATAAAAAAAAGTGTGTATAATTAATTATATATAATTAGTGTGTGTTGCATACAATTATACATGTGTCAAAGCTACAAGAGGAGTGATAAAAAGTGGAGTCGCATTCGCTGCTTTATAAATGTTTGGATCAGACCTTTTGTAGAAGAATTTGATTTCCTTTTTACTTGAGGTTTTTACACGCTAGTATAATTGTATGTAACTAACTTTGGAATGCATATGAATTTATTATATTGTAGCTTTATAAAAATAATCTGACATATTACTGTTTATCCTGAGGAAGTACAATGAGCAAAACGTGTTGATATATACCGTGCAATTATTGCACTGTTTATATGACGATTGATGATATGGCCTACTATTTGTGTGTGTGTGTGTTATATATTTAAAATTGTGCCAATATATATTTACAAGTCCCGGTACTTTTACTGCTTGCATCCAAAGATCTTGGATATATTATTGTGGACGCTCACCCTAGAATTACTCTGAACAGTGTGTACCTTGATAAAAAAATCATACCAATTTTTGACTCTATCCACACTTTGGCTGTTCTGCAATCTCCATTGATGCTACTTGATATTTTACCACTAACATGCAACTTGACCTTTTCCATGCTATCAACATTTTGGAATTTCACAGCCTGGCTAGAAAATGCTTCCTTAGTGTCTTGATGCTGTCAAAGGTGAAGATAATTTGCAGGATGCTGAGCAACACTGGTATTTCATGGTGTTGGTAAATGACCAGCAATTTACAATGCGAATTGCTGAACAACCAGGGCGCAGACAGAAGTAAACCCTGGTGCTATGTATTTATCAAATTGCATGCGACGTATGGCTATTTAATGTTCATAAAGTAATTCTAGGGTGAACTTCTACATTATGAACACGGAACCTCAATTTTTATTTTTTGTCTGAAGTTCATCTGTACTGTTGACATGAAATTGACATATTTCTGAAACTTATGGTTTGCTGTAGGAAGAACTTATGACTCCAATGAAAAGTGGTGGCAATGAGAATGAGTCTCAACTTCGGGCTGCCTCAAGTTTGAGCTTTGACAGTGGAATTGGAGGAATCTCCTCTACAAGTCATGCCAATCAGACCAGCATTCACCTGGAAGGTAATCTAAAATAGAGTTCTTAAACCATGTGCATGTAAGGCATTTTACTTTGACTGAGAGGTGTTTTTCTTACTCTTTTAGAAACATGCTCACGTTGGGGTGAGCAAGATGCCATTTCACTTCAGGAACCTTCTGATATTCAGCTCTCAATTTGGGTGTCTTACTTTGAAATTTATAACGAGTTTGTGTATGACTTATTGGAGCCAGTGTCCTCTGGCCCAAACCGCAAAAGAACAACACTGAGGCTGTGTGAAGACAGAAATGGAAGCCCCTATGTGAAAGGTAAGGTTATACATTTAGTTTGGGAGTGTTCTTGCGGGTTTTAAAATTATAATAACATAATAGCTAGGCCTGCTTATTCCAACACCACCACCCTGCATTTTTTTCTAAATACAGTTTTTGGGGGAGGTGGTCTGTAGCTGAGAAAAATGTAATGCACTTCCCTTTGCCCCTTGTCATGGCACATAAGAGGGTGACGTTTTGCTATTTCCGGTTAGATGCCAATGCATGCCGAGTAGGCCAGATCTTGAGTGGATGCTTCTGCCGTGTGCCTGTAGTGCCATGTCTTGAGATTGGGCTACTTGGTATTCCCTGGGATGTTATCTGGAAGAGCACATCGTCCCCTAAGTTATATAATAAGATGCGCTAATATTAACTTATAGGTGTAAATCATACAAACAAACAAATCAGGGAGAAACAGTCTCCATATGTGTTAGAATTCATGTGATTAGTCCTTAATCAGGTGCACAGTGAAGGCAGCAGCACGGATTCCATAAAGGAAAAAAACATAACATAACATAAACGATGCCCTCCTTCACTAAGAGTGTGGATCCCAGTCCTTCAAACTGTGAATCAGGTGATCAGGCACTCGTATGCGGATGGATATGAAAAAAAGAAAAAGAAAACCTCATTGCACAAACATCAGATAACAGGCGGATAATGCGATCCAAAAACATCAACAGATGCACTCACGAATCCCCGCTTAGTACAAGCATGAAACGCCACTCAGTGTGCGGTCTCCTCAACTCGATCCGATAGACTCGGATTCGATCGTAGGGAGGAGCCTACGATCGAATCCGAGTATCGGATCGAGTTGAGGAGACCGCACACTGAGTGGCGTTTCATGCTTGTACTAAGCGGGGATTCGTGAGTGCATCTGTTGATGTTTTTGGATCGCATTATCCGCCTGTTATCTGATGTTTGTGCAATGAGGTTTTCTTTTTCTTTTTTTCATATCCATCCGCATACGAGTGCCTGATCACCTGATTCACAGTTTGAAGGACTGGGATCCACACTCTTAGTGAAGGAGGGCATCGTTTATGTTATGTTTTTTTCCTTTATGGAATCCGTGCTGCTGCCTTCACTGTGCACCTGATTAAGGACTAATCACATGAATTCTAACACATATGGAGACTGTTTCTCCCTGATTTGTTTGTTTGTATGATTTACACCTATAAGTTAATATTAGCGCATCTTATTATATAATAATTTTTTCACTGTTTGATTTGGTATCACATGGATAGCAGCTGTGTTATTTGGCATTTTATTTGGTGTTCCTGGGATTAATTATTTAATTAGCGCTGTAGTACACTTTTAAATTTTCATCGTCCCCTAAGTCCTTCCTTCGGTTTTAGTACTCTTAAAAAAAAAAAAACCTGCAAATTCAAACTGCTTATTTTTTTTGCATACTGATGACTCTAGCTCAGTTTTGAATTTAGATAGTAAGGATTACAGCTAAGAAGCTAACACTTTCAGAAAACGGCAGCCTCTCCACATTGTTAAACTGGCTTTCTGGGCCTGAGTGTTTCTGCAATTAGTGTGCATTTGCTGGTTACTCTTGTTTAGTAATGCTGAATAATTATAGTTCTTTACAGCTCTCTGAGGTCTACTGTGACTGAAAATGAATTCTCTATAGCTTATTTTTAAAACCTTGGGAGTTCTATTAGGACACAGACTACACTGCCTGACATGATCATTCATTGGAGTATACGCGTGTTTTTGAATATTCCCTACGATCCTAAATGTATAGAGTGGGTAATCTTTTTCAAACTATTTTTTGTTTCTCACAGACCTCAATTGGATTAATGTACACAGTGCTGCTGAAGCTTGGAAAGTGCTGAGAGTTGGAAGGAAAAATCAGAGCTTCGCCAGCACCCATCAAAATATAAATTCCAGCAGAAGGTGCAGTGAAATGTTGGCTAATTATTGAAAATATTTGGAACAAAAAAATCATCTAGGGATCTTGTTACAAAAAACAGATGGTTGAAGCTAACTTTTTAGCCATGTCATCAAAATGTAGGCCAGAATAATATGGCCCTTAATAGATCCTGTGTGATATTAGGATTTTTGTATGTGACACTCTACACCCATAGTATGCTTACTGTATTTAATTTATGGATTGTGGGTGGTATAGCCACGCTGTCCCATTGATTTCAGTGGACAGCAGCGGTGGGGGAGCAGTAAACGCTCCTTCGCCGCTCCAAAGATGCGGCTAGCGGGACTTTTTTTTTTTTACCGTTCTGCTAGCGCAACGATTTACACTGGAGACAATGGAGCAGCACTTTTAAAACGTATTGCCAGCGCTATTTTTAACGCTATAGCGCCTGCAATATGCCCTCAGTGTGAAAGGGGTCTTAAAGACATGAATCTGATGTTCACAGCAGGTGCATGTCTTAGGCTGCTTTCACACCTGAGCGTAGCATTTTGCGGCAATTTTTACCGTGATTTTGGACGGGTCTAGGGTCACCAATGAAAAACGCCCAAATCTGCCCCAAAAAAAAGTCCCAGAACTTGTTTGAGCTTCGGGCAATTTTGAACTTCTGGCGTTTTGTAGTGGAGATGTGAACCATCTCCATAGAGAATAATATTTTTTTTTTTTTTCCCCTCCAGCGTTTTGTAGCTTCAGGCTTTAAGCTACAAAACACTCACGGTGTGAATGGGGTCTTAATGAGTAAACCACTAGTGAATATTTGACAGTCACATTCACTGCTTTATAACTATATCTCTAATTTATTTAACATGCAAAATACATGTATACGTATTCTTGAAGCCAATAACATCTTTCCCCCCTTTTTTTTTTTCTAGTCATAGTATATTTTGCATCCGGATCCTTCACTTGCAGGGGAAGCATGATATGACTCCAAAGATCAGCGAGTAAGTATGTGGAACCAAGTGCAGAAGTTAGACGTTTTAAAAGGCTGTTAAGATTAGAAATGGAGCTGCCCTTGATGTCTGTAAAGCCTAACTTGACGCAGTTATTTATGAGAATTTCCCTCCTGGAATGTACAGCGGGAGACTGGTTTTAATCTCCCTGCTGCATTAGGGTGGGGTCTGTGATGGACATTGGTTCTGGTTTTGTGACTCTGCCCCTTCTAATGTGCCGTTCACAAAGTAATCGCTGTACTGTGCTCCTTTTTTTTGTTGTTAAATACTGCTCCTGCTGTACATTCCAGCAGAACAAAGTGGAGCTTACTGAGAGCTTCTAAAGTTAGTTTAATTGAAATGCTGGGATTGCTGACTCTCATTTGCTTGTGTCCCCAACCAAACTGTCAAATCATCAAAGGCCTGGTGTCATAACTGATCAAATGTGCAGCAGGTTCCTTGGCTGTAAAGGATAGGAGAGCTTAATTTTGCTTTAAGGCTGTCAGCTGATCGGCTTCTACAAATTCAGCAGTGCCTAAAAATCGAGGGCAGCTGAGCATGTGCAGAGCAGGGTGAGACAGTGTATTTTATTTTACAAAGATTTTATTGATGGAAAAGTAGACACAACAGAATAGTGCAATAGTGTGACGAATACATCAAACGCATAATAAAGAGAAAATCCTGGTAACTGGGTACTATACACAAAGTATGACAATTAGTAATACAATAAAAGAGAAAAAAGTATCCTATAGTATACCACATAAAGGGCAAAAAATAAAACATTGCAGAAAAACAACAAAAGGATGATCATACAGAACAGAGAGATGCAATTACTGGTTATTTTGTATAAACTCCTACTTATGGGCATCCAGAATCAGTCGACTCCAAAAATATAAAACATCAGGAGTCGCAGAAAGTGCATAGAGCAAAAGCGAAGAAAAGGTAGAGTAAAAAAAAAAGAGGAGGGGGGGGGGGGGGGGGCGTTCTGTCTGAAGATAAAGAAACAAGGGAGAAAAGAGCCCAGAAGGAAGGTTGCATCCAGGGGCGTTGGATTGAAAGAAGTTGAGTATTGAACCTAGAGGGTTGATTATTTGCTATCCATGGTCTCCATACCCTAAGAAATTTGTCATGGGTATCAGAAGTGAAGGATGACCGTTTTTCCTTAATCATTATATCATTCATGCAATTTTTTTAACTGCCTCAAAACTGAGTACAGGAGACTTCCATGCCCTCGCAATGGTTAACTTAGTGGCATTAAATAGGTGAGACAGTGTATTTAAGTATAGACACACATTTTTTATGTTTTACATAGCTCCAGGCTTGCCCCTTTTCTAGGTATAGCTATCTAGCAGGACCTCTATTTCTGACTAAAGTTCCACTTCAACGTGAGTTACAATAAAATATTAAAGGTTCTCAAAGTAAAAATATTTTAAACACCTCAGGAAGGTTTTACCCACTTCATTACCAGGCCATTTTTTGCAATACAGCACTGCGTTATTTTAACTGACAATTGCGCATGCGACACTTTTACCCAATAAATTTAAAAATATTAAATTTCTTTATCAATTTAGGCCAATATTCTGCTTCATATGTTTGGTAAAAAAAAAATCCCATTAAGCGTATATTGATTTGCGCAAAAGTTATAGCGTCCAAAAACTATGGGATGGTATTGATTTGGGGACTTTATACATTTTTTTTCCTGGGACACCGACAAATTAGACACCAAGTGATCCTTTTTTGAGGACCAGTGATGCCAATACAGTGATCAGCACTAAAAAGAAGCGGTTAAAGTGAAGGTGTCCATGACCATTTAACCTCTTGATTGCTTTACTATTGTCTTCTGACCCCGGACAAGCAAGTGTGGCAGCATTGCCATTCCAGGTCTGGATTACAAGAAGTAGTAAAGCAAGTTTTAAGCCCTAGCCAACTTCTGTTTCTCCCATGTAATATAACCATAGTAAAACCTCAGGAAACACTCTTGGCATACAATAGCTCTGTTAGCCTCAATTTTGTAATGTGATCTCCTCCAGGCTGTCTTTCTGTGATTTGGCTGGATCTGAGCGATGCAAAGATCAGAGAAGTGGAGACCGGCTGAAGGAGGCCAGTAATATCAATACCTCTCTTCATACTTTGGGCCGCTGTATCGGTGCCCTGAGACAAAATCAACAAAACAAGTAAGTGGCTTCTGTACAGCATGCAAACAATATTTCGGTGTTTTCTGCACTTTTGGTGTTCAGCCAGTAGAAGTTAATTTAGCGCCATCTCTTAAATTGTTCTCATCCAAGGCTGCGGCAGAATGTGGTTCCATTCAGAGACAGCAAGTTGACTCGGATCTTCCAAACCTACTTCACCAGCAGAGGAAAATCATGTATGATTGTGAACATCAATCAGTGTGCTTCCACCTATGATGAAACGCTACATGCTATGAAATTCTCTGCAATTGCTAGCCAGGTAGTAGGATGTTCTGGGTGTTTTTTTTTTTTTGGCCTGTTTGACCTCCTTTTTTGCTAATTGTTAATATGTATTTTTCTTTTACCCTAGCTTGTACAAGCTCCTCCTGTAAAAATGAACCTCCCCACTATTCAGTCTCTTATCAAAGAGAGCAGTATTTTAGCCAATCGCAGCTACACAGATGACGAAGATGCTGCAGATGCTTCTGATGAAGAAAGCGAGACTGACACTGATATCACAATGTTTAATAGAGAGGTTTGTTGCAGACAGGCTTTTATTTTTGTTTTGTTTTTTTAAAGAACAAATTGCTTAAATATTTGTAAATTTTGTCTGCTAGGAGCTGCTACAAGTAATTGAGAATATAAAGCAGCTTGTGATTAAAGAACGTCAAGAAAAATTGGCCCTAGAGATGACTGTTCGGCAAGAAGTCTGTAATGAGATGATGGAAATGATGCAGCAACAGAAATCTCAATTCAGGTAACACCTATATATATATTTTATTAATCCTTAACCTATATTGTACAGAATCTGTGCTAAGATGCTGTTTTTCCTGAAGTGAGACCATAGAAGATGACCGGGAGCTTTTGGAAGAGATGTATGATGGAAGGCTAGAGAACCTAAAGGACTCGCTCACAAACTATTACAAGCGAGAGCTGCAGGTAAATTTTGTGTGTGTTGTGTGTTTTTTTTTTTTTTTTTTGCAAATGGCTTCTAATGCTAGCTTACTTTGGTTTTGATGTGGGATCTTTGCACATTACACTATAATGTTATGTTTCTTGTTTAGCATATGTTCTCTGTAAATTACATTACCAAGAAGTTCAAAGAAGCAACACTCTGTGCTCTACCCGATATCTCATTTGGGCTCATTGGCTCCTGTTTCCCCAGTAAACATTCAATCCTCCCAAAATAGTTTATACTTGATAGGATCTTAAAGCTCCTATTTTTATTTTTTCACATTAAGGCAGAAAAGCAGTGCTTCCCCCCTTTATGGGAGGAGCTCCACTTTACTGAAAAGTCTTTGATGCATTGAGTTAAAAGCCATGTACAGAGCCATACTTAAATAGCTCTGTACATGGTTTTTAACCCAATGCATCAATAAAAGCTTCATATCTTTAAAACCTGTCTAGTGCTGACTATTTTGGAAGATTACATTCTGTTTTGAGGGCACAACCTATGCCAGTCGTTAAAATACAGTAGAGGTGATTTTAATCTCATTGACAAACCATCAAAAAATCCTTTATTTTAATTGAAATTGATCACATTTTAATTGTCAGATATGATACATGTAAAATGGCTAGAATTCTCACCTTTTTGTCTTTGAATCTAGGAACGAGATGAGCAAATTGAGGAGCTTCAAGCTGCTCTGGAGGAAGCTAAAGATGTTCCTGATGCATTAAACACTACAAGTACCAAAAAGGATGGTGTTCCTCTGCGCAGATCCAAGCGTTTGGCAACATCTGATCTGTCTGAAATAAATAAACTTAAATTGGATATTGCAGATCTGAATGCAACCCTAAAATCTAAAAATGAAGGTGAGCACCTGCATTCTTAGGCGTGATAATCATTTTGTTGAATTTGTAGTATCGGTTTTAACTGAACTTTTTGCATCCCACTTGTCATTCTGCCTATTGGGAGCACCTTTTAACAGACTGAGAATTTTTCTGCCTTTGTGAGAAAGAATATTGCTTTTTAATATATTGGATTATTTTTATCATAAATGTAATCTGGTTGTAACCTAGAAATTGAAAGACTTAGGATGATACGTGAGCCTCCTTCATCTGCAAGGACATTCACTGCTGATGTAGATCGAAAGATTCAAGAAGGGCAAAAGGTAAGACAAAACATGTTTTTCATAACTGTGTGTGTGTGTGTGTTTTTTTTATAGAAATCTTGGTGCAATCCAGTTCAACTCAATGACTGAAAATATTCATTGATCATTTTGGTTGCAAAGATTTTATTTTGCAATGGGATTGTTTTTATAATGCGCTTGTGATCAGCTTTCTCTTTGTATTTTCACATTATGGATAGTTATTTGCTTTGCCATTGTAAAGTTAGTGCAACCCAAGTAGTCATGATTATAAAAAGACTAACACCTACAAAGATAAGTTCATCTTGATGATTTAAAAAAAAAAAAAAAAAAATTATTGGGAGCCTGGAAATCATTACCATGATCAGCATTTGTGGTTACAATGCAGGGCTCTTGAAAACTGTGTGAGCTGTTTGACGGTACATCACACGGCCAAGTAGTTGCACACTAACAGGAAGCATCAATGAACGACCACAGTGCTCCACATCCTTGTGGGAGTTCATTGGGAAATATAAGCCAACAAACTCAAAGGCTGCTGAATCTTGTAGTTTTTCCATTTACGTAGCTCTGCGAATTAATGACAGGCGCATGGCCACTTTCTTTGCCAATTGCGACGGAGTAGAAGATTCCCCAAACATCTGGAGTGTGGGGGCCGGTGGATATGTCACACCCTGAACATGTTAAAGGGGATCTTATCATTTTTAAGGTGAATGGACATTGGCTACAAAAAGACAGAAATTCATGCCCAGGTGTAACCCACTCAGCTAAACCTTAGATGTTAGTATCATGCTGTGGGCCGATTCCTGGCACTACTGATGGGACAGTGTAGGGCTTCATTTGTAACAGTTATTACGCCCAATAGGCCCAAAGGGATTGTACCTGGACCCAGTGTACAAGTACAGGAATGACTTGTAATACATTTTTTACCATAGAGATCTTGCGAGAAGCGATCTCCAGGGTACTAGTGTACCAGATGACCTAACAGACTAGATATTCTACGGTTCCAGTTCCTAGAGAGGTCATGGCTGCCATGGAGGTGTTGTATCTTGTGCCAACACCCTTCTCAACTAGGTGGCCATTCCCAACTGGCTGGCTTGCAAATCCTCAGCAAGCCGTAGCATCGCACAAGCAAAAAGGTGGGGGAAGGATGAGCGGGTGGGCTCCCAAACCCGTTAAATAAAGGCAATAAGGACCTTTTAGAATTCTCAATGGCTTGGGCTGCAGGTAGAGCTGCAAAGTTGTTAAAAAAAAAAAAAAAAAAAAAAAATTGATCCTCAGTCAAGCTATCTGACCGCCTTACGCACCTTTTTATATATTGCACAGAACATACCTGACCCCCACTCGCCTCGCCAAATACAAACCTGATCAAAACCCGCTATGCCCTAGATGCGATAGCCCTGTCGGCACTTTTTTACACCTCCTCTGGTCTTGCCCGGTCATACAGGACTATTGGACACATATAATACAATTTATCCACGATGAGATGGGGTCCCCTCTGACGTTATGTCCTAAGCAATGTCTGTTGGGAATATTTCCAGACCCTGACTCAGATAAGTACCGCAAGATCTTTCTTCAGGAGTCGTTGTTCATTGCCAGGCTTCTCGTGGCGCGGAAGTGGCTCCGGGTCGGGCCGCCTTCTCTCTGTGAGTGGATCTCTGCAGTGAATGGTGTATTGCCTTATAAAAAATAAATATATGCTCATAGAGGTTGCCCTGCCAAGTATGGCAAGATATGGGATGCATGGCTGGGAACCGCTGATACATGTGACGATATTCCTACCTGAGCTTTTCCTCTTTTGTTTTCACCCTCCCTCTTCTACAGCTGTTGATGTGCTCTGGGTGTGACTCTGTGGTCTCCCAGGCATCCCTGGGCGGCAGCTTTGTCCCCTGTCGTTCCAAGCCTCTGCTTCTGTGATAATTGTATGTACTTGACCCTGCTCTTCCAGTGCTCCCCACTCCCTTTGAAATGTAGATATGCTCTATTTTTGTATGACCATGCATCGTTTCTGTACCACATCTTTTGTTCTGGATCTTTTTGTATATCCTGTATATTTACTCTCTGCACAATAAAGCACAGTTTTTCTCTTGTAAAAAAAAAAAAAAAAAAAAAAACATGATCACCATTCATTTTACAGGTAAACCAAAAAAAAATACTATTCTGTGGAACAGTTTTTAACTATTCCTGAAAACGGCATTCTTTGTGTTTAACACATAGACTAGCTCTTCTGTTAAAGATTTTTCCTTTTTTAAATGCCCCTGGCGTAGCTCAGTAGTGTGGGGTCACTTGCTCTAAAATTTCCGTGCGCAGTATATAGAAGTTTCCACAGGGTAAAGCAACATGTTTGTTTTTAATAAGCATAGCAACTCCTGTCCTATTGCATTACAACTCCTGACCCCTGTAGGTTACCCACTCCTGACCCCTGAACTATGTTACCCACCCCTGAGTACTGTACACTTTACGGTACATATTTCTGCCGCCTGCATTTTTGTACAATATTTCCACCCGATACCTGTGCTCTGTATGTTGCATACTTTTGACCCCTGTGCTTTTGTACATGTTTTAAACCCCTACTACTGTTAGCACAATTTTGCTGCACCCAAATTTCTCCATTGTGCACGTTGCTTAATTTTCTGCTTGCTAGGGGGAGGTTTGGTTGGGCCCTGGCCCTGTCAGGCTGTACGGGGCCCCTGGTATTCTAATGATGGCCCTGACTCCAGTACAAGAAGTCTAGTTCGCAAAGCGGTGCTACCCATTTATTTTTTTTCTCACAAAAGTGAGTACACCCCTCACATAATTTTTAGTACATTTTTATTTTTTCATGTGTCAACATTGAAGAAATTACACTTAATTACAGTGTACACAGTGTACAACTTGTAGAACAGTACAACACACACCCCAAAGTGTCAATATTTTGTGTGGCCTCCATTATTTTCCAGCATTGCCTTAACTCTCTTGGGCATGGAAGTTCACCAGAGCTTCACAGGTTGCCACTGGAGTCCTATTCCACTCCATGACGACATCACGGAGCTGGTGGATGTTGGAGACCTTGCGCTCCTCCACCTTCTTTTGATGATGCCCCACAAATGCTCAATAGAGTTTAGGTCTGGAGACATGCTTGGTCAATCCATCACCTTTATCCTCAGCTTCTCTTTAGCAAGGCAGTGGTCGTCTTGGAGGTGTGTTTGAATACTGTCCTGTGGCCTAGTCTCCAAATGATCATGCTCTGATTTAGTATGTCACAGTACATGCTGGCATTCATGGTCCCCACAATGAACTGTAGCTCCTCGGTAATGGCAGCCCCAGACTGACACTCCCACCACCATGTGCATCATCTTTAGAATGGCTTCCTTCTGGGATGACAGCCATGCAGACCGATTTGATGCAGTGTGCAGCGTATGGTCTGAGCACTGACAGGCTGACCCTCCCCCCACCCACCTTCAACCTCTGCAGCAACGCTGGCAGCACTCATACGTCTATTTCCCAGAGACAACCTCTGGATGTGATGCTGAGCACGTGCACTAAACTTCTTTGGTCGACCATGGCGAGGCCTGTTCTGAGTGGATTCTATCCTGTTAAACCTCTGTATGGTCTTGCCAACGGTGCTGCAGCTCAGTTTTAGGGTCTTGGCAATCCTTTATAGCCTATGCCATCTTTATGTAGAGCAACAATTTTTTTTTTTTTTTTTTTTTTTTTTTTTTTTTTTCAGCTCTTTTGCCATGTTGAACTTCCAGTAACCAGTATTAGAGAGCAATAACACACCTTTTCACTTAAAGGTGTGATCACTTTTGCCAGCGATTTTAGACATTAATGGCTGTGAGTTATTTTGTGGGGACAGCAAAATGACACTGTTATACAAGATTTACATTGTAGCAGTGTCATTTCTTTAGTGTTGTCACATGAAAAAATCTAATATATTTAAAAAAAAATGGGAGGTGTTTACTTTTTTGTGTGTGTATAATTTCTTGTGCGGGACTGTAACGTGACGGACAGATCGCACACCTGACAGTTTTGACACTTTTTTTTTTTTTTTTTTTTGGGGAACCAGTGACATTATTGGTGATCAGTGCTAAAAATATGCACTGACATTGTACTAATGACACTGGCAGGGAAGGGGTAACACTAGGGGGGCAATCAAGGGGTTAACGGGGATCTGCTGAAGTAAACAAGGCAGATCTCTGTTTTATCTCTGTGGGGAACGATTGCGGCCAGACCCGCTTAGCAGCTCCCATGCAAGGCCGTGAATGAGCCCGACATACCCCTACGACTATTACCACAGCTGAGCCATACTGTGACAGCTGGTCAGTAAGCGGTTAATCCAGCATTTCCCAGAAACAAGTGCAGAGCCTTCTCTACTCAGAACTGTCAAGAGGGGGGAAGCCAGCAAATGTTTAACAGCGATAAAGAGAAACCTATGTATCTCTTGGTTCTTTTTCATCAAAGGAATGAACTTCTGTCCGCAAATTAGGTCAGCTTAACCACTTGGACTAAAACTTTTTTGACACTTGTTGCTTACAAGTTAAAATCCTGTATTTTTAGCTAGAAAATTACTTAGAACTCCCAAATAAATAAGTGTGTGTGTGTGTGTGTATATATATATATATATATATATATTATATTTAGCATAGATTGTTGCAATATTTTAGGTCACTCTGTATTTGCGCAGCCGTCTTCCTAAAGTAATTAAAAAAAAAAAAAACGTGAAGTTATGTGAAAGATGTTGCAAGGATTGAGAATCGTGATCATCTAAGCAAAAAAATGTATTCAGAATCGTGCAGCTTTACCTTGTACTGTCCACATTGGATAGAGCAAGGAAGTGTAGACCTCTATACAACCTCACTAAGGACCCCTTCAAAATGTGTTACCTTAAAAGCATAGTAATGTGTTGTTGAGCCGATTCATTCTGTGTGCAGGCAGGGTACTTTAATGAATGAAAAGATCAGACTTGGGCATTTACTTCTGCATTTGGGTGCCATTCAAAATGATTGGTTTCTCAATGCATTGCGGTATTGTAAAGAACAATTAACGGTAAATTAGCACAATGTAAATATCTGGATTTCACAGTGTAGTTGCAGTGCTAAGTGAATCCTGCTGCTGACCTCTTGCCAAATCTGTTGAATTTGGATGGGATGACCCTTCGCATGGGGGGGGAAGGAATGTGTGCATATATAAATAGCGTTGCATGTGGCCCTTGTATCCTATATTGGCTTTGCAAATGTAAAATGCACTTGCATGTTAGCTAGTATGATTGTGCAGAAAATCCTGTTATTTGCATGGTTCTTTATTTAGCAGTGTTGTGCTGACCGCAGAGAAGACGGTTGGCAGTGTATTCCGTGTGAAATTGGTCTTTTTCTGTGCTGTAAATTTTCCTTTTTATTTTGCCCTTTCAGCAATATTTTCTGGGCTCTCATCACACGTGCACAGATTTTCAGCACACAAGAGCTCTTTGGGTAACCGTCTTATATCTCTCTTCACACTTTCATCACCTGAAGTTTCTGGGGAGCAGCTGTGATCCCATTGTTTTGCAGTCCTTTATCTGTCCTTGCTTTCATTAAATTGGTGGTGTATGCAGGGTCCCTTGTCTTCTGAGTGATGATGCAGAATGAGTTTGATACTGTTATTTACAGATGTGAATCCTAGCTTTACATTTGGTTCAACCAAGCCTAAAACTGTCACTGGGCCTAATTTTTATTCATATATAAATTTTCCACCTTTTTTATTTTTTTTATTATTATTGTATTTCTCCTGCCCACTGATTTCCACTTTAGAATACAGGGGACTCTGACTAATGATAAGTCAATATGACAGATCTTGACTGAGCTTTATTTATTTTTTTTCCTCGACTGCATGCTCCCCAAAACTTCATTTAGCAGCCCTGCTTTTTGCACAGACACCTGCTTGCTTCCTTGTTTCTTCAAAAGTGGCTAGGAATCTTTAGGATAGAGCTGAGGGTGGTGGCTTTCAGCAGGTGTTTAGAGTGATCTTTTAACTATAATTTTGTGTCTTTTTTTTTTTTTTTTTTCTTTTAGAACGTCAGATCATTACGCACAGAGATCCAAAAATTTGGAGAATCTCTGCAGAACGTACATAGGGCGTGCTGTCACACTACTGGTGCAGAAAAACTAAGACAAGCTCTCGGAACGTGCAATGACATCTTGTCTAAGCAGGTTTGGTTCCTTTTTTTTTTTTTTTTCCTTTTTTACATTCACCTCTTTAACAATGCTTTGGGTCGAAGGCCTTATAGTGGGGGAAGAAGTCTGTCTTTATCTATCTTGCTCATTTACTATGAAGCATGTGTATGGTAACCCCCACCCCCTTTTACATATGACATGGTACCGCATAGTGCTGGATTTGCATATCTTATAGTGAAAACAAACAGTTTCCATATCACCAGTCTAATGTCTTTGTGGACAGAATGAAACGGTTGTACTTAGTCACCCTTTCATGCGACATATTGCAACCTGTATACCCAGCTTCTTTTTATTTTTCTTTCTCTGTCATCACAAAGCATTGGTGAAGGCTTTTCCCAAAGAGTTTTCAGAATGACTGACTCGGGAGTTACTGTGTAGGAAAGATCTTTGCTAAGATTGTGAATTTAAGAAAGATCAATCCTTCATCTAAAAGGAAACGGTTTGCACTTTCATTTGCTGGTCAGCTTGGCTCTCTCCTGCTTCAAGTGACATTCAATATTTTCCCCCTTCTTAGGAGAAGACTCTAGCAGAACTACAAAACAACATGGCCCTGGTAAAGATGGATCTTCGGAAAAAGACAGCTTGCATTGCAGAGCAGTACCACACTGTACAACGATTACAAGGGACACCTTCTGGCTTCAAACGCATGTGTAATAATGAGAATGTGGAGCCTAATCAGCCATCAGAGAAAAGGTCTTTCCTGCGCAATCTGCTGGCCAGGACTCCTGGACAGAAAGCTCTTATGGAGAATAGTCCTTACAACCGTGTCCTGAGAGCACGGCGTTCCCCTGTACTAAAGACTATTGCATTTGGTACCAAATATTGACTATAAGCTGCTTCAGTGAATGGACTCGTTAACACTGTTGCTGCTGAAGCCAACGGTGGCAGTAACTGTACAGTGCCTATCCTTTACAATATTTAGTCTATATATCCTTTATACTTCATATTTTACCAAAGGACTGATATGTAAATGGTGTCTTTCTTGTTTTAAAGGGGATTACATAGGCAATGACACACCATTAAAAAAAAAAAATTCTGATGGCCTGCATGGTTGATGTAAAGGGATGCAGAGTTGTTTTTATGGGGTCTACAGATTTTGTGTTTTTTATTTTGAAGCGGTTCTGACTTTTCACATGTGCAATATTCATCATGTATGTTGGTTGCTAGTAATAAACCACTTTGTACAGCTGCTTGGTTTATACTTAATCTACTTGATTTTGACTTTTGTAAACATTATCTGTTATAGTAATGTCACATAAAGGTTAAATGCAAAATCTCAAACATTATTTTTGTTAAAGTTGTGATTTTCCACATTCTAAGGCCTGATTCACATGGGCATTACCATTCATACACTAATGCAAAGGGCATTGCTTCACCTGCAAAGGTTGCACATGTGATCCAGCAGTGTTCCAATTCTCGCATCAACCAACATGGATGTTCATTCCTGGAAGCGCTTGTAGATCTGTGCAGTCATCTGCCTGTCATTGATTTGCAGAGGCTGCGCAGAACACCTGGGCATCCTGTGCCAGTGAATAACACCCTTCGTATGGCCATACGGATATGCACCTGTGAATTAGGACCAAACCTCCTTTATTGGTCAAAGACCGCTCATCGCATCAAAGCAGAGAATTGTTGTATTTACCACCACTATATTGGCGTTCTTAAAAGTCCTATGTCTTTCTGCATAGTGACCACAGGGGGTCGCTCACTTGCCATGGGCACCATTCAGGGAATCCTTTGTCTTTCTTCTTAATGAATGCAAGGCATTCTAGGATGAGGTGGGGCATTGTCTAATCAGAAAATGCCTTGTACCCCTTCTCTCCTGGTTACTAAGCAGCAGGGTATCCGCTTGCTACAGGATACAGAAGATGGCGAGGATTGCTGTAGTAGTGGTGCTGCTCCACTTCCACAGGGATCAGCCAGGTATGGAATATGTATGCTTACATTGGTCCCAAGGTGGACCAATGTAGCTTTGAAAAAAATAAATATCTTGGAATTCAACTTGAAAGCAGAAGTAAACTATAAAGCCCTGTACACACATGGGATATCTGATGGAATCTAATCCGATGGATTTTTTTCCTCGGATATCCGATGAAGCTGACTTTCATCAGTCTTGCCTACACACCATCGGTCAAAAATCCGACCGTGTCCAACGTGGTGACGTAAAACACTGACGTGCTGAGAAAAATGAAGTTCAATGCTTCCGAGCATGCGTCGACTTGATTCTGAGCATGCGTGGATTTTTGACTAATGGACTTCCACACAGACAAATAGTTTTAAAAACACTTTTTTTTTTATCCATAGGAAAAATTTAGATTTTTTTTTTTTTTTTTTTTTTTTCCACCGATGACAAACAAACCGATGGGGCTCACACACGATTGGTTTGTCCAATGAAAACGGTCCATCCTGTGTTTTCTCCTCCAATGCCAAGTCTATAACTAGCCCAGGCTGATTCCAAGACATTTTAGTGATGGGATATGTCCAAAGTGTGTGTGTGTGGCGCGCAAACACCATCTATTGGCCTGGTCCCATAAATTCTCAGATGCCTGGGCTCAGAGTATCCTTTCCAGGGGTTTTGAACTGGTGTTTTACATTCTGCTGCTTCCCAGCTTCATTCTAGTCGCACTTTTTCTTGGTTCCCAAATAAAGGAGTCTGGCCCCTTCTGAAGCTAGAGACGCTCAACCTGTTCCTACGGGGTTTAAAAGTTAAGTTCCACATGGAGATGACCAGGTTGGCCACATTCTCCCTTCTTTTGGGGGAATTTTCTGACTGCAATAGACATTGATGATGTGATGTTCAGACTCCTGGCAGTGACTCTACGATCCCCTTTTTAGATGGTCTGGACCTTCTGTCCCAAGGCCCAGTGTTGAATTCTTCTCAATCACTGGCTTTAAAGGCATGGCAATTGAGACCATGGGCCTTTTGGGATCATCCCCACTCCTGAAGGTGGTCAATTGCCCCCATCCCCCCCCCCCCCCCCCCCCCCCAAGAAAATCGTGAGCAGGCTGTGCTGAAACTGATGAGCTCTGTGAAGGTCATGTCATATCTCTGATGTGTCAAGGGGAGAGGGTGTTTAACCCCCTAAAAAGATACAAATATGGAAAAGACACATGTAACAGAGACTAAAGAGCTGCACACCCCAAAAGTAATACAAAATGGAAAGTTTCCCCAATGGGGCTTTAGACAGCTATGTAACAAAATCAAATAATGGAGTAAAAAGTTATTTATTGGAAGAATAATCCATGATGGTATATTTACCACTCGACGGTGAAATAACTATTCATGTGACCAGAGGTACTGATGATGAAGTCGTCGGCACCTGTGAAGACCACCCAGATATTAGCCATGTGTTGGTAAAAAGATTAAAAGAGGGGGGGCGTGGCTACCGCGCGGCTAGATGGAAGCCTAACCCGAGAGCTCCGCTCCAGCGTCGGGAAAACGAGCGACTACAGGCATCATGGGCTGTTCTGAACAACTTACACGGGCGGCTGACAACTCACTCAGTGCCCGGGGATGACCAGGAAACGAAAAACTGCCGCTCAGCCGGCGAGATTGGAGGATTTTTTTCTCCCCTAGAATCGGCAGCATGTCACAAGATGGCGCCGGCGGCGTGTCTCCGGCCTCCACAGGCGGCTCCTCTGCTGGCACACCGAGCCCTGCGCTGAGGGATAGCCCACATGGACATTCACCTGCAGCCTCCACTCCCCTCTCCTGCAGCCCGGTGAAGGTGAAACCCCGCCTGTCTGCTGAATCCCAAGGCTCTAAGGTTAGTGCTCTGCAGGGCTCTATGGAGGACACTCGTGAGCTTGCTGACAGTATCAATGCTTTCCCCACTTCTAACCAGCCTGTCTCAGACACTACACTGAGAGATATGCTGGTTTCTCTGCGCAGCTCCTTGCACTCAGACCTGATGGACTGTATGAGAAGTTTTAAGGCAGAAATGGGGGAGCTGGGTGGCAGAGTAGACCATGTGGAGAAAAAGATGGGCGAGTACGCCGCTTCATATAACTCTTTGGTAGACTCCCATAACGGTCAGTTAGATGAAGTCGCATGGCTCAAAGCCAAAGTCGCAGACCTGGAGGACAGATCCCGCAGGAACAACGTTAAATTGCGTGGCGTTCCTGAAACTGTTCTTCCTGCCCAACTCCATCAGTATGCCCGGGAGCTCATGAGATCGTTTCTGCCCTCCACACCAGAATCTGAGTTGGTGGTTGACCGGATTCATCGCTTACCCAAACCGGCGCACCTTCCGGTCAATGTGCCTAGGGATGTTCTGATGCGGGTGCATTTCTACCATGTTAAAGACCATGTAAACAAAGGGGCAGAGATAGCAGTTAAATCACTATTTGGTCTATGATGTCACCACTATCCCAACTCCTTTTTCTTATGTGTGTGTATGTATGTATATATATATATATATATATATATAATCTATCGCGCTGATGGGAGCTTGGGGAATATCAGATTGGAGTGCTGCACTTTTTTTTTTTAAAGGGGGGTGGGGGCCTTTTCAGATTCTGATAGATCCCCCTGGCTACAGCCACCAGGGCAGGGTGCAGGGAAGAAGTGATTTTCCTCATCACAGGAAATTACTAGGACACTTGGGACCCTTTTCACACTTTTTTTTAGCAGTGCTTTATCGCCGTATTTGCCCGCTTTTAACCCCTGCTAGTGGCTGAAAACGGGTTAAAATCACCCACAAAGTGCTGCATTCTGGGGATATGGAGCCAGAAGACAGCGGAGGTGGCGGGAGCAGGAGCCACGAGCACCAGCCCAGCCCAGGTAGGCGAGACAGTGGTCTCTAATATATTGCCTGGGCTATGTATGTTTGTTTTATGTCCCTCCTTTCCTCCCCGTGGGGAGATGCTTCATTTCAATGGGCAGGAGCAGTATACACACACCGCTACAAAGATGCTACCAGCAGGACTATTCTTTTTTTCACGCCTCGTCTTTCAGGACAGCACTTGGAGAGAGCGCAGATCCACCTATTTCCCAGGAAACACTGCAGTCATTCCTTTAAATCCCGTATCCTTCCACCATGGCCTCAGTTGTAGTGTTTCCTTCGGCCATGGTGGAAGCACTGCAGGGAACCAGAGGTGTGCTGTACTCTCTCCAGGTGGAGGTGGCTTATGCATACCTGTGTGCGGTTTTTTCTTCTTGGAGGCTGACCCCACATCTCCCCTTCTCGAGTCCGGCGAGGGCAGAGACCGCCGGAGGTGCCCCTCCCGTAGGCCGGGCATGGTGAGCTAATGGATGTGACCCGATGCTTCTCTCCGGGCTTGCGGTGGTCCGGTCCGAGAGGCTGGTGACGTCACTGCCGGTGGGGGCGGAACTTCCGGCGGTTTGCGGGTGGCTTCCGGCCACTGCAACGCAGAAGGGGAGGCGGCCTCGGCGGTGCACTTCCGGTCCTCGCAGCGGCGAGTATGACCAGGAAAATTCTAATAAAGCTTCCGGACGTCTGCTGCATTCTGGGGATATGAAGCCAGAAGACAGCGGAGGTGGCGGGAGCAGGAGCCACGAGCACCAGCCCAGGTAGAAGAGAGTGGTCTCTGATATATTGCCTGGGCTATGTATGTTTGTTTTATGTCCCTCCCCGTGGGGAGGGGGGGGGGGAGCCTGCCTCACACTCTCAGGTGACGTCTCTGGGGGAGTGTTTTTTGTATTTGTTTGTTACAGCTGTGATGGGAAATTGGTTTTGTTTTGTTCACTGTCTGTTGTTTTAAAAATTGCATGGTACTGATACCCAAATGTTAAACAAAGTTTTGTTGTCTTTTATGTATTTCAGAAATCTAAAGAAAAGCTTAAAGATGCTTTGCCTCCCCCTAAAAAGCGATGTGCCACTTGTAAAACATCCCTTAAGGGGTCATGGCACAAACCGTTATGCAGGTCATGCATTGCTGAACTGGTTAGAGAGGAGGCTTCTACTAGTACACCCTCTGACCAACCCAGGGAGATGCTTTCTTCCTTCCGGAAGGAACTGGAAGATGCCTTTCAATCATTCCGTTCCTATCTGGACAAACGTCCGGTGTCGCAGCCAACATCTAAAGCTTCCCCCAGTACCCACACACCCTCTGCTAGAGGAGCCGTTATTGAGTCTGAGGAGGAGGAGCCAAGAACAGTGGCGGAACTTTCATAGTTGCTGTAGTCACAGTTGCGACTGGGCCCTGCCATTCTGACGCTGTGGGGGGGGGGGGGGGGCCAAGACCCTGCATCTCTGGCTTTTAGTTTGGGATGCAGTGAGGGGAGCGGGAGGCCGCGTTCGGCAGCTGCATGGTGCTTGCGGCATCTCCCTGGGGCTTGTTTTTCTCCTTCGGCATGTGTACAGTGGAGGGGGAGGAGCCTCTGACCCGGGCAGCTACAAGTTTTACTCTTCAGTGTAGAGTGATTTGCTCAGGTCAGTGGCCCCTCCCATCTCCACTGTACAGACCCAGGAAGAGAATTACAAGCCCCAGGACGATCCCCATGCAAATGGACATCATAGAACTGCCGATCTCCACCTCACACCTCCCCCTGTGCTGGGGGTTGGAGTTGCACAGTCAGCCAGCCAGTCAGGTACAGGAGAAGCTCTGGGGGGGGGGGGGTGTTTAAGTCTGGCAACCCTGATGTATTGGGTGGGCTCTCTGGGAACCCTGATGTATTGGGTGGGCTCTCTGGGAACCCTGATGTATTGGGTGGGCTCTCTGGGAACCCTGATGTATGGGGGGGCCTCTGGTGACCCTGATGTATGGGGGGGGGGCTCTGGTGACCCAGATTTATGGGGGGTCTTTCTGGTGACCCTGATGTATTGGGTGGGCTCTCTGGGAACCCTGATTTATGGGGGGGCCTCTGGTGACCCAGATTTATGGGGGGTCTCTCTGGTGACCCTGATGTAAGGGGGGCCTCTGGTGACCCAGATGTATGAGGAGCTCTCTGGGGACCCTGATATATGGGGGGCTCTCTGGGGACCCTGATATATGGAGGGCTCTCTGGGGACCCTGATATATGGGGGGCTTTCTGGGGACCCTAATGTATGTGGGAGGCTCTCTGGGGACCCTGATATTTGGGGGCTCACTGGGGACCCTGATGTATGTGGGAGGCTCTCTGGGGACCCTGATATTTGGGGGGCTCACTGGGGACCCTGATGTATGTGGGGGGCTCTCTGGGAACCCTGATGTATGTGGGAGGCTCTCTGGGGACCCTGATGTATGTGGGAGGCTCTCTGGGGACCCTGATGTATGGGGGGGCTCTCTGGGAACCCTGATGTATTGGGGGGCTCTCTGGGAACCCTGATGTATTGGGGGGCTCTCTGGGAACCCTGATGTATGGGGGGCTCTCTGGGGACCCTAATGTATGTGGGAGGCTCTCTGGGGACCCTGATGTATGTGGGAGGCTCTCTGGGGACCCTGATGTATGTGGGAGGCTCTCTGGGGACCCTGATGTATGTGGGAGGCTCTCTGGGGACCCTCATGTATGTGGGAGGCTCTCTGGGAACCCTGATGTATGTGGGGAGCTCTCTGGGGACCCTGATATCTGGGGGGCTCTCTGGGGACCCTGATATATGGGGGGCTCTCTGGGGACCCTGATATATGGGGGGCTCTCTGGGGACCCTGATATATGGGGGGCTCTCTGGGGACCCTGATATATGGGGGGCTCTCTGGGCACCCTAATGTGGGAGGCTCTCTGGGGACCCTGATATATGGGGGGCTCTCTGGGCACCCTAATGTATGTGGGAGGCCTCTGGTGACCCAGATGTATGGGGAGCTCTCTGGGGACCCTGATATATGGGGGGCTCTCTGGGGACCCTGATATATGGGGGGCTCTCTGGGGACCCTGATATATGGGGGGCTCTCTGGGGACCCTGATATATGGAGGGCTCTCTGGGCACCCTAATGTGGGAGGCTCTCTGGGGACCCTGATATATGGGGGGCTCTCTGGGGACCCTAATGTATGTGGGAGGCTCTCTGGGGACCCTGATATTTGGGGGCTCACTGGGGACCCTGATGTATGTGGGAGGCTCTCTGGGGACCCTGATATTTGGGGGGCTCACTGGGGACCCTGATGTATGTGGGGGGCTCTCTGGGAACCCTGATGTATGTGGGAGGCTCTCTGGGGACCCTGATGTATGGGGGGCTCTCTGGGAACCCTGATGTATTGGGGGGCTCTCTGGGAACCCTGATGTATTGGGGGGCTCTCTGGGAACCCTGATGTATTGGGGGGCTCTCTGGGAACCCTGATGTATGGGGGACTCTCTGGGAACCCTGATGTATGGGGGGCTCTCTGGGGACCCTAATGTATGTGGGAGGCTCTCTGGGGACCCTGATGTATGTGGGAGGCTCTCTGGGGACCCTGATGTATGTGGGAGGCTCTCTGGGAACCCTGATGTATGTGGGGAGCTCTCTAGGGACCCTGATATATGGGGGACCCTGATATATGGGGGGCTCTCTAGGGACCCTGATATATGGGGGGCTCTCTGGGGACCCTGATATGGGGGGGGCTCTCTGGGGACCCTGATATGGGGGGGGCTCTCTGGGAACCCTGATGTATGGGGGGCTCTCTGGGGACCCTAATGTATGTGGGAGGCTTTCTGGGGACCCTGATGTATGTGGGAGGCTCTCTGGGGACCCTGATGTATGTGGGAGGCTCTCTGGGGACCCTCATGTATGTGGGAGGCTCTCTGGGAACCCTGATGTATGTGGGGAGCTCTCTGGGGACCCTGATATATGGGGGGCTCTCTGGGGACCCTGATATATGGGGGGCTCTCTGGGGACCCTGATATATGGGGGGCTCTCTGGGGACCCTGATATATGGGGGGCTCTCTGGGGACCCTGATATATGGGGGGCTCTCTGGGGACCCTGATATATGGGGGGCTCTCTGGGGACCCTGATGGGGGGCTCTCTATATGGGGGGCTCTCTGGGGACCCTGATATATGGGGGGCTCTCTGGGCACCCTAATGTGGGAGGCTCTCTGGGGACCCTGATATATGGGGGGCTCTCTGGGCACCCTAATGTATGTGGGAGGCCTCTGGTGACCCAGATGTATGGGGAGCTCTCTGGGGACCCTGATATATGGGGGGCTCTCTGGGGACCCTGATATATGGGGGGCTCTCTGGGGACCCTGATATATGGGGGGCTCTCTGGGGACCCTGATATATGGAGGGCTCTCTGGGCACCCTAATGTGGGAGGCTCTCTGGGGACCCTGATATATGGGGGGCTCTCTGGGGACCCTAATGTATGTGGGAGGCTCTCTGGGGACCCTGATATTTGGGGGCTCACTGGGGACCCTGATGTATGTGGGAGGCTCTCTGGGGACCCTGATATTTGGGGGGCTCACTGGGGACCCTGATGTATGTGGGGGGCTCTCTGGGAACCCTGATGTATGTGGGAGGCTCTCTGGGGACCCTGATGTATGGGGGGCTCTCTGGGAACCCTGATGTATTGGGGGGCTCTCTGGGAACCCTGATGTATTGGGGGGCTCTCTGGGAACCCTGATGTATTGGGGGGCTCTCTGGGAACCCTGATGTATGGGGGGCTCTCTGGGAACCCTGATGTATGGGGGGCTCTCTGGGGACCCTAATGTATGTGGGAGGCTCTCTGGGGACCCTGATGTATGTGGGAGGCTCTCTGGGGACCCTGATGTATGTGGGAGGCTCTCTGGGAACCCTGATGTATGTGGGGAGCTCTCTGGGGACCCTGATATATGGGGGGCTCTCTGGGGACCCTGATATATGGGGGGCTCTCTGGGGACCCTGATATGGGGGGGGCTCTCTGGGGACCCTGATATGGGGGGGGCTCTCTGGGGACCCTGATATGGGGGGGGCTCTCTGGGGACCCTGATATATGGGGGGGGCTCTCTGGGGACCCTAATGTATGTGGGAGGCTCTCTGGGGACCCTGATATTTGGGGGGCTCACTGGGGACCCTGATGTATGTGGGAGGCTCTCTGGGACCCTGATATTTGGGGGGCTCACTGGGGACCCTGATGTATGTGGGGGGCTCTCTGGGAACCCTGATGTATGTGGGAGGCTCTCTGGGGACCCTGATGTATGGGGGGCTCTCTGGGAACCCTGATGTATTGGGGGGCTCTCTGGGAACCCTGATGTATTGGGGGGGCTCTCTGGGAACCCTGATGTATGGGGGCTCTCTGGGAACCCTGATGTATGGGGGCTCTCCGGGGACCCTAATGTATGTGGGAGGCTCTCTGGGGACCCTGATGTATGTGGGAGGCTCTCTGGGGACCCTGATGTATGTGGGAGGCTCTCTGGGAACCCTGATGTATGTGGGGAGCTCTGGGTCTGGGGACCCTGATATATGGGGGGGGGTCTCTGGGGATCCTGATATATGGGGGGACTCTCTGGGGAACCCTGATATATGGGGGGCTCTCTCTGAGGGACCCTGATATATGGGGGGCTCTCTGGGCACCCTAATGGTTTCTTGCACCGGGGCCCTGAAGGTTCTAGTTTACGCCTCTGGCCAAGAAGCCTTAGCTTCAGGGTCAGAGGAAGATGAAGAAAAAGAGGTATCTTCCTCCCGCTACAAATTGTCTCTAGAGGAGGTGGATGACCTCCTGAAGACCATACACACTACCCTTAATATTAAGGAGGATAAGGCCCAGTTATCGCTGCACGACAGGATGTACCAGGGGTTTGGATGAAGTTAAGCATCGAACGTTTCCGATACATAAGGTGTTGTCAGACTCTATCAAGAGGGAATGGAAGGACCCAGAGAGGGCCCCCTTCTTCTCCAGGTCTCTTAAAAGGAGATTTCCTTTCGGTGAGGATCAGGCACAGGTTTGGAACAAGAAACCCAAGCTTGATGCCGCATTCTCAAAGGTGTCACGTAACACCGACTTGGCCTTTGAAGACATGGGGGCTTTGAAGGACACCATGGACAAAAGAGCTGACTCACTTTTGAAAAAAGCTTGGGATTCCACACTAACCAACCCTCAAGCCTGCAATGGCGTCTATGGTAGTAGCCAGAAACCTTGAGCATTGGCAAGAACAGCCAAGAGGTCATATTAAGGCAGGAACTTCTTGCAAAGACTTACTAGAGTCCTTTCCAGTCCTACAAAGGGCTGTAGGCTACATGGCAGATGCCTCAGCCGAGTCAATGAGGATGTCCGCTAGGTCTTCGGCCTTAATCAACTCGGCCCAGAAGAGCATTATGTGTTAAAACCTGGTAAGGGGATTCAGCTTCAAAAGGTTAAGCTGTGTGGTCTACCTTTTGAGGGGGATCTGGAGTTTTTGGTTCCGGTCTAGATGCAGTTCTAGATAGAACGGCAGACAGGAAAAAAAGCATTTCCTTTAAAAAAAAAAAAAAAAAAAGTGGTGCCACGGACCAAAAAGAATTTCGTCCTTTTTACCGCACCCAGGATTCAAAAGAGACACAAAACAAATCGTGGCGACCCCAGAGGGGTCGAGGGAAGCCTGGGGTATTGTTCTGTCCCCCCAGCCAGCCTGCAAAACCCCAGTGATGGTCTCCCGGCTCTGGGAGGACGACTCCAGTCGTTTCTCCCACAGTGGGAGAAACGACTCCAGTCGTTTCTCCCACAGTGGGAGAACAAACATCCAGTGCGTTCGTGCTCAAGGTAATTTCGGAGGGCTACGCACTGGAGTTTTCAGAAAGCCCGCCGTCTCGCTTTTATGTGACAAAGTTGCCCAGAGATCAAGAAAAGTCTCTGGCGATGATGTCACTGATACAGGATTTTCTCCAGCAAAAGGTGATCACCCCTGTACCCCAGCAAGAACAGGGTCTAGGGTGTTATTCCCACGTATTTTTAGTGAAGAAGCCGTCGAGGAAAATTCAGATTGATACTGAACCTAAAGATCCTAAACCGGTCGATTCGATACAAAAAAATTCGAATGAACACTATCTTTTTCAGTGAGAAAGCTTCTTCCGGCAGGATGCTTCCTTGCATCCATAGATCTGAGGGACGCATACCTACACGTGCCAATAAAAGCTTAATCTCAAAAGTTACCTATGCCTGGCAATCAGAGCAGGGAAGGTGGTGAAGCATTTTCAGTTCAGGGCCATTCCCTTCAGTCTTTCCTCCTCCCCCAGGATCTTGACTAAGGTCGTGGCGGAGGTGTTGGCACCATTCAGACTGGAGGGAGTGTCGGTGATACCATACCTGGACGACCTCCTGTTATTCTTTAGCTCAAAAGACCTGCTGTATCAGGGATTTGAGGAGGACTCAGAGTCATTTAGAAGGTTTGGGTTGGATTTTGAACAGGGAAAATTCAAACCTAATTCCCTCTCAAGTAATTTATTTTTCTGGGCTACATCATAGATTCAGTACAGGAAAGAATCTTCCTACCGGAGGAGAAGATAGTAAAGGTACAAGCGGCGGTAAAAATAGTACAGACAAACCTATCAGTGACTGTTTGGGCAGCCATGTCCACACTGGGGCTACTCACAGCCTCTATCCCAGCAGTTCAGTGGGCCCGCCTCCATGCAAGAGACCTCCAACAGGCAATCTTACAAAATTGGACCTATGGGGAATCGCTGGAGAAACAGTTCAAAATCCCATCTCCAGTGAAAAGGAAGCTGTGGTGGTGGAGGACACATGCAAATCTGAGTCTAGGTCTGTTATGGACCTTCCCCACGACAAAAATCCTAACGACGGATGCAAGCTCCTGGGGGTGGGGCGCACATCTCGAGGGCCAGATGGCCCAGGGGTCTTGGTCAAGGGAGGAGTCCAGGAAGTCCTCTAATTGGAGGGAGCTAAGAGCCATTTCTCTGGAACTATGGGCCTTCAATCAGACAATCCAGGGCCAACACGTCCAAGTATTATCAGACAATGCCACGGCAGTTGCATATATCTCAAGGCAAGGGGGCACAAGAAGCAGATGTCTCCTGACCTGGCCCTGCAAACTCTGTCCTGGGCAGAGGAAAATGTTGCATCCTTAACCGCAGTGCACCTGAAGGGCACCCTGAATCATCTAGCGGACCTTTTAACTACTTGCCGAACCGCCCGCCGTCATATT
The DNA here is from genome assembly GCA_029574335.1 of Rana kukunoris. Lineage (NCBI taxonomy): Eukaryota > Metazoa > Chordata > Amphibia > Anura > Ranidae > Rana > Rana kukunoris. Next base: position 250,514,516 of record CM056051.1, on the reverse strand, counting down.
ACTGCAGGACGGTGGCACTGTTCCGCGAGAGCACGTATTGAGCACGTATTGAATTTTTTTCAAAATAGTCGCTCTATTTTTGTTTATAGCGCAAAAAATAAAAACCGCAGAGATGATCAAATACCACCAAAAGAAAGCTCTATTTGTGGGGAAAAAAAGGACGCCAATTTTGTTTGGGAGCCATGTCGCACGACCGGCAATTGTCAGTTAAAGCGACGCAGTGCCGAATCACAAAAAGTGCTCTGGTCTTTGGACAGCAATATGGTCCGGGGCTAAAGTGGTTAAGCAGAAGAAGGGTGCTGGAGTCCGAGTGGAGCCTAAACCCGGAGGTTTTTCAGAGAATTACAGACAGGTGGGGAACTCCTCAAATAGACCTGTTTGCATCTCAAACAAATGCAAAGGTTCCTCTCTATTTCTTCCTCAACAGGCTGGACCAAGTGGAAGGCCTGGATGCACTGGCTCAGCGCTGGTCCTTCCGCTTGTGCTCCGCATTTCCCCTGGTACAAATGATTCCGTTGATACTCAAGAAGCTACAGGGAGAAAGGAAGACTCTAATTCTCATAGCCCCATATTGGCCCAAGAGGCCCTGGTTCTCAGTACTGTTGAAGCTAGCGGTAGAAGCTCATTGGCTACTACCAGTCAGAAGGGACCTACTGTCTCAGGGTCCCCTTCTACATCGCGATGTCGGTCTGGTAACTGAGGAGCAAATCCTGAAAAATAAGGGTTTATCCAATCGTTTAGTTGATACTCTGCTAAATAGCAGAAAATAAGTTACCAGAGCTATTTATTTTAAGACCTGGAAGTTTTTAATTCCTGGTGTGATTCTAAAAATTGCTCGCCACAGGTCAACCTTTCCGTCCTGGAATTTTTGCAGGACGGGATGGATAAAGGTCTGGCAGCCAGCACCTTAAAAGCTCAGTTAGCGGCACTTTCAGTGTTTCTGGAGAGAAGGCCATCTCTAGATCCTTATGTCATTAGGTTTTTCAAGGCATTAGCCAGGGCTAGGCCATTACCATTTAAGTTTTTTCCCAAATGGGATTGATCAGTTGTTCTGAGAGGTCTGACGAAAAGACCTTTTGAACCACCAGAGGAAGCCTCTATTAAGTGCTGGACCTTGAAACGGACTTTGCTGGTAGCAGTCACCTCAGCTAGGCGGGTCAGTGAGCTCCAAGCGTTATCTATTATTGAGCCTTTCCTAACAATATTCCCACATAGGGTTGTTTTAAGGACAGACCCGGGTTTCCTGCCAAAGGTGGCGTCTACATTCCATAGAACACAAGAGAGAGTTCTACCTACATTCTGTCCATCTCCAACTGGTCCGAAAGAAAGGGAGTTCCATAGTTTGGACATGAGATCACAAAAGAGTTTAGAAAATCCAGTTCTCTTTTTTTTCATTCTCTGGATCTCGTAAGGGCTACGGAGCCTCTAAAAACACTGTGGGTAGGTGGCTTCGCATGGCTATTCATGAAGCTTACAGGGCTATGGGAATATAACCTCCCACAGGGGTAGTGGCCCATTCAACAAGGGCGGTAGCAATGTCCTGGGCAGAACATGCTGGGGCTTCTCCGCAACATATCTCTGCATACAGCCACATGGACGAATTACTCCACCTTCACTCGCCATTACAGGATGGATTTGCTTGCAGCAGCAGCAGCAGAGCAATCTTTTGGCAGGAAAGTCCTGCAAGCGGTGGTCCCACCCTAGAGTAAGTACTCGGTTATCATCTGCAAGTGCTGTCCTGAAAGACGAGGTGAGAAAACCTTAGTTAGATTTACCGGTAACGGTATTTCTATGAGTCTTTTAGAACAGCACCGATAACCCTCCCTTTGTGTTATAAATGCTAATGTGTATGGTTGCTATGTTCTGCTTATCTAATTTCAGCATGGCCGGAAGTACTCGGTAACAACTGAGGCCATGGTGGAAGGATATGGGATTTAAAGGAATGACTGCAGTGTTTCCTGGGAAATGGGTGGAGCTGCGCTCTCTCCAAGTGCTGTCCTGAAAGACTCATAGAAATACCGTTACCGGCAAGTCTAACTAAGGTTTTTTTTTTTTTTTTGTTAAGCGTCCTGCCAGTGCACAGCTCCAGTGTGAAAGGAGCAGTGCTTTGCAGGTGCTATTTTTAGCATTATAGCACCTCAGTGTGAAAGAGGTCTTAGAGGTTGATTTACTAAAACTGGAGAGTGCAAAATCTGGTGCAGCTGTGTATGGTAGCCAATAGGCTTCTAACTTCAGCTTGTTCAATTAAAGCAGAACTCTGGTATTTAACTACTTGCCGATGAGCCGCGGCAGGTCGGCTCGGCTGCGTGAGCTCACGTAGATATACGTCATCTCGCAGTTCAGCCAATAGGGGCGCGCTCGCCCCCTGATCCCAACGCGTGTGCCCGGCAGGCGCGATCACCAGCGATCGTTTGTTACAGAGTGAGAACCGGGAGCTGTGTGTCAGGGGGAGAAATGATTGATCCCATGTTCATACAATGTATGAACAGTGATCTGTCATTTCCCCATGTCAGTCCCACCCCCCCTTCAGTTAGAATCCAGGGAACATAATTAACCCCTTCCTCGCCCCCTAGTGTTAACCCCTTCCTTGCCAGTGGCATTTTTATAGTAATCAATGCATTTTTATAGCACTGATCGCTATAAAAATGCCAATGGTCCCATAAATGTATCAAAAGTGTCTGCCATAATGTCGCAGTACAGATAAAAATCGCTGATCGCCGCCATTACTAGTAAAAAAAGAAAAAATTAATAAAAATGCCATAAAACTATGCCCTATTTTGTAAACGCTATAACTTTTGTGCAAACCAATCAAACGCTTATTGCAATTTTTTTACGAAAAATATACAGAAGAATACGTATCGGCCTAAACTGAGGAAAAAAAATAGTTTTTTATATATTTTTGGGGGATATTTATTACAGCAAAAAGTACAAAACATTTTATTTTTAGGAAATCTTATACTCTACATTGTGACATCAAAATTTTTTTTTTTTTGGCGTTTACATCCACTTTAACTGTAATCAGCCTACATTTCCCATGAATCCTTGGTATGAGAGTGAATGTGGACAGTGCACCAGGCTTGTACATGTAAATATAAATCACACCCCTCAGTCTGCAGCCAGCAAGCCATACATAACACATGGTATGATTACAGCCATATAAATGCAAACCAGTGCAACGTGTCAGTGTCCACCTGTGTAGAGCGGGCAGTGGCGGTATTTTCATAGTCGCAGCAGTCGCGGTTGCGACTGGGCCCTGTGGTTTAGCCAAGTCGGGGGGGCCCGGTCGCCACCTGTGTGAGGGGCCCGCCCACCGCCTGCCAGTGTGTGAGTAGCCGTTCCGCCGCGGGGATCGGGTGCCGACAAGGCACTGGCAATGAATGCAGGGACGGCATTGCAGCAACCCCCCCAAGACCCGGCATCTCACCCTGCACCTCTGGCTAGCAGTTTAGAGTGCAGCTCTATGGTGCCTGTGTGGGCAGCGTGCTGCGTGATCTCCCTGGGGCTTGTAGTACTCGAGTGTCAGTGAGTGTATACAGAGAGGGGAGGGGCCTCTGACCCGGGCAGGTATCAGTTTCACTTTCCCTCTGCTTGCACACTGTTGTTGATGCCCGGGTCAGAGGCCCCTCCCCCTCTGCTGTATACATGATTCGGATTTCGGAGAACTACAAGCCCCAGTGAGATCCTCCTGCCTGTGGACACCATAGAGCTGCAAATCGCCACCTCCACCAGCCAGGTACAGGGGGAGTCAGCTGTTGGGGACCCTGATGTAAGAGGGGGGGGGCCTCTGGGGACACTAATGTAAGAGAGGGGGGGCTTCTGGGGACACTAATGTAAGAGGGGGGCTTCTGGGGACACTAATGTAAGAGGGGGGGCTTCTGGGGACACTAATGTAAGAGGGGGGCTTCTGGGGACACTAATGTAAAAGGGGGGGGCTTCTGGGGACACTAATGTAAGAGGGGGGGCTCCTGGGGACACTAATGTAAGAGGGGGGGGCTTCTGGGGACACTAATTGAAAGGGGGGGGGCTTCTGGGCACACTAATGTAAGGGGGGGCTTCTGGGGACACTAATGTAAGGGGGGGCTTCTGGGGACACTAATGTAAGAGGGGGGGGCTTCTGGGGACACTAATGTAAGGGGGGGCTTCTGGGGACACTAATGTAAGGAAGGGGGCCTCTGGGGACACTAATGTAAGAAAGGGGGGCTTCTGGGGACACTAATGTAAGAGAGGGGGGCTTCTGGGGACACTAATGAAAGAGAGGGGGGGCTTCTGGGGACACTAATGTAAGAGAGGAGGGGCTTCTGGGGACACTAATGTAAGAGAGGGGGGGCTTCTGGGGACACTAATGTAAGAGAGGGGGGGCTTCTGGGGACACTAATGTAAGAGGGGGGCTTCTGGGGACACTAATGTAAGAGGGGGGCTTCTGGGGACACTAATTGAAAGGGGGGCTTCTGGGCACACTAATGTAAGGGGGGGCTTCTGGGGACACTAATGTAAGAGGGGGGGGGCTTCTGGGGACACTAATGTAAGGGGGGGCTTCTGGGGACAATAATGTAAGGGAGGGGGCCCTGATGTAGGGGGAGACTCTCTAGGGACCCTGGTGTAAGGGGGGCTCTCTGGGGACCCTAATGTAAGGGGAGACTCTCTGGGCCCGGGGACCCTGATGTAGGGGGAGACTCTCTGGTGACCCTGGTTTAAGGGGAGACTCTCTGGGGACCCTGGTGTAAGGGGAGACTCTCTGGGGACCCTGGTGTAAGGGGGGCTCTCTGGGGACCCTGATGTATGGGGAGACTCTCTGAGGACCCTGTTGTAAGGTGGGGTTCTCTGGGGACACTAATGTAAGAGGGGAGACTCTCTGGAGACACTAATGTAAGAGGGGAGGCTCCCTGGGGACCCTGGTATAAGGGGGGCTCTCTGGGAATCCTGATGTAGGGGGAGACTCTCTGGGGACCCTGATGTAGGGGGAGACTCTCTGGGGACCCTGATGTAGGGGGAGACTCTGGGGACCCTGGTATAAGGGGGGCTCTCTGGGAATCCTGTTGTAGGGGGAGACTCTCTGGGGACACTGGTGTAGGGGGAGACTCTCTGGGGACCCTGGTGTAAGGGGAGACTCTCTGGGGACCCTGATGTAGGGGGAGACTCTCTGGGGACCCTGGTATAAGGGGGGCTCTCTGGGAATCCTGATGTAGGGGGAGACTCTCTGGGGACCCTGATGTAGGGGGAGACTCTCTGGGGACCCTGGTGTAGGGGGGGCTCTCTGGGGATCCTGATGTAGGGGGAGACTCTCTGGGGACACTAATGTAAGGGGGGCTCTCTGGGGACAATAATGTAAGAGGGGAGACTCTCTGGAGACACTAATGTAAGAGGGGAGGCTCTCTGGGGACCCTGGTATAAGGGGGGCTCTCTGGGAATCCTGATGTAGGGGGAGACTCTCTGGGGACCCTGATGTAGGGGGAGACTCTCTGGGGAGACTCTCTGGGGACCCTGATGTAGGGGGAGACTCTCTGGGGACCCTGGTATAAGGGGGGCTCTCTGAGAATCCTGTTGTAGGGGGAGACTCTCTGGGGACCCTGGTGTAGGGGGAGACTCTCTGGGGACCCTGGTGTAAGGGGAGACTCTCTGGGGACCCTGATGTAGGGGGAGACTCTCTGGGGACCCTGGTATAAGGGGGGCTCTCTGGGAATCCTGATGTAGGGGGAGACTCTCTGGGGACCCTGATGTAGGGGGAGACTCTCTGGGGACCCTGGTGTAGGGGGGGCTCTCTGGGGATCCTGATGTAGGGGGAGACTCTCTGGGGACACTAATGTAAGGGGGGCTCTCTGGGAACCCTGATGTATGTGGGGAGCTCTCTGGGGACCCTGATATATGGGGGGCTCTCTGGGGACCCTGATATATGGGGGGCTCTCTGGGGACCCTGATATATGGGGGGCTCTCTGGGGACCCTGATATATGGGGGGCTCTCTGGGGACCCTGATATATGGGGGGCTCTCTGGGGACCCTGATATATGGGGGGCTCTCTGGGCACCCTAATGTGGGAGGCTCTCTGGGGACCCTGATATATGGGGGGCTCTCTGGGCACCCTAATGTATGTGGGAGGCCTCTGGTGACCCAGATGTATGGGGAGCTCTCTGGGGACCCTGATATATGGGGGGCTCTCTGGGGACCCTGATATATGGGGGGCTCTCTGGGGACCCTGATATATGGGGGGCTCTCTGGGGACCCTGATATATGGAGGGCTCTCTGGGCACCCTAATGTGGGAGGCTCTCTGGGGACCCTGATATATGGGGGGCTCTCTGGGGACCCTAATGTATGTGGGAGGCTCTCTGGGGACCCTGATATTTGGGGGCTCACTGGGGACCCTGATGTATGTGGGAGGCTCTCTGGGGACCCTGATATTTGGGGGGCTCACTGGGGACCCTGATGTATGTGGGGGGCTCTCTGGGAACCCTGATGTATGTGGGAGGCTCTCTGGGGACCCTGATGTATGGGGGGCTCTCTGGGAACCCTGATGTATTGGGGGGCTCTCTGGGAACCCTGATGTATTGGGGGGCTCTCTGGGAACCCTGATGTATTGGGGGGCTCTCTGGGAACCCTGATGTATGGGGGGCTCTCTGGGAACCCTGATGTATGGGGGGCTCTCTGGGGACCCTAATGTATGTGGGAGGCTCTCTGGGGACCCTGATGTATGTGGGAGGCTCTCTGGGGACCCTGATGTATGTGGGAGGCTCTCTGGGAACCCTGATGTATGTGGGAGGCTCTCTGGGAACCCTGATGTATGTGGGGAGCTCTCTGGGGACCCTGATATATGGGGGGCTCTCTGGGGACCCTGATATATGGGGGGCTCTCTGGGGACCCTGATCTGGGGGGGGCTCTCTGGGGACCCTGATATGGGGGGGGCTCTCTGGGGACCCTGATATGGGGGGGGCTCTCTGGGGACCCTGATATATGGGGGGGGCTCTCTGGGGACCCTAATGTATGTGGGAGGCTCTCTGGGGACCCTGATATTTGGGGGGCTCACTGGGGACCCTGATGTATGTGGGAGGCTCTCTGGGACCCTGATATTTGGGGGGCTCACTGGGGACCCTGATGTATGTGGGGGGCTCTCTGGGAACCCTGATGTATGTGGGAGGCTCTCTGGGGACCCTGATGTATGGGGGGCTCTCTGGGAACCCTGATGTATTGGGGGGCTCTCTGGGAACCCTGATGTATTGGGGGGCTCTCTGGGAACCCTGATGTATGGGGGCTCTCTGGGAACCCTGATGTATGGGGGCTCTCCGGGGACCCTAATGTATGTGGGAGGCTCTCTGGGGACCCTGATGTATGTGGGAGGCTCTCTGGGGACCCTGATGTATGTGGGAGGCTCTCTGGGAACCCTGATGTATGTGGGGAGCTCTCTGGGGACCCTGATATATGGGGGGGGGTCTCTGGGGATCCTGATATATGGGGGGCTCTCTGGGGACCCTGATATATGGGGGGCTCTCTGGGGACCCTGATATATGGGGGGCTCTCTGGGCACCCTAATGGTTTCTTGCACCGGGGCCCTGAAGGTTCTAGTTACGCCTCTGGCCAAGAAGCTTAGCTTCAGGGTCAGAGGAAGATGAAGAAAAAGAGGTATCTTCCTCCCGCTACAAATTGTCTCTAGAGGAGGTGGATGACCTCCTGAAGACCATACACACTACCCTTAATATTAAGGAGGATAAGGCCCAGTTATCGCTGCACGACAGGATGTACCAGGGGTTGGATGAAGTTAAGCATCGAACGTTTCCGATACATAAGGTGTTGTCAGACTCTATCAAGAGGGAATGGAAGGACCCAGAGAGGGCCCCCTTCTTCTCCAGGTCTCTTAAAAGGAGATTTCCTTTCGGTGAGGATCAGGCACAGGTTTGGAACAAGAAACCCAAGCTTGATGCCGCATTCTCAAAGGTGTCACGTAACACCGACTTGGCCTTTGAAGACATGGGGGCTTTGAAGGACACCATGGACAAAAGAGCTGACTCACTTTTGAAAAAAGCTTGGGATTCCACACTAACCAACCTCAAGCCTGCAATGGCGTCTATGGTAGTAGCCAGAAACCTTGAGCATTGGCAAGAACAGCCAAGAGGTCATATTAAGGCAGGAACTTCTTGCAAAGACTTACTAGAGTCCTTTCCAGTCCTACAAAGGGCTGTAGGCTACATGGCAGATGCCTCAGCCGAGTCAATGAGGATGTCCGCTAGGTCTTCGGCCTTAATCAACTCGGCCAGAAGAGCATTATGTGTTAAAACCTGGTAAGGGGATTCAGCTTCAAAAGGTTAAGCTGTGTGGTCTACCTTTTGAGGGGGATCTGGAGTTTGGTTCCGGTCTAGATGCAGTTCTAGATAGAACGGCAGACAGGAAAAAAAGCATTTCCTTTAAAAAAAAAAAAAAAAAAAGTGGTGCCACGGACCAAAAAGAATTTCGTCCTTTTTACCGCACCCAGGATTCAAAAGAGACACAAAACAAATCGTGGCGACCCCAGAGGGGTCGAGGGAAGCCTGGGGTATTGTTCTGTCCCCCCAGCCAGCCTGCAAAACCCCAGTGATGGTCTCCCGGCTCTGGGAGGACGACTCCAGTCGTTTCTCCCACAGTGGGAGAAGGCAACATCCAGTGCGTTCGTGCTCAAGGTAATTTCGGAGGGCTACGCACTGGAGTTTTCAGAAAGCCCGCCGTCTCGCTTTTATGTGACAAAGTTGCCCAGAGATCAAGAAAAGTCTCTGGCGATGATGTCACTGATACAGGATTTTCTCCAGCAAAAGGTGATCACCCCTGTACCCCAGCAAGAACAGGGTCTAGGGTGTTATTCCCACGTATTTTTAGTGAAGAAGCCGTCGAGGAAAATTCAGATTGATACTGAACCTAAAGATCCTAAACCGGTCGATTCGATACAAAAAAATTCGAATGAACACTATCTTTTCAGTGAGAAAGCTTCTTCCGGCAGGATGCTTCCTTGCATCCATAGATCTGAGGGACGCATACCTACACGTGCCAATAAAAGCTTAATCTCAAAGTTACCTATGCCTGGCAATCAGAGCAGGGAAGGTGGTGAAGCATTTTCAGTTCAGGGCCATTCCCTTCAGTCTTTCCTCCTCCCCCAGGATCTTGACTAAGGTCGTGGCGGAGGTGTTGGCACCATTCAGACTGGAGGGAGTGTCGGTGATACCATACCTGGACGACCTCCTGTTATTCTTTAGCTCAAAAGACCTGCTGTACAGGGATTTGAGGAGGACTCAGAGTCATTTAGAAGGTTTGGGTTGGATTTTGAACAGGGAAAATTCAAACCTAATTCCCTCTCAAGTAATTATTTTTCTGGGCTACATCATAGATTCAGTACAGGAAAGAATCTTCCTACCGGAGGAGAAGATAGTAAAGGTACAAGCGGCGGTAAAAATAGTACAGACAAACCTATCAGTGACTGTTTGGGCAGCCATGTCCACACTGGGGCTACTCACAGCCTCTATCCCAGCAGTTCAGTGGGCCCGCCTCCATGCAAGAGACCTCCAACAGGCAATCTTACAAAATTGGACCTATGGGGAATCGCTGGAGAAACAGTTCAAAATCCCATCTCCAGTGAAAAGGAAGCTGTGGTGGTGGAGGACACATGCAAATCTGAGTCTAGGTCTGTTATGGACCTTCCCCACGACAAAAATCCTAACGACGGATGCAAGCTCCTGGGGGTGGGGCGCACATCTCGAGGGCCAGATGGCCCAGGGGTCTTGGTCAAGGGAGGAGTCCAGGAAGTCCTCTAATTGGAGGGAGCTAAGAGCCATTTCTCTGGAACTATGGGCCTTCAATCAGACAATCCAGGGCCAACACGTCCAAGTATTATCAGACAATGCCACGGCAGTTGCATATATCTCAAGGCAAGGGGGCACAAGAAGCAGATGTCTCCTGACCTGGCCCTGCAAACTCTGTCCTGGGCAGAGGAAAATGTTGCATCCTTAACCGCAGTGCACCTGAAGGGCACCCTGAATCATCTAGCGGACCTTTTAACTACTTGCCGAACCGCCCGCCGTCATATTACTGCAGGACGGTGGCACTGTTCCGCGAGAGCACGTATTGAGCACGTATTGAATTTTTTTCAAAATAGTCGCTCTATTTTTGTTTATAGCGCAAAAAATAAAAACCGCAGAGATGATCAAATACCACCAAAAGAAAGCTCTATTTGTGGGGAAAAAAAGGACGCCAATTTTGTTTGGGAGCCATGTCGCACGACCGGCAATTGTCAGTTAAAGCGACGCAGTGCCGAATCACAAAAAGTGCTCTGGTCTTTGGACAGCAATATGGTCCGGGGCTAAAGTGGTTAAGCAGAAGAAGGGTGCTGGAGTCCGAGTGGAGCCTAAACCCGGAGGTTTTTCAGAGAATTACAGACAGGTGGGGAACTCCTCAAATAGACCTGTTTGCATCTCAAACAAATGCAAAGGTTCCTCTCTATTTCTTCCTCAACAGGCTGGACCAAGTGGAAGGCCTGGATGCACTGGCTCAGCGCTGGTCCTTCCGCTTGTGCTCCGCATTTCCCCTGGTACAAATGATTCCGTTGATACTCAAGAAGCTACAGGGAGAAAGGAAGACTCTAATTCTCATAGCCCCATATTGGCCCAAGAGGCCCTGGTTCTCAGTACTGTTGAAGCTAGCGGTAGAAGCTCATTGGCTACTACCAGTCAGAAGGGACCTACTGTCTCAGGGTCCCCTTCTACATCGCGATGTCGGTCTGGTAACTGAGGAGCAAATCCTGAAAAATAAGGGTTTATCCAATCGTTTAGTTGATACTCTGCTAAATAGCAGAAAATAAGTTACCAGAGCTATTTATTTTAAGACCTGGAAGTTTTTAATTCCTGGTGTGATTCTAAAAATTGCTCGCCACAGGTCAACCTTTCCGTCCTGGAATTTTTGCAGGACGGGATGGATAAAGGTCTGGCAGCCAGCACCTTAAAAGCTCAGTTAGCGGCACTTTCAGTGTTTCTGGAGAGAAGGCCATCTCTAGATCCTTATGTCATTAGGTTTTTCAAGGCATTAGCCAGGGCTAGGCCATTACCATTTAAGTTTTTTCCCAAATGGGATTGATCAGTTGTTCTGAGAGGTCTGACGAAAAGACCTTTTGAACCACCAGAGGAAGCCTCTATTAAGTGCTGGACCTTGAAACGGACTTTGCTGGTAGCAGTCACCTCAGCTAGGCGGGTCAGTGAGCTCCAAGCGTTATCTATTATTGAGCCTTTCCTAACAATATTCCCACATAGGGTTGTTTTAAGGACAGACCCGGGTTTCCTGCCAAAGGTGGCGTCTACATTCCATAGAACACAAGAGAGAGTTCTACCTACATTCTGTCCATCTCCAACTGGTCCGAAAGAAAGGGAGTTCCATAGTTTGGACATGAGATCACAAAAGAGTTTAGAAAATCCAGTTCTCTTTTTTTTCATTCTCTGGATCTCGTAAGGGCTACGGAGCCTCTAAAAACACTGTGGGTAGGTGGCTTCGCATGGCTATTCATGAAGCTTACAGGGCTATGGGAATATAACCTCCCACAGGGGTAGTGGCCCATTCAACAAGGGCGGTAGCAATGTCCTGGGCAGAACATGCTGGGGCTTCTCCGCAACATATCTCTGCATACAGCCACATGGACGAATTACTCCACCTTCACTCGCCATTACAGGATGGATTTGCTTGCAGCAGCAGCAGCAGAGCAATCTTTTGGCAGGAAAGTCCTGCAAGCGGTGGTCCCACCCTAGAGTAAGTACTCGGTTATCATCTGCAAGTGCTGTCCTGAAAGACGAGGTGAGAAAACCTTAGTTAGATTTACCGGTAACGGTATTTCTATGAGTCTTTTAGAACAGCACCGATAACCCTCCCTTTGTGTTATAAATGCTAATGTGTATGGTTGCTATGTTCTGCTTATCTAATTTCAGCATGGCCGGAAGTACTCGGTAACAACTGAGGCCATGGTGGAAGGATATGGGATTTAAAGGAATGACTGCAGTGTTTCCTGGGAAATGGGTGGAGCTGCGCTCTCTCCAAGTGCTGTCCTGAAAGACTCATAGAAATACCGTTACCGGCAAGTCTAACTAAGGTTTTTTTTTTTTTTTTGTTAAGCGTCCTGCCAGTGCACAGCTCCAGTGTGAAAGGAGCAGTGCTTTGCAGGTGCTATTTTTAGCATTATAGCACCTCAGTGTGAAAGAGGTCTTAGAGGTTGATTTACTAAAACTGGAGAGTGCAAAATCTGGTGCAGCTGTGTATGGTAGCCAATAGGCTTCTAACTTCAGCTTGTTCAATTAAAGCAGAACTCTGGTATTTAACTACTTGCCGATGAGCCGCGGCAGGTCGGCTCGGCTGCGTGAGCTCACGTAGATATACGTCATCTCGCAGTTCAGCCAATAGGGGCGCGCTCGCCCCCTGATCCCAACGCGTGTGCCCGGCAGGCGCGATCACCAGCGATCGTTTGTTACAGAGTGAGAACCGGGAGCTGTGTGTCAGGGGGAGAAATGATTGATCCCATGTTCATACAATGTATGAACAGTGATCTGTCATTTCCCCATGTCAGTCCCACCCCCCCTTCAGTTAGAATCCAGGGAACATAATTAACCCCTTCCTCGCCCCCTAGTGTTAACCCCTTCCTTGCCAGTGGCATTTTTATAGTAATCAATGCATTTTTATAGCACTGATCGCTATAAAAATGCCAATGGTCCCATAAATGTATCAAAAGTGTCTGCCATAATGTCGCAGTACAGATAAAAATCGCTGATCGCCGCCATTACTAGTAAAAAAAGAAAAAATTAATAAAAATGCCATAAAACTATGCCCTATTTTGTAAACGCTATAACTTTTGTGCAAACCAATCAAACGCTTATTGCAATTTTTTTACGAAAAATATACAGAAGAATACGTATCGGCCTAAACTGAGGAAAAAAAATAGTTTTTTATATATTTTTGGGGGATATTTATTACAGCAAAAAGTACAAAACATTTTATTTTTAGGAAATCTTATACTCTACATTGTGACATCAAAATTTTTTTTTTTTTGGCGTTTACATCCACTTTAACTGTAATCAGCCTACATTTCCCATGAATCCTTGGTATGAGAGTGAATGTGGACAGTGCACCAGGCTTGTACATGTAAATATAAATCACACCCCTCAGTCTGCAGCCAGCAAGCCATACATAACACATGGTATGATTACAGCCATATAAATGCAAACCAGTGCAACGTGTCAGTGTCCACCTGTGTAGAGCGGGCAGTGGCGGTATTTTCATAGTCGCAGCAGTCGCGGTTGCGACTGGGCCCTGTGGTTTAGCCAAGTCGGGGGGGCCCGGTCGCCACCTGTGTGAGGGGCCCGCCCACCGCCTGCCAGTGTGTGAGTAGCCGTTCCGCCGCGGGGATCGGGTGCCGACAAGGCACTGGCAATGAATGCAGGGACGGCATTGCAGCAACCCCCCCAAGACCCGGCATCTCACCCTGCACCTCTGGCTAGCAGTTTAGAGTGCAGCTCTATGGTGCCTGTGTGGGCAGCGTGCTGCGTGATCTCCCTGGGGCTTGTAGTACTCGAGTGTCAGTGAGTGTATACAGAGAGGGGAGGGGCCTCTGACCCGGGCAGGTATCAGTTTCACTTTCCCTCTGCTTGCACACTGTTGTTGATGCCCGGGTCAGAGGCCCCTCCCCCTCTGCTGTATACATGATTCGGATTTCGGAGAACTACAAGCCCCAGTGAGATCCTCCTGCCTGTGGACACCATAGAGCTGCAAATCGCCACCTCCACCAGCCAGGTACAGGGGGAGTCAGCTGTTGGGGACCCTGATGTAAGAGGGGGGGGGCCTCTGGGGACACTAATGTAAGAGAGGGGGGGCTTCTGGGGACACTAATGTAAGAGGGGGGCTTCTGGGGACACTAATGTAAGAGGGGGGGCTTCTGGGGACACTAATGTAAGAGGGGGGCTTCTGGGGACACTAATGTAAAAGGGGGGGGGCTTCTGGGGACACTAATGTAAGAGGGGGGGCTCCTGGGGACACTAATGTAAGAGGGGGGGGCTTCTGGGGACACTAATTGAAAGGGGGGGGGGCTTCTGGGCACACTAATGTAAGGGGGGGCTTCTGGGGACACTAATGTAAGGGGGGGCTTCTGGGGACACTAATGTAAGAGGGGGGGGCTTCTGGGGACACTAATGTAAGGGGGGGCTTCTGGGGACACTAATGTAAGGAAGGGGGCCTCTGGGGACACTAATGTAAGAAAGGGGGGCTTCTGGGGACACTAATGTAAGAGAGGGGGGCTTCTGGGGACACTAATGAAAGAGAGGGGGGGGCTTCTGGGGACACTAATGTAAGAGAGGAGGGGCTTCTGGGGACACTAATGTAAGAGAGGGGGGGCTTCTGGGGACACTAATGTAAGAGAGGGGGGGCTTCTGGGGACACTAATGTAAGAGGGGGGCTTCTGGGGACACTAATGTAAGAGGGGGGCTTCTGGGGACACTAATTGAAAGGGGGGCTTCTGGGCACACTAATGTAAGGGGGGGCTTCTGGGGACACTAATGTAAGAGGGGGGGGGCTTCTGGGGACACTAATGTAAGGGGGGGCTTCTGGGGACAATAATGTAAGGGAGGGGGCCCTGATGTAGGGGGAGACTCTCTAGGGACCCTGGTGTAAGGGGGGCTCTCTGGGGACCCTAATGTAAGGGGAGACTCTCTGGGCCCGGGGACCCTGATGTAGGGGGAGACTCTCTGGTGACCCTGGTTTAAGGGGAGACTCTCTGGGGACCCTGGTGTAAGGGGAGACTCTCTGGGGACCCTGGTGTAAGGGGGGCTCTCTGGGGACCCTGATGTATGGGGAGACTCTCTGAGGACCCTGTTGTAAGGTGGGGTTCTCTGGGGACACTAATGTAAGAGGGGAGACTCTCTGGAGACACTAATGTAAGAGGGGAGGCTCCCTGGGGACCCTGGTATAAGGGGGGCTCTCTGGGAATCCTGATGTAGGGGGAGACTCTCTGGGGACCCTGATGTAGGGGGAGACTCTCTGGGGACCCTGATGTAGGGGGAGACTCTGGGGACCCTGGTATAAGGGGGGCTCTCTGGGAATCCTGTTGTAGGGGGAGACTCTCTGGGGACACTGGTGTAGGGGGAGACTCTCTGGGGACCCTGGTGTAAGGGGAGACTCTCTGGGGACCCTGATGTAGGGGGAGACTCTCTGGGGACCCTGGTATAAGGGGGGCTCTCTGGGAATCCTGATGTAGGGGGAGACTCTCTGGGGACCCTGATGTAGGGGGAGACTCTCTGGGGACCCTGGTGTAGGGGGGGCTCTCTGGGGATCCTGATGTAGGGGGAGACTCTCTGGGGACACTAATGTAAGGGGGGCTCTCTGGGGACAATAATGTAAGAGGGGAGACTCTCTGGAGACACTAATGTAAGAGGGGAGGCTCTCTGGGGACCCTGGTATAAGGGGGGCTCTCTGGGAATCCTGATGTAGGGGGAGACTCTCTGGGGACCCTGATGTAGGGGGAGACTCTCTGGGGAGACTCTCTGGGGACCCTGATGTAGGGGGAGACTCTCTGGGGACCCTGGTATAAGGGGGGCTCTCTGAGAATCCTGTTGTAGGGGGAGACTCTCTGGGGACCCTGGTGTAGGGGGAGACTCTCTGGGGACCCTGGTGTAAGGGGAGACTCTCTGGGGACCCTGATGTAGGGGGAGACTCTCTGGGGACCCTGGTATAAGGGGGGCTCTCTGGGAATCCTGATGTAGGGGGAGACTCTCTGGGGACCCTGATGTAGGGGGAGACTCTCTGGGGACCCTGGTGTAGGGGGGGCTCTCTGGGGATCCTGATGTAGGGGGAGACTCTCTGGGGACACTAATGTAAGGGGGGCTCTCTGGGGACCCTGATGTAAGGAAAGGGCTCTCTGGGGAAACTAATGTAAGAGGGGAGGCTCTCTGGGGACACTAATGTAAGAGGGGAGACTCTCTGGGGACACTAATGTAGGAGGGGAGGCTCTCTGGGGACACTAATGTAAGGGGAGGTTCTTTGGGGACACTAATGTAAGGGGAGGTTCTTTGGGGACACTAATGTAAGGGGGGGTTCTCTGGGGACCCTGATGTAAGGGGAGGTTCTCTGGGGACCCTGATGTAAGGGGAGGTTCTCTGGGGACCCTGATGTAAGGGGAGGTTCTCTGGGGACCCTGATGTAAGGGAAGGTTCTCTGGGGGCCCTGATGTAGGGGAAGGTTCTCTGGGGGCCCTGATGTAGGGGGAGACTCTCTGGGGACCCTGGTGTAAGGGGAGACTCTCTGGGGACCCTGGTGTAAGGGGGGCTTTCTGGGGACCTTGATGTAGGGGGAGACTCTCTGGGGACCTTGATGTAGGGGGAGACTCTCTGGGGACCCTGATGTAGGGGGAGACTCTCTGGGGACCCTGGTGTAAGGGGAGACTCTCTGGGGACCCTGGTGTAAGGGGGCTCTCTGGGGACCCTGATGTAAGGGAAGACTCTCTGAGGACCCTGTTGTAAGGTGGGGCTCTCTGGGGACACTAATGTAAGAGGGGAGGCTCTCTGGGGACACTAATGTAAGAGGGGAGGCTCTCTGGGGACACTAATGTAAGAGGGGAGGCTTTCTGGGGACCCTGATGTAAGGAGGGACTTTCTGGGGACACTAATGTAGGAGGGGAGACTCTCTGGGGACACTAATGTAAGAGGGGAGGCTCTCTGGGGACCCTGATGTAAGGAGGGACTTCCTTGGGACACTAATGTAAGAGGGGAGACTCTGGGGACACTAATGTAGGAGGGGAGGCTCTCTGGGGACACTAATGTAAGGGGAGGTTCTTTGGGGACACTAATGTAAGGGGAGGTTCTTTGGGGACACTAATGTAAGGGGAGGTTCTTTGGGGACACTAATGTAAGGGGAGGTTCTCTGGGGACACTAATGTAAGGGGAGGTTCTCTGGGGACCCTAATGTAAGGGGAGGTTCTCTGGGGACCCTGATGTAAGGGGAGGTTCTCTGGGGACCCTGATGTAAGGGGAGGTTCTCTGGGGACCCTGATGTAAGGGGAGGTTCTCTGGGGACCCTGATGTAGGGGAAGGCTCTCTGGGGACCCTGATGTAAGTAGGAAGGCTCTCTGGGGACCCTGATGTGAGGGGGGCTCTCTAGGGAGTCCCCCTATGTGATGGTGTGTGTGTGGGGGGGGGGGGGGGTGGCATTGAAGGACCTGGCCTTGGGGCAGCAAAGGGAATAAATCTGGGCCTGGGCAGAGGCAGCGCTGAGACTGAGGGCTGACACCAATGAGAGAAGGCGGGGGAGGAACTTTCCTCTCTGCGTGGAGTACCTATACCGTCTACCCATGAGACAAGAAGGCATCCTGGCGGGAGATTAGAAGGCACAGTGATGGTGACCGTAACTGATCGAACGGAATTCCCAGGGATTCGATTGATTGACAGTAAGTGACATTTTTTCAGACCTGAGCAATCGATGCCAACCTCCACCACCTGTGCCTCTTACTGTAAGGTGACCAGATTTTTAAAATGAAATCCGGGGACATATTTTTTTTTTCTAGTAATGGCAACAATCAGCACTTTCTGCCCGTCGCCGCCCGCCTCACAGCCTCTCAAGTCTTACTCTTCGGGCCCCGGCTACTACTGGATGGGGAGCGGAGGAAGATCACTCCGCCAGGGAAGGCAAGAAGGCAGGTGGCTGGCTAAGATTTGAGCCAAGGCAGAAGAACATGCACCCGAAACTGAGGAAATATTCCCTCCGCTCTGACCAGCACATGATCATCAGAAAGGGGCACAGATAATGGGAAAAATACACCCCCCTATGCTAGTAGCACCGCGGAGCGGGGGTGTGTAATCCATTTTTCTTTATCTTAATTCTGCACTGACTGTCTTTGAAATTGCCCCTGTCCCCTATTAAATCCAATCTGGGGACAAAACCAGGGACAGACTTGGTCCGGGGACAGTGTTCTCAATCAGGGGACTGTCCCCTGAAACTGGGGATGTCTGGTCACCCTATCTTACTGATCCCATCCCCCCCACCACTGATCTCATCCCTATCCCCCCATTACTTCTACAACAGAGGTGATGGGGGCGATAGGGCTGAGATCAGTGGTGGGAGGATGGGATCAGTAATAGGCACAGGTGGTGGTGGGAGATGATGGCACCAACACTGCCGCTGCAGCCACCCCCTCAAGTGCCACTGCTGGTACTTGAGGGGGGGTGGTAGTGGTGATATTAGAGCGGAGTGGTGATGGTGGTTCTTGGGGGGGGTGACAGTGGTGATGCCATCCTCTCCCGCCACCATCCGTGCCTCTTACTGATCCCATCCCCCTACAGCCGCACCACTGATCTCATCCCTATCCCCCTATTACTTCTACAACAGAGGTGGTGGGGGGATAGTGATGAGATCAGTAAGAGGCACAGGTGGTGGTGGGAGAGGATGGCACTGCCACTGCAGCCACCCCCCTAGAGTGAAATCAGAAACAGAATTGTTTTACTTTGTTGTACAGTGTAAAACAATTAAGTATCAAAATCAGCCTTTTCAGGGGGGGGGGGGGGGGGGGGGGGGGCCCTTCATGATTTCTTGCACCGGGGCCCTGAAGTCTCTAGTTACGCCTCTGAGAGCGGGGATTATTATCAGTAATCACTTGTATGACACCATGGGTGATGTCACACTGTGTCAGGTATAGTATACTACAACACTGCCTACTGATGTCCTGTCCCTCATAATAACGTCAGGGGATGGGACATCCGCCTTCTTGTATACTATACCTGACACGGTGGGACATCCCTGTTGTGTCATACAAGTGATTACTGATAATAATCCCCGCTCTGCATAGAAGTGTGGAGGGATGGTGACTGTCAGGGAGGAGAGAGGAGGATACCTCCTCCATGGGCGGCACAGACCAGGGGATGCAAGACCCCTTTTCCACCCACAGCAACATGTCTGCTTCCTCCCTGTTCTTTCAGAGGACTACAAGGGGGTGTGTCAAACCACTGGCTGAGCTTAGGAGAGGGATAGAAGGCAGCGGTCTTACAAACAGGATGTCAGCAGGCAATAACAGTTTTTCACAGCAAGTTCAGCAGCCTATTATAGAGGAACTACAGAGCTCAGAAGAACATGGATGATAAAGGTAGGAGATCAGCAACAAGGACATGGTAAAAAAATAAATAAATTGGCTGGCGTTCTGCTATAAGCTTTGGTAATAAAACCTGGAAGCTGATTGGCAGGGATTTACTAAAACTGGAGAGTGCAGCTTTGCATGGAAACCAGAGTATGGAAGATCATATTTTTCTGTATTGGTTTAAAACGTTCTTAGCCTGAAAACATGAGAGCATATTATGAACACACACATTATATATATATCCCTCTCTCCACAGGGTCCCGACTCTTGATTAGATAGATTGATAGCAGCGTAACCATTGGCTCCCGCTGCTTTCAATCAAATCCAATGATGCGGGCGCTAGGCTGAAAGCGCTTTCCCTAGGGGGGGTTATCTGATGCGGGGAGTAACTGCCAAGGGACCCCAGAAGTTGAGAATCGGGGCCACTCTGCAAAAAACGAGCTGCACGGTGGAGGCAAGTATGATTTTTATTTATTTTTTTAAACAAAGGAGGAAAGCTTTACAATCACTATAAATTTGGTGTTATTGCTCTCACCCTGGCCACTGGAAGTTCAACATGGCACCTCATGGCAAAGAACTGAAAAAAAGAATTGTTGCTCTACATAAAGATAGCCTAGGCTATAGGAAGATTGCCAAGACCCTTAAACTGCGCTGCAGCACAGTGGCCAAGACCATACAGCGGTTTAACAGGACAGGTTCCTATTAGAACAGGCCTCGCCATGGTTTACCAAAGAATTTAATCCAGAGGTTGTCTTTGGGAAATAGACATACGAGTGCTGCCAGCGTTGCTGCAGAGGTTGAAGGCTGTCACTGCACACTGCATCAAATTGGTCTGCATGGCTGTGATCCGAGAAGGAAGCCTCTTCTAAAGATGATGCACAAGAAAACCCGCAAACAGTTTGCAGAAGACAAGCAGACTAAGGACATGGATTACTGGAACTATGTCCCATGGTCTGATAAGACAAAGATAAACTTATTTGGTTCAGATGGTGTCAAGTGTGTGTGTGGCAGAAACCCGGGTGAGGAGTACAAAGACAAGTGTGTCTTGCCTACAGACAAGAATGGTGGTGGGAATGTCATGGTCTTTTTCTTTCAGATCCTCAGAGTTCTTTGACATGAGGTGCCAGTGACCAGTTTGAAAGTGATAACACCAAATGTAACAGACCTGCTCCCCATTCACACCTGAGACCTTGTAACACTAGTCACATGACACAAGGGAGGGACATTTACACTTAGGGGTGTACTCACTTTTGTTGCCAGCGGTTTAGACATTAATGGCTGTGCGTTGAGTTATTTTGAGGGGACAGCAAATTTACACTGTTATACAAGCTGGACACTCACTACTTTACATTGTAGCAAAGTGTAATTTCTTCAGTGTTGTCACATGAAAAGATAGAATAAAATATTTACAAAAATGTAAGGGGTGTACTCACTTGTGATAGAATTCATACACACACAGCAAACCAACATGAACAGCAGCAGAAAAACTGGGAACTTCATATAGCCCAAAGAGCTTACTTGAAGGAAAGCTTACATCCGCAGCCAGCTTCAGATGGGGCTGAATGTCCACCTAAAGAAAGTAGGATAGAGGACCAGGTGACAGCCTTGCAGATTTGAGAAACAATCATTTGAAGTTCAACCCCAGAGATGTTTTATACTGCGTCTGGTCATAAAAAGTTGGAACCCTAGACCGCAAGGTTAGATAAATGTAGGCTTGAATCGCCTCAAAATAATGGAACTAGAAGAAGTCAAAGCATTGGTACAGGGTCCATCCTTGAGAACAAAGGAAATGGCTTTTCTGAAATATGTGGAGGCTAATGCCGCGTACACACGGTCGTTTTTTGCGATGAAAAAAAACGACGTTTTCTGTGAAGTAAAAAACGACGTTTTTGAACCGTCACTTTTCAAAGACAATTTTGCATACACACCATCGTTTTTTCACAAAAAGCGAGGTTACGTTAACCACTCTTTTCCATTGAAGCTCGCTTCATAACTAGCTTCTGGGCATGCGCGGTTTGAAAAACGTCGTTTTGAACGACGTTTTTGCTACACACGGTGACTTTTTGTGAAACAAAAAACTACGTTTTGAAAAACGACACAAAAAATTCAAGCATGTTGGAATTTTTTTTTTGGTTTTGCCCACACACGATCAATTTAAATGACGTTTTAAAAAACGTCGTTTTTTTTCATCGCAAAAAACGACCGTGTGTACGCGGCATTAGAGATAGACCCTTGCAACCAAAAACCACATTTAGACAAAAAGGAAACTTTCTTTTCTTTTGGGTGAACTGAAGAGGTGGACCCAGGGATGGCATAATGTTCTGAAAATTACCTTTGGCAAGGGGAGGAACTGGCACTTAATATCACATTTTCTTTTACAAAACTGGG
The DNA here is from genome assembly GCA_029574335.1 of Rana kukunoris. Lineage (NCBI taxonomy): Eukaryota > Metazoa > Chordata > Amphibia > Anura > Ranidae > Rana > Rana kukunoris. Next base: position 250,493,040 of record CM056051.1, on the reverse strand, counting down.
AAGGGTTCCTTCCAAAATAAAGTCTGCAGTTCATACACTCTTCTCACCAAAGCAGAAAAAAAAAAAAAAAAGCTACAAGAGAACCCACGGAGTCACAAGGAGGATCTATATTGGCAATCTGAGAGCTAAATGCTGGACCAGACCCAGTAGCAGGACACCATTTGTCCTGGGGAAGAAGCCCTGAGGTTTACCCCAAGCCAAGCATGTCCAATGAAGCTTTAGCATCAAATTGAATTTATACTCAACAATGCCCATGTCCTTCAGAAGTTAAACTTAAACCACCACGCAACTAAATCTTGTAAGGCTTCATGTAAACTAGCAGCTCCTAAACTTGAGAAACCCACACCAAAAGCTCCTGAACGCAACTCCATAAAAGCCTATGTGTATGTACACATAGGCTTTTAGCAGGAGTTTAGGGGAGGTTAAACTTCCCTCTCCTGAACGCAAAAGAATCATCACTGTGGGAAAACGCAAAATGCGGTAAAAAGTTTTTGCCGCATTTTGCATTCTGCCACGATTAGGGTAGGCTAGTGGACACGTAGCCGTACAGTCTATAGATTTGTTTGTTGTTCCAATGCTGGTGTTTTTTTTATTTTTTATGCAATACAGCTCAAATGTCCTGTTGAGCATTATGATGGAACATTTGTTGAGTACTATTAAACAAGGAATAATTAGTTAACTTTTACACATCCCGCAAAATCAAATTTCTCTTCCGTTCATGGACGGACACAGCAGCAATTGACCTTAGGGTAATCATCCTTCCTTTCAGGAGAGACTAGGCAGAAAAACAGCACTTCAAGTGTTAAAACACTTCTCTCAGTACAGCACCTCCCAGGGGGCGGGTCCCCCGTGTACATCCCTCTCTCTGCATCATGCAGCCCCAGTTTTTTCCTGCCTAGCATTAGGAGAAGACATGGCTCTTCTGGAGCCCATGTGCTCTGGAGATTTTTTTTGCAATTTTCTCTCTTTTCCTTTTCCTGCATTTTTGCATCCTGGGATCTACAATCAACTGCCGACTGGGTGACAGGCTGGATCCTCGATCCTTGTAGTCCCCCCATCGAGCGTGTGCCGGCCTTTAGCTACGCGCTGGGCCATCCACGACATGCCCCGCTGCTCCAGGGGTGGCCGGTGAGCTATACGCTCCAGGGCACACATATGACCGGTCTATGGCCATGTCACAGTGTGCCGGGCCGACAGCCATGCCGTTAATGCACGGACGTTGGGTCTATCTGGAATGCTTACAGCCGGTGGTCGCAGGATGGGTAAGTAGTATCCCCTTGCCTTGGCATGGTGGTTCGGCTGGTGCTTTCCTGGGGAGGTCGATCGGGGTCCGTCCTACTTTCCTCTCCCTCCTTTCCCGCATTCTGGGTGGCAGCCGTGAGGTGGCGGGGCCCGCTGTCCTACCTGGGGGCTGTTGTATGCTTTTTTATGCTGCCGTGTGTGCGGGGGGACTTTGGGATCTGGTATGTTTGCCATACTTTTTTCTGTTTTTGTCACTATGTGTTTTAAAAAACGTGGTCGGCTGCCATTTTGCCGGTGACATCCGCTCTTGACGGTTGGCGGCCATTTTCTTGTAGCCCGCATGCTGTTTTTTATGTCGGCGGCCATCTTGGAAGGGATTTTGGCCTCTAGTGACCAGAATAACGCCGCGAACGGTGCCTGCACACTTCCTGAGGGACGGCACAGCATCGTTTCTAGCTTTTCAGCAGCACTACAGCCTGGTCGGGTGGTGAGTCCTCTGCTCTCTGTTGTGGCCGGGAGGATGGCCTGTGGGTCTTGCCTTGCAGTACAAGGGTGGCAGTTACAGTGGGTCAGCATGGTAAGCAGGGGCCCTCCTTTACTGCCCCAAGCGTTTTTTCGCCCCCCCCGAGTGCGGCGGGAAAACATTTCCAGGGTGCTAAGACGCCCGCTGAAGGTCAAAAGCGCACCTGGTACCGCAAGCCCAACAAGCCTGCTTCTGCACGAGTTTCTCTCTTGTCCACCAAACAGATTTTTTCCTTCCAACCTCCAGCTTCCTCCGGAACACCCCGTCTGGGGCTGTTCAGTATCTGCTGGTCAGGGGAGTGATTGTGCCGGTTCCCTCAAGGGAACGGTTTCAGGGGTATTACTCCAATCTGTTTGTAGTCCCCAAGAAAGAAAAGGGTCCGTCCAATCCTGGACCTCAACTGTTTGTCAAAGTGCAAAAGTTCAGGATGGAGTGGGTTCGCTCTGTAGTGGCGGCACTCCATCAGGGGGATTTTCTGGCGTCCTTGGATATCCAGGACGCGTACCCGCATATCCCCATATGCGCAAAGCACCAGAGGTTTCTGCATTTTGCGATCGGAGAGGAGCATTTTAAATTTGTGGCCTGGCCTCGGCACCACAGGTTTTTTACCAAAGTGCTCGCTCCGATTCTGGCCCTGCTGAGGCAGCGCGGGATCGCTATCGTAGGGTACCTGGATGACCTGCTTCTGGTGTTGGTCCTGGATTCCTCAGAGGCAAGGGTTTTCCTCCCAACGGAAAAACTACAGACACTGCAATCTGCGGTGCAGCGGTTGGCGGCCCAGAAGTGGCTGTCGCTTCGCTTTTGCATGAGAGTTCTGGGTCTGATGGTGGCCTCTTTCAAGGCGGTTCCATATGCCAAATTCCATACTCGAGTGTTACAGAAAGATTCTGTCGCATTTGGACAAGCTCCCTTCGTCTCTGGATTACCAGATTTGGGCGAGTCGCCTGGTCAGGTCCTCCCTAGCGTGGTGGTGGACCTCTCCAGTACTTCGGGCCGGGAAATAGTTACTGCCATGCCATTGAACAGTGGTTACGACAGATGCCAGCCTCTCCGGCTAGGGAGTGTCCAATCAGCCCAGAGGCGCTGAACTCAGGGCGAGTCCCGCCTACCGATCAATGTCCTGGAACTCCGGGCGATCAAGCTGTGCCTCTCCAAGTGGTCTCTGGGTTTGCAGGACCGACCGGTCAGGATCCAGTCCGACAACGCCACGGTCGTGGCGTATGTCAATCATCAGGGTGGGCACACGGAGCTCGGCCGCAGCGGCAGAAGTCGCGCACATTCTCCGGTGGGCCGAAAGGTACGTTCCGGCTCTGTCGGCCATGTACATTCCGGGGGTGCAGATTTGGCAGGCCGACTACCTAAGTCGCCAAACGCTAGACCAAGGAGAATGGTCGCTACACCGGAAGTGTTTCAGAGTTTGTGCCAAATATGGGGCACTCCAGACGTGGATCTTCTGGCGTCCCCTCTCAATCGGAAGGTGTCATGGTTCGTGGCCAAGTCAAGAGACCCGTGGGCGGACGTGTCAGAGGCACCATGGGTGCACTATCGCCTAATCTACGCCTTCCCTCCCCTGAAGCTTCTTCCTCGCCTGCTGCGCAGAGTTGAAGCGGAGGGGATACCAACAATCCTGATCGCTCCGGATTGGCCACACCGTTCCTGGTACGCAGACGCCCCTTGGCGTCTACCTTCTGTCGCAGGGTCCGATCTTTCACCCTGCTTTACAGTCGCTGGCTTTAACCACTTAATCACCGAGCCTTTTCAGATTCGGTGTTTATGAGACTAAAACATTTTTTTTGCTAGAAAATTACTTAAAACCCCCAAACATTATATATTTTTTTCTAACACCCTAGAGCAGGGGTCTCCAAACATTCTAAACAAAGGGCCGGTTTATTGTCCTTCAGACTCTTGGAGGGCCGGACTTTGGCCAGCGGGAGTGAACATTTTTCTGACATCATTGTTAGTAAACATCTGGTATTGGGGGGAGGAATAATGCCCCATTGCTGGTATAATAGGGGGGAATAGTGCTGTATTAGTTGTGTCAGTGGGAGAAATGGTGCTCCATTGTCGATGTCAGATGGCAGAATAGTGTCTCGTATCAGTGGGAAGGATAGTGCCCCAAGGGCCGGATGAAGGCGAGCAAAGGGCCACATCTGGCCCTCGGGCCGCAGTTTGGAGACCACTGCCCTAGAGAATAAAATGTCAGTCATTGCAATACTTTTTGTCCCACCGTATTTGCGCAGCGATCTTACAAGCGCACTTTTTTTGGAAAAAAAAGAACACTTTTTTGAATTAAAAAATAAGACAACAATAAATTTTGCCCAATATTTTTATATATTGTGAAAGAAAATGTTACGCCGAGTAAAATGATACCCAACATGTCACGCTTAAAAATTGCGCCCGCCCGTGGCATGGCGTCAAACTTTTACCCTTAAAAATCTCAATAGGCGACATTTAAAAAATTCTACAGGTTGCATTTTTTAAGTTACAGAGGAGGTCTAGAGCTAGAATTATTTCTCTCGCTCTAACGATCGTGGCGATACCTCACTTGTGTGGTTTAAACACAGTTTTCATATGCGGGCGCTACTCGCCTATGCGTTCGCTTCTGTGCACGAGCTCGTCGGGACGGGGCGTTTTAAAAAAATATTTTTTTTTTGTTTTCTTATTTATTTTTATTTAGTTTATCATTTTTTACACTGAAATAAAAAAAAAATTATCACTTTTATTCCTATTACAAGGAATGTAAACATCCCTTGTAATAGAAAAAAAGCATGACAGATCCTCTTAAATATGAGATCTGGGGTCAAAAAGACCTCATATTTAGACTTAAATGCAAATTTGAAAAAAAAAATGTTTAAGACGCTAGGCGGGACTGACGTTTTGAGGTCACTTCTGCCCAGCAGAGCTATGGGGACGGGTGGGGGCGATTTTTCCCTCACTCGCATCCCCACACAGTTGCCGAACGGACCCGATCGCCTCCGCCACTACGGACGGCAACGGTAAGTGGCGGAGGGCGCGGGAGAGGGGGCCCCTCTCCCGCCACTGATAATGACGATCTCGCGGCGAATCTGCCGCAGAGACCACCGTTATCATTACAGAACCGTCCACTGAAGAGATGGATATCTCGGTTGTGGCAGCAGCTGCTGCCGTTACCGAGGTATCCATCCTTAAAAACAGGACGTATTTTTGCTATGGGGTGGTGACCAAGTGGTTTAGGTGGATGTAAACCCCAAAAAAAATATTATTTTTTTGATGTCACAATGTAGAGTATAAGATTTCCTATCATCTGTGCCCAGTCTTGCCACACAGAGGTAATCCAGATCTGAGTAATCCTCTTAATGTTCAGTGAAAATGAACAGCCTTCCAGATAAAAACCTGCCTAAATAAAAAGTCAGTTTTCTCTCTTCTTGCTTTGAGTGACAGGTTATTTACATATCTAGCTTGGACATGTTTATCATGTTATGTTTATCATAACATGAGGTATAAAAAGTGAGAAATCCACCCCTCTCCCACATAACACATCCTGGTAATATACAATGAACTTTGGATCACCTCATGTTATGAATGAATGAATGCTTATATAGTGCAGCACATGCAAATTAAATCGCCTCTGGGCGCTCGTTGTTCCTGTCTCCTTTGGTATCAAAAGAGATGTGTCTTGATCTTTCTCCTGAATGCTGAGTGGTTCTCCTCCAACCGAATGCTGTTTGGTAAAGCGTTCCATAGTCTGGGACCTTGGACCGCGAATCTTCTTTCTCCCTTGGACTTGTATCTGGCTTTCGGTATCTGCAGCAGATTTTGGTTGGTGGATCGCAGAACGCGATTGGGATTGTGAACTTTTATTTTGTCGCATAGATAATGGGGAGCAGTCCCATGGATACATCTATGCGTTAGACAGAGTGCTTTAAAAGTAATTCCGTCTTTTACTGGTAGCCAGTGAAGAGCTCTCAGTGAAGGTGAGATTGATTCCCAGGGTTTTTTCCCAGTCGCAAGTCTAGCGGCCGTATTCTGAACGACTTGTAGACGAGCGATTTGGTACTTGGGGAGTCCGAGGTAAAGGGCAGTTGCATAGTCCAGTCTGTAGTTAACAACTGCTCCCACCACGACCGCTATATCTTCTTTGGGAATAAAAGGAGTAAGTCTGCGTAGTAGGCGCAGCAGATGATAAACATGTCCAAGCTAGATTTGTAAACTGTCACTGAAAGCAAAAACAGAGAAACGGACTTTATAATTTGGCAAGTTTTTATCTGGAATTCTGTTAATTTGCACTGAACATTAAAAGAGGATTACTCAGCGCTAGATTAACTCTGTGTGGCAAGACTGGACACAGATGATAGGAAATCTTATACTCTACATTGTAAACATAAAAAAAAAATTTTTTTGGGGGGTTTACATCCACTTTAACAGCGTGGCTGTTGATAGCCAGGTGCTACAGGACCGAGGCCTATTGGACTTGGTGATCTCTACCATGCTACGAGCTCGAAGTCTACTTCACAAAGGATTCACCATCGTACGTGGAAGGCCTACATCTCTATGTGTGAAGAGATGAAATGGCACCCCTGCACATACGTGATGTCTTGGATTCTGCTGTTACAGCATGGAGTAGATCAGACTCTCGCCTTAAGTACGGTTAAGGGTCAGATTTTGGCCTTAGCTGTTTACTTTCAGCGACCGTTGGCGGCGCACTCCCTGGTGCGTACGATTTTGCAGGGGGTTTGGCATGTGGCCCCCCTCCTGTGTGTCCATCATTGCCTCCGTGGGACTTGAAGTTAGTCCTCTCGGTGCTTCAAGAGGCTCCGTTTGAGGACATTCGAAAGATTCCTTTGTTGACTCTGTTCCAGAACGTGTTTTTTCTGGTGGCAATTACTTTGTTCAGATGGGTATCTGAACTAGCGGCCTTGTCTTGCAAGGCTCCTTACTTGGTTAACCACAAGGATAAGGTGGTGCTGCGGCCGCAGCCATCGTTCCTTCCAAAGGTTGTTTCGGCTTTTCACATTAATGAGGACATTGTTTTGCAATCCTTATGTCCTCAGCCAAAGAACCCCACGTTGCATTCCTTGGACGTGGTGCGAGCCCTACGGGTGTACTTGTCTGCCACGGCTCTGTTTCGGAGGTCGGATTCACTGTTCGTGTCTGTGACTGGTCCTAAGAAGGGTCTGGCAGGCTCGTCGGCCACCATTTCTAGGTGGATCAGACAGGTCGTGCTCCAGGCCTATGCCCTAAAGTGGCGGGCGCCTCCCTTTTCGGTTACGGCACATTCGACCAGGGCGATTGGTGTCTCTTGGGCTTTCCGCCATCAAGCATCTGTTTTACAGGTGTGTAAGGCGGCGACCTGGTCGTCAACCCACATCTTCTCAAATTTTACAAGGTGGATGTGAGTGCAACTGCAGATGCCTCCTTTGGCCGCAAGGTTTTACAGGCGGCTGTTTAAAGGTATAAGTTCCTCCGATGAGGAATTCTGGTTTGTTTGGGGTGAAGTTGGTTTGCTGTGTTTTTCCCACCCCTCAAATTTGTTTTGACACTGCTTGGGGATGTCCCCAAGGTCAATTGCTGCTGTGTCTATCCATGAACGGAAGAGAAAATAGGATTTTTGTACTCACTGTAAAATCCATTTCTCCGAGTTCGTGGACGAACACAGCACCCTCCCCTCATTTGTTTGTACTGCTTGTTTACGAACTGGGGCTGCATGATGCAGAGAGAGGGATGTACCCGGGGGACCCGCCCCCTGGAAGGTGCTGTAGAGAGAAGTGTTTTAACACTTGAAGTGCTGTTTTTCTGCCTAGTCTCTCCTGAAATGAATGAGGATTACCCTAAGGTCAATTGCTGCTGTGTCCTTCCATGAACTCTGAGAAATGGATTTTACGGTGAGTACAAAAATCCTATTATGTCAGTTAGTCATTGTATAAAAAAAAGTTTATTGACAAGAAATGCAAGAATAGGCAATTAACCTTGTGGTGAGAGGTCACAGGATTCATGATGTTCTATGCCCCCACAAACCTGGCCAGCCCTAGAATTGTTTGGCAGCACAATTTCATTTGACTACTTCATAGACATGCTGTAAATGGAAATTGCCTGAGCTTCAATAGAAGCAACATTTTATATAGTTCATATAGCACTGTCCTTACAGCAGCCATAACACCAAAAAGAGTGATGTAGCATACTATGCTATGGTGTGACCGATGAAAGATTCAGTGGAGATACTCTTCTTGTAGGTGTGTTGCTTGCTGAAAGGGATTGTGGGAATAAAAAGTTTGCATTTGTTGGAGGATCAGCAGAAGGGCTTTCATTCTGATTACGGAGCTGAAGAATCTGACGCAAAAGGGCTTTGCCTTCCTCTCTTGTCTACAAAAATAAAAATAAAAAAAAGTTATTTATAAAACCAAAAGTAGAACTTTGAGAATGGAAAAAGTCTAGTCTAAAAGTAACTGATGCAAGTCTTATAGTTTTTAAGACTGGTTTCCCCAGTAATTCCCCTCTACAACATCTGAGAACATCACTGCAAGATGTAACATATATGCACAAAATACAAGGCATTTAGTGGTAAGTGCCCACACATTCAGCCAAAGCCTATGACTAGCACAACATGTATCAGGATCAGTTATGAAACCGACCATCTCATTATCAAGCATTACCAGTGAGTCTTCACCAAACACCCCAACAGCAATGAGGGATGATGGGGCCATGTAGTTCCAGGTAAAAAATAGAACTAGGTGCCCTCTGATCTGGCCCTCACGGTCTTAAAGCAGAAGGGAAAACTCTGCTCGTCTGTGAAGCTGCAAGGCTTCACTGATAGTTTATCCTAGTGGAGATGGCGGCAGAAGCAGCACCCAGTAGCGGAATGAAAAATATTAAGGCAGGGTAAGTGTCCCAATATTAAAAGTCAGCAGCTACAGCTAGAATATTTTTTTTCTGAAGGAGCTTTAATAAAATTCCACAGTACAGAAACTAGGACTTGCAATATAGTCTGCACATGTTTGCAATACCTGTAATAACCCAAGCTGTATTTTTACTTCAGGAATATATTTGTACAATGTAACACCCTAGCAAGCAATATGCCTGTGTACAATACTAAGCATGTTATTACCAGAAGGATGCAAAGGGTTTTTGTACTCACATCATTAAAATTAAAGCATTTCTGGGCACATGCAGAGGCCTCATCCCAGAGTTTACATTTGAAGTAATACTGTGCCAAATAACGGAATGCAGTGCTCACTTCCTGGTGCTCCACCACTTCCTAGAGAAAAACACAAATCAATTAATCATCTAGATTAGGAAGCAAAAGCAAGATTTGTTTTCATCAGTGCTTACCCCACAATTATTGATATCCTGAATATATTTGATGTAACACTGGGCAGCCTGCTCGGTTTCATTCAGTTGTTCGTGAAGTCTTAATAGGAAAAACAACATTTGCAGTATTAATAAATGCTGAAAGATTTAAAATCACAAAAGTAAAATACTGATTAATGAATTCAAAAGCCATGGGTTACAGGAGACTGCAATACAGTATAACCTTTGATTGTCAGCACAATTCGTTCCAGACACATGCTTGTAATCCAAAGCAAATTTCCCCTTAAGAAATAATGGAAACTCAAATGATTCGTTCCACAACCATTTATTCATAGGTCCTTCAGTTTATAGTCCAAATAAGGAGATTATAGCAATGTGATAAGTTGTGTAACCATAAAATGTCCATCCACAATGCAAAATCCAACAGGAAGTACAGAATATAAAAGAAGAGAGGCACCTCCAAGTGTAGCAATATGTTGTACCTTCATTAAATTATGTAACCATATTGCTACACTTAGAGGCTCCTCGCTTCTCTTTTATACCCAGTTGTGACATGACACTACTTGTATATCAAGTCAAAATGTATTTAAAGACACTAAAAAGGCTTTTCAGTTTGCTAAAAGAGGCATCAATGTTTGACCCCATTGCCAGCCCTGCCACTAGGTCCTGCCCACTTGCTGGCCCCCACTCAACTGAAAGTGCCCTTTTTGGCAAGCAAGACTATCTCATTGGACGAAGAATGACATATGGGTGGAACTTAGCTCCAAGTTTGAGGCATTGGTAGGAAAAAAAAAAAAAAAACAATCTTGGACTGGGAACCCGAGAGTCTTTCCTTAGCAAGGAAGAGAACAGCAATCTTGTTAAAGTATACCTGTGAGCTGAAAATATTATGTAAGCGGTCGTTTACACCTACTAATTTTAACAGCCTTTAACCAGCACTCAAGTGCCCCCAATCAGTTGCTTGACTGCACAATAATGCCCCTTGGTGAATTTCAGTATGTGAATGCAAAAAGACCAATGCTTAAGGCTTGGTTCACACCTAAACTGACTGTGGATCGCACAGCAACGCTGTCCGTTCCTGTTCTCCATTTCAGGGACTAATCAGGGCAGAGTTTTTCTCTGAATTCGGCCCTGAAACGGAGGCAAAGACACAGTGCACAGCCGCCCCATAAACATGTGTACCGGCTCCATAGAGAGCCGGTCACATTCTCCTGCTATGTGAATTGGTTGTGGAGAAATTCACATTGGTGTGAACCCAGCCTAAAAAAGGTATGCAGTTTAATCAATAGGTAAGTATATCCATTAGGTTCAATCTGAAAGATTCTTATCAGATTTTCCAACCCATACACCAATCAATGGGTATAAAAGCTTTTTTTCATTCCTTAAAGTGATTGTAAAAAAAGTATTTTTTTTATTTTTTGTAAATAACAAAACATGTCTGTACTTACCTGCTCTGTGCAGTTGCATTGGAACAGCTGCAGCGCAGGTTTTTCACCTTAATGCATAAATTGCATTAAAGGGGTTGTAAAGGAAAACATTTTTTTCATAATAAGCATCCTTCACCTGCAGACATTTCTCGTTTCACTTCCTCATTGTTCATTTTTGCTCAGAAGTTGCTCCATTTCTTCTCTGTTCACTTCCTGCTTGTCTGATTTTACTGACCACCGTCAAGGGAGGCTTTACTGCGGTGGTCAGTAACGTGCTCGCCCCCTCCTGGGAACTACATTCTGTGTGGCAGGATGCTCTCTACGTGTTAGAGCAGTGTTTCTCAACCGGGGTTCCGCAGGAAGTCTATGGTGCTTTCCCGTCCCGATGACAGTTTCCGTCAGGCTGATGAATTAAAAGCCGCGCCGCCGCTTCAAAAACCGCCCCTTCTCCTCACAATGTTCCGTGATAGGCGGAACACAAATTTTCCCAACAGGACCTCTGTTCAGTGTTCCGCCTATCACAGACGTCCTCTCGTCCGAGGATGAGAAGGCATCCGTGATAGGCGGAACACTGAACAGAGGCCCTGCTGGGAAAATTTGTGTTCAGCATATCACGGAACATTGTGAGGAGAAGGCGTGGTTTTTGAAGCGGCGGCGCGGCTTTTAAGTCATCAGCGTGGCTTTTAAATTATGGATGCCCACAGCCTGGAAGCCAGAATAAGGTAGGGCGATCGTCTTGGCCGGCACAGTGGGGGCAAGTGATGGCACAGTGGTGGCATGTAATGTAATGGCCTAGTGAGATTTGAAAAAAAGCCTGTTTCTGTCAGCGGTTGTTACCCCTCAGCTTCCAGACAAGCTGCATTTGTCTTGTCACTGGTAAAGCTGCTCGTCTCAAGTTCGGCCCAGAATTGAGCATCTTTGCAGAAAAAAGCAAGCCCAAGTTTAACATTAAGGGGGCAAGTGTTTTTACAATATCTATTCTATTATTTGATACTATTTCTTTATTGCTGTTGTATCTATGGCTCGTTGATCAGATCCAATGATCCGTGAGCTTTAGATTTGAATTTTTTTTCAGGGGTTCCCAGAGATCTCAAACTTTTTGCCAAGGGTTCCCCGAAGGCAAAAAGGTTAAAAAAAAACACTGTGTTAGAGACTTCAAGGATGTGTGAAATACTGGGCATGCCGCAATTCATACTGGGAAATGTAGTTCTTACATGAACAAGTGGTGCAAACCAGGAAGTGAATGAGAGAACAGAAACTAGAACGCCGGAGGTGATATAGATGAAGGAATTTAATAGGTATTTACTCGTTTGTTAACAGAATCATTACACTATTCTGTCTGTCTACCTTGCAGACATTAATTTTAGGCAAAAATCATTTTTCCTTTACAACTCCTTTAAGGTGAAAAGCCTTGAGGGTTTACAACACCTTTAGAACCCTTTCACACTAAAGCGTTTTAGCGTTAAAAATGGCGCTCTTAAAATGCTCTCCATGCATCTCAATGGACCCTTTCACACTGAGTCCTGCAAGCAGCAGCTTTGAAGCAGCTTTTGAGCGCTGAACAAAATAAACGCTCCAAAAACGCCCCTCTCCATTGAAATGAATTGAAAGCGCTGTAAACACGCCTTACCCTTTCACACCAAGGCACTGCAAAAACGCCCAAAAACTTTAGGGTCTTAGTGGTGCTTTACCAGCACATTGGGATTGCAGATGAGATTGGACCTTCTGGATATACTTACCTGCTGATTGATTGAAGAAATAGCTGCATAGGTTTACACCGATTGGCAGGAGCCTACATAATCTGGTAGTCTTGCGTGACCCCAGAGACCAACAATACAATGCAGGAGGTATAAGGAAACTTGCTAAGTGCACAACCTTAGAAGCTTGGTCAGTATAAATACAGTATAATAACAGTGTCCTAGGTTTTTGTGGCTCAGGAGCAAATTACAAAAAAAAAAAAAAAAAAAAAAAGGGGCTAAAGCTGGATGTGCTTGCTATTTAGTGTCCATTTCACCTGTTTATTACCAGGCAAAAACAACTTTTCATATGCTTTCCCTCTCCTAAACATACTCCTTTTTGGTGCTTTATAAATAGCTGTAAAAGAGACTCAGGCAAACCAGTGGAGGAGAGTGTGCAGAGTAAAATTACAACCGTTATAAGTAAGCCCTTAGGGCAGATTCACATCACTTATTACAATACACAGGGTCAGGTAATGTGTGCTGCCGCTATTCAGTTCCCCGATGCACCTGCACTGATATGAACACAGTGGGGTACATTTATCAGAATAGTTGCGCCTTTTGCAGTTGTTATGCCGCGTACACACGGTCGTTTTTTGCGATGAAAAAAAACGACGTTTTCTGTGAAGTAAAAAACGACGTTTTTAAAACGTCACTTTTCAAAGACAATTTTGCATACACACCATCGTTTTTTCACAAAAAGCGAGGTTACGTTCACCACTCTTTTCCATTGAAGCTCGCTTCATAACTAGCTTCTGGGCATGCGCGGGTTGAAAAACGTCGTTTTAAAAGACGTTTTTGCTACACACGGTGACTTTTTGTGAAACAAAAAACGATGTTTTGAAAAACGACACAAAAAATTCAAGCATGTTGGAATTTTTTTTTGGTCGTCTTTTTGAAGACAAAAAACGACGTTTTGCCCACACACAATCAATTTAAATGACGTTTTAAAAAACGTTGTGTTTTTTTCATCGCAAAAAACGACCGTGTGTACGCGGCATTATACTGTTGCACCAATGCAAACCTTCACATGTGTCCTATTCGGAAATCTGTATGATATGTCCCATCTGCTGTAAAACCATTCAACCTGCTTTTTCTGTGCAGAACCTTTACTGCAACTGGCCAAGTTGAGCTTCTGTTAAGTTGCCAAGCAGCCGATGTGATAGGTGCAGGACAGGGGCTTAGCTTTCTAGATGTCTGAAGCCAAAATTTTAAAGCCAGGGCTTCTGCTTCAGTGGAAAATCAGAAGCCAGCAGAGCGGCGGCACAGAAATTAGTTGGGCTTGGATACATGAGCAAGGAGAGGAGCTTGGGCTACAAAGAACTCTTCTCTCCACATTTACAAAAAAGTGTACCATTTCCAAAACTGATCTATATTAGAGGTCGACCGATATTTTGCGTTTTTTAATTAATCAACATCGGCCGATTTGTGCTGTAAGAAAGCCGATTTTTTTTTTTTTTAACTTCAGCAGCACGACTTGCAAAAAGCTTCTATAATAGAAGTCAATGCAAGTTGCCTGAAGTTTCCTGTGGAGGAGACTCTGGGCAGCCTGCCAAGTTTTGAGAAAAGTTACAATGTTGCTACTTATCAATTAACTGAACTCCGTGAAGGAGAGTTCTCAGTTTAACCATTTAAAGGCTAAATCTTTTTTACACTTGGTGCTTACAAGTAAAAATCCTGTATTTTCTGCTGGAAAATCACTTGGAACCCCCAAACATTATATATTTTTTTTTAGCAGAGACCCTAAGAAATAAAATAGCGATTGCTACAATATTTAATGTTAGACGGTATTTGCGCAGCGGTCTTTCAAACGCATTTTTTTGGGAAAAAATATGCTTTAACAAATAAAAAAACTAAACAGTAAAGTTAACCTATTTTTTTTTCTTTATATTTATTTATATTATAATATACATATACATATATATATATATATATATAAAATAAATATATAAAAAATATATATTTTTTTATATCTAAATTACACATACAAGTGCACTGATTGGAGGCTTGTTGTATTTAAATGTAAGAAATGTTCTGTATTACTTAGCAGGGCAATAATGGAACTTCCACTTTTCCGAATCCCCCCCTCTGGTGTCACATTTGGTACCTTTCAGGGGGAAGGGGGGGCAGATACCTGCGTAATCCAAGGTATTTGCTCCCTCTTTTCCGGGCATAGATCACTGCGGTGACTGTGGTGACCTACACCACATCTGGTGCTTAATCCGCCCCCAGCTTTCTTCTGGGAGACGCACAGGTCCCAGAAGACAGCAGGGACCCGTGGGATTGCGCAGCGCGTCTTGCGCATGCACAGTAGGGAACCAGGAAGTGAAGCCACAAGGCTTCACTTCCTGATTCCCTTACGGAAGATGGTGGCCGAAGCACCCGAGGGAGAGATCGGCTTTGGGTGCCAGCATTGTGGCCACCCACGACAGGTAAGTGTCCATATATTAAAAGTCAACAGCTGCAGTATTTGTAGCTGCTGACTTATTTATTTTTTCCGCAGAACTCCGCTGCCTAAACACTGGACCATCATTCTAGCAGCGCTATTTGGCTGCTAGTGGGGTGCTTATGTCCCAGCTAGCGGCTGATTAAGGGGTTAAATGCTCCCATGTAGCACCACTGCAGAAGCGCTTTGCAGGCGTTCATCTCAATGAGCAGGAGTGGTGGAGGAGCCGCTCCAAAGATGCTGCTTGCAGGACTTTTCTTTAATGTCCTGCCAGCGCACTGCCTCAATGTGAAAGCACTCGGGCTTTCAGACTGAGACTGCAAGGGAGCAGTTTTGCAGGCACTTTACAGGTGCTATTTTTAGCCCAAAAGTGCCTGAAAACGCCACAGTGTGAAAGGGGTCTAACTGTTAGATTTTATGAAATGAAGGGGGGGGGGGGGGGGGGGAAATCGGCTTAACTTATCGGCCCAAAAAAATCGGCATCATAAATCGGCTATCGGCCGCCGCGATTTCTGAATATCGGCATCGGCCAGAGAAAACCCATATCGGTCGACCTCTAATCTATATCATTTTTTTGCTTCTGCAACCAATCTGACACTTTTTTTCCTGCCACAGCACATGTGACTAATGTTTGAAAGGGCCAATCTTTCACTGTTCGCACCAATTATTAACGGTCACAGAGACTGCAAATGCTTTGATAGTCTGAAAACCATTGCAACTGTGTTGATGTGTGCGTGTGGGGGGGCGGGACGCTGAAGCTGCATTTTAACATGAATTGTTATTCAATTAAAAATGAATAGGCTGTCATAAAACAGGCATTATTGTACCTTAATGTGAATTCACCCTTAGGGGACATTTACAAAAAAGGGAGCACACAGAATCTGGTGCCACGATGCATAGTAACCACACAGCTTCTAACTTCAGCTTGTTCGATTAAAGTGGAGTTCCATCCAAAAGTGGAACTTCCGCTCACCGGATTCCTTCCTCCCCTCCGGTGCCATAAGTGCCACTTTTTTTTTTTTACAGGTATCCTTTCCCACCTCCAGGGGTGCAGACGTCAGTGCGGGGGTCCCTCCTCCGGCCACCAGGCCAGTAGGAGGGAGGAGCGGGGCACGCACATGTGCAGTAGGCTTCCCAGCGTGAAGCCGAAAGGCTACACTGCTGGGTACCCTAACCTGCAATGGCAGCAGCACCTGACAGCTGAAGGAAACATCAGCTGCAGGTGCCAACATCGCTGGACTCCAGAACAGGCAGGTGCAGTATGTGTAGCTGCTGGCTTTATTTTTGGGACAGAACATCGCTTTAAGCTTTGATAATAATATCTAGAAGCTGACTGGTTACTATGTACAGCTGCACCATATTCGGTGTGCACCAGTTTCAATAAATCTACCCCTTAGTGTCCATCCTCCTACAGACAGTGGGGGTTGATTTAGTAAAACTGGAAAGTTCAAACTGGTTCAGCTTTGTTTTAGAGACTAATCCACTTTCAGTTTTTTTGTTTTTTGAAAGCTTAATTTAACAAGCTTGATGTTAGAAGCTAATTGGCTACCATGTACAGCTGAACCAGATTACTCTCCGGTTTTAGTAAATCAACCCCTATGTTCATACTGTGAATTTTTGGTTTTGCTAATTGAAAGATAATAAAAATGCCATATACTCACTTTGCCAGTTTTATTAAGGCCATTTTCTCCACATCTCCAACAGCATAAGCTCTCCAGTAACACTGCCAAGAAAGTAACAGGTTTATTTTAAGACTCAAACTTCTAAAGCTATAGAGACTCAAGCATAAGGCTGTGCAGGAAGCGAAAGTCAGATTCAGTTCTTTCAGTGATGAGGTGGAATTTGAAAATGACATGCATGACAGTTGTCATGGCATCACTGGCAGGTGAGGTGGTGTGACAGACTTACCAATATTTAACATCGCAGAATATGATTTACAGGTGATGCCAAACATTTAGGAAGCTTAACTTTTTGAAAATGGAATATACATAAGATAGGCAAGTTTCATAACAGTTTAGCCAGTTTTATGATCACACATATCTGCAATGCCTTTCTACGTGCTGGTTTAGATTTGCTGCATTCAAGTCACCTTCCCTTATATGGCTTGCTCCTTGTTTAACGCAGGCCTGGACAATTCTCATCCAAAACTAGCAGCCAGCACTACACAACTTCTATATGACTATAGGAGTAGCTGAAAAAAGGATTTTTAATAAACAGCTTACCTGTAAAATCCTTTTCTTGAAGTACATCACGGGACACAGAGCGCATAGCCATTACACTTGGGTTATATGGGTACCTTCAGGTGTGGACACTGGTGTAATCAATTTCACAGGAAGTTTCCTCCCTATATAACCCCCTCCCACTGGGAGTGCTTCAGTTTTGTAGCAAGCAATTCTCCCGAGGTTACACAATGTTCCCCAAAAGAGGGGTGGGAGCTCTGTGTCCCGTGATGTACTTCAAGAAAAGGATTTTACAGGTAAGCTGTTTATTAAAAATCCTTTTTTCTTTATCGTACATCACGGGACACAGAGCGCATAGCCATTACACTTGGGATGTCCTAAAGCAATGCTCTATGAAGGGAGGGAGACCGTAAGGCCAAGAATAGCCAAACAAAAAATTATCAGGAAGTAAAGTAACTCCACCAACAGAGAAAAGGGGGCGTGACCCGGACCAGAGGATTCTATACTGCTGCCCGTAGGACCGCCTGCCCAAATGCTGCGTCCGTACCCTTTGCAACGTCCAACTTATAAAATTTAGTAAACGTATGTACGGAAGACCAGGTTGCCGCCTTGCAAACCTGTGCCATAGAAATCTGATGGTGTGCCGCCCAAGAGGCACTCATGGCCCTCGTAGAATGGGCTTTAACTGATAAGGGAGGTGGAACGCGCTTCAGACCATAGGCCTGAAAAATCAGCTGCTTAATCCACCTAGCCAAGGAAGACTTGGCAGCCGGCTGACCCCTCTTGGGGCCATCCGGAAGAACAAAAAGCACATCTGTTTTCCGAATCTTCTCTGTAGCCTTGAGATAGACCCTCATGGCTCGAACCACGTCCAAAGTATGAAGCAGTCTTTCCTCTCTGGACTGGGGGGTAGGAAAGAAGGATGGTAGGACTAGGTCCTGATTCAAGTGAAAACTGGATATGACCTTAGGAAGGAAAGAAGGTTGAGGCCGCAGAACCACTCTGTCCTTATGCAGAATAAGGTATGGCTCCCTGCATGACAAGGCTGCCAGCTCGGACACCCTTCTGGCCGAAGCCATAGCCACCAAAAAAACCAACTTTCGGGTTAGTAGCACAAGAGGGATTTCTGTCAGAGGTTCAAACGGCTGCCTTTGTAAAGCTGACAAGACCAGATTTAAATTCCAGGGGCAGAGGGGAGCTCTAATAGGGGGATTCACATGCAAGACCCCCTGCAAGAAGGTTTTCATAAGCGAATGGGTGGCCAAGGGTCTTTGAAACCATATTGATAAAGCCGACACCTGCCCCTTTAGAGTACTAAGAGCCAACCCTTTGTTAACGCCAACCTGGAGGAATCGCAGAATCCTGTCAATAAAAAAAACTTTCGAGGATGCCATTTTTGAGACTCGCACCACTCCACATAGGTTCTCCAGACTCTGTAATAAATATTTCTGGAGACCGGTTTCCTAGCCTGAATCAACGTAGATATGACCTGATCTGAGAGGCCTCTGCCCTTAAGAATTAGGGATTCAGCCGCCAAGCCGTCAAATTTAGCTGCTGTGAAGCAGGGTGGCAGATTGGGCCCTGAGACAGCAGATCTGGGCGCAGGGGGAGCGGCCACGGCGCCCCGACTGACATCTTCACGATGAGTGCGTACCAAGCCCTCCTGGGCCAGGCTGGGGCCACCAGGATCACAGGCCTGCGCTCCACCCTGATCCTCCGTAGAAGGCGGGGAATCATCTGCAGTGGAGGGAACGCATACAGGAGAGAAAACTGGTGCCAAGGGCAAACCAACGCATCGGTCCCGTAGGCCGAGGGATCCCTGGCTCGGGATATGAATTTGTCCAACTTTTTGTTGGATCTCGTTGCCATAATGTCCACATCTGGGACTCCGAATCTTTGGCAAATCTCTTGGAATACCTGGGGGTGAAGAGACCACTCCCCCGGGAGCAACTGTTGACGACTCAAAAAATCTGCTTGAGAATTGTCTATCCCTGGGATGAACACCGCCGAGATGCAGGGTACATGGGCTTCGGCCCATGAGAAAATCAGGTTTACTTCTCTTTGGGCTGCTGGGCTCCTCGTGCCCCCCTGGTGGTTTATGTATGCCACCGTCGTGGCGTTGTCGGACTGTATCCTTACTGGCAGACCCTGAAGGGGGAGAGTCCAGGCGATCAGGGCCAGCCGAGCAGCTCTGATCTCCAGGATATTGATGGGAAGCAGTTTTTCTGCCTCCGACCACTGCCCTTGCTGGGTCTGTCCTTCTAGAACTGCCCCCCAACCTGACAGGCTGGCATCCGTGGATACTATCTTCCACGTGATGGGGCAAAAGGATTTCCCCTTTGACAAATTTTGAGGGACCAGCCACCAAAACAGGCTGCGCCGGACCTTCGGGGAGAGCACTAACGGACGATCTAACGCCTGAATGGACTTGTTCCAAGCAGAGAGAATGGCTGCCTGAAGATATCTGGTATGGATCTGGGCGTAGGGTACTGCCTCGAAGGCGGCCACCATCTTCCCCAGCAGTCGCATACATAGGCGAATAGTCGGCCTCTTCTTGCCTAAGATCACTTGAACTGCTTGAGCTATTGATCTGACCTTTGCTTGAGGTAAAATTATCCTCTGGCAGTCTGTATCTAGCCGAAGGCCTAGATATTCCAACTGCTTTGTGGGTTTCAATATCGATTTTTCTAGGTTCACAATCCACCCGAATTCCTCTAGATGCTGAACTGTGCGACCTACTGCCTGATTGAGGCTGGAAGCTGAGCTGTCGATAACCAGAAGATCGTCCAGGTATGCCAAGACCAAAATGCCTTCTGTCCTTAGGACGGCTAGCACCGGGGCTAACACCTTTGTGAATACCCGCGGAGCTGTTGCCAACCCGAAAGGGAGGGCTACGAACTGGTAATGGCGGTGATCTGTCATAAAACGAAGAAACTTGTGATGTGCCGGGTAGATCGGCACGTGCAGATACGCATCCTTTATGTCTATAGATGCTAGAAAGTCGTCTTGATGTAGGCTGGCTGCCACCGAACGTATGGACTCCATACGAAAGGTCTGAATGTTTAGAAAGCGATTTAGGCGTTTGAGGTCTAAGATAGGCCTGACGTCGCCATTGGGCTTTGGTATTATGAAAAGGTTGGAGTAGAATCCCAGACCCCATTCCTGGGTTGGTACTTCTACAATTACTCCTTGGAGCAAGAGACGATCCAATGCTTTTACAAGAGAGGCCCTCTTTAATGGGTCGCTTGGAAGACTTGACCCCTGAAAATGAGGAGGGGGGACTTCCCGAAACTCTAGCTTGTAGCCCGTGGCTACCACGGACAGTACCCAAGAGTCGGGAATTCTGGCCTTCCACACTTCGGAGAAAAACCGAAGCCTTCCCCCCACCCAAGAGAGTGGGGGCGCCCCTTCATGAATCTGACTTGAGGACTGGTTTAACCGGCTTGCGAGACCATGGCCTCTTGCCTGCCGTGGCTTGTCCTTGTGGGCGGCTATTAAATGCTGAACGCCCAGGAGGCCGTCGATAATGACGGGAAGTTGAAGGGGCCGAGCCTGCGAAGGCCTGTCGCTTAAACGTGGGCCCACGCGATCTTTTCTTGACAGGCAAGAAAGAACTTTTACCACTTGATATGGTCTGGATATATTTATCTAGGTCTTCACCGAATAGTCTCCCACCATGAAAGGGAAATCCTGCTAAAAGCCTTTTGCAGGGTGCCTCTGCTGACCAGTTTTTCAGCCACAAAAGGCGACGCATATGAACCAACAGCAGAGATAAACGGGACGCCTGTTGAACGTGAGAGTCCTTAATAGCATCTACTGCAAAGCAGAGAGCCCTTGGGAGGTCAGCCAATTCACGAGCTTGCTGAGCCGGTATGTCCCTTAATATCTGTTTAGTCTGATCCTTTAAAGCCTGACAAACGCCAATGGCTGCCACCGCTGGCTGAACCACAGCACCTACTGTGGTAAAAGAAGCCTTCAGTAGGGTCTCCAATTTTTTGTCGACTGGATCTTTAAACATCTGGACATTTTCCACCGGACAGGTCAGGGATTTATTTACGCAGGAAATGGCTGCGTCCACGGTAGGGAGTGCCCATTTCTTTGCAAATTCTTCTTCCATAGGATAGAGAATGGTGAACCTTTTAGGAGGGATAAAAATCCTATCAGGTCGAGCCCAATCCTGAAAAATCACGCTCTCCAGAAGGGGGTGAACCGGGAAAGACGCACCACTCAACGGTGCCTTCAAGGAACCTAAAGAGGATACCGCGGGGGCTAATTGTTCTGACACTGGAAGTTTAAAAGCAGTGCGAACCATATCCGTCAGAGACTGGATCCACAGACTCTCTGCTTGAGAAGCCGAAAAAATTTCATCTATAGTGGAATCTTCAATGTCTGAACCGTCGGGACTCAGGTCCGCTTGATCCCCCTGTGGGTCCAATTCCTCCGAAGAGAGGACCTCTGCATCCGAACACACCGCTCTAGGTGATGGGGATCTAGCCCGTTTGCCACCCGGCAAAGAGCGGGCAATTAAAGCAGTTAACCTTTTCTCTAGCCCACCAAGGGTGGTCGCTAGCATTTCTTCCGTAACATAAACGGGAATGGGTTGATTGGGGGCCGCCTCTGCCCCTAGCACCCTCAATGGCTCCTGCAACATGCTGTTCGGTGGTCTATCTGGTGAGGGTGGGACCACTGGAGCCTGGCCCAAATCCTCTGACCCCGATGGAGACCCCTTTAATTTTTTGGTACCTTTTGCAGCCTTAGCTGGTCCTGATCCCTTGGGAGCCATTGCACAACCTTGAGACACCCCTACAGCCAACACCCAACTGTTGTAGCTAGAAGTGAACCATTAATAAGAACAGGCTATGGTAAAAAAAAAATCTAAATTTTCATACGCCTGAGAAGGCGGCAATACCGAGGAAAGTCCTGTGAGTATTGCCACACCAATGCCCGTTAGCTGGAGCCCAAGGTTGCACCGACTCAGATACTGCCAGATCTAAGGCTGAGTCCCTTTAAGAAAAAAACTTTTTTTTTCTCTGGTCAGTGTGGACTAAGTCCAGACCTGAAGATCCACAAACCACCACTGGGTGTCACTGTTAGCCAGAAATGGCTCAGCTGCGCACTCTGTGTCCTCAGCCTCCACTGCTCTCAGGAGGGAATGACCAGCCAGGAAATGCTTTGTTGCTTTATTTGAGACCTGACGCTGCTGGCCCGCCCCCCCCACGCACGCTGACGCTGTAAAAGGCGGCGCGCGCCCCCGCCCCCCCCACGCTGAAACCAACATGGAGGAAGCAGAGAGCAGAGGAGAAGCCTGGACCAGCGCTAGCAACCCAACAGACACCAGGCAAGTCACTAATCTTTATTGTAGTGCACACATAGAGGAAGCTGTCCCCATAGGCTTCCTAGGAAACAGGAGTTTTGTCAGCATTTCCTCCCTATAACACGTGGGGCTGCAGTATCATGCTAACAGGCAAGTCTGGGGGAGTAGCAAAATACATATCTTTAAAAGCATATATATATCTACATGTTATCTGGGTAAACATTAGTACATCCCATCCTGCCTCAAAAGACATAGTGGAGATAGTGGCTGATGCATAAGCATACCATTAGCCGACCCAGAACCCCCAGGGGGATACCTACTGTCGAACCAAGTCCCGCAGGTTCCCTCTTACCTGCTCCACGCCGCAGGGTATTGCAAAATGCAAGAGGCCCAGCCTTCCCCCATCTCCGTGGGTATTGTCTTGGACCTTCAGGGACCGGGGTCCTGTGTTAAGGAACCCACACCCCTGGACCTATATAGCATCCTGGCATCAGTAGCGTTTAGTTCTTAGGAGAGACTAAGGCACTGGAGCCCAGAATCCAGCCCTCCTAGGAGAGGCATTATAGGCAAAACCCCACTCCAGCAGGGCCCGGGTACCGTACACCTTGGCTTTGAAGCACTTCGGACGGATCCGGCTAGCTATCCTGGGTCCCGAGACCTCCGAGGGACAGCTAGACGTGACCAACACCTAAGACACTGGCGAAAAAACTGAAGCACTCCCAGTGGGAGGGGGTTATATAGGGAGGAAACTTCCTGTGAAATTGATTACACCAGTGTCCACACCTGAAGGTACCCATATAACCCAAGTGTAATGGCTATGCGCTCTGTGTCCCGTGATGTACGATAAGGAAAACTGTATAGTGCCAAGGAGCATCAATCTATGAAGGAAAAAAATAGGAATAGGAGCACCCATACGTGGTGGGACTATGTGAAACACATTGGGGTACGTTGAATCAAAAAATATTAAAAGTTTATTGGTATAAAAGATCATAGTGAAATCATGGTAACCATAAACAATTCATGTATAGTATGTTGACGTCATGTCACAGCAGTCATGTAAATACTATGGGTTTTATTTTGTTTGAATCAACTATTAAGTACATCTATTATTGTGTTGTTACTATCTTATACCTAAGTGAATTTCTGGACCATGCTCTATCATGTATAACAATGTTGTATTTTACTACCAATTGTATTATGTGATTACCAATCATGTGATATTTTAAGTATGTGACTACCAATCATGTGCCTCTTAATCTTCTGTACTATACATGAATTGTTTATGGTTACCATGATTTCACTATGATCTTTTATACCAATAAACTTTTAATATTTTTTGATTCAACGTACCCCAATGTGTTGTTTCACATAAAGTCCCACCACGTATGGGTGCTCCTATTCCCATTTTTTCCCTTCATTAAACATTAGGGATGGAGACCTATGTACCTTTGAGTCGTGGTCTCATGCAAAGTCCCACCCCCCATATATATGGATGTATTTTATACACTCACATATATATTATTGAGCATCAATCTATATCCACAAGAATAAAAAAATAAAATAATGTACATACTTTTTTAGCTTCAACAAGCTGGTTGAGCTTTTCATAGCATTCCCCCAAGGCAACAAGCATCCGAGAGTCATTAGGTCTGAAAAATGAGAAATGAACATGTTGGTCTCTTTAGAACCTCAAAAATGCTGTTTTTCTTGTACTGGAAAAAATAAAGTGCCATTACCTGAGTTGGTGGGCACGTCTGTAATAATAGAGACAATAAAATGGCATCTTTAGGATCTCATAGGTCTGCCCCAATCCATACCAGGCTCGATAATCTCTTTTATTGACTTCAATAGCGTGTCTGCAAAACAGATATACAGAAAAGGTCTACAAAATAGAAGGCTTTATAATCTATAGCGCATTCTACAACTTACCCAACACTTTTTACTAAAACTATAGTACAAAATAGTTTTATAATACATTTAAATAGTTATTAAAGCAGAGCTCCACTCAAAAGGTGAAGCTCCCCTTGTTCGCACCCTCCCCTCTTCCACTGCTACTTTTGGCACTTTTTGCCCTCTCCCACTTCTAGGTAAGATTACCGTGGCAAACTCTGAGTGTCTGACCCCTCCTCCTCTCTCCCACTGCCTTCTGGGAAAGGCACAGGTCCCAGAAGACAGCAGGACAATTCAAAAAGCGCAGCACGACTTACACATGCGAACCAGGAAACCGGCTGCTGGTTTCCCTTAGTGAAAAAGCCGATTAAAGAACTGAACCTTCAGTAAAAAGCTCATGTTCCTTTGAGTGAGAGGTGTGAATAGCTTGTTTTGAAAAGAATGGAACTGCTGTGCATTACAGTACTTGGGCACAAAGCGCTAGTGTAAAAAGGGGGGCTAAAATCCACTGAATATATCAAGTGCATCAAAACAAAAAAAGGTGTTCAAAGTCTTACAATTGGTTTTCTTTCTAAAGTAACCATAGCCCAGAAATAAAAGCTTGCTATCTGCCAAGTAGGACCCTTGTGCTCTTTGTGGAAGCAGTGGGGTCTCTGCAGAGATCTGGCACACCTACTGCTGACTCAGTCATAGCTCTTAGCAAAGCTCACACCCCTTGCTGTAGAGCACTGGCTCTGACTCGGCATGGTAGGATTTAACTTCTGCAGGGAGACCACGGGGCCTGCTCTGCAGATTGCTTGCAAGTAACAGGCCTTTTTAATGGGCTGTAGCTGCCGCCTAATTAAAATAAGACTGTCAATATATTTTGTTTTAATGCACCTGGAATGCATATAAACGACATAAATGGAATATGTAGTTGGTCTTACACTTTTGATCAACGATCCCCTTAAAGATAAAGCTGACCATGAGCATTCTAATCCAAAATAGCATTAGGGCTGTTTAGAGGTACTCCCTTTGCAAGGAATAAATATTATAATATAAATATTGCGCATGATTGGATAATAGCACAGCTTCCCCTCCTTTAGTAATATCTAAAGCAAATGCACTTGCAGTGCACAGTATATATTTTTTTATGACTTTTTTTATGATGCACAGAATCACTGGCTGAAAACAAGGATAACTAAATGACACCTGTAGCTGCAGGCATTATTCATATGATGTCCTTGGGCTGGAAGTAGTTAAAGATAGTTTACCTTTAAAAATAAACCTGCCTATGCATGTAAGGGATGTTTGTAGAGTAAAACAAACTGTGCAGCTCTGACTAAAGATGAATAATACCCTTGCAATAGATGCAAGCCATTTACATACCTTATGATGCCTGAGTGGAATACTCCCAGAATGTTGCCAAGTGTGGCCAATCATCACTGCTCACCTTCACAATCAAATGAGCAAGCTCTTTCTCCGATTCAAACCCCCTCACATACTCTTTCTCCCCTGATGCAGTAGTTCTGAGCTCAGCATTTGAGAGCTCACTCCTGTGATGGTGAAGGATGACTAGGCCTCACTTGACAAAGTCTTGGGAGTATGCCAATCAGGTTTCATAAGGTATGTAAATGGCCTGCACCTATAGTAAGGGCTTTTTTGAACTTTAGTCAGAGTTGCATAGATGTCCCTTATCTGCATAGGCAGTGTTGTGGTAAAGATTAACTATCCCTTTAAAGTGTTAGTAAAGTCATATGTAAAAATATGCTGACAAGCAGGGATTGTATAATTGTATAGACCCTAGTGTTTTTTTCCCCATCAAATATTTTCCTTGCCTGTCAGCAGGTAATGTGATCCTGAGCTGCACAAGTGCAACTCAGATTACATTTATGGCCCGCTCTGTATGTCACTGTGATGCGACTCCCCTGTGCATACATGGGAGTGACGCCACTGCAGCCCGGCTATTCAGGCAGCTGAAGATACAAAATCTACAAGGAACACCAGGCGGAGATGACAGTGCTGCACTGGAGGGTTCCATTTGCAGGCAAGTCTTGCATAATGTGCTAATATGCTGTGCATACCAGTACATTATAAATTAAACCTCCAGGGGGGCCAGCTTTTTGATTTTTAAGAGAGATGACTTTACTACCACTTTAACTGAACAAGTTGAAGACACCAGCCAATTGGTTGCATCTGCTTCAAATTCTGGCTGCTCCAATTTTGATAAATTCCCTAGTTTATATACTGGTAACATATCTATACAGGCCCCACTGCTTACAGAACATGCATTTCTGTTGCAAGACGCTTTCATACCTATACGCTTGTATTGCTGCAGAGGTGTTCTTCATTTCCATGTATTCATGACCCATCAGTGTCCAAGCACCAAGATATCGAGGATTGAGCTTTAATGCCCTTTGAAAATACAAGGCGGCTTTCTCATGCTGGGAGCGCAAGCTATAATAATTGCCTATAAAAAAATAAAAAAATAATTTGGAATAATTGTGCTAGCTAACTGGATTTCAGTAATAGGTTTGAGACGCTTGCTCACCAATCACACAGCAGGTTTCCACACGATACTTGTCAATGTCACACAGGTTGTGTGCCAGGTAGCTCAATTCTGGTTTCAGACCCTTATGAATAAAGAATGTTACTTGAGCAGAAACATTGGAGTAAACAATAAAACATAAAACTAGAATATAGAGAGCCTTACTCTGACATACAGGAGGTTTGAAAATGTGTCCATGTTTTCTATTCTATAAGGATCCTGCTTCCGTAACTCATTGAAAATAGAGAGAGCTTTATCAATATCTGTTGGGGAAAAAAAAAAAACATATTCGTTATTAACGTAAAGATTATTTCAACCGTTGCATCTACCAAAATCTGGCCTTACCTCTAATGTTATGGTACGCAACAGCGATCTGGGAAATAATATAAGTGCTCTTAGAGAAGCCAGCATCAATAAGGCTTTGATATTTTTGTAGGGCCTCCTCAATCAGCTGCTGCTCGGTGTATATGTGTGCCAGGAAAAACTCCTTTATCCAACAATCGGGCAGAGAAAGAAACTTTAACTGCAGGAGTAAAGAACAAAGCTCAGTAAGGAATGCCAGACCTATTAACTAAAGATTGTATTCTGATCACTAGCTGTCTAACCATTTTACCCATTTTTCTTGAAGGAAGCGTAGGAGCAATGGAAAAGTAAATATGTGCTGCTAGGAAAAGGGGGCATATAAGAAAAACGTTTCCAGCATGGGTAAAGCAGAGGTTGGTTTAGGCACAGTTCACACTTTTTCTGCACTAAAAATGCATGCAGTGTTTTCCATGTATTCCAATGGCTCTAGTTCACACCATGCAGTCAGTTTCCAGTGCAGAAACTGACTGGAACCAACTGTATTGGTGCAGAAAAAACGGAACTGCATCTGGTGTGAACTGGCCCATAATATACCCTTTTCATACCTCCGATATATACTTTTCATGAGAAAGTCATGTAGGCTGTCATTGCCGACATCTCTTACCGCAGTGGTCATCAACCATGTCCTTAGGGCACACAGGCCAGGTTTGCAAGATAACTGAAATACATGACAGGTGATATAATTTGCTGCTCAGTGATTGGAGTATTCTAGTCTGCATCTCCCCAAGGTAATACATAAAACGTGGCCTGTTAGTAGGCCCTGAGGACAGGTTGATGACCACTGTCTTACTGGACATGAACGTTCTCCAGTGGTCATGCTGATGCTTTGGCTAAAATATACTTATGTTTAATTGGCATAAAAGGTAACAGAATTCCTTATTTTATAAATGATTATTATTAAGGAGCATTTACTCCAGACACAAACCGGACAACTGCCTGTGTGTGCATCTAGGATTTAATGTTGTATATGAGAATATACACCATGACTTAAAGACCAATATTTTCTGACACTACATTGCCAAAAGTATTTGGACCACCTTCCAAATTTATGGAGTTCAGAGTAAGAGGTTACTGTCACACCCCAATATAAAAAAAATCTTCAAGAATAAAGGCTGTTAAAGACACAAAGGGGTTTGGGGTGCGAACCTGCATATTGATACCCATGGTTTTGGAATGGGATGTCCAACAAAATCAAATAGGTGGGATGGTCAGTTGTATACAAACTTTTGGCCATATAGTGCATGCATATTGAGTATTCTTCTCTTTAGCCAACAGGTAGAGCTTTGGGCATTTTATGGTTTCCACTATATTCCTTTGTTGTGGAAAGGAAGTCTGTTTAAGTAGATCAATGTGTGAAACATCACATACAAGTGAATCAGGGATGATTCACTTTATGGATGGCTCAGTCCAATGTTCCAATCGGACAGAATGAGCCTGAAGGCATGCAATAGTTGTCCCTTTAGATACCCATATAGTTGCCATAATAAAGAAAGCATCCCCCTTACAGTGGAACTGCAGGGGTTAACTGCTTGTTTATGTTTGGGGGACCGTGAAAATAACTTTTACATACCCGATCATCGCTCCCCTAATTTCAGGTAGTGGACTGTTCTTCAGCATCCCCTTGTCCAAGGAGGAGCTATGGGCTCTGCATGTACTCGATATTAGAGTGCATCAAACTGCCTTCTAGCATCCTGGAGGAAGCATGCAGGAGTGGAGGATGAAATAAAAAATGTTTTTCACTTTCTAAGCGAGGAAGTCCCTCCTGCTGACGTGGAAAGGGTCAGAGACCCCAACGCGGAGTATGTGGCTGAAACTTGTTAATGATTCCCTGCCTCTATATAAAAAAAACATACTTTTGACATCCGTAAGAGGACTAAAGCGTTCCACAAAAACAGTGTCAACTTAGGGGCCCTTTCCCAGGTACGGGAAAAAAAATTGGATTTCCTCCGTCTGCAGAATCAGACCATAGCGGAGACCGATGACATCGGGTGTTAGCGGATGTTCATCCGCTGACACCTGCTATCCCATAGGGATTAATGTCCATATTTCATCCAAAAACGGATGGAAGAAATACAGACATACTGTTCGCATGTGTGAAAGGGGCCTTACTCCTCTGTTGATGTAAAATCTAGTTTATTATTGCAAACTGCCTGGATTTCCATTTAATGCTGGATTAGGAACATTATGTTATCAGTGTTGTCGTTTTTTTGTTTGTGCCTTTCGTTTTTTGTCTGTATGTCGTAAAAATGGAAAATACGCACAGGAGGATTTGACCTTTTTGCAGAGCTAAAAAGGTTTACTTTTAAGAAAAAAAAATGTATACTTAATGTAAAAAACAGATAACATGCATTAGGTTAAAAAAAAACACACACACACACACACACACACACACACACACACACACACACACACTACAGTTCCCTCTTCAACCACAAGCATTCAAAACAACGGACTTTCATGTGCTCCAAGTAATATTTTTTACCATTTCTTTGTCTGTAATTAGGTTGCAAAGCTCCAGCCATGTTCCCCAGTGCAACGGCAAGACGTGTGTCGCTTCCACAAAGACATCCAAAGCTTCTTTGACCAGGTCCAGTTTCCGCAAAACGACCCCATATCTACACACAGAAAACAACTATGATATCTTGAAGAAGAAGAATGGCTACAGGAAAGAAGGAAAGTCTTTTGACTTACAGATAAAGTCCAAATCCATCAAGTTCCCTGGCTTTGTGCTTCTTACTAAGCTCTACTCGAAGTTCACGAAGAGCCTCATTCTTCACCTGGCCTTTCTCCAGAGGACCTGGAAACAGATGGTTATATTCCGTCAGTTATTTGCTTTGTACCCCATCGAGAAAAAAAAATCCCTTCACTCTTCTCCTGGTGACACAACAAGAAGGGAGTGGAAAGATCTTTTTAGATGATTTTTTTTTTTAATCAAACACTTGTCAGAACGGATGTCCCCATTGGAAAATAAGTAGACTCAATTTAGTGGCAAAAGTAAGCAAACTAGTGCCAAATGAAAAGTAATGCAAATGTTCTAACCTTTAGAAATTGCCTATTTGCTTATATTTGTGCATTTTATTAAAAGAAGTGTGCACTTCAAAACAAACATACATACATACTTACTTACCTCCCTGCTGCAGCATTGGTCTGATGCTGCAGCTGTCCCCAAAAACATGACCGCTGATCACTCATTTCTTGATCCATTCTGACCAGGGAGTGGCGACTGTTAGTCACTGCTTTCTAAACTGCCCCTGGAGTGACAGACTGTGCAGAGGGCAGGAGCACCGAGAGGCTAAACCAGCTGCCAAACTTGGGGGGGTTCTGTGACTTCAGCCGACAGCACCCCCCTGACTGTTAGATCTGGGTTACAGGAGAGCACAAGTGCACACTTGTCATCCACAAGTGCTGGCCATACTTTTCTTTTAAAGTAACCATGTGCATAATATAAAATTATTGTAAACTGTATTGTAGCTGTCCCTGCCGGGAGAACACAGCGATTACTGCTAGCGGCTAGAATAGCCGCAATCGAGTGTCAAATCCAATATGCTCATTGTACCTTAATTGATCAACTTGGGTACATTCAGCCTCCATACACATGGTTCAAATCTCAGCTGAAACAGCCAAGATTCAAAACTGTCTATGGCCAACTATAGAAAATAAGCTGCGCAAAATAAAGTGATCATTCGAACATAATCCAGTAAAATATTTTAATGTAAAAAAATAAAATCGCACTTACAATAAGAGGATAAAAAAAAAATTAGTAGCCGGCTGGCTAACACAGCCCGTTCACTCCGGGACTCTGTATGTAGTGATGACGTGAGCACGCCGCTTCACCCTACGTCGTTTCGTCACAATTGACTTCGTCCTGGGGTACCCCAACAGCCGAGATTCTGACGTCATCACTACATACAGAGTCCCGGAGTGAACGGGCTGTTTTAGGCTACTAATTTTCACATGCAATTTTCTATCTCCTTATTGTAAGTGTGATTTTATTTTTTACATTAAAATGTTTTACTGGATTACGCTATGTGAGCCTTCTTTTCTTCCTCACTTGGCTGTAATTACATCTGACCATCTGTGAGCGGTGGGGGTCATTGGATACCAGTGAGACGATATCCTGTGACATGGCCAGCCACACGCCAACAGAAGATCTCTGGTTGGGATCTTTCCTTTCGGTAAGAGGCAGTTTGTTTGGAAGGTGGAGGATTTACTTTCTATCTCATCACTGTTCTGTGGTTCCATGTCACTATTTCACCTGCAGGAGAGCAGTCCATTTATAGCTATTGAACCACCATCTGATGCATTTTTACCTTTAAAAATAGGACTGTGATTTGCTTACCCCTTTTCATTGGGATTTATTAGAATGTGATGCAAATAGGGCAACTTATTTGTTACAGTGATCTCAACACATCAATAGCACAATGGTTTTAATTATTTATGCGATTTGTTTTTTTTGTTTGAATGATCACTTTATTTTGCGCAGCCTGTTTTCTTTACTTAGGCTTATTTTGTGCGTGTCTCACATTTAAAGTTGCAGCATTTGTCGTTTTTTGACAGCGCAGTATCACCCCAATTTTTACATATGGCCAACTATACTTTCTCACAAGTTTGCAATACACACTCTCCTCACACCAATCAAATGCTATCTTCTGCCAGCTTCTTTGCTGGTGGTGGCCCGGTCTTCTCCGTCATCTTCTTCCCCTCTTGTCTTCTTTTGATGTTGACACAACACTCTCCCCCGGTTTAATGCCGTGTGCCTGTGACGACTTATATAGGCATGGGGCGTGGTCACCGGGTGGCCACACCTCTTATGATATCACAGTCCCATCGTGCCCCGGGACTGACGCCACAAGGGGCGGGGTAGCTGGGTGACATCACCCGGTGACCACGCCTATATAAGCCCCTGCGCACCACGCACACAGCATTACAGCGGGAGAGGGTGTCGAGTCAACATCGGAAGAAGGGAAGAAGATGACGGAGAAGACCAGGCGACCGCTAGAAAAAGAGCCTAGCAAAAGGCAACGGAGAGCACGAAAAGAGGCCGGAGAAGACGGAAAAGAAGACCCCCAAAGTTCCATACCTATATAAGTCATTGCACACCGCGCACACGGCATTACAATGGGAGAGCGTGTCGAGTCAACACCGAAAGAGAAGAGGGAAGAAGACGGCGAAGAAGACCGGACCACTGCCAAAAAAGGGGCACGGCAGAAAACAGAAGGCACCGGAGAGTGAAGAAGAGGCCAGAGAAGTCAGAAAAGAAGACCCCCGAAGTCGGAAGACCATCCCGAAGTTGCCTAATAAATGTTTTTTTTTTTCTTGGCAGCTTTTTCCCCCCAGGTGAACGGGTAGGGGTACGATGTACCCCATACTCATTCACATAGGGTGGGGGGGCCAGGATCTGGGTGCCCCCGACAACCAATGGCCAGGGTTGTCGGGAAAAGGCCCTTGTCCTCATGAACATGGGGACAGGGTGCTTTGGGGTGGGGGGGGCCACAAAGCACCCACCCCTCATGTTGAGGGTATGCGGTCTGGTATGGTTCAGGAGGGGGCTCGCTCGTCCCCACCCACTTTCCTGGCTGCTTGCTCGGATAAGGGTCTGGTTTGGATTTTGGGGGGCATAGGAGTTCCCCTTAAAATCCATACCAGATTGAAGGGCTTGGTATGCTCTTGGAGGGGGAACCCATGGCTTTTTTTATTTAAAATTTGGCATGGAGTTCCCCCTTAAGATCAGCAGAGTACAAGTTGCATTGCAAAGTCGGAGAATGCAAGACGGCGTTCAGACTCTGATCCGACTTCAATGATATTCAATGGGCTGAAGTAAGATCAAAGTCGGACCAAAGTAGTGCAGGGAGCATTTTTAAATAGGGCTGACATGTGTCGGACCAGTTAAGACGGCTCCCATAGGGAAACGTTGATTTTCACAAGTCATGAGCTTCCAACGTTGGAGCGTTTGTCGCACCAGTGTGAACACTGCCTTAAAGATAGACATTCTTCAGCGAAATTGGAGTGCGCAAAATCTAATGCAGCTTCCACGTATTTTTTTTTCTCCCCCCTAGCTTAATTCAACAAGCTAAAGTTAGACACCGATTGGCAACAATGCACAGCTGCACCAGACTTTGTACTCTCCAGTTTTAGTAAATCAACCCCAATTGGCCTTTCGCAGTGCTAGTGTTGCATAAATAGTAATCTCATTTACTAAAGGCAAATTGACTGTGCACATTCCAAGTGCAGTTGCACACATTTTCCACAGAGCTTAGTGAATGTAGTAGCCCTGCTGGTTTCCATCAGTTAAATCAGATGCAAACAAAAATGCTGTTTTTTTACTTGCACCCAATTGGGAATTTTTTTTTTTTTTTTACAAAGCAACGCTTCACCACATTTACTATGCTCTGGCAAAAATGAATGCAACTGCACTTTCAAAGTGCAGCCTATTTGCCTTTGGTAAATCCACCCCAGTAGAAAGGAAAGAAAAACAAACTTAACATATAAGTAAAACCAGTAACTGATTGTCAGAGTATTGCTTTTAAAACCATTATAAAAAGGCAACGTGTATATTTTTTTCACTCAAATTCATAGATATATAATTGTTAAATTCATTAAATTTGATGGATATTTTGTGGCTGGAAACATTAAGATTTGATCACCGGCAATATTGTATGTGGTTCACAAATTAGAACATTATTGAAGCACATGCTAGGGGTGTGGGGTATGGAAAAGATTGGGAACCACTGTAATACAGCAAGATGTGTAAAGTAAAAAACAAAAAAAAAAAACACATTGCTAAATGTCCTAAATCCACACACCACTTTAGGAAAACAATTAAAATACATGCCATAAAGCACTGCCACTAACAAATTGTATAACAAAATGCTTACCCAAACTATCTACAGTTTCATCATCTTTCTTCTTCTCTCCAGACTAAAGGAAACAACAATGGTAATCATAATTAGCTGCTGTAGTTATTTACAAGACAGCCAGATATAAATTCATGTGTTTGCTAAAACTGAAAACAATAAAATGTACATTTAAAAAACGACTTTCTCTATTTAAAATAAAACTATCAACTCCCTGCATAGAAGCAATAAATAAATAAATAAATAAATACTTACCTGTCCCTATGATTTCCACCTAATTAACTCAAAATATTTTCAGTATTCAGTAAATTTTCTCTTTGTGATTACTTCCTTCGGCCCCATTGTCCTGAAGTGACACTGAGTGCAACGGGGACACCAACATCTAACCCTGCTGTAAGTGTTTGATAACGAACATTCTTCAGCACAGCTTGAGTCTTCAAAAAAGCAGAGTTTGGCAGTGTGGACAGGACAGCAGTATTCCAAATCCCAACCAGCACCCATTTTAATAACCACTGTTCCTTGGAAAACAAATTACATGTACACAGCAATGCATTTCACCAAGACATGTTCCCATTAAGATGCTTGGTACTGCACTCTGTTTAACCACTTGCTTACTGGGCTCATACACCCCCCTCCTGCCCAGGTGAAATTTCAGCTTCCGGCACTGCGTCGCTTTAACTAACAATTGCGCGGTCGTGCGACGTGGCTCCCAAACAAAATTGACGTCCTTTTTTCCCCACAAGTAGAGCTTTCTTTTGGTGGTATTTGATCGCCTGTGCAGTTTTAATTTTTTGCGCTATAAACAAAAAAAAAAAAGAGCGACAATTTTGAAAAAAAAAAAATACAATATTTTTTACTTGTTACTATAATAAATATCCCAATTAAAAAAAAAAAATAAAAAAAAAAAAAGATTTTTTTCTCAGTTTAAGGCGATACGTATTCTTCTACAAATTTTTGATAAAAAAAAAAATAAAAAAAATAAAAAAAAAAAATCGCAATAAGCGACTGGTTTGCGCAAAAGTTATAGCGCTTACAAAATAGGGGACAGAATTATTATTTTTTATTATTTTTTTTACTAGAAATGGCGGCGATCTGCGATTTTATTGGTACTGCGACGTTATGGCGGACACATCGGACACTTTTGACACATTTTTGGCGCCATTCACATTTATACTGCGATCGGTGCTATAAATATGCACTAATTACTGTATAAATGTGACTGGCATTGAAGGGGTTAACACTAGGGGGTGAGGAAGGGGTTAAATGTATCCTAGGTGTGTTCTAACTGTGGGGGGGGGGGGGGGGTAACTGTGGGGGGGTGACTGGGGGGGGGGGGGGGGGGTGATCGATCTGTGTCCCTATGTACAAGGAACACAGATCGGTCTCCTCCTCTCCAGAGACATGACGCTGTCTCTGTGTAAAAACGGCAATGAGAGATGACTAGTGAGATCATCTCTCATTCGCCGCACAGATCGCATCGCAAACGGCCACTCTGATTGGCCGTTCGCCGCGATCTGTGATTGGCTGTGTCCAAGGGACACGGCCAACACAGGGCTTCCCCGCATCGCGCACTGGAGCGCGCGCTGGGAACGCCCAAATGGGCAGCCGTCTTGATGGCATGTTGGATATTCAGACCCGCGCTGTAGCCGTCATTTGGCTATAGCGCGGGTCTGAAGTGGTTAACTGCCAAACACAAGTGCACACCCAAGACATGTTGCTTGTGGTGTTCAATAAAACCTCAAATAAATCAGATAGTGACTACACTAAAAAAAAAAAAATCTGTTCAACCTGCATGAAACTAGGTGGTTTCAGAAGGACCACGTTCACCTATCCTCATCCACTTCAGCATTAAAATTGGCACCAGTGCATTTGTGGTCATTTTTGTTTTTATGTCCTTAAAAAGGAAAAAAAAAAAAATCCACTGCATCAAAAATTTATTTTGGGACCACGGCATTTATGTACCTCAAACTTTAACTTAAAAAAAAAAAAAACACGATGATCACGTGCAGCGTTTTTTTTTAGATCATGTATCTATACAGTGTTTGACGGTGTGGAGGTTATTGATTAAAACTGGAGAGTGCTAAATCTGGTGCAACGCTGCATAGAAACCAATCAGCTTCCAGGTTTTATTGCCAAGGCTTAATTGAACAAACTGAAGTTAAAAGCCAATTGGCTACCATGCACAACTGCACCAGATTCTAAGTGTTTTAGGCCTCGTTCACACATAGCCGACTCCGTCTCAGTCCTTTCCGACGGAGTCCGCCTGTGTCTGCCAGCTCAGCGGGAGATCAGTCCGCAGATCTCCGCTGAGCCGACGGATGACAAGCTCCTCTCTGCTCACTGAGCGGGGAGGAGCTTGTCGAGTCCCGCTGTCCTCTATGGAGCGATCTGATGAAAACGGACAGCATGTCCGTTTTCATCAGATCTTTCCCGATCCGATCCGCATGGACGGATGGGGACGTGAGCCCCATACGTTTGTTTTTAGCGGATCGGATCAGGTCGGATGTCAGCGGACATGTCTCCGCTGACATCCGACGCTCCATAGGGGTGCATGGAGCGCCCGTTCAGGTCCGCCTGAAAAACTGACAGGCGGACCTGAACGGATCCATGTGTGAACGAGGCCTAAGTAAATCTACCCCAGTGTGTCACTTTATCTGATGTACCTCTGAAAGGCAAACCGTTAAAACACACGTGAGAGTCTTAAATGTCAAAGGATTTGTAATTCTGTCCAGCCACATCTGCCAAACACCACAGCCAGGAGGGCTACACCCCGTCAGGTGTTAAGATTAAGAAATAAAGTGGTGTCACTTTTTAGTTTAGTCAGCCTGCTGACTAGACAAGAAAGAAGCATACACAAGCACCAAGTCAGCAACTCTGCATGTAGCAAGAGTCCAATTACCTACAGATTCTGCCCCTCTCTCTTTCAGCTCAAATGCTGATCTGCGGTGATGAACAGGGGATGAAAAAACATTTAGGAATGTATGCTAGTATTATGTTAAAATACATGTAAACAGGAAATCTCTAGCGAATATGGTAATTTCCTTGTACAAAGGCATCTCTCCTGAGGTTGTCCTAAGAAATGCCACAAAATGTTGTTTATATATGGCTTGATTCCTCTAATACTTGACTACTATAGGGGTTACAAACTTTTTTCTAGCTTTTCTGATGGCCTAGGACACCTTAGTTCTACACTTTGATTATGTCTGTCATGTATGGTGCTTGGCTCCCTCCTAGATTTCAAGAGACATTATTTTTCCTGTGACAGTGTCCTGCCTTGCTCCTGAGCAGGTCTTGTCAACTTGCGTGGCCACTGTTTGAATGTACTGTTCTAGTTTTAAGTTGGGTTTACACCTTTGCACGATATGAGCAGGGTAAGCCAAAGAGGTTTTGTGTTGCAACACTCTTTGCTAAACTTAATAAAGAAACGTAAAAAAAAAATGTTAGAATATACAAGACACAGGAAGATAGGGATTCACCTATAACTAAATAATTTGGATGGACTGGCCTTTTAATGCTACAATCAAAAATAGACCATGTTCTTACCAAATACCTTGAGTACATGTACAGGAAGTAAGCTTTCTGACTCTTGCACCCTCGAAGGAAATAAGCAGCTCTATCATACTCTTTTAAGTCAAAATAAGACTTGGCCAATGTATAAGCATCCAGATCCTGGGCATCTTCCTGGCAAAGATAAAACATTTGTTATTTGGACTGCGGAGGACATCAAGTTTAGCATGCAGGAAAAAAATAAAAAATATGGAGTAATTTTCTATAGGAATCAGACTCCTTGTTTTATTGTCCCAGTTATTTTGCATATAATATGTAATGAAACACATAAATGTCAATTACATCTAGCATAAATACAAAAGATTAATGGAAGGCCAACCTGCGCACTTAAAGGAACACTAAAGGTTTATTAGATCAATTGATTGCTGTAAGCTAGAACTGTACCTAGTTTTTCCTTTTGACCTCCAAAATACAGTAATCCAGGTTTGAAAATGCCATTTCCTGTCTCTCCTTTACTTGCTTACCACCAGCATCTGAGTGGTTTTGCATGGTGGAAAGCAGAATGTGCTCACCCCTCCCTATGACTACCGCCCTGCGTGAAGATGCTCTCTTATCCCTCACAGGCATGGAGGCTAAACCTAATGGGAACTGTAGCAAGAATGAATGCGCACTGCAAACCAGGAAGTCAGTGAGAATAACGATTCAGGAGGTGAATAAAACAGCTCGATTTCAACAGGTATCAAACTAGTTATAATAAAAAAACCTTAGTTAGACTTACCGGTAACGGTATTTCTATGAGTCTTTCAGGACAGCACTTGGAGAGAGCGCAGCTCCACCCACTTCCCAGGAAACACTGCAGTCACTGCTATAACTTCCGCCCACCTCCACCATGGCCTCAGTTGTACACGAGCACCTCCGGCCATACTGAAATGAGATAAGCAGAACATAGCAACCAAACATGTTAGTACAACACTAATTATATATATATATATATATATATATATATATATATATATATATATATATATATATATATATATATACACACATATATCCACCAGAAGAGAGAAGGGTGGGTTATCGGTGCTGTCCTGAAAGACTCATAGAAATACCGTTACCGGTAAGTCTAACTAAGGTTTTCTCACTTCGTCTTTCAGGACAGCACTTGGAGATGATAACCGAGTACTTACTCTAGGGTGGGACCACCGCTTGCAGGACCTTCCTGCCAAAAGACTGCTCTGCCGCTGAGAGCAGATCCATCCTGTAGTGGCGAGTAAAAGTGGAAAAACTCGTCCACGTAGCTGCCTTGCAGATAAGCTCTGGTGAAGCTCCAGCCCGTTCTGCCCAGGAAGTTGCCACTGCCCTTGTAGAATGTGCCACCACCCCTGGGGGAGGTTCTATATCCCTAGCCTTATAGGCCTCGTGGATAGCCATACGGAGCCATCTGGCTAGCGTACTTTTGGAAGCACCGTACCCCCTACGT
This sequence comes from Rana kukunoris, assembly GCA_029574335.1. Classification (NCBI taxonomy): domain Eukaryota; kingdom Metazoa; phylum Chordata; class Amphibia; order Anura; family Ranidae; genus Rana; species Rana kukunoris. The sequence continues at coordinate 250,454,264 of CM056051.1, read as the reverse complement.
GCACCCGAGAACAACACAAACAGAGAATTGGATTTCCTAAATTCCCTGGTGACTTCCAGGTAGTGCATAATGCACCTTCTGACATCTAAGGTATGAAACTCTTCTTCCCTTGAACCGGAAGGAGCCGGACAAAAGGTAGGTAACACTATTTCTTGTGTCCTATGGAAGGCCGATACCACCTTAGGAAGGAACCCAGGATCTGTCCTCAACACGACTCTATCTGGGAAGATGGTCAAGAAGGGTTCCACAATAGAAAGAGCCTGTAGCTCACTAATTCTCCTAGCCGAGGTGACGGCTACTAAAAGGACCACTTTCAGGGTCCAAAATTTTAAAGATGCTTCTAACAGTGGTTCGAAAGGTCTTTTTGTCAGACCCCCCAAAACCACCGATAAGTCCCACTTGGGAAAAAACTTAAAGGGGGAAGGCCTAGCCCTGGCTAATGCCTTAAAAAATCTGATGACATAGGGATCTAGGGATAACCGTCTCTCTAGAAATACTGATAGCGCAGCAACCTGCGCTTTCAGGGTGCTGGCTGCCAGACCCTTGTCCATCCCGTCCTGTAAAAACTCCAGGACCGAAAAATTATTCATGGGGGAACAATTCTTTGAACTGCACCAGGAATTAAAGACCCTCCAGGTCTTAAAATAAATCGCCCTGGTAACTTCCTTTCTGCTACTAAGTAGCATATCCACTAACCATTTAGATAAACCCTTCCTACTCAGGATTAACTCTTCAGTAACCAGGCCGCCAGGTTGAGCCGATCCACGTTGGGATGGAGCAGAGGACCCTGGTATAACAAGTCCTTTCTGACTGGAAGTAGCTGATGAGGTTCTATTGCCAGTTTCAGCAGGGTTGAAAACCAAGGCCTTTTGGGCCAGTATGGGGCTATCAGGATAAGAGTCGTCTTTTCTACCTGAAGTTTCCGCAGAACTAACGGAATCATTTGTACTGGGGGGAAAGCATAACACAAACGGAAGGGCCAATGCTGAACTAACGCATCTAGACCCTCCGCTTGATCCAGTCTGTTGAGGGAAAAGAAAACCGGAACCTTGGCGTTGGCTTGGGACGCGAACAGATCTATCTGAGGGGTTCCCCACCTGTCTGCTATTTTCTGGAACACCTCTGAATTTAGACTCCACTCGGATTCTAGAACCCTCCTCCTGCTTAGGAAGTCTGCCAGGTGGTTTAAACTGCCCTTTAGGTGTACTGCAGACAGAGATGCCAAGTTTGTCTCTGCCCAGTAAAGCATGTGTAGGGCCAGGTTCAGGAGAACCCTGCTCCTCGTGCCCCCCTGCCTTGAGACGTAAGCTACCGCTGTAGCATTGTCCGACAGTATCTGGACATGCTGACCCTGTATTGTCTCCTGGAAGGCCCAAAGCCCCAGGCAAACGGCTTTGAGTTCCCTCCAATTGGAGGATCTCTTGGACTCTTCCCTGGACCAGGACCCCTGAGCCAACTGACCCCTGAGGTGAGCACCCCATCCCCAGGAGCTGGCATCCGTAGTTAGGACCATTGTAGCGGGGAAGGACCACACTAGACCCTGACTCAAATTTGCGTAAGTCCTCCACCACCAAAGTTTCCTTTTTACTGAAGCTGGAACCCTGATCTCATTCTCCAAGGGTTCTCAATGCGTCCAATTCTGTAGAATCGCCTGCTGGAGACTCCTTGAATGCAGGCGGGCCCACTGAACCGCAGGAATGGAGGATGTGAGTAGTCCCAGGGTGGACATAGCTGCAAGAACTGAAACTGACAGGTTCGTCTGCACGGCCTTCACTGCTGCCTGAACCTTGATTATTTTCTCCTCTGGTAGAAATAACTTCTCCTGGATGGAGTCTATGGTGTACCCCAAAAAGACTATGGCCTGAGAGGGGACTAGATTTGACTTCTCTCTGTTCATAATCCAACCTAGGCCCTCCAAAGGGGCCTGAGTCCTCCACAGGTCTTTGAGAAGCTGATCTTCTGTCTTGGCGAACAACAGGAGGTCGTCCAAGTATGGAATTACCGAAACTCCTTCCAGCCTTAGAGGTGCCAAGGCCTCCGCCACCACCTTCGAAAAGATCCTCGGAGAGGAGGAGAGACCAAACAGCAGGGCCCTGAACTGAAAGTGTTTGACCTCGCTTCCTGTCCTGATTGCTAGACGCAGGAAACGCTGAGAAGAGGCTCTTATCGGGACGTGAAGATAAGCATCCCTTAGGTCTATCGAAGCCAGAAAGCAAACCGCTGGAAGAAGCCTTCTGACCGAGTAGATGGTATCCATCCGGAAACCTCTTGTACTTGATTGACCGATTCAGGAATTTTAAGTTCAGAATCAACGAAATTTTCCTTCCCGGCCTTTTTACTAGAAACACATGGGAGTAGCAACCCGTCCCCTGCTCTTGTTGGGGTACCGGGGTGATCACCCTCTGCTGGAGAAATTCCTCTAACAGTGACAACATTGCCCTGGATTTCTCCTGATCCCTGGGCAGCTGAGTCGCGTAGAAACGCGACGGTGGTTTCTCCGAGAACTCCAGCGCGTAGCCCTCTGCAATAACCTTGAGGGAGTATGCACTGGAAGTCGTCTCTGCCCACTGTGGAAGAATGACTGAAGCCGTCCTCCCACAGACGGGCGACCGTCACTGGGGTTTAGCGGGCTGGCTAGGGGAGCGAAACACCCCGGGTCTCCCTCTACCCCTCTGAGGCCGCCAGGACCTTCCACCCTGACCTTTTTGTGCCTCTTTAGGATCTTGGGGCTGGAAAAAAGGACGAAAATTTTTCCTGGTCCGCGGTACTACCTTCTTTAAGGGGAAGGCTTTTTTCCTATCCGCCGTCCTATCCAGAACAGTGTCCAGACCGGCGCCAAATACCAGATCTCCATCGAAGGGCAGGCCACATAACTTAGCCTTCGAAGCCGTGTCCCCAGTCCAGGTTTTGACCCAGAGAGCCCTCCTGGCCGAATTCACTAGGGCCGAGGAACGGGCTGATATTCTCACTGACTCGGCTGAGGCATCCGCCATGTAGCCTACTGCCTTCAGAAGAATCGGGAAGGACTCTAGCAACTCTCTGCGTGAGGTCCCGGACTCAATGTGACCCTTCAGCTGTTCCAACCAATGCTCAAGGTTCCTGGCCACTACTGTGGATGCCATAGCTGGTTTGAGGTTGGCCAGGGAAGCATCCCAAGCCTTCTTTAAGAGCGCCTCTGCTCTTTTATCTAGGGGATCCTTTAAGGTGCCCGTATCCTCAAAGGCCAAGTCCGTATTTCGGGATACCTTTGAAAATGCAGCATCCAGCTTAGGTTTCTTATTCCATACCTGCGCTGGATCCTCATCAAAAGGAAATCTCCTCTTAAGTGACCGGGAAAAGAAAGGAGCCCTCTCTGGGTCTTTCCACTCCCTTTTAACCGCATCCGACAATACTCTATGTTCTGGAAAGGTTCGATGCTTGACTTCGTCTAAACCCTGGTACATCTTGTCATGCAGAGATAAATGTGTCTTATCCACCTTAATGTTTAAGGTGGAATGAATAGTTTTCAGCAAGTCATCCACCTCTTCTAAGGACAACTTGTAACGTGAAGAAGAAGATTCTCCTGTATCTTCCTCTTCCGCCTCTGACCCTGAGACTAGGCTGCTAGGTTCTTCCTCCTCGGACTCACTACCTGCCCCTCTATAATCCAAGGGTGCACTAGTGGAGGCCTTAGCTGCTGACCCTGACGCCGCCCCTCTGTCCAAGTAGGAGCGGAACGACTGAAAGGTCTCTTCTAGCTCCTTCCGAAAGGAAGAGAGCATCTCTTTGGGTTGTTGGGAGGCTGCACTAGTACAGGCTTCCCCTTTGACTATGTTCGCGATGCATGCCTTGCATAACGGCTTAGTCCAAGACCCTTTAAGGGTTGTTTTGCAAGTAGCACACCGTTTCTTAGGAGGGGGCACTGCAATTTTTAGCTTTTCTTTATCTTTCTGAAAAACACAAAAGACAACAACCCCATGTTTAACTTTTTGTGTCTCAGACCCAAACCACCACCACCACAAAACAGCCAGTGAACAAAAACACACCAGGTCCCATCACCGCTGTACCAAAACAAACAACACTCTCCCAGGGACGTGACTAGGGTGAGTGAGGCAGGCTCCTCTCCCAAAGGGGCAGTAGGAGGGACATAACAAGGAACCAGGTAGACTTAAACCGCTGTTTTCCTACCTGGGCCGGGCTGGTGCATGTGGCTCCTGCTCCCGCCACCTCCGCTGCGTCTTCTGGCTCCATTTTCCCAGAACGCGGCAATCGTTTGTGCGCCTCCTTTTGAAAGTCCCGGTTAACCCCACCGCTGTGGGAACCGGAAATTGCACCGCCGAGGCTGCCCCTCCCTTCTGCGTTCCAGCGGCCGGAACCGGAAGCCGCCACACGCCGCCGGAAGTCCCGCCTCCACCGGAAATGACGTCGCCCGCCCTCCGTACCGGGACATCGCAGACCCCAGGAGACCGGCATCTAACCGCCCCAAAAACGGCCTGTAATGCCCAGCCTATTGGTGCGGAACCTCCGGCAGCCTTTACCCTCGCCGGGCTCGAGAAGAGGGGAGCACCGAAACATCCCCCACGCGTCAGGGGGGAGGTTGCGTCTGCTTCCTGAAAAAACAACTGATCTCAGGTATGCTCTTCCATCCATCTCCCCCTGGAGAGAGTCCAGCATCCCCCTGGTTCCCTGCAGCGCTTCCACCATGGCCGGAGGAAACACTACAACTGAGGCCATGATGGAGGTGGGCGGAAGTTATAGAAGTGACTGCAGTGTTTCCTGGGAAGTGGGTGGAGCTGCGCTCTCTCCAAGTGCTGTCCTGAAAGACGAAGTGAGAAACATTACTTTTTACTTTATCAGCTACTGTCAGACTTTAATTTAAGAGGAAAATATTTTTGTTTTACAACCCATTTAAGCTGGCCATAGACGGTTCAAACCGGTGGAGACTCAAACTACACATAGGTAGGCTGAATATACCAAAGTTGATCAACCTATCAACTTGGGAACAACCAGCTTGTTGGATTTTTCATGCGATGATTGCCAGCGGCTATTAATCACAGAGTGTTCTCCTGGCTGGCACTCCCCCTCCGCCAGGAGAACACAATGGCTTTGCGGGAGGGATTTCCCCATCACACCGAGTGTGTTGATTGGGAAATCAAGCAATTTTATTCTAATAGTCTATGGGTGGATTTAGGTTAGAAGAGCATGGAGAAAGAAAAAAAAAATGCTCCGTTTAACCAAAAAGCAGTGATCTGTAAAGCCTAGGCTGTAGAAATATAAAATGTTTAAAGCTAGGATCTAAATATATTCCTCAATACTTACAATGGATATAAATCTACTTTTCTGGTGCCTTCATGGCAGCATACGCATGGCATATGCTGCCATGGATAGGCACCAAGAAAGGAAAATGATGGAAAGGGAAGTATACAATTTTCCTGGTGCCTTCACAGCAGCATATGTCATGGATAGGCACCAGAAAAAGGAAATATGAAAAGGCAAGTATTCCATTTTTCATTTTGTGTGCACCAAATATCTTTACAAACTCAGTTGTTACTTTTAAAAAGTAGTGGCGACATCACCACTGTGCTGCACATATGTAGTGCGAACAGCAGAGCTGTGGGAGGGACTTTGCAATAGGGGTGCACCGAATGGAAATTTTGGTGCTGAAATCATAGAGTAAGCATCTAGAGAGGTTAAGTGCTTACTATGAGTAAGCATCTAACCATGATGTGAAATGCGTTAGCTAGTTTTTGTCCCTGTATGTCCACTTTTGGCTTCAGCTACGCTTGCACAAGTTTTGGATGATTTTTGCATTGCATTGTCTGGATTTAATTTTTTGTCATTTTCGCAATAAACTCGCTTTCACAGAGTGCGGCAGGCCAGAATGGTTTATTTGCATCACTTCTGGAGTCTCTTAAACACATTGCCAATAGTATTAGCAACATTTCCATTTGGTGCACCTCTAGCAGACATGATACAGGAGATGGTTAGAGACTGCAGCCTCTCCAGTGCACATCATATGCAGTCTCACCAGTGCCCATCATATGAAGCCTGACTGTGCCTGAATAAGAGCGGCAATCCCTGTGTGAGCTGGATTTGAATTGCCTGGGCCACAGTAACAATGTCCTGCCTCCTGTGATCAAGTCACACTGATTCAATGTCTCGGCATTGAATCAGTGTGTTGCCTGGAGGAAGAAGGGAGGAGGGGGACTGGGCACACCAGGTTGACACTCGAGGCGGACCTCGCCCCCTTTCGGCCGAATGAATAAGACACAGTTTTCGGCCAATCATTTTCAGCAGCCATAGTTTTTGGTGCACCTCTACTATGCAGGATTCACCCACTATAGGCTGCCTGTAAAAACTACTGGAGGGGGTGAATATATGACCAGTCATTTTGCACAAGACGAGGGATCAACAGTGAACAGTCTTTATTATAGGAAGCTCCTACACAGAGATAAAGTTTGACACTGGATTACAGCACAGATCTGAAGTAAATACTAGGGTTGTCCCGATACCGAGTACTCCCGCAAATACCCCCGATACCTAAATAGAATACCCCTCCCCCCGCCGCAAACCGCCGCGTTAATCCCTGTGCAATACAGCGCGCATTACAAGCTTTCGTTTTAATACTTGTAATGCCCGCCTCGCCATGTATAGACACTCCCCTTCTCGGGATTAGACGGATCTGTCCAATCCCGAGCAAGGGGGAGTGTCTACGCATAGACACTCCCCCTTGCTCGGGATTGGACGGATCCATCCAATCCCAAGAAGGGGAGTGTCTATACATGGCGAGGCGCGCATTACAAGTATACAAACGAAAGCTTGTAATGCGCGCTGTATTGCACGTGGATTAACACCGCAGCAGCTACTACAGGTATGGGGGACAGGACATGGCTGCAATATGTGGGGGACAGGACATGGCTGAAATATGTGGGGGACATGCATGGCTGCAATATGTGGGGGACATGCATGGCTGCAATATGTGGGGGACATGCATGGCTGCAATATGTGGGGGGGGGGGGGGGGGACACATTTAAAAAAAGTATCGGTACCTGTACTCGGTCCTAAAAAAGTGGTATCGGGACAACCCTAGTAAATACACAAAGCACACCAAGATGCAAGCAATAATACATGTCTGATATTTGCACAACCCAGAAATCAGCTTTAAAAAAGAGAAAATATATAAGCTAGGTACCCTGAATGCAAACTCTACATACATGGGTTGGTTATTAGTCGATTTGTATCCTACTTTGCACACCTTGCCCAATCAGCTTTCTCAAAAGTAAGTGGGCAGGAAAAGTACTAAGCGTTTTCTGCTTCCAATGTACCACAAGGGACCTTTCTTAGCAAAAATAAGTTGGTACATTATAAGATGAAGAAGTGTAAATACTCAAAACTTACCTCAGTAAGTGCAGGTGTTGGTGGTAGCTCATTTAAAGGAATGGATTCCAATGAGAATGCAAGTTCAGACGCCCTGCAAAAGCCAAAAAAAAAAAAAACCTGTGATACCTTTTTAACCACTTGCCTACTGTGCACCTACACCCCCTTCCTGCCCAGACAAAATTTAAGCTTCCGGCATTGCGTCGCTTTAACTGACAATTGTGCGGTCGTGCGACGTGGCTCCCAAACAAAATTGGCGTCCTTTTTTTCCCACAAATAGAGCTTTCTTTTGGTGGTATTTGATCACCTCTGCGGTTTTTATTTTTTGCGCTATAAACAAAAATAGAGCGTCAATTTTAAAAAAAATACAATATTTTTTACTTTTTGCTGTAATAAATATCCCCAAAAAATATATAAAAAAAATATTTTTTCCCTCAGTTTAGGCCAATACGTATTCTTCTACATATTTTTGGTAAAAAAAAAAATGCAATAAGCGTTTATCGATTGGTTTGCGCAAAATTTATAGTGTTTACAAAATAGGGGATAGTTTATGGCATTTTTTTTTTTTTTTTTTTTTTACTATTAATGGCGGCGATCTGCGATTTTTTTATTGGGACTGCGACGTTATGGCGGACACTTTTCTGACATTTTTGGGACCATTTACATTTATACAGTGAACAATGCTATAAATATGCATTTATTACGGTATAAATGTGACTGGCAGTGAAGGGGTTAACCACTAGGGGGCAGGGAAGGGGTTAAATGTGTGTCCTATGAGCGTTCTAACTGTGGGGGGAGGGGGGGTGACTGGGGGAGGTGACCGATTGTGTCCCTATGTACAAGGGACACAGCAACGGTCTCCTCTCTCCCTGACAGGACGTGGAGCTCTGTGTTTACACACAGAGCTCCACGTCCCCGCTCAGTTACTGAGCAATCGCGTGTGCCCGGCGGCGATCGTTGCCGCCGGGCACTCGCACGGGATCCCAGCAGAGCGGCGGGTGCGCGCCCACGGCTTTAAAAGGACATCACGTCATATGACGTGATGTCAGGATAATGGAGTCCTCCGCCCGCCGTCATTTGACGGTGGGCAGAGGACAAGTGGTTAAACAAATCATATGAATTTGTCATTTTACTTCCTCTGCAGGTTAGCCTGGTCTGATCTTTTGGATTAAATAACAGCACTATGGAAAAGCTGCAACCAAGTACAAATGAAGTTACCTTTAATATACTTGATTGAGTTTTTTTAACCACCTGCCTTCCTGCCCAGGACAATTTTTAGCACCGTCACACTTTGAATGACAACTGTGCAGTCATGCAACACTGTACCCAAATTACATTTTCATAATCGATTCTGGTGGTTTTTAATCACCACTGTTTTTCTTGCCAAACAAACCTTTATTTCTGTTCTAAAACGTTATTTTTCTTCACCGATGTGTGGTGATGAACCTGCCCTAATGAGGCAGCACTGTCACAGAATAGTTGATTATCTGCGTTCCTTTCCTTACACTGACAGCTCTGAGGAAAGAAAACACTGCCAACAAGCATTTGTTTACATGGGATTAGCTGTGATTGGATACAGCCGATCACATGGTAAAGAGCCACTGTGACTGACCCTTTACCTCGATCTGTGATCAGCCAAGATCACAGAACATTCGGGGGGGGGGGGGGGGTAGGATGCCCTATCAGAACTGGACGACCACGCTGTGGCTGTCTTTCAGCTATAGTGTGGTTGCCAAGAGGGAGGCAGATGCGGATGGCTGACAAAAACACAGGCGCCAGAGTGCAATTTTTCGAGCCCTGCCTTACGCCGTCCAAAATTAATGAACACATTTTTGATATAGAAATGTCAAAGGAAAAAAAAAATCCTTAAGCCACACATAATGACACAGACCCATGTGCATGGGGTGAGAGCCAGGCCACGCTCCCAACATGATTAAGCTCTAGGGGCGGAGCGAAAACATGTTGGGGGTGTGGCCTGGCTGGAGTTCAGGCTGAGGCTGCCATTTATCTCACTCCATGCACATGTCTGCTTCATGATGTGTGGCTTATGGACCTTTTCTTTTGACATTGCTGCAGCCTGGAGCCAATACAAGCTCCCTGTCCTTGCCTGCACTCACAGCTGTCTAGTTGGACTACATCTCTACCTGAGCGGCCCTAAATTTTGCCTTTTTGAGTCACATTTTTTATATACTCAGTTTGCTGCAAAATACCTATTCACAAAGCCAAATTAGTTGTGGTGTGGACCCAACATCTGCGCCAAATCATGTACATGTAGGTTGTTTAGTATTTACGGGTAGGAGGCAAATGCCCGCCACCCTGGCTGTGCTGTCATTCACTACAGCACAAGCGATCAGCAGGTCCCGGGCCCTGAAGACTGCTCTATCAGTGGTGCGGCTGGTGAAAAGAGAGATGACTCTCACTGCCCACCCTGCTGCTCTGTCCTATCAGCAGGGCTGCTAAGGCTGCTCTTGACAGAGCTGCAGCCACAAGTTGTATCCGGGTGGCAGGCGACAAGCTGCATCCGGGTGGCAGGCGACAAGCTGCATCCGGGTGGCAGGCGACAAGCTGCATCCGGGTGGCAGGCGACAAGCTGCATCCGGGTGGCAGGCGACAAGCTGCATCCGGGTGGCAGGCGACACTGGCAAGTGATACTCTGGCAGGCGACGGAGACATGCTGCATCTGGGTGGCAGCAGACGGTGGCAAGTGACATGCTCAGAGCTCCCACTGATTCTGCATTATGGTGAGTTAAGCTATTTCATATTACAATGTAATAATAGAAATAATGCTCTTTAATCATCCCGACACCATATCAACCATGGCGTGATGATGATTGAAGCGCCAACACCAGCCAACGCCCCAACAAATCACCGTGGCACGGGTTAGTTTGGGTGCAGCCTTCCATTACCAGTTAACGTAGCGCATCGCTAAATAGCCTGGGCATAAAACCTTCCGCAGTTCAGGTAGTTAAAGAATGTCACCCTCCCAATAAAAGTCTGTTTACATTTTGGATCAGCGGATCCAGCATTGCTCTGTATCCTCTCACAATGCTGTACTACCACATTTCCCATCCCACGCTGCCATCTTCCTTCTTACACCATAGGGAGCTGACTGTCTGGCCCAATCTCACCCATGTGCACATAGAGATCTGCAACTGCCTATGTTTACATGAATGTAGGGGGGAGTAATGCCCAATGCCTCCTCCTGGGATATGTGATGCTGGTATTCCAGGAGGCTGCAGGAAGAAAGTAAAGTAAGAAAAAAATAAGTAAATAAAAGAAAAAAAAATGTTTTTTTTTTTACATTTATTTTAAAAAGCGGAGCCAGGGGGTGTTGAAGGCTGCCAAGTGCTGTGTGTGAGTGCAGTGTGCTTTCCAGGCACTCCTCCATAGAGCTGACACACATCATATCACACTCTCACCATTTCACGCTGTGTAGGAGGCCCCGCTCCCGGCACAACCAGCTCACGCTCAGCAGCTGCTTCTTAATTTCCCGGAGATCGGAGAACAGAACACTCGTCGCCGCCATGTTTCCCAACCAGCGTCACCGATTGTGGCTTGACATCTTCCAATCAGGAGCCAGCTTACTGCTTCCGCAGTACCAATGTGCATGCCACGGTCTCGATACAGAACCGCCCTAGGAGAGCTCTGATAGGTTGAGGGGCGCCGTCACGTGACTGAGCGCGAATTATAACTGCGCGCTGTGGTTGGCTTGTTACTTGTGTGGAGTGTATTGTGGAAGTAATCGTATTCGCAGGTCCATATTCTGTGTATGTGTAGCGCTTCGGGTTGGAGGTTTGGCATGGAACCAAGCAGCTAGTATAAGGACACGTTATTTCCCGCCTTCATGGTTTCTCATGACTTGTTTCCTTCCTTTTCCTCAGATATATTGGGGCTATACTGTGTTATCACTTCATGGTTTTGTCTTCTTTCCTAGTGCATTTCCTCCATAGTGTATTGGCAGATAGGGACGTGTGTGGACTTTAAAAAGGGGGACAAGAAATAATGGCATGCACATTTTTCACAAGGTTAAAAACCCTTATGCCGCATACACACGGTCGGAATTTCTGATGGAAAAAGTAAGATGGGAGCTATTTATCGGATGTTCCGACCGTGTATTTGCCCCTTCAGACTTTTTCAGTTGGAAATGATAACGGACTTAGAGAACATGTTCACTATTATTCAGACGAAAAAAATTCTATCGGAAAATCCATTCGTCTGTATGGAATTCCGACAGGAAGAAACTACGTATGCTTGGAAGCATTGAACTTCATGTTTTCTCGGCTCGTTGTAGTGTTGTATGTCACCGCGTTCTTGACGGTTGGAATTTGGTGTGTATGCAAGACGGCTTGAGTGGAATTTCGTCTGGAAAAAACATCCGAGTTTATTCCGATGGGAAAACCGGTCATGTGTACAGGGCATAAGAGCTCATTCACACCAGCCTTTGCAATGCAGCAGGTCATGTGCGCTGCTTGGGATCAGCATAGTGATAAAGAGTTGAGCTCGATGTATCACACTTTTTTTTTCTTTTTGGACAAACTGTATTGAAATGTCACACAGACATCTCATAAAGTTCAGTTACCAGCTGTGCCGTAAGAGGCAGTAGATTGCCTTGCGCTGTGCATGCATCCCTTTATTTCAGTGCACTGTGCCCGCACATTACCGTAACACAGTGGTATGAACATTATCATACAGCATTTATATAATACCTACAGTGTACACAGTGCTTTACAACTTGAGAGTAGACAATACAAATACAATACACTTTAACCACTTGCCGACCGAGCCATAGCCGAATGACGGCTACAGTGTGGTCGGATAATTCTGTAAGGGTCATAGGTGTGCGCAGCCTATAGCATTAGGGTGTGCACCCTAAAGCTCTAACACATATGCGTTTGACATATTTACTGGCCTCTTCCCTGCTCTGCATCCTGAAGCAATGGGAGGAAGAGAGAGCAAGGGAGCACATGGGGGACCCAGGAAACAGAAGGAAGAGGAACAGGGAAAGGAGGGGCGGCATATATTTGTATCGATCCCCTATATTTTCCTCCTGTGGCAGCTGAATGTTGTCAAAGGGGAGAGGAGGAGAAGCCTACTTTCAGCTGCTGCAGGAGGAAAATACAGATCGATTCCACTAAACTCCACCCCCGCCACCTCTCCTGTCCAGGTTATGAAGGTCAGCAAGGAAGGATTGTGGTTTACTTGTCACCTTCCCACCACTGACAGGTTGCCAACCCCAGGATTAGGGTGTGCCCAGGCACACCTGGCACACCCCTTGCGCACGCCTATGGTAAGGGTGTACAATGACATCCTTCCAGAATCGCCATGGTTCGTCAACGATCCGGGTCAAGGGTCATTGACAGTGGTGTTTGCTTTACAAAATGGGGTAATTTTTTGAGGCGTTTCCAATCAAAAGTGTAATAGATTGTTAGAGCCAGTTCACACTGGGGCGACCTGCGATCTGACTTCAGGTCACCTCAAGTCGCGCTGTACAGAAAAGCAATGGATGTGAATGCTTTTCATCTCGAAGGCACCTCGTCTGGGTAAATGATTAGTTAATTAGCTCATGTTAATTTATGTTCTGGTTACCTCGTCTAACTGTATATAAGGCTGTATTCTTGGTTCTATTAAACACTCCATGTTTAGCACACAACAAGTCTTGTCTAATTGTGTGTTGAGGGCAGCTGGAATATCTGATATCTATATCCAGACTGATAGGAAGTGGTATATGACGGAAGCACTCGGAGTGTGGGATGTTCCGTTACACACCCCAAATCCTGCACCTTGAGACCTAAGATCAGCCCCAGTTTTTGCACCTTTACACCTCATATTCACCCCACTTCCTGCATCCTTATACCTCAAAATCACCCCAAATTCTGTACCTTCACACCTCAATTCACCCCATTTCTTGCACCTTCAGACCCCAGATCGACCCAGTTCCTGTACCTTCATTACTTAGATTAGCCCCAATTCTTGTACCTTCACACCTCATATTGGCCCCAATTCCTGCATCTTTACAGCTCGCATCAGCCCCAGTTCCTGCACCTTTACACCTCGTATCAACCCTAATTCCTTTATCTTTGCACTTCATATCAGCCCCAATTTGTTAAGGAAGAACAGGCAAATATGCCAATGCCCAATATGGCCACGCTAATCGCACATGCACATTAGCAAACGGATCACAATGATGAATCTTTATATGCGACAGCGAATCAGCATACACAAAGTGTAATAATTGCCAGTGTTCACTGGCCTATATAAGGACACTAGTGCCAGTGTTCACTGGCCTATATAAGGGCACTAGTGGCTATCATTTTTGCTGGATTATCATCAGCTTTGTATCCTGTGTTCCTGTTCCTTGTGCGACTGCATGATTACCCATTATGAATCCAGCGTACCCCTGACTAGGGATGAGCTTCGAGTTCGAGTCAAACTCATGGTCGACTCGAACATTGCCGAACAACAAACAATTTGGGGTGTTCGCGGCAAATTCGAAAAGCCGCGGAACACCCTGTTAAACTCTATGGGAGAAATCTAAAGTGCTAATTTTACAGGCTAATATGCAAGTTATTGTCCTAAAAAGTGTTTGGGGACCTGGGTCCTGTCCCAGGGGACATGTATCAATGCAAAAGTTTTAAAACGGAAGTTTTTTTGGGAGCAGTGAATTTAATAATGCTAGAAGTGAAACAATAAAAGTGAAATATTACTTTAAATTTCGTACCTGGGGGGGGGGGGGTGCTGTAAAGTTAGCATGTGAAATATTGCATGTTTCCCGTACTTAGAACTGTCTCTGCACAAAGTGTCATTTCTGAAAGGAAAAAAAAGGCATTTAAAACCGGATTTGCGGCTATAATGAATTGTCGGCTCCGGCAATTCAAAGAGAATTCATTCATAAAAAAAAAAAGTGTGGGGGTCCCCCCAAATTTAATTACCAGGCCCTTCAGGTCTGGTATGGATATTAAGAGGAACCCTGCCGTCAATTAAAAAAAAAAAATGACGTGGGGTTCCCCCCAAATATCCATTCCAGACCCTTCAGGTCTGATGTGGATTTTAAGGGGAACGCCACCACGCCATTTTTTTTTATTTGGGGTGGAGTTCCCCCAAAAATCCACACCAGACTCCTTATCTGAGCACGTTAACCTGGCCGGCCGCAGAAAAGAGGGGGGACAGAGTGCGGCCCCCCCTCTCCTGAACCGTACCAGGCCATATTGATGGGGACAAGGGCCTCATCCCCACAACCCTTGGACGGTGGTTGTGGGGGTCTGCAGGCGGGGGCTTATCCGAATCTGAAAGTACCCCTACCATTTCAAGAAGGAAGTGTAAATAGTTGTAAAAAAACACACACAGACACTGTAGAAAACCGTCCTTTATTAATTAAAAAAAATCCAGTGGTGGTAATCCACTCGGTCCCAGCTCCCTGCTCCAACATTGTCTGTATCCAGCGATGGGTGATCTCCGGTCCAGCGATGAGAAGATCATCCAGGATCCAGATCAGTATCGCCGGCCTTCTCTCTCTGTCGGACTCCGCCCGGCGAATGATCGGCTGGAGCTTTGACATTTCTTATATTTGTGAGGCGGGGCCACCGTCACGTGACCCAGTCCCCCTCTGAAGCAGCCTCTGCTACGTCACTGAGGAAGTCCAGGCTTTCCCTTTGCGTCAGAGGGGGACGGGGTCAAGTGACGGTGGCCACGCCTCACAAATATAAGAAATGCCAAAGCTCCGGCCGCGTCATTCGCTGGGTGGTGTTCAGCAGAGAGAGAAGGCCGGCGATGCTGCTCTGGATCCCGGACGATCCTCTCATCACTGGACCAGAGAGGAGATCACCCGTCGCTGGATACAGACAACGTTGGAGCAGGGACACGGGACCGAGTGAATTACCACCGCTGGATTTTTTCCTTCTTTTTTTATTAATAAAGGACTTTTTTTTCTATGGTGTGTGTTTTTTACAACTATTTACACTTCCTTTGTGAAATGGTAGGGGTACAATGTACCCCATTATCAATTCACATAGGGGGGCAGGATCTGGGGGTCCCCTTTGTTAAAGGGGTCTTCCAGATTCTGATAAGCCCCCCGCCCGCAGACCCCCACAACCACCGGGCAAGGGTTGTGGGGATGAGGCCCTTGTCCCCATCAACATGGGGACATCCTCCCCATGTTGAGGGCATGTGGCCTGGTGCGGTTCAGGAGAGGGGGGGGGGCAAACTCTGTCCCCCCGTCTTTTCTGTGGCCGGCCAGGTTAACGTGCTCGGAGAAGGGGTCTGGTGTGGATTTTTGGGGGAACTCCACGCCATTTAAAAAAAAAAAATTGGGTGGAGTTCCCCTTAAAATCCACACCAGACCTGAAGGGTCTGGAATGGATATTTGGGGGGAACCCCACATAATTTTTTTTTTATTATTGATGGTGGGGTTCCCCTTAATATCCATACCAGACCTTAAGGGCCTGGTAATTGAATTTGGGGGGACCCCCACTTTTTTTTTTTTTTTTTTTTATGAATGAATTCTCTCTGAATTGCCGGAACCGACAATTCATTATAGCCGCGAGTCCGGTTTAAAATGCCTTTTTTTTCCTTCCAGAAATGACACTTTGTGCAGGGACAGTTCTATGTACGGGAAGCATGTGATATTTCACATGCTAACTTTACGACCCCCCTAGGCACGAAATTTAAAGTAATATTTAACTTTTATTGTTTCACTTTTAGCATTACTAAATTCACTGCTCCTGAAAAAACGGCAGTTTTTAAAACTTTTTTTGCATTGATACATGTCCCCTGGGACAGGACCCGGGTCCCCAAACACTTTTTAGGACACTAACTTGCATATTAGCCTTTAATATTAGCACTTTAGATTTCAAATGTTCGAGTCCCATAGACTTTAACGGGGTTCTAAAGTTCACACAAACATTTGGTGTGTTCGCAAGTTCTGGTACGAACCGAACAGGGGGGTGTTCGGCAGTGGCGTCTCCAGCTTTCATATTTAGGGGGGGCACATGGGGGGACAGGGACAAAAGTAGGGGGGCCAACTATAAAATGCAATATATATATATATATATATGTATATATATATATATATATATATCTCCTGGGGCCCTTTACTACGATCCCACAACGGGCCCTTTTACATGTTCTGCAGTGAGCTCCCTTCCTACTATACTGGGGCCCCCCAGGGTGGCAGAAAACAAGAGATATATGTCACCAGCACACTGCCTAAGAGCTAAGATCAGCCATAGACAGTTTAAATCTCAGCTGGTTCAGCAGGAACTGGCTGAGATTTGAACCATTAATGAGCAGATTCTCTTATGATTATTACTAGTGGTTGCTGTATAGCCACTAGTGAGAATCACTGTTTGTCGGGAGAATACAATTGCTGGGCAGGAGGGATATTCCCGTCAGCACTGTCTGTGTTGATGGGGGAATCATGCAAGTTTCTTTCCTGCAATCTGTGGATGTAGGAAAGAAATTTGCACTGTATATTACCTGCCTAACTAAAAGTGAAAGTGTAACAGAATGGCCCGTGACACTCAGAGACTTTTGAAGGATGGGGGGTCCTCGAGTGCCAGCATCACTAATGACTCTTGGGTCTAGGGTCATCCTGTGCCCCTTTTGGGCATAGGGTGACTGAGAAATTATAATGATAAATTACATGGGATGGGACATTACTGATTACTAATTCATGTTTTGCAGGATATCTTTAAATATTACAAGTTGTTAAAGTCTGACTCCGACAGGTCAATAGAGTGTTTTCATTCAATGTGGGGACACATGCTTTTGAGGTGTTAATGGAGTCTACTCCTAGACATTCCATTGTGTGATGCTAATACTGTTTTGTATCCATTGTGCTAATTAGGTCTGCTCCTAAGACCTGTTTATTGCGTATGCTAATGACACTGTTAAGATGTGGAATGTGACTTGTCAAGCTGTAGTAATTAACCCCTCTAAATGCGGAGCCAGACCGTCTGGGTAATGAGTAGTAATTAACTCATCGGAATGTCATTATCATAAAGAATGTGTATGAAGCCCCCCATTGTGTGATGTGTGGCTGGAGTGTGTCTTTGTCCCTGTGATTAACTGTAACATGCTTGTACTGTATATAAGAAAGCTAAGTTACCATTAAAGGATTCATTCATTCATTTTGGAACCAGTACCAGAGCTTGTGTTGTCTCGGTTATTCTGGGAAATGAAATGGGTCGTGTCTGATGTCTGTCGGATAAGCTGTCGTGTGGCGATGGAATGGAATATCGTAAACGGTGGTGACCGTTACAGAAAGTAAATTGTGAATGTCTTGAAAGAACAGGAGAGGGGAGGGAGACAGATGGGGGAGAGAAGGGATGGCGATAATGCAGTTCAGTGATTACAGTGTACTGCAGTCTGCAGTGCACACACTTATCCACGGTCCAGGCTAAAATCTCAGGCATCATTCACACACATGCTGCTGATTTTCATATTTCCTGAACACACATCCCCTCTCTTCAGATACAGCACACCGAGATAGTGTGGGCGGGACTGAAAAGAGGAGGAGGAGCTGTATTGCTCCCTGCTCGTATGTGAGGAGAGTGGGGGGGAGGTGGCTGGACTCGCTGTAAAAGAGTGTCATAGACTGACACTCGGCTCAGCTTGCAGTCACCACTCTCGGAATTTATAGGCTGGTTCTCCTGTCCTAAGGACGGGATAAATCAGTCTGTTTTTTCAGTAACTGAGATAAAGGCTTGGGCCCCCCCTCCCCCACAGTGCTCATGGAGTCCTTTCTGCAACTCACTCTTCTCCGTGCCAATGAGGATGCAGGGGAAGGAGCAGATCGGGCGGCTGTGGTTGTGTGAACGCTTGCATTATGCAGTGTCAGCGAGCAGAGGGAGGGGAGGAATGCCCCGCACTGGGGGGGGGCACATGGTGGGGCACAGCATAATGTTGGGGGGGTCAGGGCCCCCTCTGGCCCCCCCTAGAGTCGCCTCTGGTGTTCGGCTCATCCATACCCCTGACCTGCTCTGGCTTCTCAACTGGCTCTTAACCTGGCTTGCTTCATGGACCTGCTCCTGCCTATTCCAGATTGACAT
This sequence comes from Rana kukunoris, assembly GCA_029574335.1. Taxonomy (NCBI): domain Eukaryota; kingdom Metazoa; phylum Chordata; class Amphibia; order Anura; family Ranidae; genus Rana; species Rana kukunoris. Next base: position 250,435,863 of record CM056051.1, on the reverse strand, counting down.
CCTGTGTTTGACCCGTGCTTGATCTCGACTACACTACCTGCCTCTGCTCCTGACTGACTTCCTTGCTTCTGCTTTACCCATCTGTCAAGATCCGCCAGCACCTCAAGAGAATCATTGGCTGTGACTTCCTTCTCTACCCTTTGGTTTCCTTGCATCTGAAATTATCAGGAAGCTTCACCTTCAGGCAACCCATGCGTCTTTGGGCATAGCACCCTTTGTCACCGCCTTCAGGTGTACTCTGTACTCAGCCACAAGGGGAACCCTCTCGTGATCACAGCCTCCAGTCGGGTACGTGACACAATTCCTGCACCTTCGCACCTCATATCGGCCCCAATTTCTGCACCTTCACACCTCATATCAGCCACAATTCCTGCACCTTCACACCACAGATCACTGTACCCACCCACAAACCTTTTTCACCTCTGTATTCTCTGCTCATCTGTCTCGCCACTGTAACCCCTACTCTTATGTACCACCACCGTACCCCCCCCCCCACGCACCACATCTGTCCCACCACCTTACCCCCCCCCCCCATGCACATCTGTACCAACACTGTACCCCCCAGCTCATCTGCCCTACCGCTGTACACACCTTCTCATCTGCGCTATCACTGTACCCTTATTCCCATCTGCCCTATCACTGTACCCCTCTTATCATCTGCCCCTCCACTGTAACCCTTTTTAAATTTTCTCACCTCTGTATTCCCCTTCTCATCTGCCCTGTCAGTGTTTCCCTGCTCACCTGTCCCACTACTGTACCCCCTTCTCCTCTGCCTCACCACTGTACCCCCTTCTTATCTGCCCTAATGCTGTAGCCCTTTCTCATCTGAACTACCATTGTACTCCTCTTTCCATTTGTCCTACCACTGTACCCCTCTTCCTATCTGTCCTACCACTATATCCCGCCTATCATCTGTCCCACTACCGTACCCCCTGTTCATCTTTGATATGCAGAGTGGTGCAAGAAAGAGACTAGCTACCTGTCCTAGCACACTTATCCCCGCTGATCTTCCTCTCACATCCAACCTAGGTGCTTGTATGTAATGTCACATGCATCTGCAATGAATGCACAGTGATGAGCTCAGGTCTGGGGTGTTTTCTGAAAGCAGTGGGACTGTGTGAAAAATCATAAATTGTGCTGCGGTGCATGCCGCAGAAAAAACTGGGTGTGGTTTTTATTGCGCTGAATACTGGCTATAGCTTACAGGGATGCAGAGTGCAGGAGTTCAGTAGTAAGTGACACAAAGTTGCAGTAGTAAGTGAGCCAGAGTTAAGGGGTCAGTAAGTAATGCGTACACACACATATTTTTTTTTTTTAGATATATATTATATATATATATATCTCCAGAAAAGTGAGTACACCCCCTCACATTTTTGTAAATATTTTATTATCTTTTCATGAGACATCACTGAAGAAATGACACTTTGCTACAAAAAAGTAAAGTAGTGAATGCACAGCTTGTATAGCAGTGTAAATTTGCTGTCCCCTCAAAATAACTCAACATAGCCATTAATGCCTAAACCGCTGGCAACTAAAGTAAGTAAGTGAAAGTGTAAAAATTGGGCCCAAAGTGTCAATATTTGGTGTGGTCACCATTATTTTCCAGCACTGCCTCTTGGGCACATAGTTCACCAGATATTCTAATACCTTGTACACACGATCGGTTTTTCCAGCTGTCAAAAGTCCGCTGGGAAAACCGAGAACCTGCTCAGTTACTTTTCCTGTGTACACTTGGCTGGTTTTCCCGACATGAAAACTGCCATGACAGCTTTGGTCGGGAAAACCGGCTGTGTGTATGCTCCCTCGCAGCCTTTCCCATAAGAAAAATTGTCTGTCACAGTACATGTTGGCATTCATGGTTCCCTCAATGAACTGTAGCTCCCCAGTGCCTGTGTTGTGACAAGAAAGGTCCCCCGTTGAATAATGCCTGCCCTGTACTGCGCAGGCGCAGTATGAAGCACTACGAGTCCGCCGAAAGGCTCCGAACATCAACAGCTGTACACGTGCCTTTGCACAGTAGACAACTTTGTGCCACACGCTCCCGATGCTTGTGCAACTCTGCAAGGGGCAGATATAATTAGAGGTTGACCGATATATCGGCCCGCCGATTTATCGGACCGATATTCGGTCATTTTGGAGAAATCGACATCGGCCGATTATTATCCAAATGTGGCCGATATTTAGCACATCTGCATCAGCAGAGTGTGGAGAAGGAAGGAGGAACATGGGGTTCTCCTCCCTTCTCCATACTGTCTGCAGAGCAGCGGCGTGTGTGAAACACTAAGGAGATAGAGAATGGAGCTGTCACTAGCACGGACTGATGTCGGGGTGGGCGGGACCCGGGGTGGGCGGGACTCAGCTGTCCAACACCAGCCAATGGGATGATCATTGGCTGGATAGCTGCCCACCCCAGGTTCCGCCCACCTCCAACATCACGATGAATCTGAGCTCCTCTCTCTCTCTCTCTGCTCTCACAGTTTCACAGCACATAATGTAGCTGATAATGTGTGGAACTCTCTCTCCATACAGTTTCACATGGTGCTGCAGAGAGAGAGGAGCTCAGATTCATCGTCATGTTGAAGGTGGGCGGGACTCAGCAGCTATCCAGCCAATGATCTCATCCCATTGGCTGGTGTTGGACAGCTAAATCCCGCCCACCCCGGGTCCCGCCCACCTTTAACATCACGATTAATTAATCTGAGCTCCTCTCTTTCTGCTCTCTGCAGCACCATGTGAAACTGTATGGAGAGAGAGATTCACACATTATCAGCTACATTATGTGCTGTGAAACCTGCCAGTGCCATCTGCTAATGCCAACCAGGCAGTGCCATCCAGTGCCACCTGCCAATGCCATAAGGTGCCACCAGCCAATGCCATGCCAACTAGTGGCACCTGCCAGTGCCACCTGCCAACTAGTGCCATCTGTTAATGCCATCCAGTGCCACCTGCCAATGCCATCTAGTGCTATCCAGTGCCACCTGCCAATGCCATCCAGTGCCACCTGTCAATGCCATCCAGTGCCACCTGCCAGTGGCAACGCCATCCAGTGCCACCTGCCAATGCCATCCAATGACACCTACCAATGCCATTTAGTGCCACCCAGTGCCACCTGGCAGTGCCAATGCCATCCAGTGCCAACTAGTGCCATCCAGTGCCACCTGCCAGTGCCAACTAGTGCCACCCAGTGCCACCTGCCAGTGCCAACTAGTGCCACCTGCCAGTGCCAACTAGTGCCATCCAGTGCCACCTGCCAAGGCCATCCAGTGCCACCTGCCAGTGCTAACTATTGCCATCCAGTGCCACCTGCCAATTAGTGTCACCTGCCAGTGCCAACCAGTGCCATCTGCCAGTGCTAACTATTACCAATTAGTGCCACCTGCCAGTACCAACCAGTTTCACCTGCCAGTGCCATCTGCCAGTGCCAATGCCAATTAGTGCCACCTGCCAGTGCCAATTAGTGCCACCTGCCAGTGCCAATTAGTGCCACCTGCCAGTGCCAATCGGTGCCATCTGCTATTGCCAATTGGTTTCATCCAGTGCAACCTGCCAGTGCCAAAAAATAAAAATCGGCCTAAAATATAGGCCGCAAAAATCGGCATCTTATATCGGCCATCGGCCGCCCCGATTTCTAAATATCGGCATCGGTATCGGCCAGAGAAAAACCCATATCGGTTGACCTCTAGATATAATGTTGATTAACGTGTGTGAGTGGCGGATGTCTACAGAAGAGGCCGTATTTAATAATGATGGGCTGAGCTGATAAATTGGGGGCGGATTTCTCAATAAACGACACAGGCTTCTCAACAATACATCTGCCACTTTGAGAAATCCACCCCCATCGTATGAGCTTGCCCATCATGATACAATACGACCTCTTCTGTATGCATCCGCCACTTGCAGAGTTTAATGAATAATACACCCGCAGAGTTGCACGAGCATCGGAAGCGTGTGGCACAATGTCGTCTTCATTGCGCAGGCGCCGCTGATCAACAGCTGTTCATGTTCGGAGACTTTCGGCGAGTCCGTTGTGCTTCGTACTGCACAGTACAGGGCGGGCATTATTCGACACGGGACCTTTCTCGTCAGAACACCGGCAGCACTCATGCAGGCCCAGACACTCTCACCACCATGCTTGATGGTAGGCAAGGACACACTTGTCTTTGTACTCCTCACCTGGTTGCTGCCACACATGCTTGTAACCATCTGAACCAATTAAGATTATCTTGTCTCATCAGACCACAGGACATAGTTCAAGTAATCCCTGTCTTTAGTCTGCTTATCTTCAGCAAACTGCAGGCTTTCATGCAGCATGCGTCGTATGGACTGAGCACTGACAGGCTGACCCCCACCCCTTGAACCTCTCCAGCAATGCTGGCAGCACTCGTACATCGATTTCCCAAAGACAACCTCTGGATATGAGCTGAGCACGTGCACTCAGCTTCTTTAGTTGACCATGGTGAGGCCTGTTCTGAGTGAAACCGGTCCTGTTAAACCACTGTATGGTCTTGGCCACTGTGCTGCAGCTCAGTTTCAGGGTCTTGGCAATCTTCTTAAAGCCTAAGCCAGGGCTCAAAATTTCAAGTCCTAAACTACTACCCAGGTCTTAAGGGTTACTCGCCACCAGTTGCCCCGCCCAACCCCTACCATATCCCACCCCTAATCCCGCCCCTAGACATACCCTCATAAATTATCTCATGAAATTACACTTAAATGTTTTATGCAGAATTAAGTTATAAAAATATTAACAACAACTTTATATGTGCCCAAAAATGTAGCCTGCCCATGTCTACCAATGCAGCACGGGTCCCCAATGCAGCAAAATGTCCCCAATGCAGCAAAATGTCCCCATTGCAATAGCTGCGTTCCCCGCTGCGAGCCGTCATATACAGCCCCTCCCCCCTTGTCCAGGAAGCTTTGATAGACAGATCACCCATCCAATCCAAAGTGCCCGGACAAGGGGGAGGGGCTGTATATGACGGCACGCGGCGGGGAACACAGCTATTGAATTGAAAGCTGTTATGTTCCCCACGCTTTGAACAACCAGGCGTCAGCAGCGGCGATGCGACTCTCCTCTCTCTTCAACTATATTCACTCCTTGCTCGCCACCCCCCCCCCCTGCTCCCAGGCAGCCCACACTCGCCAGCTCTCAAAATTTACTCGCAAAATGCGAGCAGGCGAGTGTAAATTTTGAGGGCTGGCCTAGGCCATCTTTATGTAGAGCAACAATTATTTTTTTTTAGATCCTTAGAGAGTTCTTTGCCATGAGGGGCCATGTTGAACTTCCAGTGACCAGTATAAGAGAGTGAGAGCGATAACACCAAATTTAACACACCTGATCCCCATTTACATCTGAGACTTTGCATCAAGTCCCATGACACCGGAGAGGGAAAATGGCTAATTGGACCTAATTTGGACATTTTCACTTAGGGGTGTACTCACTTTTGTTGCCAGTGGTTTAGACATTGATGGCTGTGTGTTGAGTTTTTTTGAGGGGACAGCAAATTTACACTGTTATATAAGCTGAACACTTACTGCGTAATACAGAATTGTGTGCAAGTATGGAGTGTCTGTATTGTAGGATTGGGTGTGTCTTTCTAGTGTAGGTTTGTGTGTGTCTGTAATGCAACATCCCTCCCAACACTCTGCTATAGGCAAGAGGTACAGCTTTGAGCATAGGCAATGGACACATACCTGCCAGACCTCTGATCACGATTTTGATTAATTAAAGTGCAAAAGTGATTATCCACTTAGGCTTGTCAACGATACCTTCTCTTTATTTTATCGCTATAAAATACCCAATGTATTATTGGGTGGATAGTGTTGTACCTAAAAATTATGGCCCAGATTCACAGAGCAATTACGCCTGTCTAACTGGTGTTAGACAGGAGTAATTTCAAATTTTGCGCGCCGTATCACTAGTTTGAATCCTCAAACCATGATACGGCGGCTTCGGGCTTCGATCCGAGAGGCTTACGTCTTCGTAAGCCTTCGGATCTACGCTGCAAACGTTTTGCGGCCGCTGGGAGGAGTCCGCGTCGTTTTCAGCGTCGGGATATGCAAATGACTTTTTACAGCGATCCACGAAGATACGAGCGGCCTTCGCAATCGCTTACGTCATTTTTTTGCTACGTACTGTTAGACCAGCTATTTGCTGGTCTAACGGTGCGTAGCCCATGTTAAGTATGGCCGTCGTTCCCGCGTCAAATTTAATTTTTTTTTTTTTTTACGTAACTCGTTCGGGAATAGGAATGTCCGTAAACGACGCTACTCAAAAAAAAATGACGTAACGACGTGATTTCGCGCAATGCACGGCGGGAAATTTCTGAACGGAGCATGCGCAGTTGGATCGCCGCGGGAACGCGCCTATTTTAAATGCTTCACGCCCCCTACTCGCGTAGATGGCTTGCGCCGGGAGAAATACACTACGCCGCCGTAGTTACTGGACAAAATCTACCGGGATTCCATGTAGAGCCAGGTGAAATACGGCGGCGTAGAGTATTTCTGATACTCTATGGTCTACGCGAATCTAATTGTATGTGAATCTGGCCCTTTGTTTTTTCATTTTGGTTAAGGGGCACAATATTTTTTATTTTTGGGTAGCGCATGTGTTTTTTTTTTTTTTTATGTTTTTAACCCCTTATAGACCGCCGCATGTACATTTACGTCGGCAGAATGGCACCAACAGGCACATCAACGTATATATTTGTTGGTGCCTTGAGGGGGTTTGATCGGGACCCCCCCCTGTACATGCGGCGGTCCGGTTACCTGGCCGAGCGATCCGTGCAGAGGGGGCGGCGGTTCGTTTTTGTCCGCCCCCTTCGGATCGCTCTCAGCCAATCCACGCGCTCCCCTGCAGTGTCACTTCCTCCTCCTGTGTAAACAGGAATAAAAATCGCAGAGGCGATCAAATACCACCAAAAGAAAGCTCTATTTGTGGGAAGAAAAGGACACAAATTTTGTTTGGTAACCACGTGACCGCGCAATTGTCAGTTAAAGCGACGCAGTACCGAATCGCAAAAAGGGGCCTGGTCATTTACCTGCATTTTGGTCCGGGTCTTAAATGGTTAAAGTATACATGTTTCTATAGTGCAGAATTGTGTGTTCCCGTCTGAGTGGTGGGTTAGGGCGCCATTAGTTCAGTTTTCCACAGTCTTCTGGGCTTTTGAAGGGCAGAGGGTTGGTTCCAAATGATTGACAGTTCAAAGCTATGGTAGTGGAGGATTGTGTGTGTGTCTGTAGTGTGTTTGTGTGTCTGTAATGCAGGATTGTGTCTATAAATACTACAGGGTTATGTGTGTGTGTAAAATTTGTAAATTGCACTTTGATTTTGTCAATAAATACAAGCACATTCATGGTTTAAACACTCAAGACAGAAACATTAAACGGATCCCTGCCAGGTATGGAAATATAAGCTTTCATGATGCCACTGCCTTTTGAAACTGGGCCCCCAAATATGTCACTTCGAGAGCATCTTAGCCCATTAAGATTCTTTAGATTAATTAATTTGATAAAAGCTGGATACACACTATGCAATTTTTCTTTAGATTCTTTTCCTTTAGATTTACCAAAATGTAAAATATGAGGTCAAACCTAAACACTTTCAATTTGTATGCAATAAGGCAGGCCCTTGTACTACATAGCTGAAGGTAAATCTAAAGGAATCGCATAACAAACGTTGTATAATGTGTATACAGTTTAAGTCTCTCCATGTTTCCCCTCTGATGGCACATATACAGAGGGTTGAAATTATCTTTGTTTGTCATCCCTCTGGTCATAACAGCCGGCACTAGAGCAAATTAATATATACAACATCAAATCTCTAGTTTAAAGTGTCAGGGTATATTATATATATAATATCTGGCACATGTTGTATGTAATCTGTTACCTGCAATTGCAGCACCTAATATCACTGTATATAATCTGTCACAGACTATTTACTTTGACTAATAATACTGAATATAATGTATCACAAACTAGCACACCAATTTAACCATATATAATCTGTTCCAGATTATCACACAAACTAATTTTACTGTATATCCACTTAAGGACCGCCTACTGCACATTTACGTCGGCAGAATGGCACGGCTGGGCACATCAACGTATATATACGTTGGTTTCTAGTACCCAGCCGTGGGTCACGGGCGCGCGCCCGCGGCGCGCTCCCGTGACCCGGTCCGAAGCTCCGGGACCGGGTCCGCGGGACTCGCGGACCCGATCGCCGCTGGAGTGCGGCGATCACTCCCCGGAGCTGAAGAACGGGGAGAGCCGTGTGTAAACACGGCTTCTCCGTGATTCACTGTGGCCGCAGCATCGATCACGTTATCCCTGTTATAGGGGGACGTGATCGATGACGTCACACCTACAGCCACACCCCCCTACAGTTGTAAACACACACAGGGAACACTCCAATCCTACAGCGCCCCCTTGTGGTCAACTCCCAAACTGCAACTGTCATTTTCACAGTAAACAATGCAATTTAAATGCATTGTTTGCTGTGAAAATTACAATTGTCCCAAAAATGTGTCAAAATTGTCCGAAGTGTCCGCCATAATGTCGCAGTCACAAAAAAATCGCTGATCGCCGCTATTAGTAGTAAAGACATTTTTTTTTATAAAAATGGAATAAAACTATCCCTTATTTTGTAAACGCTATAAATTTTGCGAAAGCCAACCGATAAACACTTATTGCGATTTTTTTTACCAAAAATAGGTAGAAGAATACGTATCGGCCTAAACTGAGGAAAAAAAAAATTATATATATTTTTGGGGATATTTATTATAGCAAAAAGTAAAAAATATTGCATTTTTTTCAAAATTGTGGCTCTATTTTTGTTTATAGCGCAAAAAATAAAAACCGCAGAGGTGATCAAATACCACCAAAAGAAAGCTCTATTTGTGGGGAAAAAAGGATGCCAATTTTGTTTGGGAGCCACGTCGCACGACTGCGCAATTGTCAGTTAAATCGACACAGTGCCGAATCGCAAAAAGGGGCAAGGTCCTTTAGCAGCATTTTGGTCCGGGTCTTAAGTGGATATAATACACACATAAAGAAACCATAAATGTACATGTAACATTAAAAAAAAACATACACTGGAAAGTTGAGCCCTCAAATGTAGCTATGTATAATAAACCATAAAAAACAGCAAATTCCCTAAACAGAGCTTTGTTATAGATTTATCTTTTATCCACTGCATGTTTAGTCCTTCATATCACTATACTGTATACAAGAGTTTATATCCAAAGAGATGTAACAATTCTTTATGAAAAAATGTAAACTGGACAGCAGGTGGCGCTGTAAGGTTTTATTTATTTATGACCCACGTGGCTAATACAGAGAAAGAGATGGCTTGCTCTGCGTAGTGTAATTAAATTTCTTGGGTCACCCTTCATTACTCACCCTGTCATTCTCCTCTATGATAAATGCATCCTCATGCCAAGGGCTAATATTTACTGTTTTGAACCTAATTAAAAACTCTTTGCATTTTGATGACAAGGACATTGCTGTCTCTTGATTGTCCTGTGAGACAGATATATAGACCTTCCAAATAATCTCTTCATACAAACATTGTAACCAAACCATTTAAATACCCATAAAGTCAGTCATCATGCAGCTAAATGAATACTTTGCCAATGACCTCATGATTGAAGGAAAATGGGGGCTCAGTACGACCACGATGTGACCCTTGTTGTTCGTCCTACTCAGTACAGCGCCGGAGATCCCCCTCTGACCAATGAATGTACACGGAGGCAAATTCAGAGAGATGATCTGATCTCATGTGTTTTATTCATGGTTTATATAATATTTCTTTAAGCAGAATAAGCATCATAATGCATAATACTGGTCATTTAACCACTTGCCTACTGTGCACCTACACCCCCTTCCTGCCCAGACAAAATTTTAGCTTCCGGCACTGCGTCGCTTTAACTGACAATTGCGCGGTCGTGCGATGTGGTTCCCAAACAAAATTGGCGTCCTTTTTTTCCCACAAATAGAGCTTTCTATTGGTGCTATTTGATCGCCCGTGCGGTTTTTATTTTTTAGGCTATAAGCAAAAAAAGAGCGACAATTTTGAAAAAAGACACAAAATTTTTTGCTTTTTGCTATAATAAATATCCCATTAAAAAATAAAAAAAATAAAAATTGATCTCAGTTTAAGCCGATACGTATTCTTCTACATATTTTTGGTAAAAAAAAATTAAAAATAAAATCGCAATAACCGTATAGTGACTGGTTTACGCAAAAGTTATATTGCCTAGAAAATAGGGGACATAATTATGATTTTTTTTTTACTAGGAATGGCGGCGATCTGCGTTTTTTTCAGGATTGTGACATTATAGCCGACACATCGGACACTTTTGACACATTTTTGGGACCATTCACATTTATACAGTGAACAATGCTATAAATATGCATTGATTACTGTATAAATGTGACTGGCAGGGAAGGGGTTAACCACTAGGGGGCGGGGAAGGGGTTAAATGTGTATCCTAAGGTGTGTTCTTACTGTGGGGGGAGGGGGGTGACTGGGGGAGGTGACCGATTGTGTCCCTATGTACAAGGGACACAATCGATCTCCTCTCTCCCTGACAGGGACGTGCAGCTCTGTGTTTACACACAGAGCTGCACGTCCCAGCTCAGTTACACGAAAATCGCGCGTGCCCGGCGGCCATCGTGGCCGCCGGGCACGCGCACGGTGTTCTTAGTTACCCGATGGTTCTTAGTTACCCGCGCGCCACCTAGTGGCTTAAATTGACATCACGTCATATGACGTGATGTCAGGATAATTGAGTATCCTGCCCGCTGTCATTTCACGGTGGGCGGGTATGAAGTGGTTAAACAGGTGCAAAAGATAATATGTCAGAGTACATCAATAAGATCATATGTAGACTTGTTTCTCATAACAATACACTGAAATGCGTCACTTAAGACAGAATCTTTTCTCTAAACTACAAAACAATAAGATAAGCTTTCTTGATCGTACATCACGGGACACAGAGCGCATAGTCATTACATATGGGTTATATGGGTACCTTCAGGTGTGGACACTGGTGTAATCAACTTCACAGGAAGTTCCTCCCTATATAACCCCCTCCCACTGAGAGTGCTCTAGTTTTTTCGCCAGTGTCTTAGGTGTTGGTCACGTCTAGCTGTCCCTCGGAGGTCTCGGGACCCAGGATAGCTAGCCGGATCCGTCCGAAGTGCTTCAGAGCCAAGATGTACGGTACCCGGGCCCTGCTGGAGTGGGGTTTTGCCTATAATGCCTCTCCTTGGAGGGCTGGATTCTGGGCTCCAGTGCCTTAGTCTCTTCCAAGAACTAAACACTACTGATGCCAGGATGCTATATAGGTCCAGGGGTGTGGGTTCCTTAACACAGGACCCCGGTCCCTGAAGGTCCAAGACAATACCCACGGAGATGGGGGAAGGTTGGGCCTCTTGCATTTTGCAATACCCTGCGGCGTGGAGCAGGTAAGAGGGAACCTGCGGGACTTGGTTCGACAGTAGGTATCCCCCTGGGGGTTCTGGGTTGGCTAACAGTATGCTGGTGCATCAGCCACTATCTCCACTATGTCTGTTGAGGCAGGATGGGATTCTAATGTTTACCCAGATAATATGTAGATATATGTATACTTGTGTAAGTTATATATTTGCTACTCACCCCAGGTCTGCCTGTTAACACTGATACTGCAACCCCACATGTTTTAAAGAGGAAATTGCTGGTAAAAAACTCCTGTTTCTTAGGAAGCCCAAGGGGACAGCTTCCTCGCTGTGTGTGCACTACAAAAAGATTAGTGCTTACCTGGTGTCTGTTGGTGCTGCATAACGCTGGTCCATGTTGTTCCTCTGCTCTGCTTCCTCCATGTGGTTTCAGCGTGGTGCGCGCGATCGTGCGCGCGATCGTGCGCGCGTGTGTGCGCGCGATTGTGCGCGCGCGTGTGTGCGCGCGTGTGTGCGCGCGCATACACGCGCGCGTGCACGCCGCCTTTTATAGCGTCAGCGTGCGTCGGGGGGGCGGGCCAGCAGCGTCAGGGTCTGTATAAATGGAAAACTTCTCTCGGGCTGGTCTTTCCTCCTGGAGGCAGAGGAAGAAAGAATACAGAGCGTGCAGCTGGGTCTTTTGGCCACACAGGGACACCTAGTGGCGGTTTTGTGGATCTTCAGGTCTAGGACTTAGGTCCACTATTGACCAGAAAAAAAAAAAAAAAAAAAAGTTTTTTTGCTTAAAGGGACTCAGCCTTAGATCCAGCAGTATCTGAGTCTACCTTGGACTCCGGCTAACGGGCATTGGTGTGTCAATACTCACAGGTTTCCTCAGTATTGCCACCTCCCAGGCGGGTAAAAAAAAAAAAAAAAAAAAAAAAGAAATTTTTTTTGAAAAAAAAAAAAAAAAAGAAAAAGAGAGAAATTAGTTCTTTTTCATTTTTCCTCATACCTGCCCTCATATTGGTTACTCCTAGCTGCAACAGTCAGGTGTTGGCTATAGGGGTGACCCAAGGTTGTACAATGGCTCCAAAGGGATCTGGACCAGCCAAGGCTGCTAAAGGTGCCAAAAAGCAAAAGGGGTCTCCATCGGGGTCAGAGGATTTGGGCCAGGCTTCTACGGCCCCACCCTCGCCAGTCAGGACACCGAGTGGCATAGTACAAGAGCCATTGGGGGTGCTGGGGGCAGAGGCGGCCCCCGATCCACCCATTCCCGTTTACGTGACGGAAGAAATGCTAGCAGCCACCATGTGTGGGCTAGAGAAAAGGTTAACTGCGTTGTTTTCCCGTCCTTGCCCAAGTAGCAAGCGGGCTAGATCCCCCTCACCCAGTGTGGGGTTTTCAGATGCGGAGGTCTCCTCTTCAGAGGAACGGGACCCACAAGGGGATCAGGCAGACCCAAGTCCCGACGGTTCAGACAGGGAAAATTCCACTATAGATGAATATTTTTCGGCCTCTCAAGCGGGGGGCCTGTGGATCCAGTCTTTGACAGATATGGTTCGCACTGCCTTTAAACTTCCAGTGCCAGAACTAGTAGCCCCGGAGGTATCCTCATTGGGTTCTTTAAAGGCTCCATTAACTTGTGCATCTTTTCCAATGCACCCCCTTCTGCGGAACGTGATTTACCAGGATTGGGCTCGACCTGATAGAATCTTTGTCCCTCCTAAAAGATTCTCTATTCTCTACCCTATGGAAGAGGAATATGTGAAGAAATGGGCTCTCCCTACAGTGGACGCAGCCATTTCCTGCGTGAATAAATCCCTGACTTGTCCGGTTGAAAATGTCCATATGTTCAAGGATCCGGTCGACAAGAAATTCGAGACCCTACTGAAAGCAGCTTTCACCTCAGTAGGTGCCATGGTTCAGCCAGCAGTAGCAGCCATTGGTGTTTGTCAGGCCTTGAAGGATCAGGCAAAACATATATTAAAGGACATGCCGGCTCAGCATACTCATGAATTAGCAGAATTCTCTAGGGCTCTCTGCTTTGCAATAGATGCTATTAAGGACTCCATCCAACAGGCATCTCGTTCATCTCTACTGATGGTTCACATGCGTCGTCTTTTGTGGCTAAAGAACTGGTCAGCAGAGGCACCCTGCAAAAAGCTTTTAGCAGGGTTTCCCTTTCATGGGGGAAGACTATTCGGGGAAGACCTAGATAAATATATCCACACCATATCAAGTGGAAAAAGTACTTCCTTACCGGTCAAGAAAAGACCGCGTGGGCCCACGTTTAAACGACAGGCCATTGTAGGCTCGGCCCCTTCGACTTCTCGTCAGTATCGACGGCCTCCCGGGCGTTCAGCAGTTAATAGTCGCCCACAGGGACAAGCCGCGGCAAACAAGAGGCCCTGGTCTCGCAAGCCGGCTAAACCAGTCATCAAGTCAGATTCATGAAGGGGCGCCCCCACTCTCTTGGGTGGGGGGGAGGCTTCAGTTTTTCTCCGAAGTCTGGAAGGCCAGAATTCCCGACGCTTGGGTTCGGTCCGTAGTAGCCTCAGGCTACAAACTAGAGTTTCGAGAAATCCCCCCTCCTCATTTTCAGGGGTCAAGTCTTCCAAGCGACCCGTTAAAGAGGGCCTCTCTCGTAAAGGCGTTGGATCGCCTCTTGCTCCAAGGAGTAATTGTAGAAGTACCAACCCAAGAAAAGGGTCTGGGATTCTACTCCAACCTTTTTGTTATACCAAAACCCAATGGCGACGTCAGGCCTATATTACACCTCAAACGCCTAAATCGCTTTCTAAGGATTCAGACCTTTCGTATGGGCTCCATACGTTCAGTGACAGCCAGCCTGCATCAGGGCGACTTCCTAGCATCTATAGACATAAAGGATGCATATCTGCATGTGCCGATTTACCCAGCACATCACAAGTTTCTTCGTTTTACGATAAACCAAAGTCATTACCAGTTCGTAGCCCTCCCTTTCGGGTTGGCAACAGCTCCACGGGTATTCACAAAGGTGTTAGCCCCGGTGCTAGCCGTCCTAAGGACAGAAGGCATCTTGGTCCTAGCATACCTGGACGATCTCCTGGTTATCGACAGTTCAGCTTCCAACCTCAATCATGCAGTAGTCCGCACAGTGCGGCATCTAGAAGAGTTCGGGTGGATTGTGAGCCAAGAAAAATCAAGGTTACAACCCACAAGACAGTTGGAATATCTAGGCTTTCGGTTAGATACAGAATGCCAGAGGGTATTTTTACCTCAAAAGAAGATCAGGTCGTTGATTCAAACGATTCAAATAGTCTTAGGCAAAAAGAAGCCGACTATTCGCCTATGCATGCGACTGCTGGGAAAGATGGTGGCCGCCTTCGAAGCAGCGCCCTATGCCCAGATCCATACCAGAATTCTGCAAGCAGCTATTCTCTCTGCTTGGAACAAGTCCATACAGGCATTAGACCGTCCATTAGTTCTTTCCCCAGGAGTCAGGCACAGCCTGTACTGGTGGCTGATCCCTCAAAAATTATCAAAAGGAAAAACCTTTTGCCCCATCTCGTGGAAAATAGTAACCACAGATGCCAGCCTAACAGGTTGGGGGGCAATCTTAGGAAAACGGACCCAGCAGGGACAGTGGTCAGAGGCAGAAAGTCTGCTTCCCATCAATGTCCTAGAGATCAGAGCTGCTCGGTTGGCCCTGGTCGTCTGGACTCTTCCCCTGCAGGGTCTGCCAGTAAGGATACAGTCCGACAATGCCACGGCGGTGGCATACATAAACCACCAGGGGGGCACAAGGAGCCTGGCGGCTCAAAGGGAAGTAAACCTGATTTTTTCATGGGCCGAAGCCCATGTACCCTGCATCTCAGCAGTGTTCATCCCAGGGATAGACAATTCTCAAGCAGATTTTTTGAGTCGTCAACAGTTACTCCCGGGAGAGTGGTCTCTTCACCCCCAGGTATTCCAAGAGATTTGCCAAAGATTCGGAGTTCCCGATGTAGACATCATGGCAACAAGATTCAACAAGAAATTGGACAAATTCGTATCCCGAGCCAGGGACCCCTCGGCCTACGGGACCGATGCGTTGGTTTGCCCCTGGCACCAGTTTTCTCTCCTGTATGCGTTCCCTCCACTACAAATGATTCCCCGCCTTCTACGAAGGATCAGGGTGGAGCGCAGGCCGGTGATCCTGGTGGCCCCAGCCTGGCCCAGAAGGGCTTGGTACGCACTCATCGTGAGGATGTCAGTAAGGGCACCGTGGCCACTCCCCCTGCGCCCAGATCTGCTGTCTCAGGGCCCGATCTACCACCCTGCTTCACAGCAGCTAAATTTGATGGCTTGGCGGCTGAATCTCTAATTCTTAAGGGCAGAGGCCTCTCTGCCCAAGTCATATCTACGTTAATTCAAGCTAGAAAGCCAGTCTCTAGAAATATCTATTACAGAGTCTGGAGAACCTATGTGGAGTGGTGCGAGTCTCAAGGAGGGCATCCTCGCAAGTTTTTTATTGACAGGATCTTGCGATTCCTCCAGGTTGGCGTTGACAAGGGGTTAGCTCTTAGTACTCTAAAGGGGCAGGTGTCTGCCTTATCGATATGGTTTCAAAGGCCTTTGGCCACACATTCGCTTGTGAAAACCTTTTTGCAGGGGGTCTTGCATGTAAATCCCCCTATTAGAGCTCCCCTCTGCCCCTGGAATTTAAATCTGGTCTTGTCAGCTTTACAAAAGCAGCCGTTTGAACCTCTGACAGAAATCCCTCTTGTGCTGCTAACCCGAAATTTAGTTTTCTTGGTGGCTATGGCTTCGGCCAGAAGGGTCTCCGAGCTGGCAGCCTTGTCTTGCAGGGAACCGTACCTGATTCTGCATAAGGACAGAGTGGTTCTGCGGCCTCAGCCTTCTTTCCTTCCTAAGGTCATATCCAGTTTTCACTTGAATCAGGACCTAGTCCTACCATCCTTCTTTCCTACTCCCCAGTCCAGAGAGGAAAGATTGCTTCATACTTTGGATGTGGTCCGAGCCATGAGGGTTTATCTCAAGGCTACAGAAAAGATTCGGAAAACAGATGTGCTTTTCGTTCTTCCGGATGGCCCCAAGAAGGGTCAGCCGGCTGCCAAGTCTTCCTTGGCTAGGTGGATTAAGCAGCTGATTTTTCAGGCCTATGGTCTGAAGCGCGTTCCACCGCCCTTATCAGTTAAGGCCCATTCTACGAGGGCCATGAGTGCCTCTTGGGCGGCACACCATCAGATCTCTATGGCACAGGTTTGCAAGGCGGCAACCTGGTCTTCCGTACATACGTTTACTAAATTTTATAAGTTGGACGTCACAAAGGCTGCGGACGCAGCATTTGGGCAGGCGGTCCTACGGGCAGCAGTATAGAATCCTCTGGCCCGGTTCACGCCCCTTTTTTTCTGTTGGTGGAGCTATTTTACCTCCTGATATATTTTCTGTTTGGCTATTTTTGGCCTTACGGTCTCCCTCCCTTCATGGAGCATTGCTTTGGGACATCCCATATGTAATGACTATGCGCTCTGTGTCCCGTGATGTACGATCAAGAAAAAGGGATTTTTAATAACAGCTTACCTGTAAAATCCTTTTCTTGGAGTACATCACGGGACACAGAGCTCCCACCCCTCTTTTTGGGGAACATTGTGTAACCTCAGAGAAATTGCTTGCTACAAAACTAGAGCACTCTCAGTGGGAGGGGGTTATATAGGGAGGAACTTCCTGTGAAGTTGATTACACCAGTGTCCACACCTGAAGGTACCCATATAACCCATATGTAATGACTATGCGCTCTGTGTCCCGTGATGTACTTCAAGAAAAGGATTTTACAGGTAAGCTGTTATTAAAAATCCCTTTTTAAAGCGGAGCTCCAGCCGCAATTTTTTATTTTTTTTTAAGTCAGCAGCTACTAACAGTGTAGCTGCTGACTTTAAATAAGGACACTTACCTTGTCCTACTTGCCCGCGCTGATGGGCCCCCCGATGCTGGTCCCACGATCGCTCCGGGTCCCGCGCCGCCATTCACACTATGGGAAACAGGCAGTGAAGCCGTACGGCTTCACTGCCCATTTCCTACTGCGCCTGCATGAGTCTCACGCTGGCTTGTGACTGGGCGCGCTGCTCTCTGAGAACACACACAGTTCCCAGAAAGCAGCGCGCCCCATTCACAAGGAGAAGGACAAGAAGAAAAGGCACCGCGGAGTGGAAGTGGCAGATTACGGACTTCCGCATAGCAACAGGTATTTCGGGTGAGTATTTTTTTTTTTTCAGTTTTTTTTTTTTAAACAACATGGGAAAATGTTGTTTTCCTGGGTGGAGCTCCGCTTTAACCACTTGCTTACTGGGCACATATACCCCCTTCCTGACCAGGTGAAATTTCAGCTTCCGGCACTGCGTCGCTTTAACTGACAATTGCGCAGTCGTGTGACGTGGCTCCCAAACAAAATTGGCGTCCTTTTTTCCCCACAAGTAGAGCTTTCTTTTGGTGCTATTTGATCACCTCTGCGGTTTTTATTTTTTGCGCTATAAACAAAAAAGAGCGACAATTTTGAAAAAAAATACAATATTTTTTACTTGTAGCTATAATAAATAGCCCAATAAAAAAAAAACAAAAAAAAAAAACATTTTTTTCTCAGTCTAGGCCGATACATATTCTTCTACATATTGTTGGTAAAAAAAAAAAAAAAATTGCAATAAGCGACTGGTTTGCGCAAAAGTTATAGCGCCTACAAAATAGGGGACAGAATTATTATTTTTTAATTTTTTTTTTTACTAGTAATGCCGGCGATCTGCGACATTATGGCGGACACACCGGACACATTTTTGGCGCCATTCACATTTATACTGCGATCAGTGCTATAAATATGCACTAATTACTGTATAAATGTGACTGGCATTGAAGGGGTTAACACTAGGGGGTGAGGAAGGGGTTAAATGTGTTCCCTGCATAGTGTTCTAACTGTAGGTGGAGGGGGGTGACTGGGGGAGGTGACCGATCCATGTCCCTATGTACAAGGGACACAGATCGGTCTCCTCTCTCCCTGACTGGACGCTGTCTCTGTGTGAGCCGGCAATGAGAGATGATCTCATATGTTTACATTTGAGATCATCTCTCAATGGCCGCACAGATCGCACTGTAAATAGCCGCTGTGATTGGCTATTTACCACGACCTGTGATTGGCTGTGTCCAAGGGACACGGCCAGCACAGAAGTTCCCCGCTTTGCGCTCGGGAGCGCGCACGGGGAACGAGGAAAGGAGCTGACGTCAAAAGACGGCGTCCCAGAGATTCAGAGCCACCCTGCGGCCGTACATAGTCGTACGGCCGTCGGGAAGTGGTTAAAGGTCAATAATATACAAATCAAGGAACAAACAAATGGTTACGGAGAAATGTGTGAGAGAGGGATAATATGTAACAAATATATGACTTGAATAAGTATGCACAAAATGGATACTTATTCTAAAATGGAGTTACAATGGTTCATATACTTTCAATGATCAAAATGTATATGTTTGTGTATTTTTTACATGGTACTTTACAATATTCAAAAGGTAGATAAAGTTTATTTGTAACTTTGGACAAAATAAAAAATTACATTTATGATGCACTTTATGATGCATAGCAGTCTTTGTTTTTCAAAGTCCTGTTTTATTGGCTGTTGATCCTGACTTGTAAATCTCATTATTCAGCTAGACCTGGAAACGCATCTAACAATCTAACGCTAAGCTTAGTATTTTGGTCTTTATTACCAAACTGAAGCCAAACTTCAACTAATACGTTATATAAATAACAACAAAACCTGGGGAATGCCCAGGAAAAAAACGGGCCTCCTTACCGACCAGCCTGCAGAACAACCAAATTAACCTGTCTAACAGTATGCGTTAAAAACAGGGGTTTTTGTCCGCAGGCATTTGCAAACGCATGCGTAAGCCACAGAGCCGCACCAAGGCACCCTGTAATCTGTGGTCCTAACACTAAACAGTGAGTGTCCCCCAGGGGCGGACTGACAACTCATGGGGCAATAGAAGATTATGGGGCCCCCGGGCTTACAGATGGCCACCACGCCAGGAGGCAGTGCAGAGGCAGGGCAGCTAAAATCTCGGGATTTTCACATCAAAAGCATGTCGGTTTCGGACATATCAGGGACAGATGTAAAAAAAACACAGATTTTTACATACTATCCCTGGTTTTACTGAGCCTGGCAACCCTGATGGGGCCCCCTAGTGGCATGGGGCCCTCGGGCAGTGCACAAGTCACTCAATGGTCAGTCCGCCCCTGGTGTCCCCATAGTAGAGGCACATGCATTTTAATGGATAGATGAGGGCAGGTGGACTGAAGGGGAGCCACCCCTCCTAAAAGGTACAGGAGCACACCAAACACCCAGCATATAGCACAATGGCTGCATAGGTGCTGGCGTACTGCTGGACCAATATAAGCACCACAGGTGAAACAAAAACGTGTCCACCGCCCCCATCTATGGCTGGCAATCACAGTAAGTGGCATTGGTAGGCTAAAACAGATAACAACAAAACCTGGGGAATGCCCAGGAAAAAAACAGGCCTCCTTACCGACCGGCCTGCAGAACAACCAAATGAACCTGTCTAAGAGTATGCATTAAAAACAGGGGTTTTGTCAATGCATGCGTAAGCCACAGAGCCGCACCAAGGCACCCTGTAATCTGTGGTCCTAACACTAAACAGTGAGTTTCCCCATAGGTTATATAAGCAGTTACATCAGTTTTTTCCTTTTGGGATAAAGATTTTACAAGTATAAATAAAAGTTGATCATTGTAAGCACCCCTTCCAGTGGTTTATGTATTACATTTTATTAGATATTTTGCAAGGGTTACACACAAAGCACATAGCTAGTAAGAACATAGCCCCCTTTATTCTTATGTTAATAGAACAGTGATTAAAACAACCTCTAAGGCCGCGTATACACGATCAAATCTATCTGCTGGAAACGGTCTGCCCAACCGTCCCAGCAGACAGATTCGATCGTGTGTACGGGCGAGCAGACGGATTTGGCCAGCCGACCGATTTTAAAGCATGCTTTAAAATCGGTCGGCTGGGAATCTGTCCGCCCGATATGTCTGCTGGTTAGTACGCTAACCAGCAGACATATCTTCTCGCACATGCGTCGCGGAAGTAATTTACTTCCTGGTGCGGTGACGTGGCGGCGTCAACGTCACCGCCACGTCACCGCCACGTCACCGCGCTGTCTGCTGGCGGGGATTTTGGTTTGATCGTGTGTACCGCGATCAAACCAAAACGGCCAGCAGACAGATTTGTTCAAATCGGTCGGTTCGACCGATTTGAACAAATCTATTTGCTCGTGTGTACGGGGCCTAAGTCTACTTTCACACTGGGGCAGGTGCATTAGTGGTAAAACGCTGCTAATTTTAGCCGCGCTTTACGGCTGTTATAGTGGTGCTTTTCAGCCGCTAGTTGGGTGCTTTTAACCCCTACTAGTGGCCGAATAAAGGGTTAAAATGTTTGGAAGCGGTGCCTATTGATTTCAATGGCAGGGGCGGTGGAGGAGCGGTGTGTACACCTCTCCCACACCGCCTGAAAGATGCTGCTTGCAGGACTTTTTCTAACATCAAAAGCGGCAAAACGCTACGCTCAGGTGTGAATGCAGCCTAATGTCCCTTTAATCGCCTTGGAGCAAGGGTCCAGACACAGTTGCCAGTGCTATGACTCCTGCTACAATGGGGCTGATTTACTAATGAATCTGCGCTGCGCCGGTACATGCCTTAATTAGTGCGCTGGATGAATCCCTAATTAGGCGCATGAACCGGCGGCAGCAGCAGCGCGATGTAATTGATAAGTAAAGCCGCCGCCGAACTCCCTGTATAAGTCTATGGGGGGAAATCTTAATAGTGAATTTTAAAGGCTAATCTGCAAGTTTTGTCCTAAAAAGTGTTTGGGGACCTCAGTCCTGCCCCAGGGGACATGTACCAATGCTTTTTTTATTTTTTAAAACGGCCGTTTTTTCGGGAGCAGTGATTTTAATAATGCTAAAAGTGCAATAATAAAAGTGTAATTTTCCTTTAAATTTCGTACTATGGGGGTCTCTAATGTCAGCATGTGAAAAAGCGCATGTTTCCCGTGGTTAGAACTGTCTCTGCACAAAATGTCATTTTTCAAAGGAAAAAAGCCATTTAAAACTGACTCGCGGCTATAATGAATTGTCGGCTCCCGCAATTGCAGGAGAATTCATTCATTAAAAAAAGGGAAAAAAAAGCGTGGGGGTCCCCCCAAATTCAATAACCAGACCCTTTAGGTCTGGTATGGATATTAAGGGGAACCCCGCCGTCAATTTATTAAAAAAATGACGTGGGGTTCCCCCCAAATATCCATAACCAGACCCTTCGGGTCTGGTGTGGAATTTAAGGGGAACTCCACTCCAAATTAAAAAAAAATGGCGTGGAGTCCCCCCTAAAATCCACACCAGACCCCTTATCCGAGCACGTTGACCTGGCCGGCCGCAGAAAAGAGGGGGGGACAGAGCGCGGCCCCCCCCCTCTCCTGAACCGCACCAGGCCACATGCCCTCAACATTGGGAGGGTGTTTTGGGGTGCCCCCCAAAACACCTTGTCCCCATGTTGATGAGGACAAGGGTCTCTTCCCCACAACCCTTGCCCGGTGGTTGTGGGGGTCTGCGGGCGGGAGGCTTATCGAAATCTGGAAGACCCCTTTAACAAAGGGGCCCCCCAGATCCCGGCCCCCCCCCTGTGTGAAATGGTAATGGGGTACCTTGTACCTCTACCATTTCACGAGAAAAAAAATGTAAAGGGTTAAAAAAGACAAGAGCCGGTTTTTGACAAGTCCTTTATTATCTTCTTTCTTCTTTTCTTCGGGTTTCTTCTTCCTCCTCCTTCTTCTTCCTCTGCTTCTGTCTTGGGTCTTCTATTCCCGCATCTTGCCCGCGTGTTCTTCCATCTTCTGTTCCTCCCGCTGTCCTTCTCGTCCGCATCTTCTCCTTCTTCTTCTTCTTCGCCGGAGCGGGCCGCTTCCAATTGAAATCCCCGCTGTCTGCCGGACCACGCCCCCCCTCTGACGCCACGAGCAAGCTCTTAGGAGTGTGCTGCCAGTGCGTCAGAGGGGGGCGTGGTCACATGTCAGAGGGCGGCCAATTCAATTTGAAGCTCGTGCGCGGCTTTTTCTTTGCCGGAGTCGCCGCGTCCAATTGAATTGCCCGCTTTCTGGAACATGTGACCACGCCCCCCTCTGACGCACTGGCACCACACGGGGACTTTCCTAAGAGCTTGCCCGTGGCGTCAGAGGGGGGGGGCGTGGTCCGGCAGACAGCGGGGATTTCAATTGGAAGCGGCCGCTCCGGCGAAGAAGAAGAAGGAGAAGATGCGGACGAGAAGGACAGCGGAAGAAGATGGAAGAACACGCCAGTCAAGATGCGGGAATAGAAGACCCAAGACAGAAGCAGAGGAAGAAGAAGGAGGAGGAAGAAGAAACCCGAAGGAAAGAAGAAAGAAGATAATAAAGGACTTGTCAAAAACCGGCTCTTGTCTTTTTTAACCCTTTACATTTTTTTTACTCGTGAAATGGTAGAGGTACAAGGTACCCCATTACCATTTCACACAGGGGGGGGGGCCGGGATCTGGGGGGCCCCTTTGTTAAAGGGGTCTTCCAGATTTCGATAAGCCTCCTGCCCGCAGACCCCCACAACCACCGGGCAAGGGTTGTGGGGAAGAGACCCTTGTCCTCATCAACATGGGGACAAGGTGTTTTGGGGGGCACCCCAAAACACCCTCCCAATGTTGAGGGCATGTGGCCTGGTGCGGTTCAGGAGAGGGGGGGGCCGCGCTCTGTCCCCCCCTCTTTTCTGCGGCCGGCCAGGTCAACGTGCTCGGATAAGGGGTCTGGTGTGGATTTTAGGGGGGACTCCACGCCATTTTTTTATAAATTTGGAGTGGAGTTCCCCTTAAATTCCACACCAGACCTGAAGGGTCTGGTTATGGATATTTGGGGGGAACCCCACGTCATTTTTTTAAAAAATTGATGGCGGGGTTCCCCTTAATATCCATACCAGACCTAAAGGGTCTGGTTATTGAATTTGGGGGGACCCCCACGCTTTTTTTTTGGTGTTTTTAATGAATGAATTCTCCTGCAAATTCCAAGAGCTGACAATTCATTATAGCCGCGAGTCAGTTTTAAATGGCTTTTTTCCTTCAGAATGTCATTTTTCACATGCTGACATTACACCCAGGGCCGCCATCAGGGGGGTACAGGCAGTACGCCTGCAGGGCCGCCATTAGGGGGGTACAGGGATTACACCGCCCGGGGGTCCCCAGGGGCCCCCAGGGGCCCGGATGGGAACCACCCTAAAACAAAAAATTTTTATTTTTTTTTTTTTGTTTAAGGGCTCCGAAGGTCCCCAGGGGCCCGGAGGCCACTAAGGGCCCCAGATGGCAAGCCCTTTTTTTTAATTAAAATATATATATTTAAAAAAATATATATATTTTTTTAATATATTTGTTTTTTTTTTTTTAAGGAAAGGGCCCAGAGGTCCCCAGGGCCCTGGAAGGCTACCCCCTTGTTTTTTTACTTTTTTTCGATAAATGTTATATTTAAAAAATATATATATATGTATTTTCTCTCTTTTGTATTTTTATTTGATAAAGAGCACAGAGGTCCCCAGGGCCCCGGATGGCTACCCCCCTTTTTTATATATATTTTTCTTTATTTCTTATTTCTGTCAAAATTTTTGTAAAGGGCCCCTCCGCTCCTCAATTTGTGGCACCACCCCCCCCCCCCCGCTTCTCAATTTCATGCGGCAGCACCCCCCCCCGGTTCTCTGCTCCAGGGGGCCCATGCCTGAAGCTGTGTAAGGGGCCCCAAAATTCATGATGGCGGCCCTGTACACCTGTAAGGGGCCCGGGGGTCCGGAGGTGCCCAGATGCCTGGAGGCCCCCCAGCGCCCCAGATGGTAACCCCCCTCTTTTTTTTTTTGTATATATATTTGTTAGTTGGTTTTTGTAGGATTTTTTATTAAAGGGCCAATTTTTGGAATTTAATATTTTTTAGCAGTCTGGAGGTCCCCAGGGCCCCGGGTGGCAACCCCCCAAATTTTTTGTTATTAAAGGGCCAATGTTTTGGTTTAGGGGTCTGGAGGTCCCCAGTGGCCTGGTCCCCAGTGGCCCGGAGATCCCCAGGGCTCCAGATGACAACCCCCCACCTTTACCAAAAAATCTAAAAAAAAACATATGATATATTTTTTGGTTATTTTTTAAACATATATATATATAATATAATTTTGAAAGCTCCCAGAGCTTTTTGCTTCTAAAAATGTTATAAACATTTTCCCCAGGTTTGTTACTTTTTACTTTAATTTCTTTTTTAAAGTGTATTTTGTGCGTGAAGTCGAGAGAGAGGAGCTGGACTTGCAATCGCCATCCTTCTCCATGCCCCCGGTGGCAATGGTGGGTGTGAGGGGGGCCTCACCCCACCTGCTACACTTGGGAGCCCGATGGGACAGAGGGACTCCCCCTATGAAGGAGTGTAGCCCACCCAGCCAGCCCTGTAGGTCCTTCACCTCCCTTTATTTTAGGAGACCTCATGGCCAAAGTGTGTGCAAGTGTGGTGTTTTTTTTGTGGGGGGGGGGGGGTGGGCATACTAAGCACAGGCGTACCTTGCATAGCACACCCACCGGGAGCCGGGCTGACACCACCAAACTCAATTCACATGTAGCCGAGGCTGGGATCCGAACCCTTGGCCACCACAGCTCCCACCCAATGTTATTTTTTTTTTAGATTTTTGGTAGTTATTTTTTATTAAAGGGCCCAGAGCTCCCAAGGCAACCCCCTTTTTTATTATTTTATATATGTAGATATTGTAATTTATTTTTCATTAAAGAGCCCAGAAGTTTCTTTTTATTAAAGGGCCCAGTGGTCCCCAGGGCCCCCGGATGGCTACCACCCTTTTTAATATATATTTTTCTATATGTATTTTTTAGTAAAGGAACCCCCCGCTTATCAAATTGCGGCAGCCCCCCCCCCCTTCTTAATATCAGGCGGCACCCCCCCCCCCTATTCTCTGCTCCAGGGGGCCCATGCCTGAAGCTGTGTAAGGGGCCCCATAATTCCTGATGGCGCCCCTAATTGCCTCCCCCCCCCCATGGTACGAAATTTCAAGGAATTTTTCACTTTTATTGTTGCACTTTAACCACTTCCATACCGCGCCTATTCTGGCACTTCTCTCCTTCATGTAACAATTATATTTTCTTCCTTGAAACTTACTCAGGACCCCCAAACATTATATATATTTTATTAACAAACACCCTAGGGAATAAAGTGGCGGCCATTTTTTCGGACACATTTCCAACAGTATTTGTGCCAAAAATTTTCTAACGTTTTTTTTTTTTTTTGGCTTTCCAAAAAAAAACCTGTTTCATGAATGACAAAATAAGAAAGCAGTAAAGCTAGCCCAATTTTTAGGGATAAGGTAAAAGATGATGTTACACCGAGTAAATAGATACCTAACTTGTCACGCTTTCATATTGCGCACACTCATGGAATGGCGCTAAACTTCGTTATTAAAAATCTCCATAGGCAACGCTTGACTTTTTTTCTCAGGTTACCACTTTTGAGTTACAGAGGAGGTCTAGTGCTAACATTATTGCTCTCGCTCTAACGCACGCTATGATACCTCACATGTGGGGTTTGAAGGATGTTTACATATGTGGGTGGGACTTGCATGCGTGTTCGCTTCTGAGTGCGAGCTACTAGGGACAGGAGCATTTAAATTCCTTTGTTATTTTATTTTTTTACTTAATATTTTATTTTTTGCACTTGTTTGTCCCTTTGTTTGTATTATTTTTCACTTTTCTTCCTATTACAAGGAATGTAAACATCCCTTGTAATAGGACTAGTGTGTGACAGGTCCTCTTTATAGAGAAAGGCGGGGTCAATTAGACCCCACATCTGTCCTCCAGGCTGGAAATCATGGAATTGGTAAAAAAAAAAACATCTCATGCTTTCAGCTGCAATCATGTTCGTTCAGCACAGTAGCGTAGTGTGTAGCATGTTCACCTAGCAGCAAAAGGGTTGCTGGTTCGAATCCCGCCCGTGACACTATCTGCCTGGAGTTTGCATGTTCTCCCTGTGCGGGTTTCCTCCCACAATCTAAAAACATGCTGTAAATTGGATCCTGTCTAAATAAGCCCTAATATGCAGTAGGATATTTAGGTTTTGTGCTGCCCTAGGCCTGACCAAATTTTGGCACCCCCCTAATAGAAAAATGACCCACCCTTCCTGTCAAGGCCACACCCTGTTTTTTTATGACCCACCCAGGAATTTTTAGGGGA
The DNA here is from genome assembly GCA_029574335.1 of Rana kukunoris. NCBI lineage: Eukaryota > Metazoa > Chordata > Amphibia > Anura > Ranidae > Rana > Rana kukunoris. Next base: position 250,409,131 of record CM056051.1, on the reverse strand, counting down.
CACACACAAGTTCTGTGGGGGGGGGGGACCGGGGGGGCCCTTAATTTGCCTACTTTTTCGATCACTTCCTGTTTGGCTATGGGGCAGGAAGTGAAGGCCAATCTCCCCAAACGGACAGGGATAATACAAAATAAACTGACAGAGCTTCTAACCCCCCCCCCCCCACCAACTCTATCCAAAATGAAAGAAATCCAAAAAATAAAAGTGATGATTATTGTTCCAGTTTAACCCCAAATTTCAGATCATTTTATTGAGAGGCTTAAGAAAATATAACCATGCCAATAGGCCAGGATCCAGCGTTGCTAATATGTATGAATGTGTGTTAGGGACCCCCACAAACACCACCCAATGTTAAATCAACTATTTTCTTGTTTGTTTTGGGGATGCCTGCACCCCTGATAGGGTAAAGACACCTCACAAATGTTGTCACTTTCTACTTAATTCATTCACTTCCTGCCACACAGCCAAACAGGAAGTGAGGGAAACACCTGAGTAATGTTTTGTTGGGGACACACAGATCAATATAAATAGTTTCCCATTTTGGAAATGGCATTTTGCTGTGTACACCCCAAATTAGTAGGAATCTTGGACTTTGGGGTCCATTTACTAAAGGCAAATCCACTTTGCACTACAAGTGGACAAGCAAGGAAGAAAACTCAAAACTTGGCGGGATTGGAAGTAAAAACCATCAGTGCTTCCCTTCTGATTTTCATTGCCTACGCTTCTACTGCAGAGCGGCTTTGCCTTTACTAAACCCCAAAGTAACTAATCATTTGGGGTGTACACTGCAGTGCAATTTGCTTAATGGTGACACTAGTTAGATTGACCTGTGCCCCGAAGAAAAGACCATTGGTAGGGTTTTAACCTCACTTCCTGTTCAGCTGTGTGACAGGAAGTGAAGCCAATTTTAGGAAAAGGGACACAAAGCCCAACCTAAAAACACTAGCAGGGGTTCTAACACTCAATTGGCTTCCCTCAAACAACCCACAATTAGAATAGGATTGTCTTGTGCTAGTTTCAAGCACAGCGCTGTAAATCAGCACTTCAAGCCTGTCCAAAAAAAAAACACCCCCCCCCCCCCCTCCAACAGGCCCTGTTTGCAGCTTTTCCTACATCTTGCACATGTGCTTTAAAAAGTCAGTCTGGACATCAGTTCTAGGAAACATTACTTACCGCTTTGTCCTTCCTTTTCTGGTGACTAAACATTTCATGCATACACACCAGGAAAGAGCTTAGAGACAAATCACACTTGATGGTTTAGGCCCAAACTAGTTCAGCTGCAGCGGTTGAAATCCATAGCAGGAAAAAAATATCACAAAACAAACTTCAAAATTTGAAAGTAATTTTATTGGTCCACAAAACAAGGAAAGCAAAAAAAAAATTACAAATAAACACACCAAAAATATATAAAAACACCTAAAAACAAAAAAGACCAACGTTTATTTCACAGTCATTGGAAAATAAATCATGCTTTTGAAATAACAGGATAGACCCACAGGATTAAAACATTAGTCATTAACATCTTGAGAAACATTTAGCAAAATTATGTAGCAGAGAAAACATCAAAAAATACAAAACTTGCTCCAAAACATCTCTGTTTCACTCCGCCATTCCTTCCAGCCAGCAAATCTGCCCCCTCTGAGGGGCAGCTGACACGTGCAGTATCCACGCTTTTTATAACATGTGTGCTAATGAACCAATTGGAAACACATGAAGAAATGTCAGCCTCTAGTTTGTGTGCACTTGTAACTGCTTACACCTGTTAAGGATGTCCTTAAATTACTAAGCCAAAAAAAGAGCTTTCTGAGCATGCTCAGAAAGATGCAAGTCATTTTCAGGATGAAACTTCCAACTTCTTTTTCTAACTGTTCGAGCATGCCCAGTTCACTCGAAATGCAGTACCAGAATCAAATCTGCAATGGCGGATGAAAGCATTAGAGGTGTTAAATTTTTTTTTGGTCCCCATGAAGTGATGCTTTACAAGCTGAACGGGAGGTCTTATAGAATTTTTACGTAACAAACCTAAATAGTAATAATTTAAAAGCCCCTGTCCCTAGTAGCTCGCAGTCAGAAGCGAACAAGCAGCATTTTTATTGTTTCCGGTTACCAGTTTAGATTTACAGATGAGGTCTAGTGCTATAAATATTCCTCTTGCTGTTACGCACGCTATGATACCTCACATGTGTGGTTTGAAGAATGTTTCCATATATGGGGGCGGGCCTTAAATGTGTAAGCCCCGCCCACATATTGAACCCCCGTTCAAACCCCACATGTGAGGTATCATAGCGTACGTTAGAGCGAGAGCAATACTTTTAGCACTAGACCTCCTCTGTAAATCTAAACTGGTAACCTGAAACACATAAAAAAGCGTTGCCTATGGGTATTTTCAAGTACTGAAGTTTGGCGCCATTCCATGAGTGTGTGCAATATTAAAGTGTAACATGTTGGGTATCTATTTACTCGGTGTAACATCATCTTTCACATTATGGCCATAAATTGGGCTAACTTTAGTGTATTCTTAATTTGTAACCACTTGAGCCCCAGAGCATATTACTGGTCACTGACGGGGCCATTTTTTGCATTTCAACACTGCGTCATTTTGACTGACAATTGCGTGGTTGTGCGACGTGGCCCCCAAAAAAATTGGGCGTCCTCATCCCCCCCCCCCCCCCCCAAAAAATTTTTTTTTTTTTTTTGTTGGTGGTATTTGATCACCTCTGCGTTTTTTCTTATTTTTGCTTGACCCAAAAATATAGCGACAATTTGGTAACTAAAAAAACATCTTTTTTACGGTTTGCTATAATAAATCTCCCCCAAAATATATTCAAAAAATGTTTGCCCTCAGTTTAGGCCGATAAGTATTCTTGGACATCTTTTTGGTTGCAAAAAATCACAATAAGCGTTTGATTGGTTTGGGCAAAAGTTCTAAGTAGGGGTTGGTCTTATGGTTTTTTTTGGAATAATTTTTTGTTTTACTAGTAATGGTGGCTATCATTGTTTTTTCTGTCTAATGCGACATTGTGGCGGACACATTTTTGTGAGATTTGGCATTTTTGTAGCGAGCAATGGTATATAAATGCATTGCTTACTATAAAAATGACACTGGCAGGGAAGGGGTTAACACTAGGGGCGCGGAAGGGGTTGAATATGTTACCTGGGTGTGTTCTAACTGTAAAGGGGGTGGGACTGTGTAGGGGAAATGACAGATCGCTGTTCATACAGGACCGGGATAAAGGGTAACTCCACCCCAAATTATAAAAAAAAACGGCGTGGGGGTCCCCCTTCAGGTGCACAACAGGCTCTTAGATTTGATCTGGAACATAAGGGGTTAAACCCACGCCAAAAAACGGCGTGGGGTTCCCCCTCAGATCCAGACCAAACCCTTCTCCCAGGCACGCAGTCTGGCCGGACAGGAATGGGGGTGGGGACGAGCGAGCGCCCCCCCCCCTCCTGAGCCGTACCAGACCACATGCCCTCGACATGGGGGAGTGTGTGCTGTGGGGGAGGGGGGCACTGCCCCCCCACCCCAAAGCACTCTTGTCCCCATGTCGAAAGGGACAAGAGCCTCTTCCCGACAACCCTGGCCGTTGGTTGTCGGGGTATGCGGGCGGGGGGCTTATCAGAATCTGAGAGCCCCCTATATTAAGGGGGCCCCCAGATTCTGGCCACCCACCCTATGTGAATGAGTATGGGGTACATCGTACCCCTACCCATTCACCGGGTGGAAAAGTGTAAACACAAAAAAAAACACACAGAAAAAAATAATTTATTAGTCAGCTCCGGGGGTCTTCTGCCGGGACCCCCCACCACCAGCCCATTGGGCCCCGGGCTTCGCCGTCTTCTGCCGGGGGGGGACACCCACCGATGATCTCCGCCATGTCCAGCCAGGCCCCCACCCCAAAATAAGCTCTTTCACATTCGGGGGGGGCCGGCCGAAAAAAGCAGAGAACAACGGGGGCGGAGCCCCTCGGTCTTCCAGACGTTTTCTGCCGGGGGGGCTCCAGCCCCGCACCGGTCTTCGCCGCCGCCTTCCGCCGGGGGGGGACACCCACCGATGCTCTCGGCCATGTTCGGCCAGGCCCCCTACCCCAAATCAAGCTCTTTTACATCCGGGGGGGGCCGGCGGAAATGGCGGAGAACAACGGGGGCGAAACCCCTCCTCGGTCTTCGCCTTCCGCCGGGGGGGTACACCTACCCCCCCCCCGGTCTTCGCCGCCGCCTTCCGCCGGGGAGAGAGACACCCACCGATGCTCTCCGCCATGTTCAGCCAGGCCCCCTACCCCAAATCAAGCTCTTTTACATCCGGGGGGGGCCGGCGGAAATGGCGGAGAACAACGGGGGCGTCGCCACTCCTCGGTCTTCTAGCCGTCTTCTGCCGGGGGGGGGAAACACCCACCCATGCTCTCCGCCATGCTCGACTGTGCCCCCACCCCAAAATGAAGCTCTTTTACATCCGGGGGGGGCCGGCCGAACACAGCGGAGAACAACGGGGGTGTCGCCCCACCTCGGGCTCCTCCCAGGGCTTCTTTCGCCGTCTTCCGCCGGAGGGCGCCACTCTCCGGGCTTCTCGACGTTGTCTTCCGCCGCGGGGGCCAGGCCTTCTTCTTTGCCGCCCCCCTCGATTTTTTCGGCCTGGACGGGGGTCGCACATCCCATCCAGGACTTGGACGTGGCGGGCTTCTCGTCGCCGTCTTCTGCCGCTGCCCCCTTCACCACGAAGCTCCGTGCTTGTTTGATGAGGGCAGCGGGCTTCCGTCGTCTTCTCCGGGGCGAGGGTCGTACATCCCACCCCGGATTTCGTCGCCGTCTTCTGCCGCTGCCCCCTTCACCACGAAGCTCCGTGCTTGTTTGATGAGGGCAGCGGGCTTCCGTCGCAGTCTTCCGCCGCGGGGTGACACTCGCGGGCTTCTTCTTCCATTCGATGTTGACACGGCGAGGTCCGGCGCTGAAATGCCTTCTGAGCGGCGGGCAAGGACTTATATTGGCATTGGGCGTGGGCGTGGTTATGCCAACATGTGACCTTAACCCATGTGACAGTGATGTGACGTGACATCACTGTCACATGGGTTGAGGTCACATGTTGGCATAACCACGCCCACGCCCAATGCCAATATAAGTCCTTGCCCGCCGCTCAGAAGGCATTTCAGCGCCGGACCTCGCCGTGTCAACATCGAATGGAAGAAGAAGCCCGCGAGTGTCACCCCGCGGCGGAAGACTGCGACGGAAGCCCGCTGCCCTCATCAAACAAGCACGGAGCTTCGTGGTGAAGGGGGCAGCGGCAGAAGACGGCGACGAAATCCGGGGTGGGATGTACGACCCTCGCCCCGGAGAAGACGACGGAAGCCCGCTGCCCTCATCAAACAAGCACGGAGCTTCGTGGTGAAGGGGGCAGCGGCAGAAGACGGCGACGAGAAGCCCGCCACGTCCAAGTCCTGGATGGGATGTGCGACCCCCGTCCAGGCCGAAAAAATCGAGGGGGGCGGCAAAGAAGAAGGCCTGGCCCCCGCGGCGGAAGACAACGTCGAGAAGCCCGGAGAGTGGCGCCCTCCGGCGGAAGACGGCGAAAGAAGCCCTGGCCCCTAGTAGGAGCCAGGCAGAACCCGGCGACGAAATCCGGGGTGGGATGTACGACCCTCGCCCCGGAGAAGACGACGGAAGCCCGCTGCCCTCATCAAACAAGCACGGAGCTTCGTGGTGAAGGGGGCAGCGGCAGAAGAGAGCGACGAGAAGCCCGCCACGTCCAAGTCCTGGATGGGATGTACGACCCCCGTCCAGGCAGAAGAATTTGAAGGGGGCGGCGGAAGACCCTCAAAAGTGAAAACGTTCACCAGGTGAATGGGTAGGGGTACGATGTACCCCATACTCATTCACATAGGGTGGGGGCCCGAAATCTGGGGGCCACATTATTAAACGGGGCTCCCAGATTCTGATTGGCTCACGCCCGCATACCCCGACAACCAATGGCTAGGGTTGTCGGGAAGAGGCTCTTGTCCCGATCGACATGGGGACAAGAGTGCTTTGGGGTGGGGGGGCAGCGCCCCCCTCCCCCAAAGCACACACTCCCCCATGTCGAGGGCATGTGGTCTGGTACGGCTCAGGAGGGGGGGGGCCGCTCGCTCGTCCCCACCCCCATTCCTGTCCGGCCAGACTGCATGCCTGGGATGAGGGCTTGGTACGGATCTGGGGGGGAACCCCACGCCGATTTTGGCGTGGGTTAACCCCTCACGTTCCGGACCAAGCCGGAGAGCCTATTGTACCCCTGGGGGGGAAGCCGCGCCGGTTTCACATTTGAAATTTGGCGCGGAGTTCCCCTTCAGTGTCAGCGCAGCCCGAGAACAGCTCGGAGCTTGCCGTACGCCGCTCCAGGCAGTGCAAACACTGCTACGCCGCCTGGTATTTACCAAGGATTTCCCGGCGTTCTGAAGAGGCGCGCGGTGAGCTCCGATTTTTCCCTCTGCGCATGCCCAGTATGCAAGTGAACCTTCCGAGGTTCTAGCGTACTTTGCAAGCGCACGGGGATCGGGTCCCAAAAGTCACTTTCCCTTTCAAATCGGCCCGCCACACAAGTTGAAACACATGTCACTACACTTCCCCTGCATCACCCCCCTCCCTCCCCTCATAAACTCCCGCCCGAATCCCCGATGTTTACATTACTAAATGCCGCACGCCAGCTCTGTACTGGCGTGCTGTGCGCCCTCTTCTGGGCGCATTAGGCACTTTAGTAAATGAGGAAACACGCTGCACTAGCAGCGTGTTTCTTTGGTAAATGTCAAAAACAGGTTTACTCCTGCTTGTGCACCATGAGTCTTGGCGCACAGGCTTGGTAAATCAGCCCCAATGTCTCTAGACAAAATAAGAGATTATTAAGAGTTAAAAGGCAAAACATTTGCACAGAGGTATAAACTCCTACAAACAATTACAATATGCAGAATAGGTGGCCTGCATTAACAATGAATCTAACAGAATCAATTTCATAAGACTTGTGTATTGTATTATATTGTAAAGCACTGCGTATAATAATAATAATAATGTGTACATGCTCAAAATGAATGTATCATAGAGCACACACAAAGGCATTACTTGCCTTTCCAAAAACAAAGTCACATGTGTAAAACACAAGGCCCATTGACCGAATCCAGCCTGCCAGGCCATTTTATGTGACCCTTGCACCTAGGGATTTTTTCAGCTGGAAAGTGGCAGAACTCTTTTCCACTAGCTCCAGCTCTTGCCCTCTGCTTCCCGCTGACCACTGTCACTTGTAAACACAGACAGCCTCTGTGTTTATAAGGACAGCTTTTCTCTCTGCACCTCTCACATATCCCTGCCTCCCCTGTACTCACAATGGGGACAAGGGAGAGGCAGGGGCAGTGTGGGATGGGGCATCTCATAATAAGATGCACTGTGATCCCCATTGGTGCCTGGGTGCACAGATGTTGACCAATGATCTCCTTGTGAGAGTGAGAGGCGGAGCCCCTTACACTGTCAGGATGTACTAGAGCTAAACCGGGTATGTGAGATGTGAGGAAGCTCAACCCTGCACTCTATATGTAGCGCATTCCTCACCCCCGCACTCTGTACATAGCTCACCCCTAAACTCTGCACTCTGTACCTAATGCATCCCTGAACTCTGCACTCTGCACATAGCGGACCCCTGAACTCTGTACATAGCGCACCCTTGAACTCTGCACTCTGTATATAGCTCACCCCCTGAACTCTGCACTCTGTACTTAGTACACCCCTGAACTCTGCACTCTGTACTTAGCACACCCCTGAACTCTGCACTCTGTATGTAGCACACCCCTGAACTCTGCACTCTGTACATAGCGCACCCCCTGAACTCTGCATTCTGTACTTAGCACATCCCTGAACTCTACACTCTGTATGTAGCACAACCCTGAACTCTGCACTCTGTATGTAGCGCACCCACTGAACTCTGCACTCTGTTTGTGGCACACCCCTAAACCTTGTACTCAGTATGTAGTACACTCCTGATCTCTGCACTCTGTACATAGGGCACCCCTGAACTCTGCGCTGTGTACATAGCACATCCCTGAATGCTACACATAACATACTCCTGGTATTTATTGACCCTCTGGGAAACTCCCACTGTTGCTCCCAGTGCAATATTGCCACACCCATCCTTCAATGTGGTTCTGCAGGGGTGGGCATGGTTGAGTTCCTACACCTATTCTCTGAGGGGAAAAAAACATGGATACATTTATTTAGTCTTACAGATACAACCAGCTCTCGCTGAGGGTGCAAATGTTAAGTGTCATACATCAGACTTTGCACTGTACAAACACTTGCAATATGTTTATCAACTGCTCTTACCACTCTGCTGGCTCACCATGTATGCAGTGCACCCATTCCTTCCTACTATGCCCAGCTGGCCCTTAAGGTGAACACAAACTTTGGAGCAAGGTTCTTGATAATCAACAAAACTATCCACAAAGAGATATGGGCATGGATGGAAGCAACACCATAAAAAAACTTGGGGAGATGTCACTAGATGGAAGCGGTAATATACTGTATACTAACATGGAAATAAGATAATATAATAACCTAAAGTGTATTTCAGGAGAAAACAAAAACCTGCAGTTCATCCCTGCAATACATACACATCTCCCCAAAATGTATCCTTTTAAAGTTCTTGCCTAAATATTTTTAACCTTAAAATTTTTAGGCATCGTTTTTGGCTCTTCACCCCCCTTTACTTATCTGAGCCCTCATTCGATCCAGCAGCGTGCACATCTGCAGCTCCTCTGTCACTTCACTTCTGTGTCTCACTGGCTTTGCTGGGGCACCGGGAGCCACTGGCTCTCACTGCTGCCAATCAAAGGCAGTGACAAGGGAACGGAAGGGCATACCGAGTCCTGCTGTCTTTGTAAATGGACACAGCAGCCGGGATAAGAAGCGAGAACGCATAAATGCCCCAATTGGAACTCCTTGAGATAACACAGAAAGGCGTCAATTCATTAAGGCCGCGTACACACGATCAAATCTATCTGCTAAAAACGGCCTGAAAGACAGTTTCAGCAGACAGATTCGATCGTGTGTACGGGCGGACAGACAGATTTTGCATGCTTTAAAATCTGTCTGCTGGGAACCCGTCTGTCCGACATGTCTACGCTAACCAGCAGACATATCTGCCTGCACATGCGTCGAACTGGATTCGACGCATGCGCGGAAGTGTTTTACTTCCTGGTGCGGTGACGTGGCGGCGTCAACGTCACCGCCACGTCACCGCGCTGTCTACCGGCGGGGATTTTGGTTTGATCGTGTGTACAGCGATCAAACCAAAACAGCCCAGCAGACAAATCTGTTCAAATCGGTCTGCCAGACCGATTTGAACAGATGTATTTGGTCGTGTGTACGCGGCCTAAGAGATAAATACTGCATGAATTTGTGAGTTAAAAAAACAAATGCAGTATTTATCTCAAAAGTAGTCAATTCACTAACAAACATACATTATTTACCGAATGTGTAAAATACTTATGCTTTGTGATATTTAACACTTACATTTTGTGTTTTTTTTTTCTTTGGTGTTTTTCACAATTTTTGTTTTTACACGCCAACACTACATCAGAGGAAGAAATAAATGCACACAGAAATACTATACAACTGTGAAACGATTCTAGTGTGTTTTCATTCACAGAACCATCTCCCTCTGGTGAAATGTTACAATTTATTTTGATTCCTGAACTCAGAGCAAAAACTTCCACATTGATGCATTGTATACATTTAATTTACTGGCCAGTGTAGAGTTGCCCTCATTGTTATTTTGTACTTTGCTAAAATACTGATTGCCTTCTGCCAGGTGATAAATAACTAATGTGTTTTTCTAGTGAATTGACATTAAAGGAGAAGTAAAGCTTTTTTTTTTTAGCAGAGAGCGGCTGAAGTCCACTCTCTGCTGACATCACTGGTGTCAGTCCAGGCTTCGCGTCATCACGCGGAGTCGGGATCTGCTAGATCCCTGGACTGACACCCAGCTCAGCCTCTCAGCGAGTCACTGAGAGCCTGAACCAGCCGCCCCCTTCACAGCCCAGCGGTCTAGTGAGCAATGCTGCATCCATCTAGGTAAGTATGATTCCTAAAAAGAAAAAAAAAATTCCTGGACTTCTCTTTTAATGATTTATCTCCTTTTTTTTTTGGTATTTGTCTCACATTTTTAACAAATGTGTGGTATTTACCTCACATTTGTTATTTTATTTTGAATAATTTGTTATTTTATTATCTCTTGTGATATTTCTGGAAAATGGGTCATGTCTACATATCACATGCGGTTTAGTGAATTGACCCTAAAGTGTGCACAGGACAGCTCTGAAATGATCAATTGGTAATTTTTTGCACTCATTGGGCAGATAAAGCAAACCCTTCGACAGGTATAGTTAATAGGCCAAAGTGCGGTGAATAAGAGAAATTAACAGTAAGGCCGCGTACACACGATCAAATCTATCTGCTGAAAACGGTCTGACAGACCGTCTCAGCAGACAGATTAGAATGGATTCGACGCATGCGCGGAAGTGTTTTACTTCCTGGTGCAGTGACGTGGCGGCGTCAACGTCACCGCCACGTCACCGCGCTTTAGGCCCCGTACACACGACCAAATGAATCTCCTCAAATCGGTCGGACAGACCGATTTGATCAGATTTGTCTGCTAGCTGTTTTGGTTTGATCGCTGTACACACGATCAAACCAAAATCCCCGCCGGCAGACAGCGCGTTGACGTGGCGGTGCCGCCACGTCACCGCACCAGGAAGTAAAACACTTCCGCGCATGCGTCGAATCCATTCGACGCATGTGCGGGCAGATATGTCTGCTGGTTAGCGTACTAACCAGCAAACATAGCAGGCTTTAAAATCTGTCGGCTGGCCAAATCCGTCAGCTGGCCCGTACACATGAGCGAATCTGTCTGCTGAGACGGTCTGTCAGACCGTTTTTAGCAGATAGATTTGATCGTGTGTACGCGGCCTTAGGGCTTACATTAGGGCTGTTACTGATTAAAATTTTCGATTAATTATAACGCACATACAGATCCAACTACTTTTAGCTGATCTGCTTGCAGGCTGATTCCCAGTGCAGCTACCAACCACTGGAAAAATGGATAGCAGGATACAAAAAACACACAAAGGCAGTGCTCAATGGGAATAGCATTACAACTTTTATAGTCTTCAAGCAGGTAACAAAATAAATATTGCACTGGAGAAAAATCGATGAAGCTACATAAACTGGAAAAATGGTGCGAGTAATACCAAACGGTAGCAAAAACAGTCATAAAAACGTGTAGCTAAGTATGATACTGGTATAAAAATGTGTACAACGATACCACTGCTGAATCCAGATGAGGAGGGGTTAACATCAGTCCGTCGGCATGTAGATGTCCCATGAAGGGAACTATCACAACTCCCAGTGGATGGCTGTAGAATCCCAGGTTGATAGAGGGAAGTGTAACAGCCCTTGCGTGTGGCAGATAGTAAGGTCCCGCCAGCATGCAGATATGAAGGCACAGCAAAGAAGCCCTTCAGATGGACACGGCAAGCCCCGCCGGTGTCCATCATGTCATTGGATCTCCAACGAAACTCCCTGAAGACCCAGAAGCCGGTGGAGAGGTGAGTACCAATCAAAAGAATTTTGATCGATCAAACAAATTAATGATTAATTGAGGAATTAATAGTTAATTTCCACAGCCCTTGTTTACATACATTTTAGCTGCAGAGCTTTTCATTAAAGATGAGGTGCACAAATATGTTTAAGCATAAACCAAGAAAGTGGATGTAAACTCTGACATATACCCAGTGAAGTGAAAAGTCTCAGCAAATACACAGAAATTAAACAAATATCCCTCCATAAGTTTTATTTATATATCTGCTGTCTTTAGCTTTCTACACGGTTTATAAAGTAAACATCATGTTAGAAATTTTTCTTCCTGTTCCCTCACCGGGGTTCTTATGTGATCGGGCCATTCCTGAGTGTCAGATGTTTGGCAGCTTGATCTCTTTGGATGAACAAGGCCTTGGTTGGGTTTATAGCCACAAGTGGGAAAGACCTCCTATAATAGGAGATCATAAGGAGCTGGTAATATGAGGTGGAGGCTTTTTTTTAAATTCACACGCCATTTTGGTGAATATTTAAATGAACTGTGGGATTCGTTAGATTTCTTATCACTTTATGGACTCCTTTGTTGCAATGTGTTTGCATTTGTTTGTTTTTTCTTCATCATTTATTGGATTATGAGGGCTCATTTCCACTGGCGTTTTTACAGCCACTTTTCTGAGCGTTTTTTACAGCTTAAAAACGCCTGTCCATGTTAGTCTATGGCCTCATGCCCACCATGACGTTTTTGAGCTGTAGATGGCTAAGCTGCAAAAAAAACGCGGGACCAGTGCGTTCTGAAGCTCCAGCAATAGAGCTGTAAAAACGCCAGACATTAAAAAACGCTCAAAAACACGTTTTTAAAGCTCCAGCTCCAATTTTTTTTTTTTTTTAAATAAACATGGACAGGCGTTTTTAAGCTGTAAAAAACGTGGCTGTAAAAACGCCAGTGGAAATGAAGCCTAAAACGTGGCTGTAAAAACGCCTAAGGCTTCATTTCCACTGGCGTTTTTACAGCCACGGTTTTTACCGCTTAAAAACGCCTGTCCATGTTTATTTTAGAAAAAAAAAAAAAAATTTTTTTTGGAGCTGGAGCTTTAAAAACGCCGCGGCCGCGTTTTTGAGCGTTTTTGAGAGTTTGTGCGTGTTTTTGCGCGTTTTTGAGCGTTTTTTAACGTCTGGCGTTTTTACAGCTCTATTGCTGGAGCTTCAGAACGCACTGGTCCTGCGTTTTTTTTGCAGCTTAGCCATCTACAGCTCAAAAACGTCATAGTGGGCATGAGGCCATAGACTAACATGGACAGGCGTTTTTAAGCTGCAAAAAACGCTCAGAAAAGTGGCTGTAAAAACGCCAGTGGAAATGAGGCCTTATGCCTTCAAGGCAACTATAGTGGACTTCCACTTTTGCAGTCTGATCTGAGAAAACCCCACATGTTGCTGTTCCTTAAACATAATAAAAATTCTTAGTTACCTTTAACTACCGTTTAAACCTCTTGCTCTCAGGCTTATGAAAATAAACAGCATTTTTTCTGCCAAAAATTAAGACCACAGAAAATACTTGGGTGTATTGATAGGGCTCTGTAGCAAATGCGCATGTATTTGCAAGTATGTGCAGACTAAACCCCTGTTTTTAAAACATACTGTTAGACAGGAAAATATATTTTTCTTAAGCCCTAATCCTTAAGCCCTGAAGCCTCTTAATGAATTGATCGGTTTCTGTTCCTTCATGGCAGGATAATCAGTTATAGTTTAAATACAAGCTGCAGATTTAAAAATTAAAAATGTTTTTGAAATGACATTGATAAGTAAAACCTATATGAGATTTAAATGTAAATGTACTAAGAAGTATGGGAATCGCAAAAATTAAAATCATACTCGCCTAGATGGCTGCAGCGCCGATCCCAGCTGCAGCTGTCCCCCACAGGCTCTAAGACTGAGAACTGAGTGATCAAACACCACTCATTGCCTAGCCCTCAGTCCCCATTATGCAGAGAACTGGTGACTGTCAGTCACATGCTCTCTGCTCTGCCCCTCCAGCTCTCACTGGAACCCTGGGCTGTGCACAGAATGGGAGGGTCTGGCTTAGGCTCTCAGCGGCAGGCTTAGCCAGCTATCGGTCCAAGCTTCTGGGAGGCTCCTGACTAACTGCACTCCTGTGACCCACAGGAGAAGCATAACCCAAAAAACGTTGGCCATACTTCTCCTTTAACCAAGACAATTCTGGCATTCCTCTCACTCATGTAAAAATCAGCATGCTAGAAAATTTCTTTCAACCCCAAGAAATGATATATATTTTTTAAGCAGAGACCCTGGAGAATAAAATGGTGGTTGTTACAAGCTGAAAACAGAAATGATAATATGCTTGTGACTTACTGGTCACATATGTGAGTTGTGGCGATGCGTTGGGGTGCCTTTTAAGATGAATGAGATCACAATGTACCAACATCTGTTCTTTTAGCTCTGTAGTGTGAATGAGGCTCCAACTAAACAACAGTTATTTGTTGATAAAAAATGTCATTTACAGATAAATACCAAACACATATCATAAGTAACACAATTTAATACAGTTATATATTTGATAAAGCAGAACTCCGTGCACAAAAAGTTTTATGAAATGGTTAAGTTTCATGAGTTGTATGCTAACTCCAGGATTGCTGCTGTTCCATTATTATTTAACTGATGCCAGATAGTATACTGTAGCTCTCACTGTACTTTCAGCCTGCTGTGGCTATGAGAGCTGTATCTTTCATACACAGAAGCTATACTGTTGTTTATCCGCAGGCTTTTCCTCTTGTCCATTTACAGAATGCCTTGTATTTTGGACAGGAAGCGAGGGGGGGGGGGGGGGTGGGCGAAGGCTGGCCATAGATGAGTTAATTATTTTTAGCGGGCTGAACATTAAAACTGCCCGGTTCCCCTATCCACACATTTGAGGTGGACAGGGGGATCCTCCACACTGAGTCATTGTATTCCGACACCATGGAGACTTTTCCACTGTCAGAATACACAGATCAGCCACTCAGTCTGTAGCCTGCAGTGCCGATCGAACGGTTAAAATCAAATAGGACAGATGAACAAACGTGGATCAGTAAATCGACTTCTGTTTAACCACCATTGCTATATATGGATAGTAGTTTGGCTGCTGAACCAGTCCGACTTTGATCCATGTGTGGCCAGCTAAAGTGAGGTCCTTACTCTTCCCAAGCTACAACTCCATTGGATAGATTTCTTCCTTTTCCTGGGACATGACAGGAAGTGAGAGGAAATCAATTATAAAGCAAGGGGAAATTTCACCTTTGACAGTTGTCACTGAGACAAGGAAATTTACCATAAGCACAACTGCCTCACTTCTTATCTCAGTTCTAAGGCCGCGTACACACGTCCGAGAACCTCGTCGGGCTAAACTCATCGTTCCGCCCGACGAGGTTCCCGATGAGTGGTCGAAAAGGTCGTCGAGCCAAATTTCTTCATGAAAAAACGAGGAAAAAGAGAGCATGCTCTCTATTTTGGCTCAACAAGCTTCCCGACGGGACGCTCGTCGAAAGTGTACACACGACGGATTTTCTCGGCAGAATATGTCTCCCAGCGAGCTTCTCACTGGATTCTGCCGAGAAGCTTGATCGTGTGTACGGGGCCTTAATGTTATGCTGATACGAAGAGCTATACAAAACCCTTTTCAACTCTAGAAATAAACAATAGGTGGCACAAAGTCTGTTTAAATTACATAAATCTGTGTTTAGTAGTAAATAAATGGATGTTTTGGGAAAGAATGAGAAGATGACCCCAGCTGATGTGCAGCTAAATAAGCTATTATAAGTAGTCTACTTTCAACAACTTACACACTCTTACCACTGTGGAATAGACATATAAAGACTTAAATCAGATTATAAAACTACATGATTTATGCTCTGTAAGTATTTGGACTGCTTTAGCATGTACTTTGCGGTATCTAATATGTTTTACTCATGTTTCAGAAACAAATTAGTAAGGAAGTATGTCTCTCTTGACATACTGAATTTCCTAATAAGAGTAAACAGGAGTTGCATATGAGAGGGGCTCACTCCATTATATGAGTCTGTTAATGTGAGTAATGGACGGCATCGTTTGATTTTTCCAATCATTTGCTGCACTGCTCTTCAGGCTCCAGTCCCATAGGGGATGGTACATGATAGAGTCAGACAAAGAAAAGAAGAGAGCAAGCTGATTGAAAACATCTTAATAACCATCATTAGGAAGACGACAGGCTCTTTCTGCTCTACCAAGACCCTTTTAGTTCTGACCTAAAGCTAACCACATTCTGCCCTGTGTGCTCTCTTCTAGCAAAGTATTATTTTGCAGACGGTATTTTTCAGGAGGAGCTGCTTTAAGGAAGGAAAAAATTCTACACTAAGCAATTTCTTTCTATAACATAGAGTGTTAATATACTGTATATTATAAAGCGCTAGTCAGTAAGCCCTCTTTAGACTAGTTAAAAAATTACAGCAAGGATAAAACAGCAAAACAACTTGGATCAAACATAATGGGGGGTTATTTACGAAAGGTAAATCCACTTTGCACCAAAAGTGCAGTCGCTGTAAATCTGAGGGGTAGATCTGAAATGAAGCTCTGCTGATTTTATCATCCAATCATATGCAAGCTAAAATGTTGTTTTTTTATTTTCATTTCATGTCCCCCTTCGATCTACAGAGATAGCACTTGTAGTGCAAAGTGGATTTGCCTTTCGTAAATAACCCCCAATGTGAACATGCTTTTATTTTCTGTGTTAATATGGCTGCATAGGCGTGCGCACAGGGTGTTATTAGTTATTGTGCATTAGCATTATCCATGGGCGGCACTAGATAGGTGGTTGGGGGTACCAGTGGCCAGTGTAAATGCCCCCGTATATTAAAGGCTAGGTTCAACTTTAAGAACATGTTACATAGTTGCATAGTAAGTGAGGTTAAAAAAAGACACAAGTCCAACCTATGTGTGTGATTATATGTCAGTATTACATTCAGTGGCGGCTGGTGCTCAAAATTTTTGGGGGGGCGCAAACGGAAAAAAAAATATTGCAGCCTCACTGTGCCCATCACATGCAGCCACTGTGCCATGCCACCAAATGCAGCCACTGTGCCACCAAATGCAGCCACTGTGCCATGCCACCAAATGCAGCCACTGTGCCATGCCACCAAATGCAGCCACTGTGCCATCAATTGTCACCACTGTGCCATGCCATCAAACACAGAAACTGTGCCATCAATGGTCACCACTGTGCCATGCCACCAAATGCAGCCACTGTGCCATCAATTGTCACCACTGTGCCATGCCATCAAACACAGCAACTGTGCCATCAATTGTCACCACTGTGCCATGCCATCATATGCAGTCACTGTGCCATCAATTGTCACCACTGTGCCATGCCATCAAACGCCACCACTGTGCCATCAATTGTCACCACTGTGCCATGCCATCAAACGCCACCACTGTGCCATCAATTGTGACCAATGTGCCATGCCATCAAACGCAGCTACTGTGCCCATCAATTGTCACCAATGTGCCATGCCATCAAACGCAGCTACTGTGCCCATCAATTGTCACCAATGTGCCATGCCATCAAACGCAGCTACTGTGCCCATCAATTGTCACCAATGTGCCATGCCATCATATGCAGTCACTGTGCCATCAATTGTCACCACTGTGCTATGCCATCATATGCAGTCACTGTGCCATCAATTGTCACCACTGTGCCATGCCATCAAACGCCACCACTGTGCCATCAATTGTCACCAATGTGCCATGCCATCAAACGCAGCTACTGTGCCCATCAATTGTCACCACTGTGCCATGCCATCAAATGCAGTCACTGTGCAATCAATTGTCACCACTGTGCCATGCCATCAAACGCAGTCACTGTGCCATCAATTGTCACCTCTGTGCCATGCCATCAAATGCAGTCACTGTGCCATCAATTGTCACCACTGTGCCATGCCATCAAATGCAGTCACTGTGCCATCAATTTTCACCACTGTGCCATGCCATCAAATGCAGTCACTGTGCCATCAATTGTCACCACTGTGCCATGCCATCAAACGCCACCACTGTGCCATCAATTGTCACCACTGTGCCATGCCATCATATGCAGTCACTGTGCCATCAATTGTCACCACTGTGCCATGCCATCAAACGCCACCACTGTGCCATCAATTGTCATCACTGTGCCATGCCATCATATGCAGTCACTGTGCCATCAATTGTCACCACTGTGCCATGCCATCATATTCAGTCACTGTGCTATCATATCAATTGTCACCACTGTGCCCCATGCCACTGTGCTCATTGTCGCCTCTGTGCCCCATGATGCCACTGTTCCCCATGCCACTGTGCCCCATGCCACTGTGCCCCATGCTGCCACTGTGCCCCATGCTGCCCCTTTCCCTGTAAAAAAATCACTTACCTGACGCTTCCATGTCCTCCCTCGATGTCTTCTGCCGCCGTGGAGAAGCTTCAGCCAATCAGGTTCCTGAAAACCAGAATCCGGGAACCTGATTGGCTGAAACAGCTGTCAGTCTAATGCAAGGACCGCAGATTGCCTGCGCTCCGAGCATAGACTTCTGAGAGCCGGAGGGCGGCACTGGAAAAGCCTATCAGAGCCGCTGGCTTTGATAGGCAGTTCCCCTCAGCCAACCAGCTGCCTCTATTCGGGTAACCGGCGTCCCATGTCCGGTTATACGAATAGACCAGGCAGCTGGCAACAGTAACTCACGTTCAATCCATTGCATTGAACGTGTGTTACTTGCGAGAGGGGGTGGCGCTGCAGCGCCCTCTATAGACGGCCGCCATTTTGACATTTTAGCCGAATAAAAGTTCTTAAAGGGCCCGTTTTTTTTTTTTAATTTTTTTTGTGACTGCGGGAGGGGGGGGGCGGCGCCCGTGCGCCCATATGGGCGGGCCGCCACTGATTACATTGTATATCCCTGTATGTTGAAACAATGTAATACTGACATATAACTACACACATAGGTTGGACTTAATGGACTTGTATTTATATGCTCCCAATCAACTGTCTCCCACCACCAGAGCCTCCTCCCTGTGACAGCAAGTGGCGTTCATGTGTGTTTGAGCTTTAGGGTACACACCCTATTGCAATAGGCTGAGCACACCTATGATAGGCTGTATAATGCCCTAATACTCCCATATCATTATATACAGTATATTTCCAAGGCTGGCGGGCCTGTATTCCTTCATTTTAATTTGAACTTCGAGCAAACTACACATAAACTCATGAGATACATATAAGAGTGTTGTCTTATCACACAAATTATTATTTCTGTCCATCCTGGCCTGATAATTACACAGCTTTGCCACTCAGCACACTCCTTAAAGTAGAATGGAAAACCTTTTGTTTCTCTGCTTTGTATAAGTAAAACTTACAGGTCGGAGCGATCAGATGTCAACAAACAGGAGCATGTCTGGTTCAGCTCCTCCCCTGTTTGCATCGGGACAGTGTGCGAGGAGAGGAGGGAGCCAGTGCAGCAGTGATGTGTGCTGGATCTAAAGTTCCCACAGTGCTGATCTGTGCCCATCCATTGTTCATCCATCTTCATTCATACTCATCCATCCTCATTCTTGCTCTTTCATCCCCATCCATGTCACCTCAGTTCTCATCCATGCCACATCACGTCGCCTATGGAGATTTTTAAGGATAAAAGTTTGACGCCATTCCACGAGCGGGCACAAATTTGAAGCGTCACATGCTGGGTATCAATTTACTCGGCGCAACATTATCTTTCACAATATAAATAAAAATTGAGCTAATTTTACTGTTGTCTTATTTTTTAATTATAAAAAGTATTATTTTTTTTTTAACAAAAAAGTGCTCTTGTAAGACCGCTGCGCAAATACGGCGTGACAAAAAGTATTGCAATGACCGCCATTTTATTCTCTAAAATTATAATGTTTGGGGGTTTAAGTGATTTTCTAGCAAAAAATATTCACCAAAGCTCCTAAAAAAAAAGTAAAAAAAAAAGTAAAAATTAAATAAAATTGTAAAAAAATATATATATATAAAAAAAATACTTACACCGCCCACTGCCCTACTGACACAACCGCTGCTTTACAGACACCGTCACCTACAGTACTACATTTTGAAATTTTTACCTTTATTTAAAGTGTGTAATTTATATATATACACACGCATGTTTGTTTGAGTTTTGGGGTGCACACTCTGGTCTAATCCAATAGGCTGCGCACACATATTACCAGAATCCAGAAATATTGTTTTAATATCCACAGACTTGTTAGCAAAATATGACCATTGTCAGAATTGAATGTAAAAGATTTAATCATGCCTGTTTATAGTACAAAGCTTTTGATTATTTGAGCAACTTGTATTACATATCTCAATATCAAATTGTGATTTCTGTCTTAAAATGGCTCTGTTTGATCACTACTAAAATATGTTTACCTTGCCTGTCTTAGCTTTGCTCTCTTATCATGAGCTGTAGCCATAGGCGTGCGCACAGGGTGTGCTGGGTGTGCCTGGGCACACCCTAATCACCCCATGTGCATTAGCATTATACAGGGGCAGCACCAAGTGGGTGGTTGGGGGTAACAATGACCAGTGTAAATTAAAGTCTAGGTTTAACTTTAGGAACATGTTACACCAGTTTTTAGGGTGTACCATAATATGCTCCCAATCAACTGTCTCCCACCACCAGAGCCCCCTTCCTGTGACAGTAGGTGGCGTGCATGTGTGTTTGAACTTTGGGGTGCACACCCTAATGCAATAGGCTGCGCAAACCTATGGCTGTAGCAGAGCCAGACATCCTCGCTTCTGCCCTATGCAACAGGAGTGCTGAAATGCGGAAGACAGAGAAGTACCATTTCTGATCCCACAACAAGAAGTATCAGGTTGTAGGCAGGTGGGGTGGTAAGGTTGCCACCTGTTCAAGTCAAACCCGAACACTTTAGCGGTGCACAGCAACCTTTTTTTATAGTATGAACTATACATATATTTTGCAATTAAATAAAATTTCTAATCAAATTAAGTTAATCACAAAAGTACCCCTTTTTCATTACAGTCCACAGAGTTCCCCTTTTACTTCTGAACTTGCAGAGTTCCCTTACACTGTACTCTGCAGACTCTGATGTAAGGAAGAACTCTGGGGATTCTAACATAAGGGATGCATAAGGGAACACTGAGAACTCTGATGTACGGAGAGGACTCTGAGAACCCTGATTTACCTTAGTGTACTCACACAGAGGCAGGAGAGAGAAGGGGGTAGACTTCAGTCACAGACAGGGATGGTTAGCTCACTCACCCCTTGGCAGTTAGCACCTTTCATCCAGATGTAGCTGAGGCTGCTGGTGTGTGGGCAGACACAGAGCGATAGGGGTGGGAGGATGAGAAGCATATCAATCCCTTTCTCTTCTCCCATCTGTGTGGGGAGGGGTAATTGTTGGTGCTGGCTTTGGGCAGTGTGAAAGAGTGTAACAGATACTCTCGGCTTACACAACTGCAGCCAGCAACCCTGCTGGGAAGCCACGGTCCGGTTTCAATAATGTGTCCGGGTTTCAGGAGGACAAGTGGCAACCCTATGTGGTGTGCTGCACGATATCTTTCAACCTATAGATGACACTGTGTTATTCTTTCAGGCCAGCAGGAGGCCATAGGACTATTCTGTCCCCCATCATGGGTTTCAGACAGCAATCTTTGGGAGGCCAGCACAGAGGCTTGCATGTCTACTTTCTTATTAAGCTATGATATGCTGCTGTAGGGACAGATAAAATAGAGAAGGAGCCCAGATTGCCAGTGTGCGAGGAGATTTGGAGCCGCTCTGTGCATTACCATTGCACAGAGTGGGTAAGTATAGCATATTTATTTCTTTACTAAAAAAATGTGCCTTTAGTAACGCTTTAAGTCAGGCACAGTGCCCATCTGACATTATGCTTTGTACATAAAAGGAGATCAGCGTTCCAGTTAAAACAGCTGCATAAGAAAAGGCCTATATGCAGGGATCTGTGAGTCATACATCATAAGTTTATTCTCCCCAATTGAACTGTTTCTTTGATTATTATGCATTAAATAAATCTATGGCATTGTCAACATTATTACTGTTATAATAAGTCTACCTAGAATATATAGATAGAAAATGATATCCTTTTCTATATGTAGCACTACCCCCCAGGAGCCGCTGATTTGTTTTGGGATCAGCGTAATTAAGTTACCCTGTGAGGTGTCTAGGGGTTATAATAGTGATGAGAGCAGTGACAAAATGTCTAGGCAGTTGGTTGACATTTTCAAGGCTCTATTTCCTGATCCAACACGACCAACAGACAACTCGACGTAGACAGAATAGGTTGGTTAAAAGGAGAACTTTGCAAATTCAGGCTGTGGATAGAAAAGGGGAAACAGTCCTGCTCCCAAGGATTAGTCTTGCCTCATCGCCACTCCAGCCGGAGTGGGTATAGTGCCCCTGGACATGTCCCTCTCACAGGCCTGGCAGCCAGAGCGTCACTCGAAATCACTTAGAAGGAACAAGTCTCTGCCACTGACTTGGCTCTATTAAGGTTTAGATCAGTAAAAAGGCCTCTGCCACCAGCCCAATACACAGGAACTTGAAATGTAGAGCAGATCCCCTCAGTCAATAATTTAGGGCCACCGACTAACAGTTTGCAGCATACAACCTGTCAGTATTTGATCACCCAGATCCCCGGTGGTTCGTCCGAGTCCTGTAGGATCACCTGCTTCCGGGCTCACCTGGGACCAACTCCCCACCAAACAGCACATCCAGCTTGGGATCTCTCGTTCTAGGTGTGGGGACCCAGTAAGTCTGCGACTTTAGTTGCTCTGAGCCATGAGGACCCAGAATCTGAAGCTCCACGTAGCACGTGTGCCCCGGCCAGGCAGGCCATAGTAGCGGGGCCCGTGATGTGCGCACACCCCAAAGGTGGGTGCCGCACCTGCGACCCGTTGCGGGTAGAAGACCCGGACAAAATGGCATCGATGCCAGAAATACCCCTCCCCAGCATGCCCCACAAGGGAGAACCTCCTTTAATTGGCTGCTGGGGAAAGGCGTTTTCCGCCTGGGCCCTCTAGCGCCACCTGTCGACCCAAGAATGAAATATATCCTTGGAACGCATAATGGGACCACAGTAAGCCCAACCCGAACAATTTGTAACACAACATGGGTGAGAGCAAAGTAACTCTCTCATCCTCCCCCTCTAAATTTAAAAAGCATCCTTACTGAAAGTATAGGGGCGCTACATACTCCCCCCACTTGAATTGACACTGTCCCCAGTGTCCTAAGCATTCAATCCTGAATGCCAGCTCAAATCTGCTGAAACAATAGAGAAAGGAGGAAAGAAAGAAAAAGATGAATGCATAACATTAAGGTACAAATATTAGCTCCATTGAACACCACAGTAAGAACTATGGAATTACACACAAATTACACAATAATCCTATCTATCTAAACTGCCCCATTCTCCGGCAATGTTGATAGTGGGTTCAAGAACCTGCAAGACAAAAATTGACAGAACATACACACAAATTGCAATAAATATTTACACACAGGTACACACAGCCGTGTATACCCATCAACTCAATGGGAGAACCTGAGACTGCACCCTCTAGCCAGAGAGTGAAATCTTCTTTCCTTCCAAGGAGTAATTTTCAGAGAAGTGCTAGACATTCACTAAATGGCAGAACCTTTAGAGAGAAAAAAAAACAATCTATGTACACACACATTTCTTCCCTTTCTTACACTCTGCTTGCAAGAAGAAAAGAAGAAAAAAAAAACAGTGAAATTTGCGGAACACTGCCCCCCAGTGGTCAGTATGCTGGTACTGCAAGGCAGTTCAATAGCTGTTCAGTTCAAGATATAGAGCAGCAAGAGGGAAACACAGAACATAGTACCACCTCCGCTGAAAAATCCTTCAGTGTTGCACAAAGAGGCCCGTAAAAATCTATTCTGGCTAACTGAGACAAATCCCTGATCTAACTGATCAAACCAAATGTGAATAGGGGCGAAAGTAATCGTCCAGGTCCTCTCCAGAAGTAACAGACCCAAGAGCATAGGCATGAGGCCTATTTGTAAAATGAGGGTCTGGCAATGAGACAATGTCACCTCTGACAATGGTAGAAGTCACCGAGAAAACCTGATCATCTTTCCCGGGGGATCTCAAGACCACTCGGTCACGAAAAATATGACGGCCCCAACTCCACTATTTGAGGCAGTCCTTCAGACGTTTCCCACAACAAACAAGAGCGTATGGCGTCTCACGCTTCTTCCTCAGGACATTCAGATATTCCCAAATAGCTTCTCGGTACCATCCCTCCCTCTCTTGGTCAATTTGGTAAAGGAGAGGGGGTGGCACATACGGGTATTCCCATCCATATTCAGCAGCAACTTTGCGCATCCCCACGCGCTGCAGCCGGGCCGAACGCTACAGCTGAGTTGTCGGAGAGATCCCTCTCCGATAGGGCATGCCAGACGGAGACTGCGTTAACTGGAGCAGTTTCCGAAACAGTCTCTGTGATGGCCTTGGCCTGCGTGCTTGAAACGCCGGCCACATAGTCACTTTTCCCCGTCTCGTCCAGCGGGCTTACCTCCGGTGCGCGGGATGGCGAGGCAGCCGACAGCAGCGTCTTGGTGGACGAGACAGTAATAACTTCGGCGTCCACAGCCTCCGGCTCCACAATCTCCACAGATGGGGAGGATTCCGGCCATGGGGCCTCCACCTCTGTGGTAACTGTCCCAGAGGACCAATCCACCTGATACTCCCGAGGAGACTCAGCAGGTGGCTTGACGGTGAATAGGTAGGCCCGACATCGGTGGCATCGGGCAAAAGGCAGGAGGCGAACGGCCAACTCCTTACAGTGAGGGCAGGATAGTCCAAGGGCCTCCGTTCCGCCACTCGTGTACAACACAAATTGTCCATCCGTGTGCATCTGGATACCTGTATCAGAAAGGGGTACCCCGGATCCGTCAGACACGGCAAACACCCCCGGAGCAGTCATGGGGCATCTCAATCCGGTAGCAGCAGGCTTCTCCGATGGGGCAGACATTTTTCACATGGTCTGTCTTTCGCGGGTAAAATGGCTGGTCTGCTGGTTTGGTGCGAAGATGGGCGTTTCTTTCCTCGTTTGGCGCAAAACCTTGTCTCACGCCAGGGTGGGTGACTCCTCCCACTTGAAGAACTTGTCCAGACATGTTTTCACAGTACACGCATCCAGGCTTTAGCTACCAGAAGTTAACTCCACTGACTCCTAAGAGTCAGTGGAGTCCATATCTCCTGCTACTAGTAGTCCCGAAATGCATAACTTCTCAACAGTGTCCAAAACAAGTGTGCATAAAGTTCCAGCGGGATGGCCTGTCATTAGATTCAGACAGGGTGACCCCGCTACACAAACAAAAAAAACAAATGTATTTATCAGTTTAGGCCAATATGTATTCTTCTACATATTTTTGGTAATAATAAATAAATCGCAATAAACTCATATACATTGGTTTGTGAGAAAAGTTATAGCGTCTCCAAAATAAGGGATATATTTATGGCATTTTTATTAATAATTCTATTTTACTAATGGCGTGATCAGCGATTTTCAGCAGGACATTGCGGCGGACAGATCGGACACTTTTGACACATTTGTGGGACCAATGACATTATTACAGTGATTAGAGGTAAAAAATAGTCACTGATCACTGTATAAATGACATTGGCAGGGAAGGGGTTAACACTAAGGGGAGATCAAGGGTTTAAGTGTTCCCTAGGGAGGTGTTTCTAACTGTGGGGGGGAGTGGACTGACAGGGAGTAGAGAGATCGCTGTTCCTGATCACTAGGAGCAGACAATCACTCTCTACTCCCTTGACAGGGATATATTTGTTTATATTGACACTTGACAGATCCTCATTCTGGGTCTCTGTGGAGCTGTACGTGCATGTGCCCAGCCGTGCCATTCTGCCAACGTAAATGTGCAGGAGGCGGTCCTTAAGTGGATATGGACTATTAATAATTGATGTCATTTATTGATGAATCGTATGGACTTTTTGAGATAGTTATTTTTAGTTTAATTATTTTTGCGCTGCACTGTTTCCTTCTTTCTGTTCATGTGAGGTATTTTTTTAATTAACCTTAGTGTCAGCTTGCAATTTTAGAGTTAATATAGGATTACCAGTCTGCGCTGAATACTAGTTTATTTTTATATTGATTTTAGCATACCTCTATGTTCTTAATGTGTAACTAAAGGCAAAACTTTTTTTAGTTTTGAACAGAGTGAAGGGAGATTACAACACCTGTCAGTTTTTTTTCCTGTCTGTGTCCCAAACTATTTATCCTGTTTACAGTTATCAACAAAAGTAAAAAAAAACTCAAATTTCAGGTTGACACCAGAACAAGAGAAATTCCAATGGGGACACTAGTTCTGGTGACCAGGGCTTTTTTTCTGGGGGAACTTGGTGGAACTCAGTTCCACCACCTTTGGCTCAGACCCTTTGGTGCCTGCTCACCACAATCACTTGTGAACACAGAAGTCTGGTTTCCGTGTTTACAAGTGACTGCTTTGTAACCCCCTGAACTCTGCACACTGTATGTAATGCAATTCTGGTATTTAATGCCCCTTTAAGACCCTTCTACTGTTTGTGAAATCTGAACGGGTCGTGGTTGAGTTCCTGCACCTATTTTCTGAGCAAAAAAGCTCTGCTGGTGACCCTGGTTACACAGCAGGATTCCCTCACTTGTGAGGGATTTCTTCTCACTTCCTGTAAATACCAATTTTATATGCAAAACTAAAGACAATAAGTTGTGGATTGTGAAAGCTGGGCTTTAAATACTATATATTTAGTCAGCGCTGAAGGATTTTGGTGGATGCGTGCAATATTGTGTACTGAGGTGAAAGGTAATGTTGATTTAAATGACCTCTGAAATGGCACTCTTGTGATTTTGCCATCATAATACAGATGCATGCCCCTCTTTCCTCTGATAAGTGTGGCCCTGACAGTGCTATGTCTGTTGTGCTCTCTTCAAAGCCCATCTACCTGAATCAGGCAAATTAAACATTACAGTTATAATAAAGAGCAGTGAGTGGAAGGAGTTCTTTAGGTGAAAGGTTTAGGCCTTAAGCCTTGTCCCCTTTAGTAAGTGGATGTTCGGTCAGGCATAAAGCGCTTGACTGACCTGTTCACACTACTTTCCAGACTCCTAGTATAGCCTGATTTTCATCTCTAATAATATTTAATATGGTTCAGTGCCCTCTAGTCATGTGGCTAACATTCATACAGCAGTTATTCATACATGTCATTTTTTAACAAATGCTTTAAAAAACGGGGTGGGGGGTGGCAAACAAACCACCTGAACTCCCCCCCCCCCCCCGTGAGTGTTACTCACATGGTCGGGCTTTGGCTTGTGTTTTGGCGGTGCAGATGCAGAGCAGAGAGAGCAATACGATGAGTACGGCCATCTCCTGGACAACCTCCCCGGTATCGGCCAATGTGGCCGCTTCTCCTCTCGGCCAATCGGGTCTAAAGACCCACTCACTGATTGGCCGGGAGGAGAAGCAGGAAGATAATAGCAAATATTAATTTGTTATTGTCACACAACTGGGTGGGCTCAGGGCGCAGTGCTCTGCGTGTCAAGCCCATCCTTATTTCAAGCCAATTAAAGCCTCAGGCTCTAATCATGTGCTTTAAAAAAACAAAAACCCATTGAAATCCATGCGTTCGGTGCCCTGTATGTAGATAAGGGGCCGGGTGCATGGATCAGGGGGACAGCACCCCTGTGCCCCTAATTGAACGGCCACCACTGCTCAATTAGGGCAAAATCTGTGCAAAAGTTTAGCACATAGTGGCTGAAATTTGCAGTATAATCTTCAACGATGACAAGTAGGCAAGCCCCTATGTGTCAACGCGTTTCGCTGATCCAATTCTTCAGGACACATTTAGGGTTACTTTGAAGGAGGGTAAATCTCAATAGTAATAGCATATTCTATCCTCAGCGGTTTCAATACAAATGGGTTAATTTACTGGTATTGTCAGGTCACCTGAAGCTAGGTAACAAATGCACACCTCTGGGGTTAGGAGTGCACCGATAAGGTTGTGGACTCTTCAGCTGACTGCTGTGGAGGGAACTCTGATTGGTTCAGGAAAGCAGCTCCACTTGAACACCGACATGGACCAAACAGAAAGCTAGAGCATAAGATTTCCCCGGGGCGTGGAATCTAAGAGCCAGCATGTTTTCACCAGAGCCTCTGGTGGTTAGAATGAATTTGGCTGCAGCTGATTCCAGGTCGCGCCCCCCCCCCCCCGTCGTCTTCCAGCTCCGGCTCACGGACTGGCTCTGGTGAACAGAGCGGAAACCCCTGTCATCTTCTTACCGCCTGTACCCCTCTGCCAGCTTCTTACCACCCCACCCCTGTCATCTTCAATCCCCTGTACCCCACTTCCAGCTTCCTACCATCCCACCCCCGTCATCAGCATCCCACCTGTACCCCATTGCCAGCTTCCTACTAGTCCACCCACTATCATCATCCCTATACCTTACCTCTGACATCCCTATACCCTAGCTCTGAGTCGGTCTATAATTTGCCTAAGGTCTCACAAAGCCTGTGGGGGGGGGGGGGGGTTGTCTTTCTGCCAATCGGCTGTCATACAGTGTTAGCCAAGACTACACTCCTACTGCTAAATGAGGAAGTAAAAAAATCTAACACAATATAAGAATTCTAAAGAATATAGCAAGCTGAAGACAGCAGATATACATGTAAAACTTACGTCGGGAGATTTGTTTAATCTCTGTGTATCATCTGAGACTGTTCACTTCACTGGGTATGGGAGAAGGTTTACAACCACTCTAACCACTTGCAATCCAGCGCACGACTATATACGTTGGCACAATGACTTGGCTGGGCATATGGGCGTACATGTATGTCCCCTTTAAGAAGCAGCATTGTGGGCACGTGCAGATCCGCTGCAAGCTCCGTGAGTGTAACCGCGGGTCCGCTCGGGAGTCCTGCGATCATCTCACAGAGAGGAACAACAGGGAAATGCTTGTTTACATCAGCATTTCCCCATTCTTCCTCTCTGTGAGATGCTGCCTAGTGACAAGAACACTAATCAGGAGCGGTTATCAGTGTCATGTCACACGTAGCCCATCCCCCCTACAGTAAGAACACATCCCTAGGACACACTTAACCCCTTCAGCGCCCCTACTGGTTAACCCCTTCGCTGTCGGTGTCATTTACACAGTAATCAATGCATTTTTATAGCACTGATCATTGTATAAATGACAATGGCGTCAAAAGTGTCCGATGTGTCCACCATAATGTTGCAGTCACAATAAAAATCACTGATCGCCGCCATTACTGGTAAAAAATGTATTATTAATAAAAAATGCCATAAAACTATCCCTTATTTTGTAGATGCTACAACTTTTGCGCAAACCAATCAATAAACGCTTATTGCAATTTTTGTTACCAAAAATATGTAGAAGAATACATATTCGCCTAAACTGAGGAAACAAATTGTTTTTTTATATATATTTTTTGGGGGATATTTATTATAGCAAAACAGTAAAAATATTGCTTTTTTTCAAAATTTACGCTTTTTTTGGTTTATAGCGCAAAAAATGAAAACCGCAGAGGTGCTTAAATACCACAAAAAGAAAGCTATTTGTGGGAAAAAGGGACATACATTTTGTTTGGGAGCCATGTCGTACGATTGTGCAATTGTCAGTTAACCACTGACAATTGGACCATTTCGCTGGCCAAAGACCAGAGCACTTTTTGCGATTCAGTACTGCGTTGTTTAACTGACAATTGCGCGGTCGTGCGACGTGGCTCCCAAACAAAATTGACATCCTTTTTTCTCCACAAATAGAGCTCTCTTTTTTTGTGGTATTTGATCACCTCTGCGGTTTTTATTTTTTTGCACTATAAACAAAAATAGAGCGACAATTTTGAAAAAAAAGCAATATTTTTACTTTTTGCTATAATAAATATCCCCAAAAATATATATAAAAAAAACATTTTTTTTCCTCAGTTTAGGCCGATACGTATTCTTCTAGATATTTTTGGTAAAACAAATCACAATAAGCGTATATTGATTGGTTTTTCGCAAAACTTATAGGGCCAGATTCACATACAATTAGATTCGCGTAGAGTATCAGAAATACTCTACGCCGCCGTATTTTACCTGGCTCTACGTGGAATCCCGGTAGATTTTGTCCAGTAAACTACGGCGGTGTAGTGTATTTCTCCCGGCGCAAGCCATCTACGCGAGTAGGGGGCGTGAAGCATTTAAAATAGGCGCGTTCCCACGGCGATCGAACTGCGCATGCTCCGTTCAGAAATTTCCCGTCGTGCATTGCGCGAAATCACGTTGTTACGTCATTCGTTGTTTGAGTAGCGTCGTTTACGGACATTCCTATTCCCGAACGAGTTACGTAAAAAAAATAAAATAATTTAATTCGACGCGGGAACGACGGCCATACTTAACATGGGCTATGCACCGTTAGACCAGCAAATAGCTGGTCTAACAGTACGTAGCAAAAAAATGACGTAAGCGATTGCGAAGGCCGCTCGTATCTTTGTGGATCGCCGTAAAAAGTCATTTGCATATCCCGACGCTGAAAACGACGCGGACTCCTCCCAGCGGCCGCAAAAAGTTTGCAGCATAGATCCGAAGGCTTACGAAGACGTAAGCCTCTCGGATCAAAGCCCGAAGCCGCCGTATCATGGTTTGAGGATTCAAACTAGTGATACGGCGCGCAAAATTTGAAATTACTCCTGTCTAACACCAGTTAGACAGGCGTAATCGCTCTGTGAATCTGGGCCTTAGCGTCTACAAAATAGGGGATAGAATTATAGCATTTTTATTATTATTATTTTTTTTACTAGTAATGCAGAGATCTGAAAATAATAACTATTACAGGAAGTGCTTGGGGCTCAAGTGGTTAACCTCCCTAGCAGTATTCCAAGTGTGGCTCAGGTTGAATTTTCATTACCAAAAGCAGTATCCCCTAGCCACACTCGGGAATGCATCGCAGGATCCAGGCAAAGTTACTTGTCCCCAGGATTCTGCAATGTCCTCCATGGGCTGTGTACTCATTATATCACAGTGCTGGGCTCCGTTCCCTGCGAGCGTCGTGACGCATGAGGACGGAGCCTGACTCCAAATTCAAAAAGTGAAAAATACAGGACACATACAGTACACAGTAATCTTACAGATTACATTACTGTATCAAATCATTTTACCTCCCTGTTGTCCCTAAAGCTTTGTCCAGTGCCTTGAATGCAGTTTTATATTATTAATACTGTTCTTTCTGCCCGGAAACTTGAGATTGTCCATAGGAACTAAAAAGCATCAAAAGTGGTTTTAGACCATCTAGAAAACAGTGATAATAAATTAGAATCACTTGCAGAATTGAGCAATAGTGATTTGTGGGGAAATTCGTCATCAACTGAAAGTAGAGACTGCTACAATTCTGCAACTGAGCAAATCTCAGTGTTTTTGATTTGATTACAATATTGAATGCATTTTATTATTATTATTACATTTTTATTTGTTATAATTATTTATAGTTATTTATTAAAATTTATGATTTTGTGTTTCAAACTTTATCATACCTGGGATGTCGAATAGACTTTTGTTTGGACAATGTACCGCTTTGAGCATCAAAAATCTGACATAATCGTACCGCCAGGGAGGTTAAAACAGTAATAAACCCGAATGCAAACATTTATTACATTTCAGCTTACCAATGCTTGCGTTAGTTTTCTTTTTTAGGCTTTTTTTCTTCTATTTTCACCCGTTGATCCAGTCAGTAAATATTTTTCAATAGAACAAGCTGTCCTACAGATGTATCATTTAGAGAGATGAGGCAAACTATTTAACACTGACAGGGGTGCTTACCATAATCAACTTTGTATTTATTTATTTAAAACCTTTACCCTAAACAGTTTTGCCAACTGTCAGTATTTTTACTGTCAGCCAGTAAAAAATGTGCACTTTTCTCCTGTTAGTAAATGCCAGAGACCGGACAGTTGAAAAAAAGGTTGTGACGCTCGTCATGGTGCAAAGGAGCTGAGTGGAGCTGCCGGAGCCTCGTCTGCGGGATGGGAGCAAGGCAGGCCAGGAGTGGGACTGTCAGTGCTGTTTGGACTGGAGTGGACTGAAGGGACCACCTGGTGTGGAGAGAGACTGTCCCTGTGACTCAGGAAGGGACGTGTCGTGTCGGTGAGGTGTCATCATCACCTGTGCTGCTGCATACTGCTGTCAGTGTCACTGTGAGAGTCAATTTCATGTGTGTGTCCCTAGTCATTCTAATTTCTTGCCTTTCTGAGTCCTGTCCCTGAGTTACTTTTGTGCATCCTTCTAGTTATGTCACCAGGGGAGGGCTGGGCCAGGGGGCAGGGTGGCAATTGCCTCCCAGGCCGCTCAAATTTATGTTCAAAATTCCCCGGAGCCACTGCCCACTACCATTTTCTTTTTTATTCTGCTCTAGGAAGTCGGGCCGGGGGCGCGACCACAGCAGCTTACCCTAGCTTTTGCATTCCGGGAGTTGTAGTCCACGCTCAAGCTCCCGTTGGGTGGAAATCAGAGCAGCGCAGTAGAAACTACAACTCTCTGGGCCCGGATTCTTGGAAGCAGGCAGAAGCACGGTGGCAAGGCTGGGAGCTGGCTGCAACTTGACCCGAGGAGCATTACCCCCCTAGGAGGCCGTGGCGTGCAAGGACCTGCTGAGCTGAGATCACTGAGGTAAGAGAGCCTGACACCCCTAGCTGACCCCCCATTTCCCCCCCATACACCCCATGTAACCAGCCCTAGTGATCAGGCTGCATTGATGGGCACTGGAGTTGGCTGCACTGATGGGCACTGGTGAGGCTGCATTGAAAAACCAGGTGGGCCATGGATGGTGAGCTTATTTGACGGTTCAATGGGCCACTTCACTGGACTTGCCCCCCATGCCTAAGGCTGCCAGTCCTCCCCTGTATGTCACTGACGACTTTGTGCAACGGGGTTTATTTACTAAAGGCAAATCCACTGTACACTACAAGTGCACTTGGAAGTTCAGTCACTGTAGATCTGAGGGGAAGATCTGAAATGAGGGGAAGCTTTGCTGATTTCTATCATCCAATCACGTACAAGCAAAAATGCTGTTTTTCTTTTTCCTTGCATGTCCCCCTCAGATCTACAGCGACTGCACAGTGGAATTTCCTTTAGTAAATAAACCTCAAGGTGTTGTAGTCCTTGCCATGTTTAATTGATTCTGTCTCATATATCAATACAGAGAGCTAAAACATCTTCATTTCCAAAGCACAACAACAGGCAAGTGAGAGGAAAGGCCCACAGAGTTAGTCCCAGGAGACAAATCTTGCAGTGTCTCGTGGGGTACTCAAATCAAGACATCCTTATGAGTAAGGGAAGCTGGCACTTGCTGCATGGCTCCATGATGTGAAGCCAATATTTATACATGCAACAATTAATTTAACTAGACTGTAACTGAAAATTCAATGCTCAACCCAATTATTTCATAGAACCCTGGCAGCTCTTGTACTGAGTAACTTATCACTTGACTTAATGATGCCAATATATTACTGTCTGTCATCATGCTCTGGGGCAGAAGAAGGCTAGAAAACATGTGTAGTTAGCTGCTGCCAAAAATAATATGAAGTTATTGATTAAGCAGATAATAAATAACTATTCAAACCAGTGCTTATTGATTGAAAAGAAGATTAAAGCAATCCTTTACTTTGCCCTTGCAGGGCAAAGCAACAGTTTTTTTTTTTAATCACCACTCCACCACTGGCTCTCCAACTGCATTTACTCACCTTTCCTTCTCTCCCATATCTCTGTTCAGTTAACACACAACCAGTCCTGAGGCCCAGGAAACACGGCCGAGGTTCTCGCCAGAAACCCATCGAGCAAATAGAGAACATGGTAGGCTGGTATTTCTCCCAGCCTACCATCCCTCCTACTCTCTATAAACTCATAACTCTGCATACTATTGATCATGAATAACCCGACCCTAATCATAGTTCTACTCCTCTTTAGTCTTTAAATTCCTCTACTACCCACCCATGAATGGGGGTAAATAAGGGAACTTTTTATCACTCTCTTGTTCCATCCTCCTCTGTTTTTTTAACACCCTATCCCAAAAAAAAAGATGAAAAGAAAAAGAAACCCCCCCCGCACCCCTCCTCACCATCTACACCTGCCTCCGTCAGCTTGCAACAATAAGGGTTTTACCCTCTTCTGAGTACTTAAAATGGTTCCATTCCGCCCATGTCTCCAGGTAGGCCCCCCGCTTCTGCCGCGAAGTCCACACTAAATCCTCCATTCTGTTCAACTCTTCCACACATTTAAACCACACCCCTACCGACGGGGGCTGCGTCTTTTTCCACATCGCAGGAATACAGGCCCTTGCTGCATTCAAGAAATGACAGACCACTGACTTCGTATACTATCTGATTGGTATATCCGCATCTTGTAACAAATAAAAAGTCCACTCTCTCGGTAACTCCTCCTCACTGAACCTTTGCACTATTTCCCCCACCTTTTCCCAGAAACTCAGTATTTTAGGACAGGCCCAAAAGATGTGTATTAAGGTTCCTCCTTTCTTCCCACACCTCCAGCATCTATCTGGCATCTCTGGATAACACCTGTTTAAGACGGCCGGGTACGATACCATTGTGATAAAATCTTAAAATTCATCTCCTGAACTTTTACACATACCGAGGATTCAAATACCTTTCGTAGTATCTTTTCTTTTGCTCCTCTGTGAAGGCCCTACCCAACTCCGCCTCCCATTTGTTGAAGAAAAGTAAGTGAAAATCCTCCGGAGGTGCGTTCAGTAGATCGCTAATTTCTGAGAGGGTATTTTGAAGCACCCCATTCCCGTTGCAATATCTCTCAAACTTTGTTAACCTACGTCAGTATCTACCCGGGAATGTCAAGGTGTCCATAAAATGTCTCAATTGTAATGCCCTCCACACGTCCAATTGATAAGATGTACCTCCTGTCGTCATCTCCCGCCCTCAGAAAGTGAGAGGCTTGGAACAGCCCCTGTTCTAGTAGTGCCATGAGCGGTCCCTTCAGTAGCCCTGGTTCAAACTGAGGATTCCCCAGAATGGGAAAAAGGGGTGATTCTACTGTTGATAGTTTCCCTTTCACAAATAACCCGAATCCCATCCGGAGGGTAGGACCTATCAGTGGATGTTTCTTGACATCCACTGGAAGTTCCCTATAGCACCAAGCCGCTTGCTGAAGTACACTACTACATTGTGCTTGCTCTATTGCCAGACATATTTTCTCTTCTGTGTGTCTACTCCAGTCGATCAGACGGGTTAGTAACGCTGCCTGATAATATCTGTAGTAAATGTCTGGGGCGGACACTCCACCATCTCTTTTAGAAAGTGATAGTATACGACCCTTAATTCTTGGGCGTTTGTTTGCCCAAATAAATACACTGAACAACGATTGTGTCTGCTTAAAAAAAAACCTTGGGGATTGCAATAGGGAGTGTCTGAAAGAGGTACAGAAATTTTGGTAGAATATTCATTTTAATAATGTTGCACCTCCCAAACCATGAATAATACCCCTTCTGCCATCCATCCAGAAGGATCCGCACTTTAGCTAGTATTGGTACAAATTTAAGCTTGTAGACTTGTGCAAGATCCACCGGGATGGATGTCCCTAAATATGTCAAAGCTGTGTCTGACCATTTAAGCTTGAAATTGACTTTCAAGCTCTTCAGGTCTTCCTCCGGGATCGACACCTCCATTGCTTCAGACTTTAGATAATTGATCTTAAAATTTGATTGTTCTCCGTATATCTTCAGTTCTTGAAGCAAATTGGGAAGGGATACCCTCGGGTTGGTTAAGTTATACATCATATCGTCGGCGTATGCTGAGATCTTATATTCTGTATCTCCCAGAAGGCACCCCCTTAATACCTGGATTAGATCGAATCCTGCTCAGTAAGGGCTCCACAGACAGGGCGAATAAGAGTGGGGATAATGGACATCCCTGTCCTGTCCCATTCGCTAACTTAAGAATTAAGTTGACAGTTCCAGGGAATCCCCAGAGACCCTGAGAACCGACAGTGTAAAGGTGGGCTGGGAGGACTATATCGGTACAGAATAAGGTGTTTATACTTGACCAGAGTAGTACAACAGAGTAGTTATTGAAAAATCTATTTTGCATAATATACATAAAAAAACATTTAAAAAAAACAACAATACATACAGTACATTTAAAAAAACACAATACAAATAGAGCATATGGGTCACCAGACGTGCAGTCCCTACAAGATGGAGGAGGGAGTGTGGGTGGACCAACGGCCCTAGGAGACAGTCGGTCTCGGGTCTCTACTAGTTTCGCGATTTTTGAAAAGTGCAGGTGGACCAATGGCCCTAGGAGACAGTCGGTCTCGGGTCTCTACTAGTTTCGCGATTCTTGAAAATCGCTTCGTCAGGAGACAGTCTATAGGCAAGAAGTCCGGGTCTCCCAGCACGTTCCTGGGGCAGCCAACAATGTTGGAAGTACACCAAAGGCAGTCCGGATATCTGGATAATAGGGTAGGAATCCCAGGACATAGAGTCCCGTTCAGTTCAAACGTATAAAGTGTTAACTGATGAGTTTGAGGTGGTAAGTAGCCAACATAATAAAGCTTGAATGAAGCAGGGTTAGCAGTTCATAGTTTCAAGGGCACCAATGCTACTTTGATGTGCAGGGTGATGCACGTATCCTGGGATCCTGGCTCAAATGCTAGCACGGGACTCTATGTCCTGGGATTCCTACCCTATTATCCAGATATTCCCCCTTTGGGCAGTCAGGTTCCTCCTAGGACTGCCTTTGGTGTACTCCCAACATTGTTGGCTGCCCCAGGAACGTGCTGGGAGACACGGACTTCTTGCCTATAGACTGTCTCCTGACGAAGCGATTTTCAAAAATCGCGAAACTAGTAGAGACCCGAGACCGACTGTCTCCTAGGGCCATTGGTCCACCTGCACTCCCTCCTCCATCTTGTAGGGACTGCACGTCTGGTAACCCATATGCTCTATTTGTATTGTGTTTTTTTAAATGTACTGTATGTATTGTTGTTTTTTTTAAATGTTTTTTTATGTATATTATGCAAAATACATTTTTCAATAACTACTCTGTTGTACTACTCTGGTCGAGTATAAACACCTTATTCTGTACCGATTTTTTCCTCCCTGCCCACCTTTACACTGTCGGTTCTCAGGGTCTCTGGGGATTCCCTGGAACCATCAACTTAATTCTTGACTCTAGGACGATGGTACTCCCCTAACCCATTTATATTATGTTTTCCAATTGAGAGGTTTAAATCCCATTCACTAACTTAAAAGATGGGGACAACACTCCGTTCACCCTAACCTGCGCCGTCAGCTGGGTATAATTGCTTGAGATCCACTGTATCATCCTATCACCGAACCCCATGTGTCTCAACACCGCAAACATAAACTGCCAGTTTATACGGTCGAAAGCCTTCTCTGCATCCGTCCCCAAAAAGACACACAGGGTTCGGGACAGGGTGACACAGTGGACCAAGTTTAAAGTCTTGATTGTATTGTCCCTTGCTTCACACGATTGCACAAACCCAACCTGATCTTTATGGACCAGGCCAGGCACGTGTTGCTGTAAGCGCATTGCTAATATCTTGGCAAAAAGCTTCAGATCCGTATTTAGTAATGACATTGGCCTATAGCTCCCACATTGGGAGGGATCTTTTCCTTCCTTAGGTATGACCGCAATCGTAGCTTTCAGCGAATCAATATAAAAGGAGCTTGTGGCTCCTAACCCATTGAACAATTTAATCATGAATGGTCCCAAAATTGGCAGAAGAAATGTATAATATTGCATGGTAAACCCGTCTGCTCCGGGAGATTTCCCTCCCTTCCCCCTGCTCACTGCCTCCTGAATTTCTTCTATAGTGATTGGTTTTTCCAATTCCTGCCTTATCGCTGGTGTCAAACTTGTAATACCTGATGTTGCGATATAGTTTTCCATAGCAGATGGTCCTGGGAACTTGTTTGTAAGTTATACAATGCACTATAAAATTCTCCAAATCTCTGTGCTATCTCTTCAGGTAAACTTAATCCCCCTCCCCCCCCGCGCTCCTGAGATCGATGTGCTTGTTGTTCCCTCAATGCACTAGCCAATTGCTTCCCACATTTGTTTCCAAATTCATAATCCTGCCTTCTGCCAGCCTGTATTGCCCTTTTTGCTTTATACCGAAGTAGTTCAGTGATTTGTCTCCGTCGCGCCAATAGTTCTCTTTCCAACATATTGCCAGGGCTCTGTTTGTGTAAAGTTTCTAGATGAGAAATTTCTGTCAGCAGAGTTGTTAACTTAGATTCTCTTTCCCTCTTCATCCTGGCCCCTTGTTTCATCAAGATTTCCCTTATCACCGCTTTATGGGCCTCCCAAATGACCCCCGGATCACAGTCTGACGTATCGTTAGTTTCAAAATACCACCTTAGCTCTTTCTGTACCTCTTCCAGTACCACAGCATCCTGCAGTAGGCTTTCATTCAACCTCCAGGGTCCTACTTCAAGGACTTCAAGGAAAAAAGAAGTTGTGGTATAACAAATTGAACTTATTGCAAGCCATAAATTTTTTTCATGGCAATGTCCACACAAGGCTTCCCTGCTATAGACTGTATTTATGTAAGATTACTGGTGTTGGTGGGTTTAAAAGATCTGACATAATTATTATGCATTTCATTAAGTACATTTGGACTTGACACTGTACACAATTTCCATCACCATGAATTAAAAAATAAACTTATCAATTACAGATAAAAAGATTGTTTTCTTTACAAATACACAGCATAAACTCTGCAAGCCAAGAAACTAATAGATGGAAATAAAAGATCTTGATAATGATTATCTCCTTGATCTTACAAAGTGAACAGAATAAAGCACTTTAGATAAACGTATAATAAATATAAACATGTTATCTAAGTGACATTCAAGATGTTTGCTGATTAAAGGTACACTTAAACCTAAATAGTAGCTGCTTTATGGTCTGCCCACAGGGATATTTTAAATGGCAATTAAAAGGAATGTGTAAGCTGTAAAAAATTATTTTTAAACACAATGGTTTTGCTTTAATGCTTGATCTTAAAATTAAGGTCCATGAATTGGCCAAGCCACTTACAATGCACTCTACTAGTGGTTGTGGTGAACTACCAAGATACAAATGTGTATATTTAATACTACTTTAATACTACAGTATGATAAAATATAAAAAGCAAGCTAATAAAAATTTGAGTCATACAAAAAATGTACTTTAAAAAATAGCATACACCTGTGCTGGACATGTAAGACACACAAGGTAATGCTTATACACATATTTTGGGATTGCCCATGTATACTCCTATTTTGGTGACAGGTTTGGCGAAATAACTCGGCAATTTACAGTGATTTACTTTTTTGCTGATTGCTTTTTTGGCTGATTTCCTCTTAAATCTAACACCTTTATCTAGTAAACGCTATCTCAAATTCCCCCTTTCATCTTCTAAATGTGGCGAGGGCCTACAATGCATGTATGTGGAAACAACAGTCCCCACCCACAATTGCACACAGGTTTACTAGGGTGAATGACATACAGGGCATGGAACATCTTACCTCTACCTTGGGGGAAAAATCTAAAGAACATACGGCTAGATGGTATTACTAGGATCATCTAACAGGACATTTGCAATACTGAAAAACCCTCTACATTAGTCCTTTGACATCCTTCCTGACAACTGGATGGACTTGTGTCTTTTTTTTAACCTGACCAACTATGTAACTATGTAACCCTGTTTTCCTTCCAACCCTCCTTTTTTTTGTTTTTGTTTCTTTTTTTCCTCACCAAAACCCCCTACCCCCATACTTCCCTCCTTCAAACACCCCTCCGCCCCTCACCTACACCTTTAAAAAAAAATGGGTGAACATCAGACTCATATATATGCGATTGAAGTTTACCTCTTTTGAGGGATCAAGAAATGATAATTGATGCTTTTCACAAACATGCATCTGCTTGTTCATTACTGTGTATACCCATTTGGAGCATCAAGAGGTGAGTATCATGGTGTTATGTCAGCCCCTGATGTAAATCTATAAATAAAGAAAGAGCAAAACAAGCTAACAATAATATCCTTTGAAGGCAAACTTTAAAATAATTAAAATCGCAATATGTAAGTAAGTGAAAACTGACCATATCTGACTGCATGTTATTTTTAGGTTCAAATTTTTTATTGGGTAAGACAATTCATCCATACAACATGGGTTGCATATGAGAACAAATCATTACGGTAAAATAAAAAAACTGTGAAAGTAACAGGACATATGGGATGGATTTACTAAAACTGGAGAGTGCAAAAATCTGGTGCAGCTCTGCATAGAAACCAACCAGTTTTCTTTTTTTTTTTCAAAGCTTAATTGAACAAGCTGATGTTAGAGGCTGATTGGCTACAATGCACAGCTGCGCTAGATTCTGCTTGCCACAATTTTAGTAAATGAACCCCAAAGTTTTTATAGAAGGTAAACATTTAAGAGTTAGAAGAATAGAATGTGGAACAGTCTAAACCGTCACAACAGGAAAGCCAAGGAAAGTTAAGGAAGCCAAGCCTGCTTAAAATATTCCACTGTATCAAAACTTATTCTATATACATAAGGAATTGTTGCTATTTATCTAGAAAACAAGGTGTTCTATAATGCCTTGTTTCCACTGCACGGAACGGTTCGGGTCAGTAAACTCGGAGCGGTTCGGATGGGACCGGTCTATTCCCGTGAGTGTTTCCACTGCAAATCGGACCATCAGGGACAATTTAGGTTTTAGAAAAAATTCCTAGCGCATCCACCAATCAGTGAGATGTATTTGTAGGTCCGCCCTAATGGAACCGTTCCACTCTCTCTGGACCCTCATCTGAAGCAGGACCCTTGCTGGTGCGGTACGGTTCGCTTTTTTGGCACGCTTTCATAATGGAAACACCCAAAATAGCGAACCGTACCGAACCGTACCGAACCGATCCGCTCAGTGGAAACGAGGCATAACTGTACAAATGCCAAGATTTAAACTTCCTCCAAGTCAGGTTCCATTACTGTAGTGGGTTCATCAGTACATCAATCAGAACTCTAATCTTTCTTTTTGATGAGCAAAAAAAAAAAAAATACATACACATGCTTTTCTTATCACAATGTAACTGTGAGTTCTCTTGTAGTAACTGATAGTAATACACATTGTTTTACTATTACGTAGTACAATAACCTTAGATATTGGTGATAATCAACCAGCTTCACAAACCTAAATTTATATACAATATTCTATAGTCTTATCTTATGAAATGTCAGGTAAAATCAGACAGCTGAAGTCACACATGTTTTTAAATATTCAAGCACTGGTCCTTTCTGTAACAATTTGTAGGCTGTAGCTAATGGCAAGAAACACTGCTGTGTTTGACGTAAGGGTTAATGGATAGCAGCTCCCAGTGCTGCTTGTCAAGAAGGAAATTGACAGGAAAGGTCATGGCGGAAGATTAGGTATTTAATCAACTTGACTGTTTCCAGCACTGAAGGTGTTGTTAGAACTGCCCTGATTAAAAAGGATGAAATGTTAGTGCTACGCTTGTGCTCTGGCTGAATATCTGAGAAGTGGGATGGATTGCAGCTATATCATAGGACATCATGAGCTGTATCGCAACGGGTGAAGATCTAGAGTAATATGTTTTTCCGTGCGGATAGCAGCAGCTAAATACATTTTCCCAGCACATGTACATTAAATTTGTTTTTTCTCAGTGTATTGTTTCTGTGTATTGCCACCCTCACAGAGAGGCAGTATGTTTTATGAAAATCTCTATTGGGGATTGAGGTTGGTCTTTATTTTTAGGATATCCTACGCATATTGTATTAGCAGCTCCTTTCTGTTTTGCCTAAATATATAGCATTAAACTTTTTTGTTACCGATGACGAAATTAAATGAATAGAGTAAATATGGGTAGAATGCTATGCACTTATACCCAGCTATCATATGTAAAGTTCCACTCTAACCTTTCCCCACTGTGCTAAAAAAATATATTTTTTCCATATGTTATACGTGAAGGGTTCCACATGTACTGGCACTTAAAGGCTGGCTCCACCTAGCAGTGATGACAAGGGTCAAGGGGCATAGTAGCCATCTTAGAGAGAGAGCACATGTAGGAAGCAGAGATATGTACTGTCCTGAGATGCATGTTGCAGTGTACAGCCTGTACTGAAATAAACATCCATTGTTCCAGACCAGAGTCTTGTGTCTCTCACAACACACAGGACACAACACCATACATCCCAGTGTCTTGCCGAAAAAGGTCCCCCAGCAGATTATGCCCCCCTCTGTACTGCGCAGGCGCGGCGCTTGCCCCGGAAAATTGCCGAACATGTAGCTCTAGACGGCGCCTATGCACACTTCTGACATCCAGGCTCATTCCTTACCATTCCCCGTGGACATGGAGGATGTTAAAAAAAGAGCCAGGAGGCCGAGCGAAGCGATCCCTAGGCACATGCGGTAGATGTTCTAGTGACACACTGGGATCAGTTCTCCCTAATTTATGCCTTGCCACTTGCCTTGCAGCTTCTGCTTCGTCTATCTATAACTTGGCTCTGGCCTGGGATTTAATTTTACAACTTCATTTTATAGACATTTAAAAGCAGCGCAGTGCAATATGAAAATTTTAATTCTATATATTCCTCTGTTTTGGATGATAGTGCTTCTTTGCAAATTGTGGACATACAAATGTCAGTCTAGTTGTAAACCATGACAAAAGAAGACATGGTTATTGTTAACATATGCATTTCGTTTTGATGAAATGCACTCGTTAAAATACTGACCCAGTTTTAGCTGCCATAAATTTCAGTAAAGAGTGAGCTCATTTGCTCATTAAATTGATTAATAGCTGTACAAATATGACCGCTTGACTCTGAGCAGCAAATATAGTGTAATGCTGCATAAAATACCACATGTCAGATTAACATTGCATTAGAATGTACAATCAAACATGATTGCTGTATGGTATATGAAATGCATATTTAGAAAGATTATCATTGTACTTATCCTTGTGCAAGTTATTTCTAAACCAGAGGGAAAGGCTGCCATCCTCACATGGTAGAGCTCATACATATGAGCTTATAATAAGAGATGAAGCTTGACACCCCTTTATGTATACATATACACCAGAGAATAACAATGTGCATGGTGTCATGCTTCATATCTTACAAAATGCTCAGATGCCGTTTTACATGTGACCAAAAATCATTGGTGATTAACTAAATAGGGCCAGCTACAGCCATCGGATGGCAAATGGTTGCGGGGCACATTTGTCCATCATACTTTAATTTTAATGATTAGTACATGTCTGGTCACATTGCATTATTTTATAACCGGAGATACCATGCATTTTTAGAGAAATATTTAATATATTAAACATTTTGTGTCTGTGTATAGTAGGCACTCTGGTTGTTTTCTTTGGGATTGACATCTTGGTCATAAATAAAACGTTCTTGGTCTATTCTCAAAACAGTTTGTAGATGGATTATTTTTTTTTTTTTTTTTTAGCAGGCCTCATGCCTGCATCACCAGCTGCTTTTAATAGAATGCTAGGGGACTTAGACATTTTTACTACAGTATCATTTCTATAATGTGTGTTTGTGTGTTTTCTCTTCTGTTTATGTGCAGGTCAGACCTGTATTTCAGCACTACAGTGTGGTGGACAGCAGCCTAATTTGTCTCTTCTCCAATACAGTAACTCATAACTGCAGGTTTGTATTTCTGCTATGACTGTTTTAGGTACTTACTTCTGTCTGCTTGTTTAGATTCAACAATACTGCTGTAGAGTGCAATTAAAGAAATTTCTATAGTGATATCCCCACACTAATGTGTTTTAGATGGAAGCTAAATGCTGCCTCTGGTGCTTTGTTCATAAGCGGCCAATGCTTACTTCTAAGGCTCTTAAATCCCTTTTCTATTGATTTTGTTAGTAGCTAATAACGTAACCTCCCTTTAATTAACTGCCAGGAATACAGAAAGAAAAGTTCTCCAAATTGTATGATTATTTTTATCCACATTGGCTCTAACTACAACTTCTCCTCAGGGTAAAATTACTACACTGAATACATTTTTCCTATTTTTCTTATGGAAAGGGCATTTACCAGCTGAAAGACCAATTTTTCCATAAATATATCTTATCTCACATTTATTATTATTTAAATGGATCTTGACCCAGATATAATTTTATGTTTAACCACTTAAGGACCGCCGCATGTACATTTACGTCAGCAGAATGGCACGGACAGGAACATCAACGTACCTGTAAGTGGCTGCCTTGACGTGGGTCGGTGGTCCGATCGGGACCCCCACGGTACATCAGACGGTCCCGGTGGCTGTACGAGCGATCCATGCTGAGGGGGCGGCGGTTCGTTTTTGTCCGCCCCCTCCGGATCGCTCCCAGCCAATGCGCACGCTCCCCTGCAGTGTCATTTCCTCCTCCTGTGTAAACACAGGAAGAGGGAAGTGATGTGATCTCTGCTCTCGGCGGTTTTTTCAACCGCCGCTG
The DNA here is from genome assembly GCA_029574335.1 of Rana kukunoris. Classification (NCBI taxonomy): domain Eukaryota; kingdom Metazoa; phylum Chordata; class Amphibia; order Anura; family Ranidae; genus Rana; species Rana kukunoris. The sequence continues at coordinate 250,364,968 of CM056051.1, read as the reverse complement.
AGGAGAGATCACATCACATAGTAAGTCTGCACAAAACTACACTGACACCAGGACACGCAGGCACATTAACCCCTTGCGATCACCCCCCTCCCCCCTGTCACAGTGTCACTGAATGCAGTGATCATATATACTGATCACTGCAGTTAGTGTCAGTGTGACAGGCAGTGTGACAGTCAGTTATTGCCAGTGTCACTAAGCGATCATTTTTCTGATCGCTGTATTAGTGTCGCTGTTCCCGCTAGGTAGCTATTTTTTTTTAATTGTGATATTTTTTTACTAAAGACATGTGGCTAAATACATTTTGGCCTAAATGTTTGACTAAAATTTAGTTTATTTGATTTTTCTTATAACAAAAAGTAAAAAATATAGATTTTTTTTAAAATGTCGCTGTATTTTTGTATATAGCACAAAAAATAAAAATCGCAGAAGCGATCAAATACCACCAAAAGAAAGCTCTATTTGTGGGAAGAAAAGGACGCACAGTTTGTTTGGGAGCCACGTCGCACGACCGCGCAATTGTCTGTTAAAGCGACGCAGTGCCGAATTGTAAAAACCCCTTGGGTCATTTAGCAGCATATTGGTCCGGTCCTTAAGTGGTTAGGTAACTTCAGTGCAAAATACATTCACATATTCACAACATTTCTGCAATACATGTACATTTCCCCACATTTTACCATTAAAAAATTCTGCTGGTACAGATAAATACCTGTTGATCTGATATAAATTCAGTGTGTTCCTAACCTATGGTTTGGCTTTAACCCAATTTGTGCTAAAATTCTTGCCTGTATTATCAGCCCTGCCTGGTAAACTACAAAACTCTGTCTACCCCTTACCCCTCTTTTACTCTCAACAATCATACATTTGTTGTTACCTTGACCACCAAGAGCCTGCTTATGCACTGTGTGTAGGGCAGTAATGGACAACTTGAAAATCATAGAGGGCCTTAAGTGTGACCTCAACGCCCAAAAATGTTAACACCCCCCAAATTGATGGTCAGTAGAAGTGAGAGTTAATCCCCTTACATACACATTGCTGATCAATGGCAGTGAAATTACCCCCTACCCCCACCCTCCTGCATTGGTGGTCAGTGACAGTGAAAGTTAACCCCCATTCCTCCTCTGCCTTAGTAGTAATGGCAGTGAAATTTACCCCGTCCCCTACACTGGTGATCAGTAGCAGCGAAAGTTAACCCCCTGCCGATCATTAGTGATCGTGGCAGTAAAAGTTCACCCCAACCCTCTCATCATGATAACTTATCTATCACATGCTCCCAGGCAGGGGTCAAGTCCTGGGGAAAAAAGTGTGGGAACTCCCACCCAAGATCCACTCCTCCACCAAAAAAAAATGATACGCTCATATGCATAATTACTAAACCACATGTTTTTTTTTTTTTTTTTCGATCCACTGTACCTTAGTAATCCTTTATATTACTGGCCGCTTCCTGTATATGGATTCATTGGGTAGTGTGCGGGTATTCTGTCACTTCCTCAATGCCGCAATGTCTCCTGGGATCTTTCGCCATTGTAATCGCGGGATTTAGAAAGAAGCAAGTAACATAAAAGATTACTAAGGTTCGCCTGCCCCTGACAGTGACTCGAGCTGGGCATCGCCGCTTAGTGAAGGATTGGCTCAGGCGGCTTGGCTGCTCTCGACTGCTCTAGTCCTGCAAAGGGAACTGAGTTCCTGCTGTGAAAAAAGTGTAGGAACTCCGTTCCCACGCGTTCCTGCGGGACTTGAGCCCTGCTCCCAGGCCAGGATTTTACTTAGGCAGAGATAACTCTTTAGCTCCTCCATAGATAGAGGAGACACCCTAAGACAGGAAACGTGTTAATGGCCGCATCACCACGTGAAAATAAAAGAAGAGAAACCAGAAAACTAATATAGCCATGACATCTAAGGATTGATAAACTGCAATATATTCCAATTTAGTTTTTTGTGTGTAGATGCACATTAGATACATGTATGACTGACTTGCGAGTGTAACACTAACACGTATGTATTATTTCTCACAGAGATCACAGTACTCCCTTTGACAATGCCCTAATCTCATTTTCTTTCCAGAGCAGGGACAGAGTAATCTTTGTTCAGGAATCATCCAGGACCAGAATCTGTGAAATAAATAAATTAATCAGCAATAAAAATTATGCACATAATATAGCGCTATCTGCCTTAATTAATCTATTTCATGAAAACTATTCTCTAATAAAACACTCACATTGTACAGTGCACTATACTGGTGCACCACAGAAATCACATGTACTGCCCCCTTATGATTTACAAAACATCAAGGAAATAAGAGTGACCCCTGGAAGTCACACATATATGGTGTCCTACTGCGATAAATGGAGTGCAAACCTCAGCCTGGATTCCGACCAGGCCACACCCCAAACACATTTTACTCTGCCCCCCCCCCCCCGAAGCTTAGTCATGGGGCATGATTTGCAAGACACTTAACAGCTTACTAAATGGTGTTCCCTGGTAATGCTGTGTGACCTCATTGGCTTCTCCTTTATATTTCAGGGTTAGAATCAACTTTCTGGGCTGAAGTACTCGCTCAGAGATGCAACAGTCATGTAAATCCTGATGTCTGTTCTTGGCTGTCTTCAAAAATGTCTGACAGATATCACCTGCAAATAAATCCACTGATAGTTTGACAAAAACCTGACGGTTGGTTGTACACAAGCCGATTGAAAAATGTCCTTTTGTACAACCAGCCTGCCCATACATGGATTGAAATAGAGACAGTCTCTATTGGACTGGGGGGATTTTTTTTATCCACTTATAGCTGTCTTAACTGAAGCATAGACTTGTCAATCCACAAAAAAATGCAAGAGAAAAATCCATCTGATTCACGCTGTAAGGCCTCTTGCACACTGCAGCTTGAAAAATCATGGTGCAGCTTTTTTTCATTACTGAACTAAAATACAGCCCATTAATTGTAATATGCCTATGCACACAGGCGCGTGAACAAGAGCCGTGCATTCTTCAGTAAAAAAAAAAAATAATTGAAAAATCTGCATTTTTGGTAATCCAAGTACGCCTGTGTGCAAATACACATTTACACATTGCGCAGAACACGTACGAAGAAGTTTTTGCACATGCTCGCTTTGCTTGAAATTGCGCAAATGCATATGTGCAAAAATACATACAAAAAAAACCTGTCTGAAAAAGTAGATGCTCAAACAGGAGTATCATGTGCAACAGGCCTAAGTTATAAAAAAACGTAAGCAATAGACATTATTGAAAACCAAATGCGCAAATACCATATGCATTTGACGCACATGAACTAAGCTACACAAAAAAAATAAAGGGATTTAGGGAACAAAACATGTTTTGTTTGATGTATTCTTGATAGTAGAAAACATATGGGCACAGTAAAATATGCTGGGCATGGTTAATGGCAACGGGGGGGATGCAGTAAAGAATTTGACCTTTACAGCCAATCATGTTTTATCTCCTTTTCTGATAACACATGTAATTAACCCACTTTGTTATATGCCAATTTAAGCTGTATTTAAATTAGTTTAGTGAATGTAATAGGTTAAATTTTTGTTTCTGAGTAACTGAAAATGGCTTACAGTAAATCAATGAAACATCTTTTAATGGGTTGAACTAACAACAATAAGTCAATAGAGATATGTATTTGCTAAGTAGATTGGGTGTAAACTAGAATGAGCATAATGCATTTAGAGCCTGTGGGATATAAGTGCGCTGTTTATTATTAGGGGAGTTACCTGCTAAACAGATATGTTTAAATAAATAAAATATTTAATGGATATACTTTGTTTTAACAGGAGTGCTGAATGTAATGGCAAGCCTTCATAAACACGAATGTACAAAGCTTGCTTTTCAGTCATAATTTTCTGAAAAAAAAAATAATAATACTTCAAAATGAACAAAATACACCATCATCTAGCCGTATTTACTATAAGGCTCCATGCACACAGAAGCTAAAAAAAAGCTATAAAAAACGCCAGTAGCTTTGCAGGGTTGCAGGGAGCCTTTCAAAGTTTTTTAGCGTTTTTGCAATAGCGTTTATTAGCGTTTTTTCAGTGTAGCGTATTTTTCTTTTTTTTTCAATGGATAAAAAACACTGGCGCCAGCGGTTTTTAGCTTTTTTCGGCGTTTTGCGTTTTTAAGCTTTTTTTCTTCCACCGATAAACGACACTTTGAACGCAAATTTCGGGCATTCAGAAAAAAAGCCAATAAACTCCAAAGCTCATTAACACTAAAAAACACAAACAAGCACACATGGGTACATTGGCTAACATAGAGTTCAGTTTATGGGCTTTTTAAAAAAACGCCAAAACGCCAATAAACTGCAGTTTATCAGCTTTTTGTGTGCATGGAGCCTAGGGCAAGAGCGTGAGTAAGAAGCACCAAACATTGAAACAAATAAATTGTTATTTTGCTCCCATCCTTTAGCCATCTGTGTGGCTACATTCAGCAAAAGAACTGCTTAAAATTTCTGGGAACGTGAAACTATCCCTTTTCTCTTGTCTGGTCTAGCAGTAGCTTTTACTAAAATAATTACCAGTAAAATAAAAGGGATACGGCTATGGGATCACATGCACCACAAGGAGAAAGAAGAACCAAAAAACGGGGGAGGAAAAAACCCAAACATGCATAGAAAGAATAAAAAACACCACAAACCAATATAATTATAAATTGTTTATTGATTCACTTGAAACGTCCATATATTGACAACATATATGACCTTTATTTGGAAAAAACATTTGGCCACGGCCTGGTTCACTGGTTTCTTGTTGATAACATATTAAACTTTATTTAAAACTTCAACTCTTGAAACACCAACCTTTAATAGCCACCAATTCCCAGCCCAGTCACTTGAGGCTCGGGCTGATCCATTATTAAGCATCAAAAACTTGACTCAAATCTCCCAACCGACAGAAGGGGTGCCATTTGCAGCCCTTCTGTCACCACCCCCCCAGACTGCGGCCGACTCTATGCATGTTTGGAAGTCCATGTTAAGGATATCTAAACCAATCTCTGTTAAGTGTACCCCATCATTCCTATAAAAACCTTGCAGCCCACCCTCTAATTCTAAGTGACGGAATGAAAAACCCAGCTCAGGTAAAATAAATTTTTCCATCGCCCTATTGATGCGTTTACGCACTTTTTCCAATGGCTTAAAAACCGGTGATTCTAACCAGCGTAACCTTGGTATTATTTCAGAGAATACCAGGACCGAATTTGGGGAGGACAGTTTTAGAAATCTAAATGTATCTTTCATTTCAGAAATTATATCAAAAGTCTTCCTTTTTCCAATGTCGTTCCCACCAACATGCAAAATTAAAATACTTGGAGCAGAATACATTGAGTATAACCTACCTAGTTCAAAAATCAAATCCTCCCATAACATACCCCTGCGTCCATACCAAAAAACACAAAAAACAGCGGGGTCCAATCCTAAATTTTCCAAATATACTCTATTAGCTGCTCGCTTCTGAGCCCAGTAAATAAAAGAGTGCCCTACTATCCAAACAGAGCGCTGATATCCTGTAATGAAAAATAAACAATTAATACGGGCGTATATAAGTCTTGTAAGCATTTGACCTCCATCTACCAATCCTTTTAATAGTACCTTCCTCCAAACCGATCCTTGCTGCTTCTGTGGCCGCCCCGATCCTAAATGAGTGGGTAGTGATCTTTAAATGTCCCAACTGAAGAAAAGTTAAGATTTTCCTTAGCACAGCAGAGAATTGGTACCCAGTCACCCGGGCTCCATTTTCATGAATAAACAAAAATTCTGACAGGGGGGGTCTGATTTTTAAGTATGCCTGAAAAGCTGCCACTGGACAAATGCTACTATCTTGGCATCTACTTAAATGGACCCACGTTCCCAAACCCAAAGGATCTGTCTTACTCACTCTCAGAAACACTCTGATCCCGTCCTGAAAAACCACGGCCTCGGAAGCTAACATGCCCGAAACCCCAGTTCCTGAGGACGGAAGAACCTCAGATAACCGAAAGGCTCCAAAAAATGCTAAAGAGGTGGCTCAACGTGATTGGCACTGCGTTGACAAGCCATTCACCTCTGCAGCCAAGGGTTCGGATCCCGGTCTCGGCTACATGTGAATTGAGTTTGGTGGTCTCAGCCCGGCTCCCGGTGGGTGTGCTATGCAAGGTACGCCTGTGCTTAGTGCGCCCACCCCCCCCCAAAAACCACCACACTTGCACGCACACGAAATTGGTTTAAAAAAAACACACGCACTTTGGCCATGCGGTCTCTTAAAATAAAGAGAGGCGAAGGACCTACGGGGCTGGCTGGGTGGGCTAGGCCCCCTCACTCCCTCATAGGGGGAGTCCCTCTGCCCCATTGGGGTCCCGTTGGGCCCCAGTTGGGGCTCTCCAAGAGGAGCAGGTAGGGCGGGGGCGGGGTGAGTGGGAGGCCCCCCTTCACACCCGCCATTGCCACCAGGGGCATGGAGAAGGATGGCGAATGCCTCCGGGGGGAGGGTCTGCCTACTCCCAACTCCTGCAGTCCGGCTCCTCTCTCTCGAGTTCACGCACAAAAATACACTTTAAAAAAAAAAGAAAAAAAAAAATGCTAAAGAAAAAATTTGAAGAGAATAGACTTGCTTCGTAACCCGATGAACATATTGACCAGGTTGCCCCACAAATCCGAGACAAAATTTCCGGAGTGATGGGTGACCTATCATCATGTTTTACCCCACTCCTTTTATACCCCTTTAATGCCTGCCTGACAGAGAAAAATTCGTGACAAGCTGGCAGCTTGTAAAGGCGAAGAAAAAAGGATATCCCTGACAAAGTCTTGCTAATGTGAGACCAAGAAAGGCTCTTCAAAATCAGCGAGTGCAAAAAGGAAAGAATTAACTGCTCTGAATGATCAGACACAGATAGGTGCATAGAATTTAAGAAAGTCACCCACAAACTCCATGAAGAAACATAATTTTTCCAAGTAGCAGGGGCCACCGAGTTCTGAATGCTCTGATAAATTAGATTAGATCCCATAGGTGCAAAGGGATAGGTGCCCCGACCCTCTCTGCCATTGGTAGCAGTTTGAAAAAGCGATCCATCTGTCGACGAGAAAGAGAGTCAGCAATCTCGTTATTCTTTCCCGGGACATACCTAGCTTTAATCCAAATGTTCCACTTTAAGCAAAGAAAAACTAAATGCCTTAGAAAAACTACTACTGGAGGAGATTTAGATAAAAGACTATTTACTGCCACTCACCTGCGCACCATTTGGATCCCCACACTGCTCCAAAACCGACTGATCCCGCTGCATCCGTCTGCAATAGGAAATCGCTGTCCAAGACAAAATCTTGCTGCCACAACGTTTTCCCATTGTAGAATTCTAAAAACTGAATCCAGACTAGCAAGTCTTTCTTGATTTTGGAAGATACCCTGACATGAGCAGCCGGATTCTTTAAACCTGAAATTGCTGAATACAGACGCCTAGAAAAAACCCTTCCCATGGGTAATATCCGCGTCGCGAATGCCAATTGCCCCAGCAATGATTGCATCTCCCGCAAGGAGACCTTCCTCTTTCTCATGAATAGCTGGAGAAGTTGAGTCAGACCATAAATTTTGTCCTCCGGTAATCTAAACTCCATGGCCACCGTATCTAAAGTTATTCCCAAAAAAATTAAACAAGTGGTGGGAAGGATTGTCTTGTCCTTTGCAAGAGGAACCCCAAAATGTTCACAAACTGACTGGAAAGCCTCTAATAACTTAAAACACCCGCCCGAATCTGCTGGGCCCAAAAATAAAAAATCATCCAAGTAATGGATTAGACAGGCCGAGCCGGCCACTTGCCCCACCACCCACTCTAAAAAAGTTGAAAAAACTTCAAAATAAAAGCAGGACAATGAACAGCCCATCGGTAAGGCTTTGTCGAAATAAAATGTGTCCTCAAAATGAATTCCTAAGGAATTGAAGCAACTAGGATTCAACGGGAGAAGCCTGAAAGCGGATTGAATGTTCGCTTTTGCCAAGAGCGCATGCTTTCCCAAACGGCCAATCATGTCCACTGCAGTATCAAAAGAGGTATAAGATACCGATGTTATGGTGGAATCAATCTGGTCGTTAAGGGAAGCACCCACAGGAAATGACAAATGGTGTATCAACCTGTATTCGTTCGGTTCTTTTTTAGGAACTAGGCCAAGCGGAGAAATCCTAAAATTTTTAAAGGGGGGTAGCTCAAAAGGACCTTCCATCCTTCCAGCTTTTACTTCTTTCCATAATTTCGTTCTTACCAGGTGCGGTGCAGCTTTGACTGACTGTAAATTTTCTACTACCCTACAACCCGTCCCCTCAAAAACGGGTAACAAAAAACCTGACGCGAAACCCTCAGTTAATAAGCAAGCCATCCGCTTGTTTGGGTAAGCCTGCAGCCATGGAAGCATTCTTGGAAGCATCACTGGCGAAGTTGCTTTTTGAAAAACCCTCTTTTGGGTGTGACTGGAGCTTGCGAAAGCACTTGGATACCGGGTGAGCGCCAGCACAAAAAGCGCACTCGTGTTTATACTTGCAAGAATTCATCCATTTACATTGAGAGTCATTATATGCAAAACATAAACCCTTCTTGTAACCTGAAGAGGATGAGACTGTGGGCATGGCTGAACTTGATGGACGAGAGAATGGCTGTCTTTGAGGTAAGAATAAATTCAACCACAGGCTCACGTCCTTCGCTCCCCAACAGAGGGATGGTTGTACAGCCAGCTCCTGTCTAAAGGCCTCATCATATGACAGCCACGCAAACCCAGTAAAGCTCCTATAAGCTTCCAGGATAATATCCACATGCTGAAAAAGTAAACAACTTTTCTCAGGAAACTTCTCACACAGGATACTTGCATAAACCATAAATGCTTGTAACCAACTGTAAAAGGTTTTAATCGTAGGTTTGCGTCGCTCATCCTCTGCTTTATCCTCTTTTCTCTCATACTTGTAAGCATCTCTGGCAGGAGGAAGAATCAAACTTAAGTCTAAATATTCCCCCCTCCAAATCTTTTCCTTTAATGCAATTGAAACATGAAAGCCAAGAGGGGAAAGCAAACAAGGCATGCATTCTTTTAGCATCCTGTCAGGCGAATGAACATTTTCAGAAGCACTCTGAACAGCAACAGAGGGAGAAGGGGGCATAACCCTGGCGTCAGCATGAACCGCTGACCACACACCTGCTGTGCTGGGGGAAAACACACCCGACCTCTCCTGCTGAGAGTCTGCTTGTCCCCGGATTAATGTTATAAGCTGCTCTACTGATGAGGATAAAACTGATATCTGAGTTCCAATATTGGACTCACCTGCCAGCCCCTGAGCACGGCTTGCTCCAGGGGCTGCTGAAGGAGATGAGACCCTTACTGGGATGACGCTGGCTGCAGTATGAGCCGCTGGCTGCGAGGAAACTGCTGGCTCATTTCTTCCCTTTCCCTTGGTCCGCGGCGGGCCCTAATTCACTCCTGCCTTACCCGGCCTGGGAGAAGAGGACCCTCTCTTTGCTCCTGACGTTGCGACTCCGCTGGCGGACCGACCCCTTCCTCCTGCTGCGGGCACCGCTGCGCCGCCCTGAGACCTGAAAGACAGAAAAGGCTCACCGCGCCCCTCCCCGCCCGACGTGGGCAGAGCGGGGCAGTCCGTCGGCTTCTGTGTTCGCTTCCTCTTGCTGGTCCTCCGACCTTCCGTCATCTCTGGCTGGAATTCTTCTGACTCCACGCTTTCAGGCACCCAGCGCTCTGTGGGCTCCTTCTCTGTCTCCCATCCGACCGACATCTGCTGAGGGCTTCCGACACCGCTGACACCCGGAAACGGCTCATCACCTATTTCGCCCTCCTCCAGAAAACGAGGACCAGGTAAGGAGAGACACTGGTGCAGCCATGCTTCGCCGCCTTACGCTTCTGCTTTTTCCAAAAGCTGTTTCAACAGGGACTCCATAGCAAGGCACGCGGCGGGGATCTCCTCCTGCTGTCTCTGATGTAAGACCGGCACCGGCCCTGGTCAGACTGGACCCTTAAATAGGCTTCCTGGCTGGGTTCCAGAATTTTCTTAGCACCACCTGACCTCTATTGTCCAATCCCTGACTTGCCTTACAGCCCTCCTAGCTCCACCTGGCACACCTGGGCCCAATTAGCTATACCTTGGCTACCTGCTAACCCTTTGAAACTAACTTTTCACTGACCTTTCCATGACCCCACCTGATACCTAACGCTGCTGCAGTGATCCCATCTAGAAAGGAGGGCCTATATCTGGCACCCCCTTCCTTTTCCATTCTAGGGTGGTCACCATTTAGGTGTGCCTAGGGCAGCATGTCTAAATACAACTCAGCTTACAACTAGTGCCAAGGGGGTTCTGCAACAGCTAGCTGAGATGATAGAACCTCTAGTTCTTTATACTTCATCTTATAGGTATCATAGATAGAAAAATGTGATATGCAGTAAAACCTTGGATTACAAGCATAATTTGTTTTAGAAACATGCTTGTAATCCAAAGCACTTGTATATCAAAGCAAATTTCCCCATAAGTAATAATGGAAAATCAAATGATTTGTTCCCCAACCATTTATTCATAGGTTCTTCATTTTATTGTCCATATAAAAATCTTATAGCAATGTGATTGTGGTTGTGTAACCATAAAAAGGTCCATCCACACATGGAAGCCTCCACAAGGGTATTAGAAGCAAAATCCAGCATGAACTACAGAGTATAAAAGAGAAGAGAGGCACCTCTAAGGCCCCGTACACACAAGCAAATAGATTTGTTCAAATCGGTCGGGCCGACCGATTTGAACAAATCTGTCTGCTGGCCGTTTTGGTTTGATCGCTGTACACACGATCAAACCAAAATCCCCGCCAGCAGACAGCGCGGTGACGTGGCGGTGACGTTGACGCCGCCACGTCACCGCACCATGAATTAAATCACTTCCGCGCATGCGTCGAATCCATTAGACACATGTGCGAGAAGATATGTCTGCTGGTTAGCGTACTAACCAGCGGACATAATGGGGCAGACGGATTCCCAGCCGACAGATTTTAAAGCATGCTTTAAAATCTGTCGGCTGGCCAAATCCGTCGGCTCGCCCGTACACACGATCGAATCTGTCTGCTGGGACGGTCGGGCCGACCGTTTCCAGCAGATAGATTTGATCGTGTGTACGCGGCCTAAGTGTAGTAATATGTTGCTAAATGTTGTAGCCTCATTAAATGTAACCATATTGCTACACTTAGAGGCGCCTCTCTTCTCTCTTATACTCAGTTGTGACATGACATGATAAAGACATCGCTTGTATATCAAGTAAAAATATATTTAAAAATGTTGCTTGTTTTGCAAAACATTTTTAAACCAAGTTACTCTCAAACCAAGGTATTTAAAGGGAAACATTGCATGGTACTTGCTTCTTTTTTTAAAGCATTCAATTAATGCTCTCTGTGTTTCCACTGGGATGATTCACTCTTTCTAATTGTCCTGATCACCATTGTCATCTAGAATGAAAGTGAGGGTAAATCCAACATTTTTAGTTGTCAATGAAACAGGAATATAGGGGTAATCTTTAAATGAGCACACTTGTTCCTCAGACAACTAGGATTGGATTTCCAAAATCCCCTAATCCCCCTACGCATAGGTCTTGGGTAACCTATGTAGGCAGATCACTACCTTTAGAAAGCCATATTTACCCAGGCAGAGGCTTCCTGGTGCAGTACATTGGAAAAACCGTGGGGACTGTGGAGACTGTGGTTGGATAGTCCTGGTCTCAGCCCAAGGGAACTTGTATACCCAAGAACATTTCTGTGCCTGGGTAGGCCATGAGTGTATGACTTACATTTAATTAAGACAGATCTCTGAGATAATACCTTATTCTGAGTGGGAAAAGTTATTGTTTCACTGTGTAGATGGTGTGTTGGAAATGGTTTAGATGGCACCTATATCTGTATTCAACTATGTCTAAAAACGTATTTCTTTTTTTTTATTTCGTACAAAATGTTATGCACTGCCTTGTCCTAGATTGTCAAACTGTTTGTCTTTAATAAACATTTTTCTGATAAAAAAAAAGATTGAATACAAAAGATTGGATTTCCCTCACAATATAAAGATAGTACAGGAAGTACAGGAAAATTTCAATTATATGACCCAGGTCCCAAAAGAAAACCTGACAGTGGTTTTAACCATTGCTATCCAAATTTAAAAAAGCTTTGTCGATATAATTTTTCATTTCAGGTTATATTTATCATTCCAGTTTTGCATAGCATTAGTATAAAACATTTTTGGTTCTTTTTATTCTTCACTTTCGCACTCTAGAAATAAAATAAAAAATCATACCCAAAGAAATACTTATCCTGATGTAATTTCATCTCATTAAAATAATCTGATTTGACTATGAATGTTGTTTTGCCAGGTTGAAGCCTAATATATGAGTGAAATGCATGGTATTAACCATCATTCAATTGCCAAAGATGTCAAACAGAATGGAAGTGGGATGAATGTTGTAGTGAATGGTGCTCAAAGGTCGAAGGGGTCTTCTTTAATGCTTCATATATTTAATCAATACAGCAGATAAGGTCACCCTACTTAGAACTTCGATGATGTCATTGGCTCAAGGAAACAATAAGTTAACATATTTCTTCTCCTCACAATTTTTTTAAATAATTTAACAACAGATTCTTTATCCTAACTTTTCCCTTATATCAATGCATCTAGTGTTGATTACTTGCTGCTGCTTACCACTGCTATATTATTATTTTTTTTGGAAAATATGACCTTATCATGGGATCTTGGTCCAATCTATGATTATGATTGCTGCTGATTCATTAGAATAAGTATATCCAAGTATATCCAATGGGAAATGGAGAACAATGAGGTAATTCTTAGGTCACCAAGAGAAAATTGGACTGCTTTTATAATCCACTGAGTTATTATGACATAGTGAAGTAATCTACAACAATATAACCAATGAATACCTAGACAGAAATATATTTAAAACTAACTAGATTTAAATTATACTAATTGTGTGTGGTATTTTGGGGTATATTTATCAGCTTTTTTATCATGCAATGTAGTGGAGATTTATGGGTTGATTTACTAAAGGCAAATAGCATTTCCCGGGGAACAGCCATTCCAAGAAACCACACAGATGTGCCCCAGCATCTCCAGGCCTTTTAATAAATACTGCAAATGATAGTCGCTTAATGTAAATTGCACTTGTACTGTAATATACACATACAGTGTTTCTATTGTTTGTTGTTTTACTGTAACGGGAAAAGAAGAAAATTGTTATTCTTACCTACAGTAATTTTCCTTTCCTGGCCTGTCCTCACGTCAGCACATCATGGGTTAATCCCCTCCTCCGGTCTACCAGTACCACCTTCTCCTAGCTAATAAAGTAGGGGGCCCCTCCTCCCCAGTCCTTGTTCCACTAATTTGGTGGACGACAGACTATAGGGAGGGAAAGGCTGTGCTGACGTGAGGACAGGCCAGGAAAGGAAAATTACCGTAGGTAAGAATAACAATTTTCCATTTTCCTGGCCAGTCCTCCCGTCAGCACATCATGGGATTTAATTTAGCACCCTAGGGCGGGAAAATGTATATAAGACTCAGACGACAACTATAAATGCTGCTTAAGTGAATCATTCTTTATTTTGCCTGAAAAGGAGCCGATACCGAAACTAGACGCCTTAGATGACGTCACGTCTAGATTGTAATGTCTTGCAAAGGTCTTGCAGGAACTCCAGCTGGCCGTCCTGCATATTTCCTCAACTGGTACTTTGGCAAATGCTGCCCAGGAGGCTGCCACCCCTCTGGTAGAGTGAGCTCTAGTTGCCTGAGGAGGCCTCAGCCCTTGTTTCTCGTACGTGAGTTTTATTACTTTGGTGATCCAGGTCGAGATTATTCTTGTTGAGGCTGCTTGTCCTTTTTTAGGCCCAGAGGGTAAGATGAAAAGGGAATCCGTTTTGCGCACTTGTTGAGAACGATGCAGGTAAATTGAGAAAAGGTTTACCATGTCAAGAGGTCTGAGGTCCAGTTCTTCTTCCTGCCTAGGAGGTGATGTAAAGCTAGGTAGCACTGCCTCCCAGTTAAGGTGAAATCTTGAAATTACCTTGGGCGTTGTTATTGGTGAAGGCCTCAGAATTACCTTGTCTGGAAGGATGATGCAGTACGGTTCCTTACTGGACAGGGTTGCCAGCTCGGATACCCTTCTCGCCGATGTTACGGCGGTGAGAAAGACCAGTTTAAGTGTTAGAAACCAGAATGGACAGGATTCTGCCGGTACAAAAGGATGTAGAAGCAGTGCTCTTAGTACTGTGCCTAAGTCCCAGGCCGGAAATAGAGACTTTCTTGGAGGATTAATCTTCATGGTCGCTTTTAGGAATTGTTTTACCAGAGGTTCGTCTGCCCACTTGTATCCTGTAAAACACGACAAGGCTGAAATTTGTACCTTCAATGTACTATAGGCTAAGCCTTTGTTTAGAGCAGATTGCAAAAAGTCCAGTACTTGTGCCACATTTGGATTCACCAAAGCAAAACTTTTCTGTAACGCAAAAGTTGTAAACTTTGCCCAAATCCTGTTGTAGGTGGCGTTAGTTGAGGCCTTTCTAGCCTTTAGCAGTGTTGAGATTACCTCCTTTGAAATGCCTTGTGCCTGGAGTCTGGTTGATTCAGCAGCCAGGCGGTCAGTTGCAACCTTTTCGGGTTGGGGTGTATCCATTGGCGCTGCCACAGGAGATCCCTCTTTAGCGGCAGACGTATCGGGGGGGCCGACGCCATGTGTAGGAGTAGAGGGAACCACGGGCCTCTGCGGCCAAAATGGTAGAATTATTATTGTGTGGACCTTTTCTCTCGCGATCTTTAACAATGTCCTCATTACTAGCGGCACCGGCGGGAAGATGTAGACTAGGGGAAAGTCCCATGGAATAGAGAAGGCATCCTGGGTCAAGGGTTTGTTGCAACGGAACCTGGACACAAATTGGGGTGTCTTTGTATTGACTTGGGTCGCCATTAGATCCACTGAGGGTGTCCCCCACTCGGCAAAGATTGGTTCTAGGAACTTCTTGTTCAAGGCCCATTCGTTCTTGTTGGGGAACTCCCGACTGATCCGCGATTGAATTCTGGCTGCCCGGAATGTAGGCTGCTGTTAGGGCTTCCAGATGTGCTTCGGCCCACACAAATATTTTGGTTGCTACCTGCAGAAGTGCCAAGCTCTTGGTTCCGCCCTGTCGGGCTATATATGCCACCGCCGTCTTGTTGTCTAACATTAGTTTGACTCAAGCTCCCTGTACTAGCTTCTCGAAGGCCCGCAAGGCCAGGTATGCGGCCTGCAGCTCCAAGAGGTTGGAGTGTCGGGATTCTGTCTTGCTCCAAACTCCCTGCACCTGCCTGCCGAGGCAGTGAGCACCCCAGCCCCGGAGACTGGCATCCGAAGTTATCAGAACCCAGTCCCCGGGGCTGAGGGGCATGCCCCGCGCGAGGTTCTCTGATGACTTCCACCACGCCAGGTTCTGTCGAATCCGGCTTGGTATGCGAATCCTCTGATGGAGAGAGGTACCATCCCATTGGTTCAGGAAGGTTGCCTGGAAGGCTCTTGTGTGGAACCCTGCCCAAGGAATGGTTGGGCTTGCTGCAGTAAACATCCCGAGTAGGGTCATACAATCTCTTGCCGTTAGCGACGTTGACTTCATCACGGTGCTGATGCAGGCTACCAATTCTGCCTTCTTCCGTTCGGGTAGGAGGACAAGGCCTCTGTTTGTATTGAAAATCAGTCCCAGATATTCCATCTGTTGTGAGGGAATCAATTGGCTCTTTTGCCTGTTGATGATCCAGCCAAATCTTGATAGGATCTCTAGAACCGTCTCGCGTTGGGACGCCAGTTCTCCGCTCGAGCGTGCCACTACCAGAATGTCGTCTAGGTAGTGAAATATTTTTATGCCTTTCAGGCGAATGATGGCAATCACGGCTAGCAGGATCTTGGAAAACACTCGCGGAGCTGTGCTGATGCCGAACGGCAGACACCTGAATTGGAAGTGATTTTTCCCTACCAAGAATAGGTATCTTTGGTGGCTGTCGTTGATTGGGACGTGCAAATATGCATCCGTTAGATCGACTGATATCAGCCAGTCTCCTGGTTGCAACACAGAGATAATTGTAAATACAGATTCCATCTTGAACGTCTTGGGTTCTATGAAGTGGTTTAGAAACCTCAGGTCCAGAACTGGTCTGAGATCCCCCGATGCTTTGGGAACTAAAAAGATTGGCGAGTATACCCCTTTTCCTCTTTGGGATAGGGGTACCGGTGAAATTGCATTCTTTTGCTGTAAGTCGTCTAAATATTCTTGTAAGCAGTTCCGTTTCCTCCGGTCTGTCGGCCATTCTGTGTGGACCACCGTATTGGGTGGTTTCTTCTGAAAAGATATTCT
This sequence comes from Rana kukunoris, assembly GCA_029574335.1. Lineage (NCBI taxonomy): Eukaryota > Metazoa > Chordata > Amphibia > Anura > Ranidae > Rana > Rana kukunoris. Next base: position 250,348,585 of record CM056051.1, on the reverse strand, counting down.
GTAACCGTATTTGACCGTCTTGCGGACCCACTGGTCCTTGACTTCTTCCGCCCATACTCCCCAGAAGGACATTAACCTGCCGCCCACCTGGGGGGAATGGGCGGTTAACCCGTCAAAAAGACTTCTCTGGTTTTTTCACGGTCTGTGCCACTCTAGACTTTACCTTCCGCAAGAAAGAATTTTGTGGATTTTTCCAGTACGGTCTTGTATATTCCCGTCCTGGCCTGTATGACCTGGCGTCATACGCCCTCTTGTAGTCTAGCTGGGCTGGCCTGCTGTGTCTTCCTGGGTCTTTGTGGTATTAGACCCGACTTTCCCCCAGTAGCTCGACTAATAGCTTCTTCTAGGGTCTTTCCGAACAGCACCTTGCCGTTAAACGGAATGTTACAGAGACTCAATTTTGAGGTGCTATCTGCTCCCCAATGTCGCAACCAGAGGGCCCTCTTTGCTGTCACTGCAAAAGCCATGATTTTTGCGAGTAACTTTGTCAGGTCCATAGAGGCTTCTGCTATGAAATCGGCGGCAAGGTCGAATTCTTCCATTGTTTGTATGACTGACTCTGACCCTGTATCTGCCTTTAAGGCTGCTTGGGTTCTCGTGGTCCAAACCTTGAGTGCTCTGGAGACTGAGGTTAGGGCAATGGCTGGACGGCACGCTGCACCCACAGCTGAGTACACCTTTTTCAGGTCTGTGTCTGCACGTCTATCCATTGGGTCTTTGAAGGTTGTAGAATCTTGCAATGGCAACGCGACCTGTCGAGCCAGACGTTGTAAGGCCGCATCTATGCCCAGCGGAGAGTCCCAAAGGTCTGCTTCTGGGGTTTTAAAAGGGTACAACCTTGAGAAACGATTTTGTATGTTTGCCCGCTTCTCCGGCTTTTCCCATTCTTCCTCGAACATTCCTTACGGCTGTGACAAATGATTCAATATATTGAAAATCAAATAAATATTATGAGGGCTCTTCAGAGTCCGATGAGTCTATTAACTGCGCCTCCCGGGCAGGTGATTCGTCGCGCACTGGCTGATTGGATCTAGACCTAGGTGATTTGGTGGCTGAGGCTGACTGAATACCCTCTGCCCACTGCTTCTTTGAATATAGTCTCTAATTCCTTCCTGGCCTCTGCTTCCCTGGTCTGTAGCCACGTCTCTAATGCAGCCAGTGCATAGAAGTTCTGCCCAGGTTTCGGATGGTGCCGAACATGCCCAACAAAGACCATCGTGCTGGGCGGGGTCTTGGTACATTTGGCTCTGCTACAGTCGCAGAGTGAGTGGATTTGCGTGCTGGACTAGAATGGGACCTATGCATTGCCCGAGAGCCAGACGCTTGCGGAGATTTTGAGCGGTGGCGGGACTTTTTTCTCCATTCATGTCTTATCTTAGGGCTTCTGCTCCTAAAAAGACAACCAAGAAACACTACCTTTAGATCTTGGTATTGCACTCTTTTACATTATGGCCCCCGTTGACCCCTCCTACCTGTCCGGTGACCTTGGTGCATTCTGGGGCTGTGGTGAGCTCATGATGTGCTAAAAAAGATACACATATCAGGCGGTGAAGCAATTGATACCAACGCAGTAAGAACAAGCGTGTACCTAAAAAGTCTTTTTTTTTTTTTTTTTTTTACATACACACATTTTTTTTTTTTTCTTTAAACCTCCGGTTTACCTTTAAGGATAGGAAAAAGTTCCAGGGTGGCAGCACTTTTTGGTGTCTAAAAAACGAGGATGGAAGTCCTGTTAGGCAGAGTGTTTTTTAGAGGAAGAAAGAAAAGAAAGAGATACCTTTTAAAACTTGCAGCTGACACAATCCTAACACACCCCCCTCCTCAGCTGAAGGCTTACCTAGAGCTTCCTCTCCCAGACAGTGGCAGACCACACTGAGCTTCCTGCCCTGGAGAGTTCTTATAGCCGATTTGGGGTCCGCCCACGGCACGCCCCGGCCCCGCCCCCTTGTGATGTCACCGCCGACTAGCAGAAAGTGGAGGAGGGAGGGGCGGCGCGCTCCTACGAAGGTTCAGAGCTGAGTGAGGAGAGGGAGCCACAGCATGTCCTAACAGACGGACAGGACCCACACCACAGCCCCTGTTTAAAACAGTAAGCTTCCTACAAGCTAGAACGCCCGCAGCTCATGCACCTGAGCGTCCAGTGTCATAAAGGGGCATACCTTTATTACTTCTGGACCTTCCAACCCGAGGAGAGGCTGAACCTGGGTGGGGATGGTTCGGCAGGGGGGTTCTCTTCTTCCTTGTCCCTTGAAATTTTCTTTGTTTGTCTGGAAGAGTCTTAGGTGGTCTGATCGTCCGACCAAAAAAAAGGAACAAGGACTGGGGAGGAGGGGCCCCCTACTTTATTAGCTAGGAGAAGGTGGTACTGGTAGACAGGAGGAGGGGATTAACCCATGATGTGCTGACGGGAGGACTGGCCAGGAAAAAAAAATTGTTCAAAAATATATAATTTACGCTAAGAAATTCTATTGTTGCTGTGCAAAATGACGTTTGAAAATGTATCTCCAAATTTACCATCTTATGGCTTCCTTGGTGATGATTGTTAGGCCAGCCATAGACGGTTTGGATCTCGCCCAGTTCCACAGGAACTGATCGATTAACGTGGGTACAACCAGCCTGATATATTGTACATGTAATTATTGCTAGCAGCTGGTAAAGCCGCTAGCAATAATCACGGTCTTTCCCCAGCGGAAGGGATTCCCTGTCAGCAATATCTGTGTTAATGGGGGAGAATACAATAGCTTAGCAGGAGGGATTCTCCTGTCAAAACTGACTATCCGTGGTTGCAGGAAAGAAATTAGTTCCAAGTATGGCCTGCATTATCGTTTATTGTTTGTTTCTTATACAAGGCACATAGTTCACAAAACATGTTTGCATCGATTTGCATCGATGCGCATTAGAAACATTCCCTGGCATTTATAGCTACACAGGTAAATCACCTTAATCCAATCAGCATAGTGCCATGAAAAGTGTCAAGGCATTGTCCAAGAACATAACAGTGAAAGTTTGTGAAGCCACCCTGGTCTAATTGATGGAATATGTTACTAACATTCATATGAACTTAGTTATAGAATGTGTGCTAAAATGTCTTCAGCATTATAGAAATGTTAAATATGACTGCAGTGGTGGCCCATCCATTATAAGTGCAGGGGTGCACATGATTAGAGGCTGAGGCTATAATTGGCTTCCAATTAATATTTGCTATTGTCTTCCTGATTCTCTTCTGGCCAAATAGGAAGCGGATCTGGCCGAGAGGAGAATCGATCATATTGGCCACCGAGACAAGGAGGAGGGAAGCCGCCATGAAGCCAGAGACCCAGGGAGAAGCCGCCTAGGAGGAAGCTGCCATCATGGAGGAGAGGACGCAGGATGGAGCCAAAGCTGCTAGATGAGGTAAGTGGGAGGCTGGTGGGGGGAGACGGACGAGCGAGTGACAGTACGGTGGGTTGGGTGTTTGACTGAGCGATGGACGGACCGCCCCCGGGGGGTGTCAACAGGTGTCTTGTCACCATCTGCCACTGTATGACTAGCTACTACAAATTATACCATGACCTGGATAAATGTTTTTTTTATATAAATGGCATTTATGAATGGGTAAAACAGCTCTGTAAACGTTTCTAGTTCCCTACAGCGTGTGCTTTCATATTCTGAAAGGTAGATCTCATTTAGCCAGAGAAAAAATGCACACTAGGAAAATTATTTTAAATGGAAATGATTTTTTTTTCCTTTAAAATAACAAACATTTTATACTTACCTCCACTGTGCAGTTAGTTTTGCACAGAGTGGCCCGATTCACGTCTTCTGGGGTCCCTCGGCGGCTGTCTCTGGTCCTCCCCGCAACTACTGAGCACAGTCATGCGAGAGAGCTCGCATGGTGGTGAGTAATTGCGGGCGCGCTCCCGTGATACAGAGCGAGCGACTTTAGCCGCTCACTGTATCACTCGGCCCTGCCCCTTGGCGCGCCGTGTCACCGGATGTGATTGACAGCAGCACCAGCCAATAGCTGTGCTGCTCTCAATCCATCTGCTTTAGCCAATCAGCGGCCAGGCTGAGAAGCGAAGAGTATCTCGGGACGGCGCGCGGGACTTTCGAGGGATCAGGTAAGGATAACGGGGGCTCGGGTAGTCTATATATAGCTTAAATACTACCTATTAGAAAACTCACATATTCCATCATTACAGTATCTAATCGTGTATATACCTTCTATCACAGAAGTATAACATTTAAAATAAATAATTTCAAAGTATTAAAACACATAAAAAAAATCATTAAAAAAAAATCATAAAAAATAGGTAGTATTTAAAGGGGAGTTCCACCCACAATTTCACTTTTTAAATATAAATACCCTTGTAAAACACAAGCTTAATGTATTCTAGTAAAGTTAGTCTGTAAACTAAGGTCCGTTTTGTTAGGTTGTTACTAGGGTTGTCCCGATGCCTCTTTTTTAGGACCGAGTACAAGTACCGATACTTTTTTTCATGTACTCGCCGATTTAATGTGTCCCCAAATGCAGCCATGTCCCCCCAGCCATGTCCCCCACATACTGCAGCCATGTCATGTCCCCCACATATTGCAGCCATGTCCTGTCCCCCACATATTGCAGCCATGTCATGTCCCCCACATATTGCATATTGCAGCCATGTCCTGTCCCCCACATACTGCAGCCATGTCATGTCCCCCACATATTGCAGCCATGTCATGTCCCCCACATATTGCATATTGCAGCCATGTCCTGTTCCTCACATACTGCAGCCATGTCATGTCCCCCACATATTGCATATTGCAGCCATGTCCTGTCCCCCACATACTGCAGCCATGTCATGTCCCCCACATATTGCAGCCATGTCATGTCCCCCACATATTGCATATTGCAGCCATGTCCTGTCCCCCACATATTGCAGCCATGTCCCCCCACATATTGCAGCCATGTCCTGTCCCTCACATATTGCAGCCATGTCCTGTCCCCCACATATTGCAGCCATGTCATGTCCCCCAAATATTGCAGCCATGTCATGTCCCCCACATATTGCAGCCATGTCATGTCCCCCACATATTGCAGCCATGTCATGTCCCCCACATATTGCAGCCATGTCATGTCCCCCACATATTGCAGCCATGTATGTCCCACACATACTGCAGCCATGTATGTCCCCCACATACTGCAGCCATGTCATGTCCCCCACATACTGCAGCGATGTCATGTCCCCCACATACTGCAGCCATGTCATGTCCCCCACATACTGCAGCCATGTCATGTCCCCCACATACTGCAGCCATGTCCTGTCCCCCACATATTGCAGCCATGTCCTGTCCCCCACATATTGCAGCCATGCCCCCCCCCATATTGCAGCCATGTCATGTCCCCCACATATTGCAGCCATGTCATGTCCCCCACATACTGCAGCCATGTCATGTCCCCATACCTGTATATATGATGCCGCCGCCGCCACCGCCGTTAATCCCCTGCATTACAGCGTAGCGCCGCGCACGCAGTACAAGCTTCCGTTGTGAATAATTGTAAAGCGCGCACCGCCTTGTTCAGACACTCCCCTTCTCGTGATTGGACGGATCCGTCCAATCACGAGAAGGGGAGTGTCTATGCATAGCGGCGCGCGCTTTCCAAGTATTCACAACGGAAACTTGTACTGCGTGCGCGGCGCTACGCTGTAATGCAGGGGATTAACGGCGGTGGCGGCGGCAGCATCATATATACAGATTTGGGGGACATACATGGCTGCAATATGGGGGAAGTATTCTATTTTAGTATCGGGGGTATTTGCGGGAGTACAAGTACTCCCGCAAATACTCGGCATCGGTCCCGATACCGATACTAGTATCGGTATCGGGACAACCCTAGTTGTTACAGCATTTAGATTTGTTTATAATCTAGAAATAGACCGTGGCCATCTTAAGTGTGGGCATCATGAAGCCAGACTGTATGACTTCCTGGATTTCAGCTTTGCATATCTCGCACATGCTCAGTGCTGCACAAGCAATGTAATAGGTTTCAGTCAGGTTTGCAAGGACTACTGGGAAACATGATGCCTATCCCAGAAACCCTTGCAAATAGCCTTGTGACTTAATAGCCTAGGCTAATAAGGAGGAGGAAGTAATAAAGGACTACAAAATAAAGGTATTTACGAGCAACAAAATAAATAATAATTGTCCATTCTGAACACTATGAGATTAGGGCATGCAGCACAGACAAACATAAAAAAATGGGTGGAACTCCACTTTAAGCTATATATAGACTACCAATAATATATATAGAAATGTTGAATACATTACTATGTGTTTCCTCTATATATATATATATATATATATATATAATGGGCCAGATTCACATACACGTAATATTGCGCTGCGTAATTAAAATACTCTACGCTGCCGTATTTTACCAGGCTCTACACCGAATTCTGGTAGATTTTTGCCCGTACGCTACGGCGGTGTAGTCTATTTCTCGCCGCGTAATCGAAATACGCGATTAGCGGGCGTGAAGCATTTAAATTAAGCGCGTCCCCGCCGCGATCGAACTGCGCATGCTCCGTACAGAAATTTCCCGCCGTGCATTGCGCGAAATCACGTCGTTACGTCATTCGTTGTTTGAGTAGCGTAGTTTACGAACATTCCTATTCCCGGACGACTTACGTTAAAAATAATAAAAGACGTCGGAAAACGTAGAAATCCGACGCGGGAACGACGGCCATACTTAACATGGGCTGTCTAATATTAGACCAGCAAAAAGCTGGTATAGTGAAACGCAAAAAAAAGATGACTAAAGATGCCGTAAGAGATTGCGATTGAAGATCGTAATTTCTGGGATCGCCGGCAAAAGCTCATTAGCATACCCCGACGCGGAAAACGACGGGAAGTCCACCCAGTGGCCGCAATTTTATTGCAGCGTAGATCCGAAGGCGTACAAACACGTAATCCAGTCGAATTGAAGCCTGCAGCCGTCTATTCATGGTTTGAGGTTTTCGACTAGCTAAAAAACGCACTAAAAAACGCGCGTAAGGGCTCTGTGAATCTGGCCCATTGTTTCTATTTTTTCCATTCATATATATATACTATTTTTAGAATTATTCTATAATTTTATTTTAATGTTTAACCATGTAACCGTGGCAAAGTTAAATGACATGGACTAAAACTGTAGCGACACACACTATCCAGATGTTAGTGCCGATTTCTGAGATTGTGTAATGTCGCTAAGATACATGCATCTGCTCATAACAGCAAGAGGAACATGGTGTCTAATAATTATGGGCTAAGGATAGCTCACTCGACATTATTAGTATTAGAACTACAGCACTGTGGCGGGACACTGCGCATGTGCGAACATATGGGGAATCCCTGTTGGAGTGAGGCAAATCTACATGACATAGCCGTTGACGTGTGCGTAAGCACACGGGACGGCATGCCTGAGCTGTGACTTTTAATTCGGTGCAGTAGCTGATTGGGCGGAGGCGCATTGAGCAGCATTGACACAACCTATTAGGTTAGCGGGTGGGCAGGAATACCCAGACTGATCTCCCTATTTAAGAGACCAGTCGGAACGTGTAGCTACGCCCTCTGAAGACGTGAGCCAATCGCGAAACGCGTCAGTGCATGACTACAAGACGGTACACTAGCACGGAGGTTAGCATCTACCCGGGACTCACTGAGCAGACAATCTGCTGCACATAAGCATATTTCTGAGTGAGCAGACGCAGCTTCTTACGTGACAAGCCTTAACTTATTTTTACTGTGTAATCTGTGGGTAGCAGGGGTTGTATTTTATAATAAAGGGTTTTACACCATATGCAGTCTCCTTTGCTTCCCTACATGTCCGCTGTGATGCACGCATACACCCAATGAATGACACCAACACACACCTGAAGGAGAGCAGTTGAGACGGGTCGTATTAGTTGGATTTATTCAATGCCGGTAACATCTACAATTTGGTGAGTACAACACCATAAGGGGAGCACGACAGAGTGAAATCTTCTGACAGGATTCAAGATTGCACCCTATGAAATCCACCAACGTTGTATTAATTGTCACTCAAGGAGTTATATTGGACTCAACCTTTGGAATGGGACTTTGAGTGGTTGGAATTATAGGATGGAAATAACCTGCAGGGTTAATCTACACCATTAGTTTCATTTTTTATTATTATTTTGCAGATTATGAGCCATTAACTTATGAGCCTGTTTCAAGAGGCTTTAGCGCTGTTAATGTTTTATTGATAATTGTTTTTTTTTTAATAATACATATGATTTTTAGTATATACAAAGGCTCCTGTGTGCTCGTTTCATATCCAATTACTATGAAATGCAAAAACCTTTTACCTCATTTGTGTGAGCCAAATCCCCCTTTTTTTGTGCCTCACACACCTCACCTCTTAAGGCGGCCATACACGGTTCAATTTCGAATGAATTTTCTTTCGTAAATCGTATGAAAGAATTTTCGTTCGTATTTCGCACCGTTAGTGGGCTGCAGCAACAGCCGATTTTCGTGCGGCAAACAAATTTGAGAAATCCGACATATGATCAATGATGGGAGAATCGTGCAAGAAATGCAATAGAAAAGAAAATGTGCATGTGCAAGAAAAGAATATTCCCAGAGAGAAAAGAATATTCCCGGAGAGAAACGATTATTACCGGCAACATGAAGGTTTTGTCGGCCGAATTTCGAAAATTAATGGTGGGATCATCGAATCACAAAAAAAAAAAACTTTCTGATTTTGAAAAGAAAATTTGTTCGAAATTCGGCTGTGTATGGCCTGCTTTAGACACTGCAGCTTACAGTAGGATGGTTTTAGCAGCAAAGACAGTGATGCCAACCCAAAAAGAACTGGACAGAGCTATGTGTAGCCATTTGCTGATTGACAGGCTATAGACTTGCGAATCAGCAGTGACCAGGCTAAAAGCACACCCTGGTAACGTCTCTTCATCCTGCTATAGTGCAAGTGGTACAGTATACAGTACATGAGGGTGACAAAGCTGATCTGAATTCATGAGCAGTGCAACATCCTAGTCACATGAAGCTGCATGAGGTGGTCTTCACTGGCAGGATAACAACAAATTGGTGAGCCTTTGCAGGGGGCAAATAGAAAACTATGTGCAGGCTAACTTTTAGGCTCAATTAAAAACAACTGTGTTGGTTTGATATTTAATATTACCAGAATCATTTTAAAGCTGAATAAACTTTCTGATACTCCTCTTTAAAAAAACTGGGTCCTTTGCTTCCTAGTGCAGGAGAAAGTTAAAGCGGAATCAAACCCAAGCCCAGAATGTAATATGTTGCAGCTCATTCATTAGATGTGGTGTATTTTTTTAAAGTGTTTGTTAACCCCCGCAAAAAAAGTACAGATAGTGGTCCCTTAAAGCAGATTAACTACTTCAACCCAGAAAGAATTTACCCCCTTCCTTACCAGAGCACTTTTTGTGATTCGGCACTGCGTTGCTTTCGGTCATCCAACGTGGCTTCCAAACAAAATTTACGTCCTTTTCTTTTACCATAAATAGAGCTTTCTTTTGGTGGTATTTGATCACCTCTGCGGTTTTATTTTTTTTTGCACTATAAACAAGATTGGAGCGACAATTTTGAAAAAAATTCAATATTTTCTACTTTTTGCTATAATAAATATCCCCAAAAATTCTATAAAAACCCTAAATTTTTCTACAGTTTAGGTCAATATGTATTCTTCTACATATTTTTGGTAAAAAAAATGTGCTTGCGCCCTGCCCCACAAAGACACCTGATCTCAACCATCTACTCCTTCCTACAGGACGACGCGTCTCCCCTGGCCTCCAAACACTTACATGAATCCTAGGAAAGGGATTTGGGAATAGCACTCTCTGGCGGGGATTGGTAGAACATCTACACAACAGCTCATAAGGGCTCCCTAAATGTAGCGATCCAAGAAAATGGATACAAAATTATAACCAAATGGTACAGGACCCCTTCACGCCTACATACATTTTCCCCAACCATACCCAATACCTGTTGGAGGTGCAACTCTGACGTGGGATCCATGATCCACATATGGTGGGGGTGTGGGTCCATCCAGCCTTTCTGGGCGGAGGTACACTCCATCATTAAAAAAGTCACTACGTATGAGTTGGACTACAGTCATTCTTCCCTACCCAAACATGACTACTACAAATCCCTAGCCATGCACATGGTTAACGCGGCAAGGCTCTGTATACCACATCATTGGCGGTCATCGGATGCCCCTACCATTAGAGAATGGCTAGCAAGGATCGCCAGAATAGCAGAACTAGAGGAACTGATTCACACATCACAGGAACGCCTACAGAAGTTCACACTAACCTGGGCATGTTGGATTGATTTTAAGTCCTCTGTATGTTACAAGGCCTACTTCCCTTCATGAAGCGGATACGATATGTGCATCCTGAACAAATTATGGCTCCCCCCTAATGATTTCAAGAGTGCACGACGTGACGAGGTGACGGGGGAGTGGACCCCAGCTGCCCCTCTTTTCCCCTATTGGCCCCCCCTTTTTTTTCCTGCTTCTTGTTCCCTCTACCTCCCGTTATTCCTTTAGTCCTGATACTCCTTGGCCCTCTATGCCTTCCCTGGACAACCGTTCCAGATTGAATCACAATAGTGGTTCGCAATAACTGTTCTAGGTTTGTCACTGCAACTTGATATTTTATTGCCTGTAATATGTACGATCTGACAAACATCTGTACCTTTATTGTTGTTTTTGCTTCAGTAAAATTATTTGTGGAAAAAAAAAATGCAATAAGTGTACATTGATTGGTTTGCACAAAAGTTATATCATCTACAAAATAGGGGATAGATTTATTGCACTTTTATTTTTTTTTACTAGTAATGTCGGCGGTCTGTGATTTGGATTGTGATCGTGACATTGCGACGGACATATCAGACACTTTTGACACATTTTTGGGACCATTCACATTTATACAGCGATTAGTGCTATAAAAGTGCACTGATTACTGTATAAATGTGACTGCCAGGGAAGGGGTTAACACTAGGGGGTGCTGAAGGGGTTAAATATGTTCCCTAGTGAGTGATTCTTTTTTTTTATTTATTTTTTTATTTGGTAAAAAGTAATGCAAAAAGAAGAAGTGAGTGAGCAACTATACTGATTGTAATAGTGCCTATGAATTGACACCCTTAGAGAGGCTAAAAGGTAGGGACTAATTGGGCTACATCATGGTAGTTTTGTGAAGGGAGTTAGAGTATAATATAGAGTATATATTTATGTGAGAGACCGCACATATCTTCATAGAGATAGTGAACCACCAACAGGGTCCAGGGAAAGAGTGGAAAGAACAGTTACTGTACAATTCACATCTCTTAAATGACGCACGTATAGACCCAAAGGCCATCTATACCTAAAAAACGTGTGACGATCAGCGTCATCACAGCTCGGCTTCCCTTTTGGTATGAACCAATTGCGCGATGCCACGTCATTGAAAGACGCCCCCAATTATATCCGCCCACTTTCCTATCATATTTAAGCTTCGCCGCCCTCCTGAAATGTCTGACATGGCAGAGGGCTGTGATGCTGTCTATGCTAACACCTCTATGTAAGTAATCTGACTTAGGTCAATGAAGCTTGTCTTTTCTGCCTTAATTATGGCTCTTCTATTCTATCTAATTACTCCTTGCTTTATTATGTACAGGTCTTCAGTGTCTATGCTCGCTCCTGACCCCCCAGGCTAATCCATGAATTGCACTCCTTGGCCCAGATTCACAGAGCGATTACGCCTGCGCAACAGGAGATGCGCGTGCGTAAGTTTAAATGTGCGCGTGCGTTTCGATGCACGGCCTCCCCAAAACGAGATACGCAAGAAATCTACTTTTTTTGACCAGCGTAATTTCGTTAGACAGGCGCATCCGTCCGCGCAAAACTGCGCTAGACAGACCATTGATTTGCTAGTCAAATATGCTAATGAGGGACTTACGGGGATCCACAAAAGAACGTTGGGGCAGCGCAGGCTACGCAGTGTGCGCAACAGCAAAATGTCCTGTCTAAAATTAGACCATATAAAAGCTGGTCTAAAAAGAGAAAAATCGTCTACATGTCAGATAAAGCAACACTGTTAGTGAGGAGCTCAGCAGTCACACGTGTTGCCCAACAATCTGTATGCCAACATGCCAGGGGCATCCATGTTCATAGCTATACTACTGACTTTAGATGAGCAAAGAAGGAGGAGGGCACTGAGGAGGGCACTGAGGAGGGCACTAAGGAGGGCACGGGAGATGTTTTATTTTTATTTATTTTTTAACTTTTTATTTGCTTATATAAACTTTACAATTTAATCTAATCTAATACAATATTCTTATCTGATACAAGCCCCTCACTCTTCACTCTTCACGGGAGAGGATATATCACACACGCATAGACATCTATGGCATGAGTGATTCTGAGGTGGCTCGCATCTTCAGATTCACCCCTCATGCCATCATGGAATTAACCACAACCTTGCAGGAGGACATCACCAGCCCAACACATGACACTACCCATGACACCCATGACAGCTACATATACAATCATAGCCCCATCCCCACAGATTTCGAACAGAACATGTATGGGGACAGCTGGCTGGTTGGTGAGTGACATGGGTGGCAGGCATGACTGTCCCCCCCCATGATGCACACATCACAAGGGGCACAAGCACTACTAACATCCTCCTGTCTTTTCCCTTCAAGGTGACTCTGCATATGCACTGGGACCCCATCTCATGACCCCATCTCATGCCAGCTCACAATAGGCATCTTTGCACGTTAAACACACACATTAATCATGGCACAATGAGAATGCATGCATGCACACCACTGTGGTCCCTAGCACAGACACATCACATCCTCATCACATTGGATTGGCACAAGCCCACCATGCAGGACTTGTGAGCAGCAACGCCATGCCACGGCTCCAATTATGTCACTGTACATTCATACACCATTCACACAGACCTGGGTTTCACTTCTTAAACAAAATAACAACAATAAAAGACAAAAATCACTCTGCAAAACAGTCCCCAAATATCTCAAAGACACGTCACAAACAAACAAACAAACGCTAATAAACAAAAGCACCTTGCTGTATAGGGAGGGATACAAAGGGATGTACTTTTGCAAAGGAAGTGCGTTTGTGTCTGTCTATTTATGCTGTCTGTGTAGTTCACTAAGTTGCCCTAGTCCACTTCCAATTTCACTGATTGCGCCGTTCCCGAGTTGTGAGCATGCACACAGAGGTGCTGACCATGGTCTGCTTCAAGCGCGCATGCGCGAGCCGGCCGGCCCTTCATTTGCATGGGGTCACGGCTCATTTCAATGTAACACGCCCACGTCCTTCCCAATTTGTATTACTCCGCCTTACGCCTCTGAAATAACGTTACGCATGCGCAATTTTCTGCGCAAAAGCTACGAGAATAGGGTGATTACGCGGCTACATTGCGCAAGTCTAACGTAAAGGCGGTGCGCTACGCCGGTGTACCCGAATCTGGCCCCTTATTTTTAGGTATGTGCTTTTTGTTGCTTTTGCTACTCTTGGTAGGGTAAAAACTATATTGCTCTTCATACACGCCCATAAGTGAACTTTTTTATACACACTGTCCTTTATTTTTAGGGCAGCAAATGTTTTATGAAAACTTATATAGCGCAGCACATGCAAAGTAAATCGCCTCTGGGCGCTTGTTGTTCCTGTCTCTTGAAATCAAAAGAGGTGGGTCTTGATCTTTCTCCTGAATGCTAAGTGATTCTCCTCCAACCGAATGCTGGTTGGTAAAGTGTTCCATAGTCTGGGACCCTGGACAGCGAATCTTCTATCTCCTTTGGACCTGTAATTGGCTTTCGGTATCTGGAGTAGATTTTGATTGGTGGATCGCAGAACGCGATTGGGGTTATGGGCTTTTATTTTTTTGCATAGATAATGTGGAGCATTCCCATAAATACATCTATGCGTTAGACAGAGTGCTTTAAAAGTGATTCTGTCTTTTACTGGTAACCAGTGAAGGGATCTCAGTGAAGGTGAGATTGATTCCCAGGGTTTTTTCCCAGTCACAAATCTAGCGACCGTATTTTGAACGACTTGAAGACGAGCGATTTGGTACTTGGGGAGTCTGAGGTAAAGGGCATTTGCATAGTCCAATCTTGAGTTTACAATTGCTCCCACCACGACCGCTATGTCTTCTTTGGGGATGAAAGGAGTAAGTCTGCGTAGTAGGCGCAGCAGATGGTGAGATCCGCTGACTACTGACCCTATTTGTGCGTCCATTGTCATGTAGGAGTCAAAGATGACCCCAAGACTTTTGACTTTGGCGCTAGGGGTGATGATTTTGCCCAGAATGGGCGGGGGGGGTCCAAGTTGTTGTGGATTGATTCATACGCTTGGCGTGAAACAGAAGAAGTTCTGTTTTCGCTCCGTTGAGTTTAAGATAACTCTTTGTCATCCAGTCCTCTATCAAAGAGGCATGTCTCTAGATTGAGGTGGTGATCCTTTTTATTGCAAATGCGGAAATACAGTTGCGTGTCGTCTGCATATGAGTGATAAAGCAGTTTTTGGCTGCTGATGATTTCAAAAAGAGGACGAAGATAGATGTTGAATAACATCGGCGACAGGGGGGATCCTTGAGGGACTCCACACGATAATGTGGGTTTTTCAGAAGTGAAGGGTCCCAACTTCACTATTTGCGATCTGTTTTCCAAAAAAGAGGAGAACCAAGATAGATCGCCTTCTGCGACTTTGGCTACTTTAGCCAGCCGAGTCAATAAAAGCTTGTGGTCTACTGTATCGAAGGCTGTGCTTAGGTCCAGCAGAACCAGAAGACAAGATTCTCCTTCGTCTGCAGCCTCAACAACGTCATCCCATATCTTAAGCAATGCTGTTTCCGTCCCGTGTCCTAGGCGGAATCCCGATTGAAATGGATCAAGTAGGTTGTGGGTATCTAGATGCTGTTGCAGCTGTTGTACCACTACTTTCTCCATTACCTTGGAGAGAACGTTTAGGCCTGTTATGGGGCGCCGGTGGAGTGGGTCCTTAGGATCCAGGGTGGGTTTCTTCAAGATGGGTTGAATTATGCCCTCCTTCAACTGGGAGGGCACTATGCCCTCCCTGAAAAATTGGTTAATAAGCTGCGTGATAGGAGGTGCCAGGATGCCGGCGCATTCCTTCAGCAGTTTGGTGGGGATGATATCATTAGGCGCAGTGCTGTTACACAAAGTACCGATGATATTTTTTGTGGTCTGAATAGAGATGGGTTCCAGCGTGAACTTACCTGGTTGTGGTGAATCACTGCAGGTGTTGTGTAAATAATTATGGGGGGGGCTAGGAGGGGAATTGTTTTGCTGAATGCTTTGCCGGATTCCCTCAATTTTATTAATGAAGTAATCCGATAATTCATTGCAAAATTCTTGTGTGTCCGAATTGGGGGCTTCGAAACATCCTGGATTCATGGTCTGAGTGACCAGCTTGAAGAGTTCGCGGGGGCGGTTGAGGGCGCTGTTTTTTTAAGAAAAATCGTTTTTCTTGGCTTTGAAGATTTCTTTGTGGTATTTTCTTGTTATTGCCTTGTAGATGGAGAGGTTCTCATCTGAAGAGCTTCTTTTCCAGGCGGCTTCCGCCCTTCTGCGCTCTTGCTTCAGTAACGCCAGCTGGTTGTTGAACCAGCTGGAGTTATTTTTTCAGATGTGGGTTTTACGTTTCGGTGCTATTAAGTCAGCTGACTGTAATAGTGCTGTGTTTATGGCATCCAGTGTTTCTTCAGCCGTTTGATGCGGCTGGATTGTTTTTATTTTTTTCGTTAACGTGGCTTTGAAGAATTCCGAGTGGAGCTTCTTCTGACATCTAGTCCAGTGTGTTCTCACTGGATTTGATGTTTTTGTTAAGGGGGGGAATTCGGAAATAATGAATTTAATTGCATGGTGATCTGTCCATGGCAACGGTTCATTTTCCAAGATTTTTATTTCCAGATCTTGTCTGAAAATAAGATCGAGCGTGTGACCTGAAGCATGTGTGGTCCCGCATACTAGTTGCTGAAGCCCTAATCCTTCCAGGTGGTCAATGCAGGCCCCGGCAATGGGGTCTTGCGGGGAGTTGGCCCAGAGTTTGAAGTCCCCGAGCAGCAAAAGGTGTTCGCTGTTAAGGGTATAGGTGGAGATAAAGTCCGTCAATGATGGGAGAAGCTGCGATTTTGGGCCAGTTGGCCTATAGCAGAGTAGAATCCGGACGGTCTCCTGGGAGTTTGCTTGGAGTTGCAGAGTTAGGCCTCGTACACACGATCGGACATATCCGATGAAAACGGTCCGCGGACCATTTCCATCGGATATGTCTGAACGGGAGTTTGATCCGATGGCGTGTACACACCATCGGATCAAATTCCCCGCCGCCGGACGGCGCGGTGACGTGGCGGTGACGCGGCGGTGACGTTGACGCCGCCACGTCACCGCTACGTCACCGCACCGGGAAGTAAAACACTTCCGCGCATGCGCCGAATACATTCGGCGGCGGCGCGGCGGCGGTGCGGGACGACATGTCTGCTGGTAAGTATACTAACCAGCAGACATGTCGGGCGGACAGATTCCCACCGGATAGATTTCAAAGCTTGCTTTGAAATCTGTCTGGTGGACAAATCTGTCCGCTAGCCCATACACACGAGCGGAGATGTCTGCTGAAACGGTCCATCGGACCGTTTTCAGCGGACATATCCCCTCGTGTGTACGATTCCTAAGGGTTTCCATAAATGGAAGAGGGTTTTGAAGGATTGGTTTTGTGATCGCAAGATGAGTCTTATGGATCACCGCCAGTCCTCCTCCTCTTTGCCCTATTCTGTTTTCCATTATAATACGATAGTTTTCTGGCACCAATTCTCCTAGAATGGTGTTACAGTCGGCTGTGAGCCCAGTTCTTTATTCCTATTCCATCTTGGAAGTTTCTGCGCCATGGTCGAGATATCTTTTAATGATCTGCAACCTTGAAAGCATCGTGACTGGTATGAGTTTGTCAATTTGCATCTTGATATGTATATTGGCACCTGTCTATGCATTATAAGTTATTTATAATATGTTTACTTTTCTGTAAAATTCATTAGATTCCACACAGACTTCCGCCCCTGAAGAAGGGAATACCTGAAACGCGTAGGGCCTGTGAATCATTTTCAATTTGCATATTTATATCATTGTTTCATTTAAACCACTATGTTCTTTTGTTATTTACAATAAAATTATATATTTTTGTATACAACATTCTAAATTTCTGTTGCCTTTAAAGCCCCACATCGGGGGACTCCTCGTGTTTTATTTTCCTTGTTCATCAGGGGTGGTGGCAACCAATCCAAGATCATATACCAAAGATGTTCCACTTATACATTCTGGATGAAGGAGCACAGGGGATTGGAGAGCAGCATTGTTAATCTGGGGCAAGGTAAGTGTTGGATGGATTAGCAGATTTCAATGCACTAACAAATTAAAGCCAAACTCCAGCTCACACTTTATAAGCAGTTACAGCAAACACCAAAGTTTTTTTCCTTTTGGTTTTACTTATCATTGTAAGCACCCCTGTCAGTGGTAAATGGTTTGTCTTATCCCTGTAACTGATACATCTGCAGCCATCACATCTAAGAATTTGTAAGACGCAATATAATAAATGTTTGCTTTTGGGTTTATTACTGCTTTATTACTGGTCTGGATTTTGCCCCAGTATTAATAATGTGTTAATCAGTTGAAGCCCTCGTCATCCCAATTGTCATAAGCTAAGTGTAAGCCTCGGACTCATTGCCAGTATTAGAATAATGTTCTGAATTAATGTTAATTTTGTATAAATACTTAAATGATGCATTTTTAGACAAAGAAACACTCTAACAATGATCCCAGAATGATGATTTCCTAGAACCTATTTGGTACAACATTGCAAATAATTACCAGGAAGGTTTTTTTGCTATGCCTTAGGGGAAACATTAAGTAAAACTATTTACTACAATACTTCTATTTTTTCCCCTTCATAAAACAATTTTCCATTTCTGTTTTTTTTTTCTCTAGCTCAAACTGAAATTTGGTTTTGCATATTTAACCCCTTTCCTGCCAGTAGCACTACCCCTGAAAGAGCTGCTGGTTTAAATTTGGGCCTGCCAATACCTCACCACGTTCATCTTAGGGGTCCTCCTTGAAGATTTATTCAAGTTTTTGGAGACTTGTGCACCATAGTATTAACAGACAACCTTCCCAACCCAAACAAACTGGTACCTCTCACCAGGATCTCATTAGTTCCACACTAGGTGATATCTTCCCCATGTCCATAGCTCTGTAATCAGAAAGAGTAAAGGCCGAAGCAATATCATCACTGTTTGCCCATAACAGCTCTTGCGACATAAATCATCATCTTCGGAGACATCTGACAAGGAATCCCTCGACTCCTCCGCTGGTAAATAGTTACACACAGTCCCAGACATGTTTTTCCTTGATCTCTCACCTGTTCCTGTCGTGGACTTCTCGGGAATCAGACTTTCCTTTGGGTCCAGTTCGGGTAGTCCTTGGGGTAGGCCAAAACCCTCTGTAGCATAGGCCCCAGTGAACAGCTTACTTGAGTTGCAAGAGGTAAGGACAAATCCCGGACGAGCCCCCATGTGTAGCACTACCCCCGAAGGAGCTGCTGGTTTAAATTTGGTCCTGCCATTACCTCACCACGTTCGTCTTAGGGGTCCTCCTTGAAGATTTATTCACAAATGTCTGCACCAACACTTAGTCTCTTTTCTTCCAACGTTTTAAAACAAGCTCAAATAGAGTCATGGAGGGTTAGAGGGAGATTCAGGTACCTTGCTTTGCAGATCACGGGTATGTTCTTGGATCCGTTTACACACTGGATTCAGCAACCACTGGATAGGCCTCTCTCACTGACCTAGCAGCTGGCGCAAAGCTTGTTCAAAAGTCTCCGCCACAGACTTGATGAGTACAGTCGAGTCGTTGGACAGTCCCCTGCCACAGGACCATGTAACCACCCACACACTTTGAAAAGTTCCAAAGACACAGCTACACAGTACCAGGATATTTCAGCCAGCCGGCAGCACTGTGAGGTAGATTGGCCAGGATGCGTCCTCCCATTGAGTCCTCAATTGCTCAGCCTCTTCCCGCAGGTAAGATAACACAGGATCACCCCTGGACCAGTAGGCCCCAGAAAATCCTGGGCCTACTCTCAGTAAACAGAGCCTCAGGCCAGCAGGTTTCTGACGCTGAAGAACTTCTAACACATCCCTGAGGCCAGGAGGGCCATCAGGTCAGGATCGTAAGACCCCGCCAGAATGGTGTCTGTCCCTTAAGTACCCTCTCCCAGAATACAAAGCAGCGGGGACCACGCCCACTAGGCTGTTTCTGGGAAAAGGAATACTCAATACACCCAACCCCCTGCATTTCCAACCTTGTCCCATGGTGACAGCGACACCTACAGTCAAGTGGAAAATGTGCAATGCAGATGAACTGGAACAGAAACCAATAATTTGACATAATCATTCCGAGCTAAACTACAGCTCAGATAAATAAAATTTACAAATAGCGCCTACCCAACAGGAGCAGGGCGTTACACTAAGAATAAAAAACAAATAACTTCTGGGCAAATGATATACATTGCAAAGATTTTGGTGAACTTTATTAGTACTTTACTTAGTAGATATACACCCAATCAATAAAATGTCATTATAAAAGTAATTTTTACCTGGTGATGCTACCATCGTCTTTGTTTAGGCATTTCCTATTATGGGATGACAACTGTCTGAGAGTGTCATCCTGTCACACATGCTTCTAAAAGAGACTACAGTTGGCAATACTGACACACGTTGTATAGACGTGATCAATTGTTGTCACTATCAGTAAACCCACTTAAAGGAATAACTTGTAGGTGACAATCCGGCAAGTACATGTAGACATTGGAACAAGTACATGTAGAAAGTGAAGGAGGCTGAAGATGGCCAGCACCACTGAGATACTAAGAAGGGTGAAAGAAAAGCGGAAAATGTAATTTTATGAAAAAACATTAAAGGGAAATCATTTTTTGAAGTGGCCTTTGCAGAACTCTTCTTTTGTGAATGCCAGTTCTCTGGCTGTCATGCTGAAGTTTTGGAGAGTCTGGGCATACTTTTACTCTGGGCATAACGGGTATGTGAAAGCTCACATGTTACAAATCCATGCAGTATATATTAAAGGTGCCTACACTGTGGATGAATGAGCACAAGGGCCTATATATCAAACCTTAGGAGAAATAATATAGCTGATACCCTTACGCTTAGGTAAGGGTGATGTCATAGGCCTTTTGGAGTGTACCTGATAAAACTGAGGATCTCATATCCTGCAGGAAGGCCTTACCGCATTGTTAGTATTATTTTCATTGATATGCCAAATTTTCTTTCCCCACATATAATTGCACCCGGGAGCTGTTTGCCATAATGTTGTTATGTACAACAGGTAGTAAAACATTATCTGCCATGGGTGCCAAATACTCTATGGTATCTATCCCAGATAGCAAGGATAACTTGCCACAAATTTGTAAAATTGTAAGTCTTTTTAACTTGCAGCACATTTTCACTGGGAAGTTGTACACTTGCAGAGCACTTTTCTAATTTGAAGAAAGTTTGCATGGCAAGTCTTTAGCAAGAGCAAAGTTGCAGTGGTGAGTCTACAGCAAGAGTTCTGCAAGTCTATAGCATGAAAATTCAGCCACAGTGACCCCTGTGGTGGGGTGACTATTGCACAATATAACTGAACCAGAACTTGCAGCAGACTTGCAGAATGTTTGCAATGAGAACTTGCTGCAGTTGTGCAACAAACTTGTGAAGCCTGGCATGTCTAGCAATAGCTTAGCAAGTCATTTTCAAACTTGCAGCACAATAGCTTGCTATCTGGGATTCTTGTGTATGGTAACTTTATGTGTAACATATTCTTTTAACCTTAAAGCGGTTGTAAAAAAAAAAAATTCTGTAAATAGCTTCCTTTACCTACCTTAGTGCAGTCCTCCTTCACTTACCTCATCCTTCGATTTTGCTTTTAAATGTCCTTATTTCTTCTGAGAAATCCTCACTTCCTGTTCTTTTGTCTGTAACTCCACACAGTAATGCAAGGCTTTCTCCCTGTTGAAGATCCAACTAGATCTCTCTTGAACCAATATCATAAAGGATGTGTGTACCTCAAAGATTATTCGCCATAATACCTATTTCTTTTTGGACAATACAATTAAATGAAACAATAAAATGTCTCCATATAGGAACACAAAGCCAGAGATATACAGAGTATACAGAAACACAAGGAGGTATAACATCACTGAATATTTGTTTCTGTTCTGCTGCAAACATTCTACAGGCTGACCCACAATAAAAATTAAATCAAGGCTTATGCCATATCAAATAACTAATCCAGGTATTAACCCCTTATGGACCGCCGCATGTACATTTACGTTGGCAGAATGGCACCGACAGGCACATCAACGTATATATACGTTGGTGCCTTGAGGGGGTTCGGGGGTCCGATCGGGACCCCCCCCCGTACATGCGGCGGTCCGGTTACCTGGCCGAGCGATCCGTGCAGAGGGGGCGGCGGTTCGTTTTTGTCTGCCCCCTCCGGATCGCTCTCAGACAATCCGCGCGCTCCCCTGCAGTGTCACTTCCTCCTCCTGTGTTTTTTCAACCACCGCTGAGGAGAGATCACATCGCACAGTAAGTCTGCAAAACACTACACTGACACACACTACACATAGGCACATTTAACCCCCGCTATCACCCCCTCCCCCTGTCACAGTGTCACTGAATGCAGTGATTATATGTATAGTGTCAGTGTGACAGGCAGTTAGTGTCAGGTCCAGGGTAGCCCCTGTACCCCCCCTAATAAGGTTTTAACCCTTTGATCACTACCCTAGTTAACCCTTTCACTCCCTATTGCCAGCGTCACTAAGCGATCATTTTTCTGATTGCTGTATTAGTGTCGCTGTTCCCGCTAGGTAGCTATTCTTTTTTTATTGCGATTTTTTTTTTTTACTAAAGACATGTGGCTAAATAAATTTTGGCCTAAATTTTTGACTAAAATTTAGTTTATTTGATTTTTCTTATAACAAAAAGTAAAAAATATTGATTTTTTTTTCAAAAATGTCGCTCTATTTTTGTATATAGCGCAAAAAATAAAAATCGCAGAGGCCATCAAATACCACCAAAAGAAAGCTCTATTTGTGGGAAGAAAAGGACGCAAATGTTGTTTGGGAGCCACTTTGCACGACCGCGCAATTGTCAGTTAAAGCGACGCAGTGCCGAATCGCAAAAAGGGGCCTGGTCATTTACCTGCATTTTGGTCCGGGTCTTAAGTGGTTAATGATACTTTTGAGAAATTATATCAGTTGTATGTTCACATGGAAAGGCTGTTCTGACCTAGAGCTCATATTAGAACTGCTGACATTAGCTTGGACTCCATGATCCATAACCCATTTAATAGGCTTTATATGCTACATGTTCACCAAATTGGCTTCTTCTCTCAGTAAGTAAAAACAGCAATATAACACTCGAAGTGTATTTAATTACAGCAATATAATGGCACTTTGCTTGAACCTGATTCATTTCAGAACCACTCATGTTTTCCTGTGAAAATACTTGTAAATTTGCCACTTTATAATTACATTGTACTTAGAATGAATACCCATAGTTGCTTTTATAATAATGTTAATCATTTAGCTTGTAATATGAAAATTTAACAATATTGCCTATTAGGGTGTTAGATATGAGAAAGAAGTTCAGTTCTTAATATTTAGCCTTAAAGTCGAACCCATGCAACCATCAAATAGATACACAGACACAATTAGATTTAAAGGATTTAAAGACTTCAAAGGGACTATTCCTGCAATAAAGAAATCTTTATGCTTTAATTTTTACAGTGTATTTTCTTTTTATGCTATTATTTTT
The DNA here is from genome assembly GCA_029574335.1 of Rana kukunoris. Classification (NCBI taxonomy): domain Eukaryota; kingdom Metazoa; phylum Chordata; class Amphibia; order Anura; family Ranidae; genus Rana; species Rana kukunoris. Next base: position 250,325,687 of record CM056051.1, on the reverse strand, counting down.
TTAAAACTTCAGTTTGTGACATTAAGAGTTAGGCCGCGTACACACGGAGGGACATGTCCGCTGAAACGGTCCGACAGACCGTTTCCAGCAGACATGTCTCCTCCGGATTTTCATCCGACGGCGTGTACACACCATCGGATCAAAATCCCCGCCGGCAGACAGCGCGGTGACGTGGCGGTGACGTTGATGCCGCCACGTCACCGAACCAGGAAGTGAAAAACTTCCACGCATGCGTCAAATCCATTCGACGCATGTGCGGGCATATATGTCCGCTGGTTAGTGTAAACATGTCCGCTAGCCCATACACATGATCGGATATGTCCGCTGAACTGGTCCGTCGGACCAGTTTCAGCGGACAAATTCGATCGTGTGTACACGGCCTTAGAATATTTTGTTCTCAAGCTGTAAGAGCTGACATGCACCCAAATATTAAACATCCTCTTCCACGCAAGCTAGCGCTTTAAAACCCCTACCATACAACACATACATACACTCATAACTGATGTGCTTTCTGTATTGGAAGTTATTGGATGAACTATATCAGTAAAGAATATTAGCTTGGCTTATGCTTGGAATATTTGATAGATCACCCTGGAAACGTCATCTGTAAATAAACAAATCTTTATTCTTAAGTTATTCAATCAAAATTCCACTTTTTGCTGCCACATGCTCATATAGACCTCTCGATTGATAGTTGTTGAGTGGAGATGCAAAGCATACAGTGCATCCGGAAAGTATCCAAATCGCTTCACTTTTCCACATTTTGTTAAGTTACAGCCTTATTCCAAAACAGATTAAATTCATTATTTTCCTCAAAATTCTACAAACAATACCCCATAATGACAACGTGAATCAAGTTTGTTTGAAATCTTTTCAAATTTATAATAAAAAAATTGAAAAAAATTAGGGCTGTGCAAATTAACTTTTAATTAATCGATTAATCTTTTTGATCGATTAAAATATTTTCGATCGATTAAAATTCTTTTGATTGGTACTCGCCTCTCCACCGGCTTCTGGGCCTTCAGGGAGTTCCGTCGGAGATCCGGTAACGTCACTTGCCGTGTCCATCTGAAGGGCTCCTTAGCTGTGCCTTCATATCTGCATGCTAGCAAGACCTTACTATCTGCCACACGCAAGGGCTGTTACACTTCCCTCTATCACCCTGGGATTTTACAACCATCCACTGGGAGTTGTGATAGTTCCCTTCATGGGACATCTACATGCCGACGGACTGATGTTAACCTCTCCTCATCTGGATTCAGCAGTGATATCGTTGTACACATTTTTATACCAGTATCATACTTAGCTACATGTTTTTATGACTGCTTTTGGTACCGTTTGGTATTACTCGCACCATTTTTACAGTTTATGTAGCTACATCGATTTTATCTCCAGTGCAATATTTATTTTGTTACCTACTTGAAGATTATATAAGTTTTAATGCTATTCCCATCGAGCGATGCCGCTGTGTGTTTTTTGTATCCCACTATCCATTTTTCCAGTTGTTGGCAGCTGCACTGGGAATCAGCCTGCAAGGAGATCAGCTAAGTAGTTGGATCTGTATGTGCGTTATAATTAATCGAAATTAGTCGATTAATCGATTAAAATAAAAAACGATTAATCGAACACAAAACTTTTGATCAGTAACAGCCCTAAAAAAAATCACATGTACATAAGTATTCACGCCCTTTGCCATGACACAAAATTTTTAGCTCAGGTGCATTCTGTTTTCACTGATCATCCTTGAGATGTTTCTACAACTTGATTGAAGTCCCCTTGTGGTAAATTCAGTCGATTGGACATGATTTGGAAAGGCACACACCTATCTATATAAGGCCCCACAGTTAACAGTACATGTCAGAGCCCAAATCAAGCCATGAAATCCAAGGAATTGTCTGTAGACCTCTGAGACAGGATTGTATTGAGGCACAGGTCTGGGGAAGGGTACAGAAATATTTCGGCAGGATTGAAGGTCCCAATGAGCACAGTGAGCTCCATCATCCCTAAATGGAAGAAGTTTGGAACCATCTGGACTCTTCCTAGCGCGGGCTGCCCAACCAAACTGAGTGATCAGTTAGTCAGGGAGGTGACCAAGAACCCGATGGTCACTCTGACAGAGCTCCAGCGTTTCTTTGTGGAGAGAGGAGAACCTTTCTGCAGCACTCCACCAATTAGGCCTGTATAGTAGAGTGGCCAGACAGAAGCCACTCCTCAGTAAAAGGCACCTGACAGCCCACCTGGAGTTTGCCAAAAGGCACCTGAAGGACTCTCAGACCATGAGAAAAAAAAATTCTCTGGTTTGATGAAACAAAGATTGAACTCTTTGGCCTGAATGGCAAGTGTCATGTCTGGGGGAAACCAGTCACTGCTCATCACCTGGCCAATACCACCCCTCCAGTGAAGCATGGTGGTGGCAGCATCATGCTATGGGGATGTTTTTCTTTCTTCATCATCCTAGAGATAATTGAACAAGTCTGATTTCCTGAAATGTATCAATTGTTGTTTGTGATTTTCCTGTTCTTTTTATCTTTCTTGCAATAAAATAAATTGTTGGTATTAAAACAAAAAAATAAAAGGCTTCTGTAGTTATCCAAAAGGCTTCAAAATGTCACCAACTGGCTAGGTAAAAAGTCTACCTCTACTGCAACATCTTCTACTGAGAAAAAACTCAACCCCCCCCAGACCTCACTGCCCTGAAAATGTCTCATGGCTGCTCTGACTGTGAATACAATAGAGTGCCCACTTAGGTAGAGGGTATTTGAAGAGCCCCCCTTCAAATGGGTTGTACAAAGATGATAAATGTTCATGACTAAAATAATTACCATGTAGGTTAGACAAGGGTTAGGCAACGTTGGAGAGATGGAGATCTAACTGGACAACAGTTTAAAAAATGTAGTTTTAGATTTATATTTCAATATTTTATTAAAAATTATCTGACAATAAGAAATATACCATATAAAAAATAGCCTGTTCTCGGGTTGTCATTATATCAGAGACACACAGTGCCTTGAAAAAGTATTCATACTCTTGACATTTTCCACCAGTGGCGCCCCTTCCATAGGGACGCCCGGGCGCAGCCCCCCCCCCCCCTCATGTACTCACACACATTTTTTATTTATTTTTTCAAAAATGGCCCCTTTAACCTCCCTGGCGGTATGATTCTGTCTGGAATTACGTACCAAAAGCGGTACAATTATTTTGCATGGAAATTCTGCGTTTTATACTGTAGGCCTGCAATTCTTAGGAATAACTCACTTAAATTTGTCCAAACAAGAGTCTAGTAAACATCTCTGGTATGATAAAGTTTGAAACACAAAATCATAAAATTATAATATAATAAATAACTATAAATAATTATAACAAATAATAATGTAATTATAATAAAAATTATTCACTAATGTAATTAAATCAAAATTACTGAAATTTGCTCAGTTGCAGAATTGTTGCTGTCATTACTTTTATTTTTTTATGACGAATTTCCCCACAAATCGCTATCGCTCAATTCTGCAAGTGATTATCATTTATTATCGCTGTTTTCTAGCTGCTCTAAAATCACTTTTGACATAAAGGGACACTTTTGGTTGCTATGGACAATCTACAGTTTGCAGGCACAAAAAAAATGTTTTTATTATGTAAAAGAACATGCAGGGCACTGGGCAGACCACTAGGGACAAGGGGGGTGTGTACTTTTTACATACAGTACTGTAATCTATAAGATTACAGTATTCTGTATGTAATGTGTTTGTTTACTTTTTTGAATTTGCCGTTACGTCGCAGGGAACGGAGATCGGCGGCGCGCGGGCACTGTGTAAGTCGAATGGAGGACGCCACTCGCTCACACAGCGGGGATGCATCGCTGGATCCAGGGACAAGGTAAGTACAGTATACCCTGCCTGGATACAAGGTAAGCCAGCGTGCTGCAGGCTCTGCATATTCACCCCGAGCGCGACTCGGGGATATCGATATTTACATAAAAAATCCACCCCGAGTCGCGCTCGGGGATACCGCCAGGGGGGTTAACCACTTTCTTACTGGGCACATATACCCCCTTCCTGCCCAGGCGAAATTTCAGCTTTCAGCACTGCGTCACTTTAAATTAAAATTGCGCGGTCGTGCCACGTGCCTTACAAACAAAATTGACATCCTTTTTTTCCCCACAAATAGAGCTTTCTTTTGGTGGTATTTGATCATCTCTGCGGTTTTTTTTTTGCGCTATAAACAAAAAAGAGCGACAATTTTGAAAAAAAACACAATATTTTTTACTTTTTGCTATAATAAAAATCCAATTTTTTTAAAAAAATATATATTTTTTTCTCAGTTTAGGCCCATATGTATTCTACATATTTTTGGTAAAAAAAAAACAATCGCAATAAGCGTATAGTAATTGGTTTGCGCAAAGGTTATAGTGGCTAGGAAATAAGGGATACACACAGAGCTTCACGTCCCTGCTCTAAAACTGCCGATCAGCGGGTACCTGGCGGACATCGCGACCGCCAGGCACGCGCATCGTCATCTCGGGTGCGCGCGCGCGCCCCCCAGTGGCCGGAGAACACGATGCCGTCAATTGACGGCAGCTTGGATATTCTGATCCACTAAGCTGCCGTCAATTGACGATGAGCGGGGACTGAAGTGGTTAAGAAAAAAACATAAAAAAAAAAAAAAATCCTTTACCAAATGCGCTGGCCACGTGCATAATGGGAAGCACCACGTCCATGCAATCACAAGATTGCAGACGCGGTGCTTCATTTGCGGGCTTTAGTACCGCCTTTTGTCGCTTACCAGGGCGCCACAGTGTCTGCTCGTAGCATCTATTACTACGGCCAGGCAGATTGATTGACATCAAAGGTCATGATGTCACTTCCTGTTTCTCTCTCTCATCGCGGAACAGTCGCTGATATTGATGGGACAATCTCTGCAATTGATGGGAGTCATGGGACAGTCTCTGCAATTGATGGGGCAGTCTCTGCAATGGATGGGTGCAGAGGCTGCAATTGATGGGGACAGAGGCTGCAATTGATGGGCGGCATACAGTGGTCAGTAGCATGTAGGTCAGTAGTATGTAGTGTGATCTACAGAGGTCAGTAGCATGGAGGGTAGTGTACAGAAGTCAGTAGCATGTAGGGTGGCGTACAGAGGTCAGTAGCATGTAGGGCAGTGTACAGAAGTCAGTAGTAGGTAGGGCAGTGTACAGCAATCAGTAGCATGTAGGATGGCGTACAGAGGTCAGTAGCATGTAGGGTCACATACAGAGATCCGTAGCATGTAGGGTGGGGTACAGAGGTCATTACCATGAAGTATGGCATACAGAAAGGTTCCCTTCTGGAGTGGATGGAAAGGTATAATAGGGAACCTATTAAGAGGGAATATGTTGGCCCTCCCGCAGACTGGGTTGGAGAGGCTCCTTCACTTGGGACATAAATATTTATCAACAATATCCTTTTAGAAGTCACATAGTTACATAGTTAGTCAGATTGAAAAAAGTCCATCTAGTTCAACCATAAAATAAATAAATAAAATAAAAAATATTGTACAATCCCATATACTCAATTCTATACCCCCAGTTGATCCAGAGGAAGGCAAAAAAAAACAGTAGAGCATGATCCAATTTGCTACAGCAGGGAAAAAAAATCCTTCCTGATCCCCCGAGAGGCAATCAGATTTTTCCTGGATCAACTTTACCTATAAATGTTAGTACCCAGTTATATTATGTACATTTTGCAAATTATCCAGACCTTTCTGAGCTAGCCAGAACTACCTCTGGAGGGGGTCTATTCCACATTTTCACAGCCATTACTGTGAAGAAACCTTTTCCGTATTTGGAGATGAAATCTCTTTTCCTCTAGACGTAAAGAGTGACCCCTGTGTCCTATGTGTTGACCGTAAAGCGAATAACTCAACACCAAGTTCACTATATGGACCCCTAATATATTTGTTAATTAATTTACTGTTTTGAAGTTTACACTGTCATGTTAATATTCTCAAAAGGGGAACGTGGATTATAAAGTTTGTGTCTGAGTTTCAATAAACAGTCATTTCTTTGAAGTTTACCTCAACATCTTGTCTGTGAACAATGCTTGGGGTAAAAGGCTGGTATTAGTTCTGTAATGGTTTGGAGGGCAGGTGGCACTGTTTGGCGGAAGGAAGCACCGAAAGCGGTTCCGTCACAATTACATAAGCATTTCTGAGACCAGCAATGTGGTCATCGATTTGAATGTCAAATACACAACAGCAATGTAAAAATTTGTGGAAGGATGCCTGTACTGTTATGAGGCTCATAGTCATGTTGCTGTCCACCAAAAACTCTATGTAGGCAGGTTGTCTACTGTGAGTTAGCTAGCCAGCTCAGCTCAGCAAGTCATGGAAAAGGAGTTAATGTTTTCTCTGGGTTAGTTTGTTTCTTGGGGTCCGGCCTCCCATCCTGTGAATCATGAAAGGAGAAAGGTCCGGGTCTTCGACGCATGGGAATAATTGAAGAAGAGGGTGCTGGGACCTGTTGTCTGCTCCAAGGATGTTAACTTGTCTGGACACCATAGTTATGGACACTACCACTCTGAATCTTCCAATTATGGACTTTACCCCTAAGGACTCTAATTGTTTAGGAATGCTGGGTTGGCCACAGTTTTATGCCGCGTACACACAATCAGTCCATCCGATGAGAATGGTCTGACGGACCGTTTTCATCGGTTAACCGATGAAGCTGACTGATGGTCCGTCTTGCCCACACACCATCGGTTAAAAAAACAATCGTGTCAGAATGCGGTGACGTAAAACACAACGACGTGCTGAAAAAATGAAGTTCAATGCTTCCAAGTATGCGTCGACTTGATTCTGAGCATGCGTGGATTTTTAACCGATGGTTCGTGCCTACTAACGATCGGTTAGGACCTATCGGTTAGGAATCCATCGGTTAAATTTAACCACTTAACGCCCGCCACATGTATATGTACGTCCACAGAATGGCACGTAGAGGCAGATGGGCGTACATGTACATCCCTGCCTTCTTGCTGGTCGGGGGTCCGATCGGGACCCCCCCCGCTACATGCGGCGGGCATCTTACCTGAAGGAGCGATCCGGGATGAGGGGGCGGCTGTTCGTTTTTGTCCGCCCCCTCGTGATCGCTCCCAGCCAATCCGCCGAGCCTCCGCCCTGCACTTCCTCTGCCTGTGTAATGTAAACACTGGCAGAGGAAGTGATGTCAGCTCTCCTCTCGGCGGTATTTTCAATCTGACGAGAGGAGAGAAGACATCACAAGTGAGTCGCACCAACACTACACTGACACCACACACATACGCACACTTAACCCCTTCCGATCACCCCCCCCCCCAGCCCCCTGTCACAGTGTCACTGATTGCAGTGATCATATATTTACTGATCACTGCATTTAGTGTCAGTGTGACAGTTAGTGTGACAAGCAGTTAGTGTTAGGTCCAGGGTAGCCCTGTACCCCCCCATATAAAGGTTTAACCCCTTGATCACCACCCTAGTTAACCCTTTCACCCCCCTATTGCCAGTGTCACTAAGCGATCGGTTTTCTGATCGCTGTATTAGTGTCACTGTTGCCGCAAGGTAGCAATTTTTTTTTTTTATATCGCGATTTTTTTTTTACTAAAGACATGTGACTGAATACATTTTGGCTTAAATGTTTGACTAAAATTTTGTTTATTCGATTTTTCTTATAACAAAAAGTAAAAAATATTGTTTTTTTTTCAAAAATGTTGCTCTTTTTTTTTATAGCGCAAAAAAAAAAAATCGCAGAGGCAATCAAATACCATCAAAAGAAAGCTCTATTTATGGAAAGAAAAGGACGCATATTTTGTTTGGGAGCCACATCGCACGACCGCGCAATTGTCTGTTAAAGCGACGCAGTGCCGAATTGTAAAAACGCCTTTGGGCATTTAGCAGCATATTGGTCCAGGGCTTAAGTGGTTAAAGCAAGTTGGCTTTTTTTTAACCGATGGTTAAATAACCGATGACGCCCACACACGATCGGTTTTGACCGGTAAATAAACGGTCCATCAGACCATTCTCATTGGTTTAACCGATCGTGTGTACGCGGCCTTGAGTTTAGTTAGGGAAAGGACATTTTGCTCTTTTGTAACTGTTATGCTGAACTGAAGTTATTCATAGGGGTGCATTATGGGTTCTGGCGTATTCAAAAGAACCTGGGTCTGTAAAAGCACAATGGGGTATGAATAACTCCACTATGAAAGGTTAACTTGGCAAGTAAGAGGAAGGTAATTGCCATGGGTAAACAAAAATGACAACGACAACTACAGCAACCGTTTGGTGTGGCACCTGGTTAGGTGACAGGTCTTCCGGTAGCGAGAGGGTCTGTTCTCAAGCTCCCTCTCTTTTGGTCACAGGGAACAGACTAGCATTATGAAGATGCAAAGCTTGATCACGTGGTATGGGAAAGAGAGAGTTAATGAGCATGCATGTGGCCAGCTAGGTGCTCAGCGGGACTCCATTCTGTTACTGGCAGTGAGGTAAGGTAACAGAGGACACTGGATTGGTGGAATGGGCACAGGCTCTGCAAGTCCCTCGTAATGCAAACATCTCAGTTATAGATGTGTAGTGACATGGGACAAAACATCTCACAGAGGAACTCTGTCTATTACTGCTGCACACAAGTAGCGCATTTCTGAGTCAGGGACTGCTTTTGATTTCTCACATCACTGCAGCCTACACCTGGTCCTGGGCACTGGTAAGCATGTCTTCAATGAAAAATAATTAATATTAAATTAGGACCACTGTATGGGTGAAGCACGGGTTAGCTTTAACTGACGAGAAGAGTCAGCCAGATTGCACAGATATTTTCCAACTTGCGGTATAACTAAAAAAATTTGCACTGAGCTTTTTGCAGCCACCTTGAGGTATTGTCACTTCACTCCAATGTCAAATCTAATTTCCTTGAAGTATTCTAATTTCTGTAGTCTACAAAGGATCTCTTGTAATGCTTTCTTGGCCACCTGTACACATGGACACCAAGTGATGAAAAGATAATGAGACATTTGATGACCGTAATCCTTCTTGACAGTTTTGGTTAGGATAATTTGACAAAGTTACACAGACCCTAGAGAGCACAAGTGATAACGTCCATCTGACTTTACCATGTGACTCAAAGATTAAGAATGCATGTCGCAAGATTATTTAACACACATCTGTCAAAGCTGAAAATGTTTTGCAGCTCTCTACGGGCAGTTTAATGCACAGCAGAGGAATCCTCAGGAGTACACTTCAGTGAAACCCTTGCATAATGCAAGAGGCCTACACACTCCATTTATGGATTCTTCTCTTATTAAGAATGTCAGCTTGCGTCTCCATTTTGCTAAATGAATTGCGCACTCACGCCTTCTTTAAACTAAGGATGTTTGCCATTTCAGGATTCTTGTTTGTTTGTATTGATTGGAATCAATTTAGAAAATTATTTGTAAGGGATATAAAGATCAAACCTTGTATGTAATCTACAAACATAATATATGCTAACCAACGAGAAGATGCAACTATAAAAATAAATAAGATTGTATGAAAACCTTAAAGCAGAGTTTCTGCAAATCTTTTTTTTTTAAGTCAGAAGATACACATACTGCAGCTGCTGACCTTTCAAATATGGACACTTACCTGTCCAGGGTGCCTGCAATGTTGGCACCCGAAGCCGATCTGTCCCTCGGCTCTCGAGTGGAGGCGCCGCCATCTTTGGTAAGGGAATCACTTCCTGGTTCCCTACTAGTCACGCTGCACTCTCTCACTGGTCCCTGCTGTTTTCTTCTGGAACCTGTGTGTCTCCCAGAAGACAGTGGGGGGGGGGGGCAGAGGAGGGGTCGGACATGGCATAGATCTATGCCCGGAAGTAGGAGCAAATACCTGACTTAGACAGGTATCTGCTCCCCCCTCCCCCTAAAAGGTGCCAAATGTGACACCAGAGGGGGGGAGGATTCCGAAAAGCGGAAGTTCCATTTTTGGGTGGAACTCTGCTTTAAGACCACTTTCACACTGGAGGTGTTTTTCAGGCATTTTAGCACTAGAACTGGCACCTGTAAAGCGCCTGAGAAACGCCTCTCATTACACTGCAATGTGAAAGCCTGAGTGCTTTCACACTCGGGCGATGTGCTTGCAGGATGTTTGAAAAATTTCTGCAAGCAACGTCTTTGGGGCGGTGTGGGAGCGATGTATCCATTGAAATTAATGAACAGCCTGCAAAGCTCTTCAGCATCGGCTTTTTTTGGGTGCTTTTAACCCTTTATTCGGCCGCTAGCGGAGGTTAAAAGCGCTGCCGCTAGTGGCCGAAAGCACCGCCAAAACGACGGTAAACCTCCGCTAAAACCAATAATGCGGCCCACTGTCAGTTTCAAAGGGGTCTTACAGTTAACTTCTCTCATGTCCCCCTTTGGGTCTGTTTATTATATCATTGAAAGTGTATTAAAATCACAAAAAGAAAGCACACACTGGCCTTGTTCATCACTTCTAGCACCACTTTAAAATCCAAGAGGTTGCTCACAAAAATGTTAAAACTTTAGATAATCCTCTATCACATTCTATAGACAGAAGCTCTGAGGAAGAGGGCTTGTCCCTTGTCATCTGCTAATGTATCCAAAAACAACACAAATCGATCTCCTGCGCTGTGTGTGCCTCTCTGCGACTGTAAGCTCCTCGCTTTAACACTTGGTGATGGGTTATGCACTTCTCACCGCCTTCCAACAAAATGGGGAATCCAAAACACCAAGACATGAAAAGAAACAGAAAGCACGTGGACCTAGTGCCTTATCCTCAAACAAAGGTATTTATTTGAATAAAAGAGTAAGTTTCATACTCACAAACAATTCCTCTTCCTCAGAGGCTTTGAGGAAAAGGAATTTTCTCGAAACGCGTTAGCCAGCAAATGCCTCCACAGAGGTAGTCTCATGTGGTGTGGACGATTACACAGACTAGCGTGGAGGGCTAATTAGGTTTATGCTATTACCATGTCTATGTTTGTGAGTAAACTTGCTCTTTTATTCAAATAAATGCCTTTGAAGATGATGCGCTAGGTCCACGCGCCTTCTGTTTCTTTTCATTTGCTAATGTATACCTGCATGCTGCATATTAACAAATAAGTATTTTATTGATTATTTTGAGGATTGAGATGTGACTCTGAGGGAGTCGTTTCCATATGATATGATGGAGGATTGCATGCCTGCAATTTTTGCATTTTTGTTGACATTGTTCTGAGTATCTTAGCAGATTTCACAAATAAAGTGGAGCTATAGATGATGCACAAGGTAGATGCACTGTCCCTGTTTGTGATTTTAGTAGAGATTAAAGATTTCCTGGATCTGAGAGTTGCTCACGTTAATCAGGTTACTGAATGAGAAAGGTTTCCAATTTAGTGTTTGCCCTTTATCCTTTAGCACCCTGGCACTGGTGCATTTGTATCATATCACTGAAAGTCATTTGTTACAGTATATCTATGTATTTGATAAGTGCAAAAAAACACCCCCTAACAAAACACAAATCTTTTGAACTTTTTTTACACTCAGCTTCTGCTTATTGTTATCGGTTAGCATTGCTCTCAGCACTCCCTATGGCAGAGTATGGACATTGGGGCGTTCAAGTGGTGGACAGGTAAGGATTTATATCTTATCTGTCACTTTTTTACTCATGGACCTCTGGAAATCCCCCTGCCCTAACAACATATGAGCAATGGTGCACTAAAGATATGGGTTCTAGAGGGGGTATTTATATGTTATACGAGTCGCTACTCTCTCCATCTCAGAAACAACCATACATGCTGGCCCAGGAGAGGGGCCTTGACTGTGCTGAGGACTTGTAGTCTTGGTATGCCAGACTTCAAGGCTCCTACAAAGGCATCTTGAACATTTCTCTGATAGAGGCCAGTCTTACAGTACTGACCAGATGGTATCTAGTCCCTACGCACCTGGCCAGGATGTATAATCTACGAAGCTCCATGTTTCACATTTGGTGGGAGTGTCCTAAAATGAGTGAAATAAGGTATTTTCGATGCTCAGGGAAATGGCTTTCCACTGAGCAACAACCAAATCTAGCCAGACATAATGACCTACCATCTGGGAGGCCACGTCCACTAAAATACTTAATTTTCTTTCTTTATAGCAGGAGCATGGAAGACACCCTCAGTATCCTTTAGACGATTGAAACATAAAATCTCTTGGATTGTTTTGTGGAAAAGATTGCAAGGATTATTAATGATCAAAGTAAGTTGTTTCACTAGACCTGTGAGCCTTGGGTGACCTATATACATGTTTCCTGATTAATGATGCCCGGTACGGTACAAACACGGAACCCATCACCTTTTACACCAACTTTCTTTCCAACCTAGGTCTTCTTGTGTCTAATTTTTCCTTGCTTTCTTCTCTTTTTGGACCCCTTGTTGTCCCTCTTTAATATCAATCTTTGTTGATGTGGTATTGATAGTGACTTTTATAGTATTTTGCACCGATCAGGAGTGCCTTACGAATACCTGGTTGTATAGCATGCTCTATAGCAATATCAAGGGTCTTTATATACACTCCCATGCATTTCGGGGGTTTTAGTTATTGGTTCTTGATATTGCCTATTTTTTGTTTGTAATTTTGCAACTACAACCTTGTGTTATGGATTTTTGATACATGTGTTGATTTCAAAAATGTGATATTGTTGACGTGTTACTGTTTTTTCTATGCTGAGATAAATACAATAGAAGATTGAATGTAAAAACATACATTTTCAGTGATTTTAGTGTTAAGCAGTAATAATTAAAAAAATATATATCTGAGCTACTCCAGTTTTTTATTTATATAACGTCATGAGTAAAGTGCTTTATGTCTGTATATGACCTTAGCAGATCATATGAATCTTTAAGGCCGCGTACAGACGATCGAATTTGTCCGCTGAAACTGGTCCGACTGACCAGTTCAGCGGACAAATCCGATCGTGTGTATGGGCTAGCAGACATGTCTGACTGGCAGACAAATTTTAAAGCATGCTTTAAAATTTGTCCGCCGGCGACCTGTCCGTCGGATATGTCCGCTGGTTAGTACACTAACCAGCGGACATATCTGCCCGCACAAGCGTCGTATGGAATGCGACGCATGCGTGGAAGTTTTTTACTTCCTGGTGCGGTGACGTGGCGGCGTCAATGTCACCACCACGTCACCGCGCTGTCTGCCGGCAGGGATTTTGATCCGATGGTGTGTACACACCGCCAGACAAAAATCCTGAGGAGACATGTCCGATGCGATGAAAACGGTCCGCAGGCCGTTTCCATCGGACATGTCCCTCCGTGTGTACGCGGCCTAAGGGTGTGAAAAAAGGGCTCAAGATGGCAGCATTTTCAATATGAAGCTAAGATCAAAACCACAGGGACATGACCCCAAACTAGAAGGAGGAAGGTTAAAAACTAATTTTAGAAAGTATTATTTTACCAGAAGAATAGTTGATGCTTGGAATAGACTTCCAGATGAGGAAGTGAGACAGTCCTCGGTAAGTGGATTCAAACATGCTTGGGACAAACACAAATCTATATTCAGACAAAAAGTATTTGGTATTTTTCTGCTGTCACCCTTCCATGCTTCTATGTTGACAAATACAGAAGAAGGGACTTTCCATTGGTGTGTCTGCTGGTCTAAGCACAACTCCACAGGAACCTTATGATACATATAGCTATATACATACATGTTTTGAAAATGTTTTTCTGAAACTGTATTGTGTTAAGTAACAACGTAAATTATTTTTTGCTGGAATTCTTTTTTAACAGACAAACTTCATGTATGATAAGATCTGCTGCCTTACTTTTCAGACACATCTCTTCCATTTAAAGTGTGTAATTCTGTTCATCAGCAAGTATTTGCCAGTAAAAAGAAGTCAATAAAATGCTCTGAAACTGACATATCCCATTATTATTCCATCAAAAAACCTCTGCACTAATTAGGCATAACCACTAAAATGGCTGTCTAATGCTCTTTCAAAGGAGCAGAAGTAATCCTGAAGATTAACGCTATCTGACAAAAGCACCACTTATTTTACTGTCTCAATTTTATGGTGCAATTTTTTTAATTATTGATGTATAACAGAAAAGTAATGTTTTTGTTTTTTGATCAGGGTGTGTTGAACAACTTGGGTCCTGTATACCGGAGCATTGGTATTGAGTGCTTTTGTGTACAGAGGCCCACGAGCTGCACAGAGATGGAAGAAGACATACACTGCAGGCGGTTTCACATACACTACAAAATATCCGTATATAATAGTGACTCAAAAAGATTGTTTATTTGAAAAATGACATTTGAGATACAGTAATATATAACATAAAAAAAGTTCCAGGTACAGGAAATGCCTATTGAGTACAGTATGCTTATTTAATGTGTATTTAAACCCAAAAAACAGAGAAGGTATGCAGTTCACAATACATTGTGCTACTGTGTTCTTGGTCTGTAAGGGGCTGTTGCTTATATAACAGATACTAATATAGGAATCAATTAGAGCAGTAAAGACCAATTAGGAAAAATCTATTGGAGTTTTACAGACTAAAGGAGAATATGGATGAGCTTTATGTTTGAGTCGAACATAAGTTCGACTCGAACATTGGCTGTTTGCCCTTCGCCGAACAGCGAACAATTTGGGGTGTTCGCAGCAAATTCGAAAAGCTGCAGAACACTCTTTAAAAGTGTATGGGAGAAATGCTAATTGAATTTATTTATTTTTTTAAACCAACAAACAGAAAGAAACACACACAAAAAAACAACAATGCCACCAGACAACCTGCTTAGGCAATACACTCAAACATAGAAAAATAAACTGACATCAGTGCAAGATATCAAGTAGGCACAGTGGTAAAAGGCTCAGTTATAATACCGGGATATAGCAAAAGCGGAGGTCCAGACATTAGAGATCCCTGAGGCATGGCCCATCAATGGTCAAGCAAGAGTAGTTCAATCAGTACTGAGAGAGGGTTGGCGGACTAGCCAACCCTCTACCCCAAATTTTGTGAAAGGTTTTGCTCCGTTACCGGAGTTCAAAAGTAAGTTTATACAGTGGGATAGCGTCATTAATATTTTTTAACCAGAGGAATTTCAGAGAGGTCTGTGCGCCCCTCCAGGTCAGTAAAATAGCTTTTTTAACATAGAAGAAGAGTATACGGAGCAGTCTCTTGGCATGTGATGATAGGTATAATTTGCCAAAAATGCCTAATAGGCAGTTCTTGGGGTGAATAATGTTTGGGAGGCCTAGCGCCGATGAGATGAAAGCACCCACTTTTTCCCAGAAGTCACGACCTGTCGGGCATGACCAGAAGCAGTGTAGGAAATCGGCCTCTTGGCCACAGCTGCAGAAACAGGCAGCCAAGGGCAGGAGAACCATCTTGTGTAACCTAGCCGGAGTGAGGTGGGTTTGATGAAAAATGGTCCCGGGAAGCAATAACAGATGGTTTTATACGTATCACTAAATTCTGACCAGTCCTCATCTACCAGGGAGATGTCCAGAGAGGTCCATTTTACCTGAGCTTTGTGAAACCTGGGGTTAAAGTCAATCATTAGGGCTGCATAATAGAGACAAGTTTAGTGGGATATGGCTGTCTGAGCTGTTTTTCCAATTGGGGCCAGGTCAGTGGGATCATCCAGGGAGCCAAACTGGGCACGAATAGCATGCCTAAACTGATAGTAATAAAATAGGCACAATCCTGGTAGATCGAAGTCTAAACATAGCTGAGAAAAAGATTTAAAGCCCTGAGCGTTGTACAGGTGGCATAAATATTTAACCCCCCTGGAATACCAGTGATTGGGATCAGGAAGGGAGTATAGTTCCTGCAGATTAAGGTTAAACCACAGGGGTTTTAAAGGTTAATATGCAAGTTATTGTTATAAAAAGTGTTTGGGGACCTGTGTCCTGCCCCAGGGGACATGTATCAATGCAAAAAAAAGTTTCAAAAACGTCAGTTTTTTCGGAAGCAGTGATTTTAATAATGCTTAAAGTGAAACAATAAAAGTGAAATATTCCTTGAAATTTCGTACCTGGGGGTGTCTAAAGTATGCCTGTAAAGTAGCGCATGTTTCCCGTGTTTATAACAGTTTCTGCACAAAATGACATTTCTAAAGGAAAAAAAGTAATTTAAAACTACTCGCAGCTATAATGAATTGTTATAAAATGAATGAATGAATGAATGAAAAACGTATATAGCGCGGCACATGCGAACTAAATCGCCTTGCTTGCGTGTCATTCAGCCGGGAGCCTCCGGTGTAAGTGGTATCGTTCGTATCGGCGGGGTCCAGGACTGGGATTGTAAAAGGATTATGGCGCTGGAGTTTTTTTTATTAAAGGACACCCAACTTGGTGTGTGTGTTTTTTTTAACATTTTGACACTCTTTTTGTGAAATGGTTGAAGGCATGTCGTCTGGTACGGTTCAGGAGGGGGGCTCTCTCTCATCCATCCTCTTTTCCTGCAGCCTGCCAGGTTGTGTGCTGGGATAAGGGTCTGGTATGGATTCTTGGGGGGAACCCCATGCCATTTTATTTATTTGGTGCAGGGTTCCCTTTAATATCTATACCAGACCTGAAGGGCCTGGTAATGGAATTTGGGGGGACCCCCATACATTTTATGTATTTTTTCAATGACTTTCAATTACTTTTATCTGTATTGCCGGGACCCGACAATTCATTATAGCCACGCGTAGTTTTAAATTACTTTTAGAAATGTAATTTTGTCTCACCAAAGTATTGGCCATCAGACTCATGAAGGTTTTGCCATCCCTTGTCAATATAGATCAGACCGGCTTCATGCCCGGCAAGTCTACGGATATAAATCTTAGGCAAGTCTTTGCCCATCTTCAACTTCCACCTGATGAGACTGCCTCCCGGGTCTTTGTGTCCCTGGACATTGAAAAGGCTTACGATACTTTGGTCCTGTATGATGCAGGTTCTGGACGGCTTTGGCTTTGGCTCTATTTTCCGGAAATGGATCGGCTTATTATACAGGGTCCCTATCGCCCGTATCAAATTAAATGGCAGGCTTTCGGCCTCCTTCCCGATTAGGAGGGGGACAAGGCAGGGGTGTCCTTTGTCCCCTGCGTTGTTTGCCCTGGTAATGGAGCCCCTGGCTGAGGCCTTGTGGAGGTTGAGCGAGGTGTCTGGCATACAGGTGGGCTCGGTGGTCGAGAACCTGGCATTGTACGCGGATGATTTAATCCTCTTTCTCAGGGACCCTGGTCCCTCGCTCGCCGGGGCGCTTCGGCTCCTGGACAGTTTTGCAACTCTTTCTGGCCTCCGAGTCAACTATAACAAATCGCTTATTTTACCCATAGACCCCGGGGCGGGGAGGTTGAGGCATCCTACCTCACCTCTGCAGTGGGCTGACACCATTAGATACCTAGGGGTTAATATATCTTCCAATACCCAGGACTTTATTCAACTTAACTTGTCCCTGGTGCTGCACTGGTGTAAATTAAAATTGAAGGCTTGGTCGAATCTCTTATTATCTCTTATAGGGAGAATCAACTTAATTAAAATGAAGCTACTTCCGGTCCTGTTGTATATCCTGCGGCACTCTCCGGCCTGGATTCCCAAATCTCTCTTCCGGCAGCTGGACTCTTCAGTGGCTTCCTTCTTGTGGCAATCTTGCCCGGCTAGATTCAGCGAGAAGATTCTGCGTAGGCCGTGGACACAGGGGGGACTTGCCTGCCCAGACTTCCACGCCTACTACCTAGCAGCAATGCTCACCCATGCACATAACTGGCTGGTGTCGGACGATACCAATGCATCAGTTGGTGCTGGCGGGAAATCCAAGAAGAGGAGGATTGGGGCTGCTCTGTGCAAAACCATGACACAGTGTAGGTAAGTATGACATGGTAGAAACACTTTGAAGTGTAAAAATAAATAATGAAGAGAAAAGTATATGCTTACCTAAGGCCCCATACACACCAGCAGACAGATTTGTTCAAATCGGTCGGGCAGACCAATTTGAACAAATCTGTCTGCTGGGGACGTATTGGTTTGATCGTGTACACACGATCAAACCAAAATCCCCGCGGGCAGACGCCGCCACGTCACCGCACCAGGAAGTAAATCATTTCCGTGCATGCATCGAATCCATTTGACGCGTGTGCGAGAAGACATGTCTGCTTGTTAGCGTACTAACCAGCAGACATGTCGGGCGGACGGGTTCCCAGCCGACAGATTTGAAAGCATGCTTTCAAATCTGTCGGCTGGCCAAATCCGTCTGGCAGACCGTTTCCAGCAGACAGATTTGGTCGTGTGTACGCGGCCTTACACCCAGCTTCTGCAATGGTGAGAGTGACATGATATACTTCCAAGGCAATTCTGATATGATTGGTAGTACAGTAGTTGTAATAAACTTCTTAGTACTGACTTTTTACATTAAACGTTATATATAAGACAGAAACATCAAAAACCATGCAGTAAATATGGTTTAGAATAGCCCTTCTGCATCTGAACCAGTCGTTTACATATTACTAACCAAAGGGAGAGGGGTGGATGTAAAACTGAAGTACTGCACAAGTAGGATATGCTACCTGTATAAAATTCAGTTTTGATGGAAATATACCTTTAATCCTTAGAGCAGTCTACAGTGCTTTCATATTTACATTGCCAACATTGAAAGCCTTATGTCCATCATGTTCAATAAAAAAAAAAAGATCAATAACCAAAATAGGGATGTCAAGAGATAAAAACTATTTCAGAGCTAATGAACAAATAAATCAAACCAACCAGACTTGATTCAATTTTGAATCCATCATATTTGACTCCTGCAGGAGACACCATCTGTATAATCACTCTGTCACCTTGTGTTAATGGCAGCCTTAAAGCTTCTCTGATGCTTTACCTAATAATACAATATTCCATGACGTCAAGCAAGGCTGGACATACGAGCTGATTTGTCTCCATGATATTAATGACTAAATTTGATCTGGACTTAGAACTTTATATTGTGTTCTGTTCAATCTACCATCCTGAACAAAGCTTGCAGTTTTATGTACAGGAACACATAAAGTAGTCGTTCCTGGCAGCATGTAAAGTATGTCTCAGTTTTCTTCTATATTCTTCTACATAAATAGAATGTATCATCTATAAAAGGGCAGTCTCTTCTATACTGTAGGTGTGACCTTTATCAAATGGAAGTCTATAGCTGAGCTATCATAGTAACAGCTAGGCTAGCCTTTATTTGTATCCTCTTATTGGAGTTGTGTGTAAACTGTAAACGCAATGCATACACATTAGATAATGTTGCTTCTCCATGTTTAATGAGAAACAAGCCACCATGTATCCAGTTATTACCCTGTGGATGTTGTTTAAAAATCCTGAACAATATCATTCTAAGCACCCTACAGTGTTGGTATGTGATTTCTTAACGCAAACATTGGTCTTTCTAAAGCTTAATCCATCCACATGTTACAATAAGATTGTACAACCTTGTTGGGAGGGCTCCCTAGTGTTTGGTTCGTTTAGCCATTTCCTGGACCTACAGGGAGACCCCTTGCACAGAAACTTTGCAAGGACGTTGTGCTGAAGCATCACCGCCCACTAGTTTCTAGTACAGCTACTTATAGATTCTCTTTACAAACTCTAAAGGACCATACACATGATCAGAAAATCATACAGAAAAATACAGATTGTACGATAATCTGATCATTAGTATACAACTTTAGTTTTCCAAAGGAACAAACAGGAAAATTTTTCTAGCACAATACCAGATCATACGAGTTTCTTCAGTACAGTTTTCATACGAAAATATATTACATCACTTCCAAATTTATATTCTGTGGAGACCAAAAAAACGATGATAATTTGTTCGAATGAGTGCACTAGGCTTTAGCCTAGAAAGGAGCACTTCACACTTTAACATGGAGATCTCATTTACTACAATGGTCGAGATTCAATTAACAAATGTTCATGTCCACAGATGTGGCCAGAGAGACAAAAGTGCCCAGTCATTTTGGCTGGTGAACCGGGGAACCTACCTGGTAACCACTGTGAGTTACCCTTGTATCAGATCACTAATGCTTCTATCTTGAAAGTGTTTGCTAACAGTTTCCCTCAGGTATTGACTGGGCTTGAGTGTAAGTGAACCATCTCCACAATGGAAGGGCTTTACTGATGTGCCTGTCTGCCTGCAGACTTTAAGCAATTGTATTCACTCTGTCTGCAGTTTATTACACTCAGTAATACAAAGAGGGAAGGTAGCTTTCCTTAACTCTTCTACTGTGCAGAATTCCGTTTTAAGCCTCATACACACGACCAGTTTTCCCGTTGGGAAAACTGCCATGACGGCTTTTGACCAGGAAAACTGGCCCTGTGTATGCTCCATGGCAGTTTTCCCGACAGGAAAACCGCTGGGAATCCTGGCGGGAAACATGTTCTCTTTTTTTTTTTTCTGCTGCGATTCCCGGCGGTCTTTTTCCCGGCAGTTTTCCTATGGGAAACACTGCGGTGGAGCATACACGCGGCCGGGTTTCCCGGCCAAATCTCTCATGGCAGTTTTCTTGCCAGGAAAACCGTTCGTGTGTAGGGAGAAAAAGCTGCCAAGCCGGTTCTCGGCTTTCCCCTCGGGTTTCCCGGTGGTAAAAAGTCATTCGGGAAACCCGTACGTGTGTAAGGGGCATCTCTGTAAAAACATGGCTCAAAGCTTCAGAACTACATTGTCTTCAACTAATACAGTACTGTTCTAAATCTCTGGTAGTGTTGGTCTCAAATGGAGGAATGAATAGGGTTTACAGAAGACAGAAGACAGAAAAACTTGGTTCATAACTTGTCTTATCCATGCGTAATGGCAAAGATGGTGGATAACCTAAGCCCATAGGTCCAAAAATCATGCACTCGGTTCCTCCCAGGCAATAGTGCCCCTCAAATGAGTCCTTACTTACCTCCATCTTGTGTACTGTTTTTCTTTTTCTCTAATTCTTCTCTTTCTCCACCCTCAGAGTGGTAACCCTCCTTTAGATTTATTAAATAACTCTGTAGTGCAAGGGCTTGCTTGATTGAAATAATTTGTTAGGTAGGCATTCTTAAGGTACCAGCTGGTCCAGAAATGAAATGTATTGAAAAGAAGGTTGATAAGCTAGCCCCGGTGACACTATTAAATAAATCATTGCAGGGAAATTGTCTCCTCCCTGAATGTCACAAGGCTATTTATACTTTTGGCAGTCAAGAGCAAGTCAGCAGCAAAATGTTTTTATGTTGAACTTGGTATAGTGCATGAATTGGCTTTGCCTTTAATAATGGCAGAGTTGATGCTATAAATTCATAATGCATAGTTAGCCACAGCGGTGTAAGTGATTTCTGAATTCCCAAGGAATCCTTAATAAGTCCCTTATTTTTGGAACTACAAAGAAGTGATGATAAGCATGGCTGTTTAGGAAGTCAGAGTCTCTTACCTAATACCTTTTATAGTTCCTTAATTTATCTCTTCCACCATACCATAGCAGTCATGCTCTATGTCTTACCCTAACAAGAGCTAACAAGAGTGAAATACCTGTATCCATATTCATGTCGTAAGGCTTTATCTGCAGCAATTTTTCAAACATGGAATGTTTCTTTTTTTTTTTTTACAGATTTCTAATTGCCTTGCTAAATACTCAAATCTTTTTTTAAGGTAATACTATATTTTATTGGCAAAAGAAAAATCTCTACACATTTGTGTGCACAAAACAATAGTGAAATAAAAAGCTTGACAAGGAAGGCCTGGCTATAATAAAAAAAATAGAGAAGTCCTTCCTGAATTCAGATAGTAGAATTATTGATGACCACTCTGCCCTATTGATTAGTGTGCTCTTTGATAGTGATGATTATGATGGTGATAAGGTCACAGTTATTGGAAATTTGTTGGAGAGTGACGTAAGGCTGTAAATGTTGACCAAGCGGGTATAAACCTTTAAAAGCATTATGGGCTTTGTGTAAGGACTCACTACAGTCATAAATAACAGCGGATATCATCACAAGCTTAGGTTACGCGTAACGCTCATTAACATAACATCAGGTGAATGATAAAAGTCATTTTATTTTTTATTGTAGACATACAGTATATCATGTTCCTGTTTTGGAATGAATATAACATATATACAAATCTTATAGGGATAAAATACATATCTCACCCTATAAATATCAAGTGAAAAGTATAGTCTTTCTGATGGTTTTAGAGATCAGCCGAGCTGTCCCTGAGTATTTCTGAGGCTCTCTGGTGCCCCAACCTCTGGCCACATGCGGTATTGCATGCCATAGAAGTCAGCGCAGAACGAATTATCTTTGTTTCCATTGACTTTTATGGGGAAACTCGCTTTGATATGCGAGTGCTTTGGATTACAAGCTTTTTACTGGAATGGATTATGCTCAAAATCCAAGGTTCCACCGTATACTGAAGTTGGGCACACTGTGTAATTTATTTTTTGAAGCAGCGCTACTTTTTACATGATTGTTGTTGGTGTGGGAACACATTGAGGTGTTAGCAGAAGCTTCCAATAGATCTGATATATTTTAGGCAGCACGTGGGAATTTGTTTTATTTGCCCTATAAATAGACAAAATCGACACACATTTAAAATAAGACACTTTCTGGGCTCTACTTAGCATAATGTCAATGCGTCAGTAACTAGGCCACCAAGTGTCTAACTTAAAGATCACCTTACATTCCAATCTGAAAACACAATCTTTGTACAATCAACTTTAGCTTTACTTAAACTATTTTGATAGGAAGACCTTCCAAAATGATTCCAGCAATCTGCATTCAATCAAGCAGGCTCTTGCACTACATAGGTGTTCCCAGTTCTAACAGGGATTGTACATTCAGATTGTAACCTGGTGAGTTTTATAGTCTGTAATCATTTTGTTCTTATTTTGGTCCATCTTCTGTTTGAACATTTGTAACTAAATAAATCGAATGAACAACATAGGGAAGTCTGTACATTGGGATGTTAAGAAGAGTCATAAGACTCAATATACTTCAGAAACATTTAACTATGTCTTCCTTCCATTTTTTAACCACTTTGTGTTCGAGCCAATCCTGACATTTTCTTGCAAGAAAATTACATACAGCCCCCAAAAAAACATAAGACCCTCGAAATTAAAATGATTGTTGTTGCAATTTTTTATGTCACATAACATTTATACCCTGGTTTATCAAACACAAGTTTTCAGGAAAAAAAACACAATTTAATACATTTTAGTGGGCACAAACACAATATAATACCAATTTTTTGGGCAAAATATAAATGTTGAGTGAATAGATACCTAATATATTACACTTTAAAATTGCCTACGCCCGTGGAATGGAATGGTGACAAACTTTGGCATGTTAAATTATCCATAGGTGAGGTTTTAAAAGCATCATTAAAGGGGTTGTAAAACTTCCAGTTTTTTTTCACCTTTATGCATCCTATGCATGAAGGTGAAAAAACATCCGATACTTACAGCCCCCCCAGGTCCCCCAGTTTACTTACCTAGGCCCTGGAATGTCCCGCATCATGAACACGCTAGCTTCTTGGCTGGGCTTCTGGGCTCTTCATTGGATAGATTGATAGCAGTGCAGCTATTGGCTCGCACTGCTGTCAATCCACTCAAATGGTAAGAGTGGTGGGGCCAAGTCCTTTAGTTAGTGGCTATGAACGCAGAATACAGGACTCGGGAGCACGCCCGCAAGGTAACCCCCTTGGGAAAGCACTTCCCAGGGGGGTTAGCTGATGTGGGGAGGAGCTGAGACAGCCGCCGAGGGACCCCAGAAGACAAGGTTTAGGGCCACTCTGTGCAACACGAGCTGCACAGCGGAGGTAAATATGACATGTTTGTTATTTTATTTTATATTACACTTTATATCACACTTTAAATTGCCTACGCCCGTGGAATGGAATGGTGACAAACTTACCTGAGCCCTCGAAAGTCCCGCATCATGAACACGCTAGCTTCTTGGCTGGGCTTCTCGGCTCTTCTCGGCTCTTCATTGGATAGATTGATAGCAGCGTAGCCATTGGCTCGCACTGCTGTCAATCCACTCAACCTTTAGTTACCCTTTAATAGAATTAATAGAATTATTGCTTTGACTCTGACATTCATGGCAATACCTCACATGAGTGGTCCGATCATGTTTACATATGTGTGTGGGACCTATGTGCATGTTTGCATTGGCATGTAAACACAGGGGGATAGGGGTGCTCAATTTTTGTTTTTTTATGTATTTATTTTATTTAAATGTTTTTTACACTTTCTTTTTTATTTAACTTTATTGCTATTACAAAGGACAAACAACATCTCTCTAGACCTCTCCTGTGCCCTAAAAAACAGCCAATCAAAACAAGATCAGTTGCTGTTACCAGGTTGTAAACAACTATTCAACATTGGTTTGCGGGACATTAAGGTTGTTGAGCAGGGGGGGATGCCGGAATAAAAATTGTCATGACATTCAAGTTGTTGTTGTTGAGCGGGGGGTGCTACCGCGGGATGCAAGGGGTAAGAATTCTCGGACATTCCCGGTATGGATGCCAGAAAAATGTTTTGGGGGCTGCTGAAAATACTGGCAAAATCCATGCCAGTTGGGAGGTATGAACAAACCGAAACAGGAAGTGACAAAATCCTTGTCGCTTCCAGTTTCTTTGGTCAAAGAAGAGATTAGAGAATGGAAGTTCAAGCAGGTACCGGCTCCTTCTGCTGTCAATTACAGCCAGTGAGCCAATGAGGAGAGAGCGAGGGGCAGGGCCAAGCCACGCTCTCTGTGTGTGAATGCAATCTTGCTTGAGTGCTACCATAGCCAGAGGCTTGCTACTGGGGACATTCACCAGGGGGGAGGATCCAGGACTGCCAGCGGGGGACCCAAAAAGAAGAGGATCGACTCTGCTCTGTGCAAAAACACTGCACAGAACAGGTAAGTATAACATGTTTTTATTTTGTTTGTTTTTTAATTTAATTTAGAATCACTTTAATTATAGCAGCTTTTGCATATTTGTTACTGATGCCATTACTAGTGTCTAAGCTTGGCAAACTTCTCTAGTATGGTGTACACTTACTTGGTGAATAATTGCATTCCTAGTCATGCCTTACCAAGTTTAAAGTGAGCCTGTGCTTTTCCTATTCCCCTGAAGCACCTTATACTATATAATGTACACCACCAGTATCTTGAAATCAATTGAACCAAAAATGCTTTGTTTTGCTTTTCAAAAAGTCCCTGACCCTTTTCAAAAACACAGTGGCTGAAAAAAACATAGGGCCAGATTCAGGTAGAGTTACTCTGGAGTGATACTCCAGCCTAACTCTCACTTTGAGCCGGCGTTTCTGTTTTCAGTAAGCAGAAAACAAGAAACGCCGGGTTGGAGTTCCTATACGAGCGGCGTAATTGTATTTCGCCGTCGTATCGGAACTGCAATTTTAAAAATGGCGCTCGGGGCGTTCCCGCTGATTAACGGCGAGAATATGTTAATCAGCGAGAATCGGCAATTCACGATCGTATTCAGGCCCGACGCAGTGACTTTCCGACGTTTCCGTAAGAGATACGCGGCGTAAAGAAGAACCAGCCCCCTAGTGGAGTATCCTATGTTAAGTATGGCCGTCATCATCGCGTCGAATTTAAACATTTTCGAGTCGTTTGCGTAAAACGTCCGTGAATGGGGATTGACATCATTGACGTTCACTGACAGAATTTGGAGCATGCCCACTGACAGTCGACGCATGCGCAGTACGTTCGCCGCGGAATCGCGCCTATTTTAAATACTACACGGCCCCTACCTGCCCAATTTGAATTCCGCCGGCTCATTTTCGCTACGCCGCCGCAACTTTAGGAGCAAGTGCTTTGTGAATACAGTACTTGCTCCTAAAGTTTCGGCGGAGTAACGTAAATGAGAAAAGTTACTCCAAAATAAAGATTCGCCCATCTACCTGAATCTGGCCCATAGATGTGATCGTGTTTCATAAGAAACCATGTTAAATGGACTGTTTCTGCAAAAAGTACTAAACACATAGGGCCAGATTCAGAAAGGCTTTACACCGGCCTATCAAAAGATACGCCGTCGTAAGTACAAATGTGCTCCGTCGCATCCTTACGCCGATTCAGAAATCAAGATACGTCGAAAAACATGGCTTCAGTCGTCTGGCTTAACTTGCCTATGCCGGCGTATCGTGGGCGCATAGTTACGCTGGATGCATTAGACGTTCCCATTAAAAATATGCAAATGAGTAAGATACGCCGATTCACGAACGTAGATACGCCCGGCCGCTTCATATACGTGCTTTGCGTAAGGCTTACGTCAGGCGTAAAGTTACCCCTGCTATATGAGCGCAGCTAATGCAAAGGTATGGGCCAGGGATCGACGCCGTCAAATTTTACGTCGTTTACGCCGTTTATGTAGTACAGGAATAGGGCTGGGCTTAGGATACGTTCACACGTCATAGGCATTGCGCATCACTTAGGGAGTTTTTTCGACGTGATTCTGAGCATGCGCGCGCATGCCCAGTTCGAGCGGCCATTAATTAGCATGGGGTCATGCTTAATTTAAATACATGACGCCCACCTCCTTCCTACTTTGAATTAGGCGGGCTTACGCTGGCCCATTTACGCTACGTCGCCGTATTTTAGGGAGCAAGTGCTTTGTGAATATAGCACTTGCCTCTCTAAGTTGCGGCGGCGTAGCGTAAAGAAGATACGCCCGCACAAATATACGTCAATCTTTCTGAATCTGCCCATAGTGTGGTGTCCCAGTACAGGTATTTGCTGTAGGCCCTGTCAGATTGAGACCCTCGGCTTGTGGGGCCTCCTCTGCAGGGACTCAGCTAGTTATGATGTGATTTATACTGTTATAGTTGATAATACATTTATTAGGTGCGTATAGCTTTAAGAGGTTTAGTCTGCCATTTTATGTTTAGTCAGAGTGCATGAGAGTCAGTAGGACTAAGTGCTAGACAAGACCTTATGGTGTTGTATTATACTTTAACTTGTAACAAACTTTAAAGCGGATCTCCACCCTAAAGTGAAGATCCGCTGATCCGAACACTCCCCCCCTCCGGTGTCACAATTGACACCTTTCAGGGGGGAGGGGGGTGCAGATAGACACGTATCTGCACCCACTTCCGGCCCAGCATTCACGGGCAAAAGACGGGCATTACATCACATCCCGTCTCCCGCCCGTTGTGTGCTGGGAACACTCGGCTCCCAGCACACAGCTGGAGCCAATCGCGGGCGCAGCGCGACTCGCGCATGCGCCGTAGGGAACCGGGCAGTGAAGCCGCAGCGCTTCACTTCCTGGTTCCCTCACCGTGGATGGAGGGGGAGCAGCAGGGTGATGAGCGATCGCTCATCCTCTGCTGCGGACGGCGCTGGACTCCAGGACAGGTAAGTGTCCTAATATTAAAAGTCAGCAGCTGCAGTATTTGTTGCTGCTGGCTTTTAATATTTGTGTATTTGTGAACCATCCGCTTTAAATGTAAGTTCCAAGGGGAATACAGATAAGTCTCTATGATCCACAGCTCTCAGCCAATGGGTTTCAATCTCCCTCAGCTCTCAACCAATGGGCTTCAGTCTCCCTCAGCTCTCAACCAATGGGCTTCAGTCTCCCTCAGCTCTCAACCAATGGGCTTCAGTCTCCTCACATTTATATAAGGGGTGGGAGTTCCTGTTTAGGGCAGACTAGTGCTACACACAGTTGCTGACAGGTCAGAGCAGAGTTCAGTCAGAGAAGAAGCAGTGCAGGCCAGAGACCTCCCGTTCAGGGGAAAGTACAGCAAATCGCGGAGTACCTTTAAAAAACCATAGAATCAGTACTTCAACGAAATAATCAAATCAATTCGTCATTCGGACGAAAAGCCTCAAGTCTACCGACACTTCAGTAAGTGTATTTATTCTTCAGTCTAGTCAAGCATAGGCCCAGCATTACTAATCCGGCCGCAAAAGCCAAGGATATATGAAAAGCCAAGCCCAGGCATTGTCAGCTGTGTGGTCCTCTAGAGACTGTTTGTGGAACCTTTGCGACACTCTTTGTGAACGCTGTGAAGATTTTGACACCTGACTTCATGCCAGTAAAGCCTTTGTTATATTGACCCCTGTTGTGGACTGTGTTATTACCATCCTAGCTAGCGTAGATACGGAGGCCCCCGGAGCTGTAGTTTCCTGGGGTATATCAAGACTACAGTGGCGTCACGTGACAGAGAGGGTTAATACCATCCGACCCTCACTAAGGGTTAACACCACCAGACCCTGGGCCCCTAGCCCAAGAACCAAGCAGCTAACCATCAAGCGCATGTGTGTGGCCGTGGGGTTCACCCTCCCTGGTCATCACATCGTTTTCTGGCGTCACGAACAGGATTTGGATGTACGCCTTAGCCATTCAGCCACTAAAGCAAGTCCTCCCCTCCCCCCAGAATCCGAACTGCGTCATTGAAAGTAATTTACTCAGCGAGGCGCAAATACAAGTGGTGGGGAAGGTGAAGGAAAGACTGTTAGCTGCCATTGTTAAGTGGAGAAAGTCTGTACCTGAAGGGGTTAAATTGTTTCCAGCATTTCCCACACGTGGGAGCGGTCGCAGCTCCGCCCAGTCAAGCCCCGGCGGCGACGCCTCTTCAGTGTGCAAGCCGGAACTAGAGAATCCACTCTGTGTTGCACGGAGGAAACATTTGCTGACCGGATCAAAAAAGGAAGTTGCCGGGCGCAGCCATAGCAACGTGTCCGGCAATAGAAGATAATACCGGCATACAAAGACAGCGCACTCAAAGACAGCGCACTCAAGGACAGCGCACTCAAGGACAGCGCACTCAAGGACAGCGCACTCAAAGACAGCGCACTCAAAGACAGCGCTCTCAAAGTTTCTTAAAGTGACAGCGCACTCAAACAAGGCTACAGCATGTCAGCCCCAAGATCACCAGATGCAGGTGATGTGTCAGATCCTCTTGCGGCTCCTGCACGAGCTACCCCTCCGGGATCACCTCCGGGCAGGTCACTCCCTGTGGCCTCACCTCCAGCAGAGCCATCATCGGCTAGATCATCTCCTGGCTCAGAAGTCTGGGGGCTGCTGCCCTCCCCTCCTCCAGTACGACGTCATGACAGTGGGGCTCCCCCATTCTACCTGGGGAAGCCCGTGTTGCCTAACTACAGAGGGGATCCCTTTTCCCTCAAGGATTTCCAGGAGAGCTTCCAAAGCATTTTCTCTCTCTACTCTCTCCCCCCTAACCAACAGGTGCTGTTGCTCATGGGACAGTTGCAGGGACCTGCACGTGAGGAAGTCCGTACCTGGCCCACTTCTGAAAAGACTACAGTGGGTCAGATCTTCGATGGATTGCATCAGGTATTTGAGTCCCACTCACCCTCGGAGGTCCGCCTCAGGCTGTACGAGAGGCGACAAAAGCCGGGGGAAACACTAAGGGCATATGCAGTAGCCTTGCAGAATGCCCTGGAGGCAGTCCAGAAACTGGACAACATCACCCCTGACCAGGGTAAAAAATTATTGATGGATAGATTCATAGAAGGGGTCCAAAATAAATGGGACACGGCGCAGTTAAAGATGTTAGCTGTACAGAACCCCAATATGTATTTTTCTGCCTTTAAGCGCCTAGCCCTTCAAGTTATAGAGCAGGGGGCAGACCCTGAGGAGAATCCTGACCCCAAAGTGGAACCTATGGGTGTGGCGACATGCCCTGCACCACTGTTACCACCAGCCCCCGCACCCGTGGCTGACACCCCAGCCTCCACTACAATTACTGAGATTCAAGGGGTTAAACAAGATATTGCCCAGCTTACCCAGGTGGTAAAGGAGTTGGCTAATCACACCACTCGGGCACTTAGAGAGCCTCCCGTGACTAAGAGACCTACCCCTGCTCCTCCCCCCCGTTATAGCGGGCCTCGCTCGGGTCCTTCTAGTAGGCCTTACTGTGATTACTGTAACAAACCCGGTCATTGGAAGATGCAATGCTGGGCTTTAAACGGGCGTCCCCTGAGGTCGAGGACCGGCCCTCAGGAAAGCGAATCACAGGTCCAGCAGAAGAGCCAATATACTCAGGACAGTCCTTATACATTGCATCCTGCCCCTATGTAAATGTTACCATAGATGGTGTCCAACTGCAAGCCCTGATTGATACAGGCTCGCAGGTGTCTACCATCTGTAAGGGCCTATTCTATAAATACTGGAATGTCGATTCGTTGTGTGAACCAGATGATATGGATTTTAGTGTTATGGCAGGGGACGGGAAACCAATTCCCAGACATGGGTATTGGGAGCCCACTATTGAGCTGAGAGGTCACACACTTAGAGGGCAAGGGATAATTGTCACTAATGTCACAGTACCAGGGGCCACAGAGTTTATATTGGGGATGAATATAATGAGACATTGCTTCAGTGATATCTTAGATGCCTTGCATGCCTCTCTCCCCCACATGTCTCCCTCAGGCCAGAGGACTGCGCAACACCATCTCAAAATTCTGAGAGCAGAACAGAAGTTCGGATCCACGAAGTTCGGATCCAAGACATGAGGTCCGTGACCCTGCAGCCGAACACAGAGACAATTTTGTGGTGTCGGGCGTGCCCTGGCGTAAGGAATCAGGACTATCAGGCCTTACTGGAGCCTATACAATCTGAAGATTTTCCTTTGGTCCGAGCTGCAAGGAGCCTAGTGACGGTGGTGAATGGACAGGTCCCAGTTCGCCTAGTTAATTTGTCCTGCGTAGCCACCACCTTGCCAAAGTACACTCCAGTGGCCCAACTGGTTTTCTTGGATTCCAGTGACATACTCTCTTCACGGAAGGCGGTCCAACAGCTGAGTGCCCAAACCCTGTCAGGGGCTACCGAAAACTCTCCAGAACCTTGGTGGCACCAGCTGAAAATAGGAGGATCTCTCACCCCACCAGAACAAGTCGAAGGGGTCATCGAGGTGGCGAAGAGGTACCAGAGTGCCTTCAGCAAACACCCAACCGACTTTGGAAAGACCTCCATGATTAAGCATCGAATCCTGACCGGCGACAAGCCCCCCATCAAGGAAAGGCATCGGCCCGTGGCACCAGGCATGTACCAAACCGTCAAGAAACTGTTAACCGACATGCAGAAGGCGGATGTAATACAAGAGAGCCAGAGTCCCTGGGCAGCACCCATGGTGTTAGTTAAGAAGAAGGATGGGACCATCCGTTTCTGTGTTGATTACAGGAAATTGAACGACATCACCCATAAAGACGCATACCCTCTCCCCCGGATTGAGGAGTCACTCACTGCGCTGGGTTCTGCGGCCTACTTCTCTACATTGGATTTGACCAGCGGATACTGGCAGGTGCCCATGGCCGTCGAAGACAGGGAGAAAACCCCACGCACCGTTAAGGATATTCAGAGCTTCTTAGGATTTGCGGGATATTATCGCCGCTTTATTCCTCATTTTGCACAAATTGCCGAGCCATTGACCTCTCTCCTGCGAGGCACGGCCAAGGGGAACTACAATGGGAAGCTGCCTGTGGAATGGGCCAACGAGCAAGAGGTGGCCTTCCAAGCTCTAAAACATCTATTGACAGAGCCTCCCATCCTGGCCTATCCGGATTATACTCAGCCTTTCCGACTGTATACAGATGCCAGTTTCGAAGGACTTGGTGCAGTGTTGTCCCAGACGCAGGGAAAACAAGAGAGGGTGATCGCTTACGCCAGCCGGAATCTGCGAGGAGCTGAGAAGAATGATTCTAACTACAGTTCCTTCAAGTTAGAACTCCTGGCCCTCGTGTGGGCAGTCACCGAAAAATTTAGGGACTATTTGTCAGCCACCTCCTTCACGGTCTACACCGATAACAACCCCCTGGCTCACCTGAACACCGCTAACCTAGGTGCCCTTGAGCAAAGATGGGCCTCCAGACTGGCCAACTATGACTTCTCTATCAAGTATCGAAGTGGCAAGTCTAATATTAATGCGGATGTACTATCACGCATGGCTCCGGGCGAAGATCCCCCAGTGGAGGACAGGTGGGAAGATGTGGAGATGCCTCCCTTCTATCAAAGATTTGTGAATCAGGATGTGGTCGTCACCCGCGAGGGGAATGAATCTGGGTCTAAAGCAATCCAGGAAGACCTGAAGAGAAAATTAAGTGCGCTAGTTAAAGGGGTGTTCCACCCAAAAAAATGACCTTTTCTCAATCCACTCCTCACCCCCATACATGCCACATTTGGCATGTAATTTTTTTGGGGGGGGAGTGGGGGCTTCAGTAGGAGTGGGACTTCCTGTCCCACTTCCTGCTTCCGCCGAGGGGCTGGTTAGGCGATTAAGCTTAATCGCCTACACCAGCCCCCTCCCTGTAGGCGATCACATGGGACACTGACAGGTCCCATGCGATCGCCTCTCCAATCAGCGGCGAGCCGCGCCGCGCACGCATGCGCAGTACGGCTCGCGCATGCGCAGTGGGTGCCCGGCCGTGAAGCCGAAGGCTGTCACGGCTGGGTGCCCACAGTCAGGATGGAGACGCCGGCCGGGGAGGGGGGCAGAGGAGCGGAGCCCCGGTCGGCGCGTCGCTGGAACGCAGGAGCAGGTAAGTGAGTGTTTATTAAAAGCCAGCAGCTACACTTTTTGTAGCTGCTGACTTTTAATAAACACAACTTAGGGCTGGAACACCCCTTTAAATAAACAATTACATTGAATTAGTGCTGATATAAGTAGTTAATACAAAATATAAACCTAATAACAAAAAAACAAATATAGTCCATAAGTGTTAGATCAGATAGTCACAATAAATAATGACTACTCCATCAAGTCCCAATATGTGCAAAGTTGCTTGAGAAAATCTTGTGAATAGTAATATTCCCCAAATCTTGATTATGTGTAGAAACAAAGCCTTCACCTTGAATTACGAGTGACACCCAATAGTGCTCAAATAATTATTGCGCTTACCAAATGGCTCTGACTAATTTTAATTAAAAAGAAAGTCAGAAACAGCAGAAGCAGTATGTGACTGCAAACACTTGATTAGACTGGATAACTGACGGTCTCAAGCCCAGGTGATAGACGGTGACATATATGCAAAAGAGAAATTGAGATGCCCCATAGCATAATACTGTTTGGTTTATTAAAAATGAAGATTGATAAAAACAGCCAAATGGCCTCTTACATTAAAGGATGCCAGACCCGGCATCAAGGCTGATCGCTTGTAAGGTTTGAGGAACCAACATGGAGCGTCTGCTCTGCAGCGGCGTGAAGCGGCGTGCGTTCCACACTGCGATCCCCGACAACCAGATGACCGGAACTTGGCGTTAAAACATGTGACTCGATACGCTGCCGATGTACGTTTCGTTATTTCAAACGTCTTCAGGGCGCGTAACTAGTCACCAGAAACACTTAGTATTTATAGAGAGTGGAACCCCTCCCACTTCAATTGGGTCTGGTAGCCATTAACCCCGACAGCGCTGATACAGCCTTGATCTCGGGCTTCACAATTGAACAATAGGAAGTGATACCACACATCAAAAAAATTTATACAATTCTAGCACTATACAATAAAAGAAAATTACAAAACCATCTATGAGATGCAATTGAACATAAATAGTGCACAATATAGCTTCAAGTAAAAAAATATATATATGTGACTTGTACACCGCGTCTGCCACAATCGTCTGTCATGAGCAACGGAAGTGAGCAAACTCAGTTACTATTCTTAATCAACAATATATATCTTAAAGAACCACTCCAGACTCGACCTGAAAGAAGATCAAGCATTTGGCCGAGCATTTTATATTTTTTATTTGTTACTAAGTAGCAGCTTTTTTCACTTAATTTTGTTTGCGCGGAACATCCAATCCTTTTTCCAATCCAGGAAGACCTGTATACCTGGAGGACCCTACAGCAAGAAAGTCAGACTATGGGAGATCTGCAGGAGTATTTATTGACCAGGAGGGTACCTCCCCGGTTACGACGGGGTCAGAAGGACTACGAATTGAAGCGATTGTGGCGTCAGAGGAAAAGACTATTTGTGCACAAAGGAATGGTGTAAAGGAACTTCTTGGACCCAGTGTCAGGTGAAAGGCTACATCAGATTCTGATCCCTCAGAGAGACGCTGCCATGGTATTGAATGCCTACCACGACCAGTCAGGACACTTTGGGATCCATAAAACAGAAGCCAACATCCGACGCCGGTTCTACTGGATTGGAATGAGGAGCGACGTTGAAAAGTGGTGCAGTGAGTGTTCAGTCTGCAATATCACCAAGAATGGTCGCAAGAATGCGCGAGCACCTCTCCATTCCATCCAGAGCAAGAGGCCTAACCAATTGGTCGCCTTGGATTATGTCAAGCTGTCGCCTACCCGGTTTGGGTATTCATATGCTCTCACTATGGTGGATCACTATTCCAAGTGGGTAGTGGTTGTGCCAGTCAAAGACTTAACAGCCAAGACAACGGCCCAGATGTTCTACACCCATTGGGTACAGATACTTGGATGTCCGGAAACTGTCTTGTCCGACCGAGGTCCGGCCTTTGAGGCCCAACTGTTTCAAGAATTGTGCCAGTTCCATGCTTGTAAGAAACTCAGGACCACTGCTTATCACCCGCAAGGGAATGGACTCTGTGAGAGGATCAACCAGGTCTTTATCCACATGCTGAGAGCGGCCTCTGTATCCCGACCTGAAGAGTGGCCTCAACTAATACCCAAATTGTTGGAAATCTACAACAATACCGTCCACTGTTCCACTGGTTATACTCCATTTTACCTCATGATGGGCCAACACGGTCAACTGCCTAAAGACAGAATCTTTGGACTTCAAGCACCTTTCAACCACTCACCCCAAGCCTCTTCAGAGTGGGTCTCTGAACATCAGAAAAGGATTCAGGAAGCGAGAGAGATAGTCAGCAAAAAGATGGGCGAGGCACACTATAGGCAGCAACAGGACTACAACCGCCATGCCTCCGCCCAGCCGTTGCAAGTTGGTGATAAAGTCTGGCTGAAGAAGCATCAGAGGACCCATAAGTTGGACTCCCTTTGGGAAACTGAACCATACACAGTGATTTCCATCCCTTATCCGGACTCTGATGTCTACTCAGTTCAAAAAGCCGGATATGAACCACAAGTTGTCCACCGAAACCGGATCAAACTGTGTCAAAAAGGGGACCTGCCTGGGTTGGTGCCTCCTTTTTTTTTTTTTTTTTTAAAGTGTATTTTTTTGTGCGTGAACTCGAGAGAGGAGCCGGACTGCAGGAGTTGGGAGTAGGCAGACCCTCCCCCCGGAGGCAATCGCCATCCTTCTCCATGCCCCTGGTGGCAATGGTGGGTGTGAAGGGGGGCCTCCCACTCACCCCGCCCTACCTGCTCCTCTTGGGAGCCCAACTGGGGCCCAATGGGGCAGAGGGACTCCCCCTATGAGGGAGTGAGGGGGCCTAGCCCACCCAGCCAGCCCCGTAGGTCCTTCGCCTCTCTTTATTTTAGGAGACCGCATGGCCAAAGTGCGTGTGTTTTAAACCAATTTCGTGTGCGTGCAAGTGTGGTGGTTTTTGTGGGGGGGGTGGGCGTACTAAGCACAGGCGTACCTTGCATAGCACACCCACCGGGAGCCGGGCTGAGACCACCAAACTCAATTCACATGTAGCCGAGACCGGGATCCGAACCCTTGGCTGCAGAGGTGAATGGCTTGTCAGCGCAGTGCCAATCACGTTGAGCCACCACAGCTCCCTCATGGGTTGGTGCCTCCTTCTGCACCACCAAGTCTTCCACCTCCAGTTCAGCCAGCACAAGTGCAGCCCACCAAGCCAGTTGAGCCTGAAAGGCCACTCCTGATGTTCGAAGATGATCCTCTCTTCCCTTCTGATCAAAACGTCTTCTTTGGTTATGTGCCAGTCAGTTCCATTCCACCAACCTCAGTCTTGACACCAGAAGCTCCAGAGTTTACTCCAGCCATCCGCCCGCCTGCTTCAATCCCATCAGAACCTTCTAGTATGGGAGAAAGCTCCATAAGTCAAGAGCCATCACTTGCCCCCATTGTCCAAGATAAAGAAGAAGCAAGTGTTCAAGGAGAAAACAGTGCTCCAGAAAACTCGGAAATGGTGTTGCGTAGATCCACTAGATCTAATTTCGGACATCCCCCAGCAAGATATAGGGATTAATCTATTAATTATACATACAATATATGTAGATAAACTACATACACTTCAGTTAGTATACATATCAAGTATACGTCATTACTAACTCACTGTAGAGGTATCTAATATGTCACTAGTTACCTATTTACCCTATTTAGTGCATAGGAACATACCTGGCCAGTAAGTCTCATATCCCTCACTTAAGCACTACAAAAAGAAAAGGGTATCCTCTAAAAAAAAAAAAAAAAAAAAAAAAAAAAAATTCTAATTGTGTACTTCAGGCATAGAATAAAAATTGCGCATCACTTAGGGAGTTTTTTCGACGTGATTCTGAGCATGCGCGCGCATGCCCAGTTCGAGCGGCCATTAATTAGCATGGGGTCATGCTTAATTTAAATACATGACGCCCACCTCCTTCCTACTTTGAATTAGGCGGGCTTACGCCGGCCCATTTACGCTACGCCGCCGTATTTTAGGGAGCAAGTGCTTTGTGAATACAGCACTTGCCTCTCTAAGTTGCGGCGGCGTAGCGTAAAGAAGATACGCTACGCCCGCACAAATATACGTCAATCTTTCTGAATCTGCCCATAGTGTGGTGTCCCAGTACAGGTATTTGCTGTAGGCCCTGTCAGATTGAGACCCTCTGCTTGTGGGGCCTCCTCTGCAGGGACTCAGCTAGTTATGATGTGATTTATACTGTTATAGTTGATAATACATTTATTAGGTGCGTATAGCTTTAAGAGGTTTAGTCCGCCATTTTATGTTTAGTCAGAGTGTATGAGAGTCAGTAGGACTAAGTGCTAGACAAGACCTTATGGTGTTGTATTATAATTTAACTTGTAACAAACTTTAAATGTAAGTTCCAAGGGGAATACAGATAAGTCTCTATGATCCACAGCTCTCAGCCAATGGGCTTCAGTCTCCCTCAGCTCTCAAGCCAATGGGTTTCAGTCTCCCTCAGCTCTCAACCAATGGGCTTCAGTCTCCCTCAGCTCTCAACCAATGGGCTTCAGTCTCCTCACATTTATATAAGGGGTGGGAGTTCCTGTTTAGGGCAGACTAGTGCTACACACAGTTGCTGACAGGTCAGAGCAGAGTTCAGTCAGAGAAGAAGCAGTGCAGGCCAGAGACCTCCCGTTCAGGGGAAAGTACAGCAAATCGCGGAGTACCTTTAAAAAACTATAGAATCAGTACTTCAACGAAATAAACGAATCAATTCGTCATTCAGACAAAAAGCCTCAAGTCTACCGACACTTCAGTAAGTGTATTTATTCTTCAGTCTAGTCAAGCATAGGCCCAGCATTACACTAATCCGGCCGCAAAAGCCAAGGATATATGAAAAGCCAAGCCCAGGCATTGTCAGCTGTGTGGTCCTCTAGAGATTGTTTGTGGAACCTTTGCGACACTCTTTGTGAACGCTGTGAAGATTTTGACACCTGTCTTCATGCCAGTAAAGCCTTCGTTATATTGACCCCTGTTGTGGACTGTGTTATTACCATCCTAGCTAGCGTAGATACGGAGGCCCCCGGAGCTGTCGTTTCCTGGGGTATATCAAGACTACAGTGGCGTCACGTGACAGAGAGGGTTAATACCATCCGACCCTCACTAGGGGTTAACACCACCAGACCCTGGGCCCCTAGCCCAAGATCCAAGCAGCTAACCATCAAGCGCATGTGTGTGGCCGTGGGGTTCACCCTCCCCGGTCATCACAATAGGTGTTAACCAAGCCTTATTTATTAGTACCTTGATAAAGAACAATTGGGGTTGATTTACTAAAACCGGAGAGTGCAACATCTGGTGCAGCTCTGCATAGTAGCCAATCAGCTTCTAACTTGGAAGCTGATTGGTTTCTTTGAAGAGCTGCACCAGATTTTCCTGGTGCCTCCATGGCAGCATACCTGTGATAGAGCTCCGCCTCGACTCCTCCTTCAGGGCTAGTGAATAGCATAAATTAAAAAGCATAGCCCCTCCCCCAACATTCTCTTTTCTTCCCTCATACCTTCTTGTGCTGGTGAAGAGTAGCAGTATGTCCATACTGTACCTCTGCAGTCGGCAGCATCCGCCGGGTTTAGCCTTTCCCATGCAAAGTCCTCGTCTTGGGCCGCTCAAAGCGCTAAGAAGGCGGGGAACCCCTCTGTGGATCTGGTGGGGTCATCTTGCAGTGTTTCCTTTATGGAACGAAGTCTGCTATCACATCCATAATGAATGCAGTGGAGTCGCAAAAGGATCAGCTCACATCTTTCCAGGCTGGTGGTTTCCATTTTATTTTTAGGCATATATTGTTTTTTGCCTCTTCCTCTCCCATCCCTTCCTTCCTTCCTTTAACTTGTCTGTCTGCTTTTAAAAAAAAAAAAAAAAAGTGTGCTTGTCTTTTTTGTGATGCTCCCTTTAAGTCCAGTCAGTTTGATGGGGCAGGTGACTTTTTATCCTGACAGGCTTGCAGTTGTTGTTTGTTTCCCCCGAAATTAGCAGTGGGCTACAGCTTTTTGTTGTTTTGTATATCACTGCGGCCATCTTGGATTCTGGAAAAAGGGCCAGATTTGCCCTTTTCTTCCAGAATCAATTCACAATGGTGGTTATGGGATCAGCCCATCCACCTGAGCCTAATTAAGTTCAGATTCAGGGTTAGCTGCCAGAGTCTCCTCAGCTGTGCCCTGCTAGGTTTCACTGACACTGCTCTGTGGAAGGTACCTTTATTTTTATTCTCAAAAAAATGCTGATTTAAAAAAAAAAAGAAAAAAAGTGTTTAAGAAAAAAAAAATTGACAAAAGCTCCATAGTTCCTTTTTTTCCCTTTCTTACTAAATTTCCACAGCTGATCGTTCTGCCTAACTCCGCTATTAGTCATTTATCTTGCAACAAAGATCCTCACACTCCTATTAGGTATGGGACCAACTATATCTGAGTATTAAAAAAAAAAAAGTGCGCTCACTGGTCTAATGTGAGTTCCTTACATTGTGGCCCTGCCCACTCCAAGAGGTCCAGAAAATCTTCAAGACACTGTGATGAGGACAGCTCAGACCACACTTCACGCCACTGGTCCCAGGTCCCATTCTTCACGTCATAGATCAGAGAGGTCAATATCCAGAGGACAAGATCCTTCCCCCTCTCCTAGGACCTATACAAAGAAGAAATGCTGGACAGGCGGGGCCACACCACTACCAGACAGTGGTCTGTAAGGATTGTTTTATGGACTATGCGTCCAACCGTGAGCTAGAAAATCAGCACGCTGTGGATCTGCTCAAGTGAACAATGAAGGTCTCCTTCTCTGAGCTTGTGACTTTGGTCCCCGCTCAACCAGTTCAGCAGATATCCCAGGTTCAGAATACAGAACCTAATCTCCCTGGTCCTTCAGTCGGTACACCTCTGCCACTGTCAGGCTGACCAGCTATAGATTCATCACCTGAAAATTCCTCAGAGGACTCTTTAGAGCAGTCAGAACTTTCTGGCTTCAGTCTCTCCTTGGTAAAGCCGTTCCAGGCAGTCAAACTGCAATCACCAGTAAAGAAGCAGAAGAGCCTCCCCAAGAGTCTACGAGTTGCTTCCCATTCCTCAAAAGGAAGCAGGTTCTCTTCTCGTTGATGTGCGAGATTAGGGTGACCACATTTGTCAGGTCATTCAGAATGAATGGTCAATAAACTTTCATAGGGACGGTTCAATAAACTATACCCCTTAACAAAGTCGGGAAGGCAGTCGCTAAACTCCATGCCAGTGGTAGATGCATCGGTGGTGCGACTCGCAAAAAAAAAGAACTTTACCCATGGAGGATTCCGCTTCCTTCAAAGACCCTTGAGACAGGCGAACCGACCTGGAGCTGAAGAGGAGCTACTTAGCCCCGGGAGAAGCGTGTAAGTCAGCTATCGCCCTCACATCGGTATCAAATGCCATAAGATCTTGGACAGATAATATTGAGAAAGCTTTGCGTCAGGATGTCCCCAAGGAGGATATAATTAAAGCCTTGGAAGAGCTTAGATTGTCGGCAGACTCTGTCAGGGTAGCAGCCATTAATATGATCAGGTGCTCTGCAAGATCCATGTTGCATTCAGTAATGGTGAAGAGGGCCTTCTGGCTGAAAGATTGGACGGCTGACTTATCCTCCAAACAAAACTGGTGCAAAATCTCATTCAATGGGAAAGCACTATTCAGAGACCAAACGGATAAAGCTATCTTCCAGGCTGTCAGGAAGTCCGGTATGCTTCCCAAGGACAGAAGGCGGTTCCTCTAGGTTCCTCCAGACAAATTCAAGGGATTTTTTGGGCAGTCAAGACAGCCCAGAGACAACAAAGACTTTGGAAAGGTACTCAGACATTCTTTTTTGAACAGGAGGATGAAGGACCTTTCCCGCTCCACAGGAGCAGAAGCAGTCTTTGACGCCAGAGTAGCCCAGGCACTCCCGGTGGGAGCCAGGCTAAGCTTCTTCA
The DNA here is from genome assembly GCA_029574335.1 of Rana kukunoris. Lineage (NCBI taxonomy): Eukaryota > Metazoa > Chordata > Amphibia > Anura > Ranidae > Rana > Rana kukunoris. The sequence continues at coordinate 250,285,287 of CM056051.1, read as the reverse complement.
TCCCAGTCTGGGCCACATGCTGTTAGGACCCCTGGGTTCTGTCAACAATTCAATTGGGGCACCTCTGGAATTTCTCTCATCCCCAACCCCCACCTCGGTATTCTTTCAAAGGAACAGAGGTTCCATCCTCTCTGCCGAAGGCTCAAGCTCCGTAAAACTTCCTAACGTCACTCCAGCTTCAGGGGGCGGCTGTTCTGGTTCCCTTGGCAGGGCACTTAGCAGGATTCTACTCCACCCTATTTCTGGTCCCAAAGAGGACATATGACAGACCTTCAGAGGCTCAGCCTGTATATCCACCCCCAAAAGGTTCGGAAAGGAGTCTCTGCAGACGATTATTCAGGCAGTCCAGCCATCAGATTGGATGATTTCAGTCGATCGGCAGGATGCCTACCTACACGCTCTAATTCTACCTGCAATTCAAAAATATCTGAGATTTGCAGTGGGATGGACCCACATACAGTTTCAAGCCCTACCTTTTCGGTCTGTGCACTTCTGCCAGGGTGTTCACCAAGATACTAATATCCGCTCTGGTTCCCCTGCGGGAAAGGGGCTTGAGAATATACCACTACTTGGACGACATCTTTCTCCTAGCAAGCAATCCTGATCAGTTGGTATGTCACTGGAAATTCTTCTACAGACCCTAAAAAGAGCTAGGGTGGCTAATAAATTCTGAAAAGAGTCAACTAGCACCCACACAGCAGGTGATCTACCTGGGTGCAATGTTCAACACTCAGGAGGGGACAGTGTCATTACCACCGCCAGAGGCAAGGATTGTCACCCAGAGAATGATCAAGGTCACCTGGAGCCCATATCTGACAGCTTTAGAATGCCTGAGCCTCATTTGCACATGTCTTCTGTATACCCATGGTTCCTTGGTCCCATTGGCACCTGAGGTAGTTCTTGACAGGTTTCTTGGCGCAGTGGAAGAAACCGCTATCTCAGACGATACTGCTGACAGGAGTAATGCACAGGAGTCTTCACTGGTGGACAGTTCCAGAAAACCTCTCCAAACCTCATCACCTGGGTCCCCATTTTTGGATCACATTTATGTCCGATGCAAGCGGTCAGGGCTGGGAAGCGCATTGTGGAGAAACCAGAATACAGGGTAGATGGTCATGTTCTACCCAGGGAGTGGTATCCAACATCTTGGAGATTAGGGCAGCCTTCTTAGCACTAACTTCTTTGGCATCCCAAATCAAAGGCCAGAGAATACTATGCCTAGATGACATGGCAGCTGTCGCTTATCTGCAGAAGCAAGGAGGCACTCGCAGCAGGTCGTTCCTCAAGGAGGTGGAGCTGATCACGCTCTGGGCAGAGAAGAACCTCCTGGACCCCAGAGCAATGTATCTACCAGGCAGATTGAACACAGAAGCAGACACATTGTCCAGAAACTTCCTGGACGACGAGTGGGCTCTCCACCCCCTCGTCTTTAAACAAATAGCCAGCATTTGGGATCCTCCTCAGGTAGATTTGTTTGTCTCCCAAAGAATGCCAAGCTAGACAGATTCTTCTCTTGGATGCCGCATCCACAAGCCGAGGCAATGGATGCCCTGTCATGCTCCTGGAGGTTCACCTCGGCACATGCCTTTCCTCCCAGGCCATTAATATTAAAATTCCTCCTGAGGCTCCTCAGGGAGTCAGTCCAGGTGGTGGCAGTTCTTCCGTATTGGCCAAAGAAATCCCGGTTCCCTCTAGCCATGCGCCTCAGTCTGAGCTCTCCAATCAGGATCCCTCCTTTCCCTCAACTTCTGTCGCAGGGCAGTCTAGTTCATCCAAACCCTCAGAAGTTGAATCTTCTATTCTGGAGGTGGAGAGGCGAAGGTTCGAGTCCCTAGGGTGTTCCCCAGGAGTCCTAACAACCCTTCTAAAAGCTAGAGCCTGCAACTTATGCCATATATTCAAAAATCTGGGACAAGTTCTTGTCATTTGCTACCAGAGATGGATTTGATCCAATCCTTCCCTCTACGTCCAATATTCTAGGTTTCCTTCAGACAGGACTTGATCTGGGGCTTTGTCTAAGCTCCCTCAAAGTGCAGGTAGCAGCAATCTCTGCCGCAACAAATAAGAGATGGGCGGAGGATCCTTTGGTAGTCACTTTCCTCAGAGGAGTATTGAAGATTCGTCCTCCTGTCAGACGATCATTTCCTAAGTGGGATCTGTCCCTGGTCCTTTGAGTTCTATCTGACCATCCCTTTGCTCCAGTGGAACAAGTAGCAATATGGAACCTGACACTAAAGATGGCTTTCCTGCTAGCCATTACATCTGGCAGAAGAATCTTGTAACTTCACTCCTTAGGGATAGGTGTCGGCCACATCTTTTTTCCCCGACAGGGTGGAACTTCGCCCTCTTCGAGGGTTCACACCTAAGGTCGCTACTCCAAGCCACCTGTTGGAACCCTGAGCACTACCAGTATTTAAAGACACAGGTTTAGAGTCTCGTCGTGAGCTGGATGTATCCAGAGTGCTCAGGGCCTACCTAGAAGCCATTGACCCCTGAGGGACTTTTTATTGTACCGTTCAGTAAATACAGGGGCAAAGAAGCTTCCATCAGAACTCTGGCATCTTGGGTTGTGAAGTTAATCCAGAAGGCCTACAGGATGAAGAATATCCTCCATCCTGAGTGAATGCTCAGTCTACAAGGGTAGTCTCAGCTTCCTGGGCAGCAAAGACTAATGGTTTGCTGGAGACGGTGCGTAGGGCCGCCACCTGGTCTTCTCACCATATGTTCCTCAAACACTACCATATTGGTCCAGGAGCTCTCACGACTGTTGAGTTTGGAAGAAGGGCAGTTCAGGCTGCTATGTCCTCTTCTAATTAAACATTTATTGTTAAGCATTATCCCACCCATGTCAGCTAGTTATTTATCACAGGTATGCTGCCATGGAGGCACCAGGAAAACGGAAAATTGTATCATACTTACCAGTAATTTTCCTTTCCTGGTGCCTATCCATGGCAGCATACGCTCCCACCCTCGGTATTCTATATTACGGAGAATGTTGGGGGAGGGGCTATGCCTTTTAATTTATGCTATTCACTAGCCCTGAAGGAGGAGTCGAGGCGGAGCTCTATCACAGGTATGCTGCCATGGATAGGCACCAGGAAAGGAAAATGAGTGGTAAGTTTTTGTAAATCAACCCTTTCCAGATTTTGCATAGTAAATGGCTTAGTTTGAAAAATACAACCCATAACTATGTTTCTGCTGGTTTCAGGCTCCAATAGACATATGCACCCGTTTTAACTACATCCATGCAGAGGACAGCATCAAATACAAGAGACATTTTAAGCGGCATTTCAAACATACTGATTCCATTATGCAGTGCCTGTTTGGCAGCAACGTTTTGTGGCTGACTACAGCTAGTAAAATGTCGAGAACAAAACTAGCATTGTATATGCACCCTCCTTGTCAAAGATGCTTGTGTTAGGGGTCTATTTACAGTATAATTCACAGTAACTAAATAGTATATGAGTGACCATCAGAAAATAAATGAACAAAGTAATGAAAATCTTTATTGTATGAAACTGTAATTTGCAGAATGCTTGAAAATTCCTACTGCTAGAGTGTAAAAATATTTGCAAAAGTGGCATTAGAAAATAAAGGAGAAACATGGCCATTGCAATGTTCTTGGTAATTATTTTGAGAATGGCAAAGAAGATTTCCCACTTTTTCTAAATACTTGCTTGTAAATGGACTATATATGGAATATGATATATGGTAACAGACCTCATTTGATTTTTGCTTTTCCCTCAGCCATTCAGAACTGATATGTCATACATATAAATACATACATAGGATCTGACAGGTTGTCACCCTCCTAATTATATGGATCTTTAACAGTGGTTAACACTTCCTGTTGGAATTCCTGGGTCTGTCCCCCAAACATCAAGTCTCACTCCATCCTATCTATGTGTAGCACTCTATCCTATCTACAAGTTGTGTCCCAGGCTCCTTTCCCTCTGTGTGGTGGCAGCCAGGCAAACAGCAACATTCACTCCTCTGGCACACAAAACAGTCCAGGGGTTGCCTTTTTAAAGCATTTCCAAGGGATTCCTTTTTTTAAAATAACAAACTTGTTATACTCACCTACTTTGTGCAATGCTTTTGCACAAAGCCCCCCCGATCCTCTTCCTTTTGGGTCCTCCACCGGCGGTCCTGGCTCCTTCCACCTGCTGAGTGCCACCAATAGCAAGTCTGTTGCTATGGGGCACATGAGCATGGCTCCCCCCCCGCGTGCTCTCTCCTCATCGGCTCACTGGCTGTGATTGGCAGTAGAAGGAGGCAATGGCTCCTGTTGCTGTATGGGCCAATGAGAAGAGAGAGACCGACCCCAGAGAGCCGTTGCTCTTGTTCACATCGCTGGATCAAGATGGGGCTCAGGTAAGTATAGGAGGGGGCTGCAACCAGAAGGTTTTATACCTTTGCATAGAATGCATTAATGTAAAAAACCTTGAACCTTTACAACCACTTAAATTTATGTAATTGCAGATTAACTTGATGGGATTTGGGGAGCTGTGGATTAGAACACTACACAGGAATGTGAGGACACTCTTTCTTTTGCAGCTGCTTCTTAATACTGTCCTTTGAGAAGTATTACATAAAGTAAACCTTACTGAGACATCATTAGCAATGTTCCAGACCAGGTAAGCCTTAACCACTTGCCAACCGTGATATGTATATATACAGAAGCAGTTTAAAGTGTTATACTGGGATGATACCTGTGTCTACAGGCATCATCCTGGTATTGTTTTTCCGAGCCAGCAATTCTGTTTTTTTGTAAAAGCAATCCTAGCAGCTTATTAGCCACTGGATTGCTTTACAGGTGGCGGAAGGAGTCGTTCCTTTCTGGTGCTTTTCCAGGCTCTTCCATCCAACTGGGGATCCTGGACCGAAGCCAGCAGTTCAGCCAGCTTTCCATAGAGCTTATCGGGGACCAAAACATCCCCAATCATCTGTATGATATTAGGAACCAGAAGCAGCAAGTATTTTGTCACTTCCGGTTTCTGCGAAATGTAAACTTGGCTTGGAAAAATAATCTGCTCAAATCAATCTTTGTTTAATCAGGTGCTTTTAGGGCAAAGGAGAGATCTGTGCTCTAATAGACCCCAGATGTCTCAATAAAGTGGACCTGTCACTGCTTTTTGCCATCACAAGGAATGTTTACATTTCTTGTGATAGCAATAAAAGAGGGCATTTTTTTTTTTTTTTTTTTAAATGAAAAAAATAATAATAAAAAAATGTTTTAAAGCAACTCCATCCCACAGTGCTCATGTGCAAATGCAAACATATACGTTTTTAAGAACTTAAAGAGGAGTTCCACCCAAATTTGGAACTTCCTCTTATCCCACTCCTTACCCCCATACATGCCACATTTGGCATGTAATTTTTTTGGGGGGGGAGTGGGGGCTTCAGTAGGAGTGGGACTTCCTGTCCCACTTCCTGCTTCCGCCGAGGGGCTGGTTAGGCGATTAAGCTTAATCGCCTACACCAGCCCCTCCCTGTAGGCGATCACATGGGACACTGACAGGTCCCATGCGATCGCCTCTCCAATCAGAGGCGAGCCGCGCCGCGCGCGCATGCGCAGTGCGGCTCGCGCATGCGCAGTGGGTGCCCGGCCGTGAAGCCGAAGGCTGTCACGGCTGGGTGCCCACAGTCAGGATGGAGACGCCGGCCGGGGAGGGGGGGAGAGGAGCGGAGCCCCGGTCGGCGCGTCGCTGGAACGTAGGAGCAGGTAAGTGAGTGTTTATTAAAAGCCAGCAGCTACACTTTTTGTAGCTGCTGACTTTTAATAAACACATTTTTGGGCTGGAACACCCCTTTAAAGACCAACCGCTGCAGTTGTACTTTAAGACCATTAAGGCCACCCGTGAACGGGGATCTGTCAATGTAAACAATGTATTACCAAAAATAGGTAGAAGAATACATATCGGCCTAAACTGATGAAAAGATTTGTGTTACATTTTGTTTGGGATATTTATTATAGCAAAAAGTTAAATATATATATATATGTTTTTCCCAAATTTTCTTTTTTGTTTATAGCGCAAAAAAAACTGCAGAGGTTATCAAATACCACCAAAAGTAAGCTCTATTTGTGGGGAAAAAAGCACATCAAATTTTGTTTGGGCACAGCGTCGCACAACTACGCAGTTGTCAGTTAAATCGACACACACTGCCATATCTGGTTAAGTATCGTAGTTTGTCGCCATTCCATGAGTGTGCACAATTTTAAAGTATAACATGTTAGGTATCCATTTACTCAGTGTAACGTTTGTATGACCGTGTGTATGCAAGACAAGTTTGAGCCAACATCCAAAAATCCACAGTTTTGTTGAATGTCCGATCATCTGTACGCGTCAGTACACTCAGACAGACACACTCCTCTATGGATCTTTTAGATCAGATCCTCAGTGGAACACCTCTTTTGGCTCCCAAAGAACTTGTAGTAGAATAGGCTCCCTAGATACACACAGCTGGGACCTTGATGAGACAGACAGAGACTTCAGCAGGACAGCCAAGAAAGGCAGAAGCTCTCCAAAGGCTCCAGACTATTTATACACTCTTCTAGCACCCATCTGGACACCCTCCCCCAGAGATTGGCTGGGGCTGCATGAATATTTAGGCTGCTTATCTGATTATTCTTCCCACTATATTTTGGAAGCCTCCAGAAGACAGAGGGAAACAATCAAACGTTCAGCCTGTAGAGCCCTGAGCAGACCAAAGCAATCACTTGCTGCTCTGCTGAATACATCAGAGCCACAAAACTACATTTTTCGCTGTTAACTAGCAGCCTATATGGGAAGGTGCTACATACATTTTCAGAATTGTAAAATATTTTGATGAGAACCATAATGTTCATGTCCGCAGAGCTGAGCTCGGAATGGAAATGCAAAGACCTATGAGCCGTAGTTATCAAGTGCAGAGAAAAGCTGATCAGTGATCAACCCAGCAGCAGTTACTCACCACAGAGGTTTAGGTGAACTGACCCTTTCATAAAAAAAATTAATACTGGCATTTTAATAAGACTAGCTTTCTTTATTGTGCCTATTGCACAGTTTACAAAAGTTAATTTAGCAATATCTATGTTTTAGGAAGCAGTTAATTAGTGTGCATAATAACAGTGTGTGAGCCGAATCCATTCATGATCAACAGGGAGAAAACTGTAAACTTTGGACTTGTGCCCGGAACAGGAGCCATGTAATTACTGTAAAAATAGAACATAATGCCTGTTGTATAGCTCATGCTTTGCATCTACAGTAACATAATATCACTATATTGCTTGCTATTCTTGCTTGGAGCTGGTTGCTGGAAGCTACCTAAAGAACTGTGGCAAAAGGCCCAAAAAAAGATGCAAGACAAACACCTGGAATAATTATGAAAAGATAGGACAACGTACAGGAAAATATACAACAATCCTATATTTCATGGGGCATAAACCTAAAGTGGAGTTCCACCCAAAAGTGGAACTTCCGCTTTAAGCACTCCTCACCCTCTTACATGCCACATTTGGCATGCCATTTTTTGGGGGGAAGTGGGGTCTTCGGTAGGAGTGGGACTTCCTGTTCCACTTCCTACTTCCACCTATTGACCGCCTAGGCGACTCCTCCTCTGCCCCTAGGTGGCCCCTCCCTCTAAGCGATCTCCTGGGACACATGACAGGTCCCAGGCGATTGTACAATCCGGTAGCGCAGCGACTCATGCATGCTCAGTGTGTGCCCGGCCGCAAAATGGAAAACTGTCACGGCCGGGGTGCCCAGAATGTGAATGGAGGCGCAGATGAGTGGAGCGGGGAGAGGAGCGACACTCCATGCAGCCACATCGCTGGACCATGGAACAGGTAAGTGTCTGTTTATTAAAAGTCAGCAGCTATAGTTTTTGTAGCTGCTGACTTTTAATAAACAGTAAAAGGTTGGAACTCCACTTTAAAATGGTCACAAATGTTTGAGAACATTTAACCATGACGGCACAAACCCAACATCTTCACATAATGCTCGCACAGGGGAACTACGGCGTGATCTGTCCAAAAAAACAGTAGTGAACGCTCCTAACCTTTACAGCCAAGGAGACTGCCATCTTATGCCGTGTACACATGCTCGGAATTACCAATGAAAAAAGTCAGACAGTTTTTTCATCGGATATTCCAACCGTGTGTATGCCTCGCCTGTTTTTTCCCATTGTAAACTCCGACGGACTTAGAAAGAGAACATGTTCTCATTTTTTCCGACGGAAATTTTGTTCGTCTGTATGGAATTCCGACAGAGAAAAACACACATGCTCGGAAACAATATGACGCATGCATTGATCTTCATTTTTCTAGGCTCGTCGTAGTGTTATACATCACCGCATTTTTGATGGTCAGAATTCGGTGTGTCCATGTGTATGCAAGACAGCTTGAGCGGAATTCCATTGGAAAACCCAGTCAGAGTTTATTCAGACCAGAAAACCATTCGCGTGTATGCGGCATTAGCCTTTGTTTGATCTGTAGTTGCCATGGTGCTGCCCCCTCACCACCTGTCAAACACCCTCTGAAAAGTTATCCAACGTAAATTACTTGTAAATTACAGGACTACTGTAAGTGTAAATTAACCTGAGAGTTCACACCTAAGCAGGTGGAAGCAGGGCTGAATTAACATAGGGGCTGTTGGAGCTGCAGCTCCAGTCCCCTTCCTCAAGATAGGCCCATTTGCCCAAAAAATTAAAATAAAAATCCCCCCAAAAAATGAAGAAAACGATCGACTTTGAGGATTGTTGCTCGGCGACCAGGGGTCACAGAGAGGTGGGAGGTATGTAGCTGAATATCCACCCCACTACTTGACAAAATATGGGGCTCCTATCATTTATGGTTTTGGAGATACGGGGCTGCTTGCACAGCCTTTAAGGCCCCGTACACACGAGCAAATATATCTGTTCAAATCGATTTGAACAGATCTGTCTGCTGGGATGTATTGGTTTGATCGTGTACACACGCTCAAACCAAAATCCCCGCCGGCAGACAGCGCGCTGACGTGGCGGTGACGTTGACGTCGCCACGTCACCACACCAGGAACTAAATTACTTCCGCGCATGCGTCGAATCCATTCGACGCATGTGCAAGCAGATATGTCTGCTGGTTAGCGTACTAACCAGCAGACATATCTGTCCGACGGGTTTCCAGCAGACAGATTTGAAAGCATGCTTTCAAATCTGTCAGCTGGCCAAATCCATCTGTTTGCCCGTACACACGATTGAATCTGTCTGCTGAAACGGTCTGGCAGACCGTTTCCAGCAGACAGATTTGATCGTGTGTACGCGGCCTAAGAAGCTACATAGTGAGCGGCCAGACTTCAGCAGCAGACAGCAGCAGCAGACTGAGAGGAAGAGTGCTTATAATAATTATTTGTATATTACTTATGGTAATTAACCATTTGCCACCCAGGACAATTCTGACTCTTCTCTCCTACATGTGAAAATCATCACTTGTTTTTAGCTAGAAAATTACTCAGAACCCTCAAACATTATGGGCAAGATTCACGTAGAGTTACGCCGGCGTATCAGTAGATACGCCGTCGTAACTCAGAATCTGAGCCGTCGTATCTTTAAGCGTAGTCTCAAAACGCTAAATCTTGCTAAGATACAACCGGCGTAAGTCTCCTATGCCATCGTATCTTAGTTGCATATTTACCCTGGCTGCTAAGTGGTGTAAATTAGCTAGATACGCCGATTCACGAACGTACGCCCGGCGGTCGCAGTACAGATACGCAGTTTACGTAAGGCCTTTTTTTAGGCGTAAAGATATTTCAACAAAAAGATTGCGCAGCCAATGTTAAGTATGGGCGTCGGGACCGCGTAAAATTTTTCAAATTTTACGTCGTTTGCGTAACTCGTCCGTGAATGGGGCTGGACGTAAATTACGTTCACGTCGTTTTCAATGACTCTTTGCGACGTCATTTGGAGCATGCGCACTGGGATATGTTCACGGCCGGCGCATGCGCAGTTTAAAAAAAAACGTAATTTACGTGGGGTCACACTTATTTTAAATAAAACACGCCCACATCAAACACATTTGAATTCGGCGGGCTTACGCCGGCCCATTTACGCTACGCCGCCGTAAATTAGCTTTGTGAATAGAGCACTTGCCTGTCTAATTTACGGCATAACATTACGCCCATCTACCTGAATCTGGCCCTATATATATATATAAAACACTAAAGTTGGCACGATTTTTTTTTGTATACTAAGCGATGCTTTAAATTTTTTTACAGGTTACATGTTTGGAGATATAGAGGAGGTCTAGTGCTAGAATTATTGCGCTCTCTCTAACGATCCTGGCGTATGTAACCTGTGTGTATCTGGCTCTGATACTAGCCAGTGTCTTCCCAGGGACTGTGACTACTATCTCTCCCCAGCCTGTCCCCCCACACACCCTCTCACCTGCTGACCTGTGGATGGGGGAATCACTCCTGCAGTGTTAGTGCGCTCTGCCTGTGAATACAATGATCAGTGTTGCTAACTATAGCTGGCAGCACTGATTGTTTTGGTAAAAACCTGACAGTCTGGTTGTACTCAAGTCAGATAATAGATTGACTTGTAAAACCAGCTAGCTCTCCACACGCCTCTCCTGTACATACTGCTCACTGTCATACCCTCCACACTCCTCTCCTATACATAGTGCCCACTGTCATACCATCCACACTTCTCTCCTATATATAGGGCCCACCATCATACCTTCCACATTCCTCTCCTGTATATACTGCTCACTGTCTTACTCTCCACACTCCTCTCCTGTACATACTGTTCACTGCCATACCCTCCAAACTCCACTCCTATACATAGGGCCCACTGTCATACCCTCCACACGTCTCTCCTGTACATACTGCCCACTGTCATATCCTCCCCACTCTTCTTCTGTACATACTGATCATACTGATCACTGTCTTACCCTCCACACTCATCTCATGTACAGTACATACTGCTCAGTATCATACCATCCACACTCCTCTCCTGTATACTGTCCACTATCATACCCTCCACACTCCTTTCCTGTACATACCACCCACTGTGATACCCTCCACACTCCTCTCCTGTACGTGGAAGGATTGCGCATGTTTTTTCTTGGCAGGATTAGGGCAGCCCATTCATTTCATTGTGCTGCCCTACATGCAAAAAAAATGTACAAAAAGAAGTACATGATGCTTTTTCAAAATCACGCTGCACCAAAACATACAGTACTTTGTAACAATGCATTTTGGCACAGGCGAAAGTGTATGCGTTAGCAAGATGCATAGGGGTGCCCTTGAGAAATAATGGCACCAATGCATGCCTGCAAATAGACTGTTTTTTTGTGCATTGTGGAAACACACACTATTTTGCACATAACTATGAAGCCGCGTACACACGGCAGAGAACCTCGATGGGCAGAACACATCGTTCCGCCCGTCGAGGTTCTCTGCCGGCCATCAGATTCGGCGACCCGCCCGTCGGGAATGGCAACCAGCCATTCATCCAGGCGGGCCGTCGAGCAAATAGAGAACATGCTCTCTATTTCTGCTCGACGGCATTCCCGACGGGATGCTCGCCGAGAGCGTACACACGGCCGAGGTTCTCGCTGGAATGCAGCTTCCAGCGAGGTTCTCGCTGGTTTCCAGCGAGAACCTCGGTCGTGTGTACGCCGCCTGAACCTATCCTCAGAGGGAGGAGGCTAAGGGGGTCTGAGGAGATGAGGTTAAGTCTGGGGCTGAGTTTCCCTTCTCCCAACTTGCATGTTGTGAAAGTGACAAAAGACTGGATTTTACAACAGAGCAATCTAATATTCATTACCATAATTTTTATGTACCCCAGACTGTTAGCTGTGTCAATAAAGTTAATGACATTGAGCAATAAAGCTAATTTTTGGATGTCTGAAGTCTTCACTAACAAGTAAGATTGCAGCCACGGCCCTGATACTCAGGAATAAGGACAGTCTGCGCTCACTGCTCTCAGTCTCAGCCCCAGCTCTCTTCCTCCCCCTGCACGCTGGTGAGAGGATAAAGTGGAACTATCGGTCACTACTTCTACTCACAGGAGTGATGCTGCAGTCATTCCTATCCGTGAGGAGGGGGACCAGTGGCAACATGACCATCACACCCCCACTAAACATGGTGCCCAGGGCACTTTCTCGTTTTGCCCCTTTCAGGACGCTGGGCGCCTGAATTACATACAGTGGCGTTTTTTTTTTTAAAGCACCTGATTTTCGCCTCAGGCTTTAGTAGGCTTCAAAATAGGGTGGGCTCGGAGCGCAGAGCAATGCGCCATGAGCCCATCCAGGTGTTACAACAGCGAATTAATATTCACTGTTGTAACAGTGATCCTTAATCTGGCCAATCATAATTACATAGTAGGTGAGGTTGAAAAAAGACACAAGTCCATCAAGTTCAACCTATGTGTGTGATCAGGTCTGAGACGTTTTCCAAGTGGCCAAACAGAGAAGAGTCCCAATTGGGCACCGAGGAGGAGGGAGGAAAAGGAAACCAACCATACCCGTGCAGAGTAGGGGAAGGGAGAGCCGTTGAGGGCACCGCCACCGAGGAGCAAGGGAAGCTGTTGATGAAGCGCTGCATAGATGGGATAAGTGCACCCGACCCACCTGCCGACTGACCACCCGCCGGGGGTTGTACTGTTTGCCACCCCCCAAAAAAATGACCACCAGCCATCGCTGCTGTTCATGTTCTGCGAAAGACAATGTCTCTATTGCCCTGTACACACAAGCGGTTTTCCCGTCGAAAAAAAAAAATATGGTGTTCCCGACGGAATTCCTCTCAAGCTTGCATACACACGGTCACACAAAATTTCTGTGAATTTCTGTGAATTTCTGTGAACATTTGACTGCCAAGAACCCAGTAACGTAAAAGACTACGATGAGTCGAGAAAATTATGTTCTATGCTTATGAGCATGCGTCGATTTGTTTCCGAGCATGCATGTTTTTTTGCGTGTTGAAACTGACGAACGGTTTTCCTGCTAGGATTTTTTCCTGACGGAAAAAAAGAGATCCTGCTCTCTTTTTTTTTTCCCGGCAGTTTTTCTGTTGGAAAAAGTCAGATGAGCATACACACGGTCGGGATTCGCGGCCAAAGCTCTCATCTGACTTTTTCAGATGGGAAAACTGCTCAGGTGTACGGGGCATATGGCTGTGACAAAGCCCACATGGGTGAAACACATCAGCAGGGAGGCCAGTAGGTGGGGGCTGTTAGCATGCTTTGTGCTAGCTCAATACAGATGTATTTCAGTTAGTGTAAAAAAACAAGTTCATATAACTAATTGCAATAGTACAGAGGTATATTAATGTTGGTTCTCTAGTTATAAGGCCCAGGCTAAACATCTGTCTTTCCACGCTGGATTGTTTGCAGAGGGGGTCATATTTCTTGTTTAAAGCTGTTTAAAGCTTGGGACATTTATACCTAATCCTGCTTTAAACTTCTCTGCAACATTATCCCTGAGCTGTCAGGTGTGTTCCTTGGCCTTCATGTTGCTCTTTCTTCGCTATGGTTCTCTAACAAACCTCTAAGGACTTCACAGAACAGCTGTATTTATACTGAGATTAAATTACACACAGGTGGACTCTATTTACTAATTAGGTAACTTTTGAAGGCAATTGGTTCCACTAGATTTTAGTTAGGGGTATCAGAGTAAAGGGGGCTGACTACAAATGCATACCACATTTTTCAGATATTTATTTGTAAAAAATATGGAAAACCATTTATCATTTTTCTTTTACTTTACTATTTTGTGCCACTTCGTGTTGGTCTACCACATAAAATCACAATAAAATATAATTACGTTTTTGGTTGTAACATGACAAAATGTGGAAAATTTCAAGGTATGAATACTTTTTAAGGCACTGTATAAGAAACCTGGGTGTAAGAAGTCATCAAAAAAAAATAGAGAGCGATCGCATGCTATCTTCGCATGCACCTGTCCTAAATTGTGTTGTTATCTGGCCCCTTCACTGTATTCTGCTGCTCTTGCTATCATTTTGTACACAAGGGAAAATGTCAATGCGTTGGCTTGGTGATGTATTTTTATTGTGACAGAAGCACTGTGGCAGGTGTTGATGCATTTTTCTCAATATTTCTCTATAAGGTCTTATAAATAAAACAAAAGAAAGAGTAATGAGAACTGTAAGGCCTCTCACATGACACTGCTGTTTGAGCATCTATTTTTTGCTAGTCTATTTTTTATCGTATGTATTTGCGTGAATGTACGTGCATTTTGCATTTTCCCTTATATGCGTTTGCGCAATTTCACGCACGCATTTTCACACAAATGAAAAAAAACGTATTCTAATGTTCTTGTTCTGCACAATATATAAATGAACATTTGTGCACATTTGTGCACATTCACACATATTTGCGTGCATGCACCGTAAGTAACTGACCAAAATAAGCTGATTTTTCTTTTATATTTTGCTAACTTTCTACCGGAAAATAAACACAAACACAGTTTACAATAAATGGCAGAAGAATATAAATGAGCACACAGCGGGTAAGCTTGAACACAGTCTGCTAGACAGAGTAATAACTATGCCAAAGTGGCTAAGATCAGGTTCAATACCACTAACTAATATAAATATGTGAATTAGAAAATCAGCAATAAACAATGTACATAAACGTTAAATGCATAATGAGTCATACTGATAGTACACTAGTTTACACTTCAAGGGATTAACTGGGGTATGGTGCAGTGTCTCCTAAGAGGTACCTCTTTAACTAGGCAAAGAGGCAAAAGGTCTCTGGGTAGTAACTGTTAGGCCACGTACACACGATCGGACTGGTCCGATGAAACTGGTCCGACGGACCGTTTTCATCGGACCAGGCTGAAGTGGTCTGATGGTCTGATGTGTGTACACACCATCGGACCAAAAATCCAATCAGACCAGAAAGTGGTGACGTAGAACACACCGACGTGCTGAAAAAATGAAGTTCAATGCTTCCAAGCATGCGTCGACTTAATTCTGAGCATGTGCGGGTTTTTGGTCCAATGCTTTGGCGTACTAACCATCGAACCTGTCCGACGGACAGGTGTCCGTCGAACAGATTTTAAAGCAAGTTTTAAAACTTTCGTCCGACAGACAATGGTCTGATGGGCCGTACACACCATCGAATTGGTCCGATGAAACTGGTCATGAGACCAGTTTATCAGACCGGTCTGATCGTGTGTACGTGGCCTAAGGGGGTGCCAGGGAAAAATTCAGAGAAGATCTGCCAATGTCCAGTATAGTTGCGCTAATTCGCGCATGACCATTAGTGAATAGGGATAAGCCGAACACCCCCGCGTTCGGTTCGCACCAGAACCGTCGAACGGGCCGAACGTTCGCGCGAACATTTAGAACCCCATTGAAGTCTATGGGACTCGAATGTTCGAATTCAAAAGTGCTAATTTTAAAGCCTAATATGCAAGTCATTGTCGTAAAACGTCTTTGAGAACCCGGGTCTTGCCCCAGGGAACATGTATCAATGGAAAAAAGCTCCTGAAAAAACAACCGTTTTTAAAACTTTTTTTCCATTGATACATGTTTGATGGGGCAAGACCCGGGTTCTCAAAGACGTTTTCACAGGCAAACTATAGACACCCAGCAGGTACAATATTTAAAGGAATTTTTCTTTCTTTTTTTTTAAGCATCATTAAAATCACTGCTTCAGGAGCAGTGATTTTAATGATGCTTAAATTTAAAAAAAAAATTAAAAATGTCTTTAAATATTGTACCTGCTGGGTGTTTATACCTGTGATAACGTCTTTAAATAGCACAATCACCTGCCTGTCAGTAAATTAGGAAGAACTGATCTAGCTAAGATATACAGGGGCAGATTCACGTAGATCGGCGCATTATCATTCCGGCGTAGCGCACCACTTTTCCGTTAGACTTGCGCAATCTAGCCGCGTAATCCGGCGATTCACGTAGCTTTTACGCAAGAGCTTGCGCAAACGTAAGGTTTTTTCCGGAGGCGTAAGGAGGAGTAATACAAATTGGGAGGGACGTGGGCGTGTTACATTGAAATGAGCCGTGACCCCATGCAAATGAAGGGCCGGCCGACTCGCGCATGCGCGCGTGAAGGAAACCATGTCAGCTCCGTTGTGCGCATGCTCACAACTCGGGAGCGGCGCAATCATTGAAATTGGAAATGGACTAGGGCAACGTTGTGAACTACGCAGACAGCATAAATAGACACACACAAACGCCCTTCCATTGCAAAAGTACATCCCTTTGTGTCCCTTCCCATTGAATCAAGTGCTTTTGCTCTGTTGTTCGTTAGAGTGTGTTTTGTAGTTGTGAGATTAGTGTTCTGTGTGATCTTGTGCTTGTTGGTAGTTTTGTGAAAGTGTATTTTGATAAGTGTTTGAGACTGTTTGTTTGATTGATATATTTCTGAGCGTTTGTTTTCTTGCTTTATTTTTGCATCTGATTTTTTTGTGTGTGTTTCTTGCTGAGTGCTAGTGTGATTTTTGGCTGTTCTTTTTCTCTTTGTGTGTGTTCTTGTCTGATTGGTTGTGCTTGTATTTGTGACAGATTTTTGGTGACTGCTAGTGAGTTTGTTTGGAAGTATGACTGAGAGAAAAAGAAAGCTCAATTTTACTGTGGGGGAAAAAAGAATTCTTGCCCGGGCCATTACCGACTATGGGCATTTTCTCCACGGCCCGCAGAGTGCCACCACCACCCCGGCCAGGAGGAGGGAGATCTTGGATATGATCACAGAGCAGGTCAATTCATCGGGGGAGGGGGAGACACGGACCCGCTCTGGGATAGAAAAGAAAATAAATGACCTCCGGCGTGAGGTGAAAAAAAAACTGGCCGCAATAAATGCCCATGCCAGGGGCACAGGAGGGGGCCCACCATGCCGGGTTAGATTTTCAGAGACGGAGCGTGTGGTGGCCCTGACCTTTCACCGGCATGAAGTGGAGGGCCTGCCAGGCTTTGACACAAGTCCGGTCCCCGCGGTGCCAGATAAGGTTTTTATTTCTCTCAGGTGTGTAGCATGTGTGGGGGAGGGGGTGAAAGGGAATATGTGGCAAGTGTGTGGATCCTCCAACCTGTGAATGTTTTGTGTCATCCACAGCTGTGCAGGAGGGTGCAGGGCCATCTGGACTGACCGCTCCAACCCCAGGACAGCAGCCTAATGAGGCCCCCCCAACAAGGCCAGAGTCCGCAGAGGAGGAACAAGAGGAGGGGGAGGATCATGCGGAGGACGATCATGAGGAGGAGCAGAATCATGAGGAGGAGGAGTCCATGGAAGGCACTGGCCCTTTGGTTTCTGCGGACTCTTCCCCTCTGGCTGCAAGAAGCCTGCCCTCCCTAAGGGTCAGCCCCCCCCCCTCCTCCCCCAACATGGCTCCCCTCACAAGGGCCTCCCCTTCTCCCCGGCCACAACCATCAGCTGGAGCCAGGAGGTCATCCCAAAGCACCAGGGGGGCGCCCAATCTCATGCCCGCCTGTCTGAGAAGGAACCTGGCCACCCAGACCCGCCTTCTGAGACAGCTCTGCCAGACTATGGGGCGGGTGGATCAGAGCCTGTCCTCCATTAATGATAGCCTGGGTAACCTGGACTCCCACTCCCGGGCCTCCACAACCTGCCTAAATGACCTGCAAACTACAGCAGCAGGCGTTGGGCAGGATGTGAGGGCCCTTACCCAGGCTATCCAGGGCAACACGGCAACACTTGGTGCTGCCCTGGACAGAATAGCCGTGGCCTTGGAGGGCAGGCCGCCAGGTGGGCAGATCTCAGGGGCTGCTCCTCCTTCCCCGGCTTTTCCCCTCCCCCATGCGTCTCCCCTGAGGGTCCGGGGCCGTGGCCGGGGGCGCCCCAGGCGTGGCTCAGGCAGAGGGCAATAATTTTTTTTTCCCCCTTTTGTTTGTTTTGAAAGCTTTTTTATTTTTGTTCTCTGCTTTTTTTTGTTTTTTCTAAGCAATTTTTTTTTCCTATGCATTTTTTGTTTCTATGCATTTTTCTTTGTTTGACTTTTTTGGCATATTTTGGGTTGTGAATGATGTTTGAATGTGGGGGTGACATTCCTGCTGGAAAAGGGGTGTCACCCTCAATTTTGGTGGAGAAGGGTTCCCCAGGACCAGGGAGAAGTGATTCCCAGGTCCGTGTGAATGGTGTATGAATGTACAGTGACATAATTGGAGCCTTGACGTGGCGTTACTGCTCACCAGTCTTGCATGGTGGACTGGTGCCAATCCAATTTGATGAGGATGTGGGGTGTGTGTGCTAGGGACCATAGTGGTGTGCATGCATGCATTCTCATTGTGCCATGATTAATGTGTGTGTTTAACGTGCAAAGATGCCCAATATGAGCTGCCTCCTGACTGCTCTTCCCTCAGAAGATGGGGTATCCTCGGTTAGGGGTTGATTTTCTGGTTGGGGGGTCAGATCATCACGTAGCTCAACCTGCAGGCCCTTCCTCACTGCGAGATTGTGTAGCATGCAACATGCAGCGATGATATGGCACACGAAGTTTGGGGAATACAACAGTGTACCCCCAGACTTATCCAGGCATCGGAAACGTGACTTCAGGAGGCCAAAGGTGCGCTCCACCACTGCACGGGTTTTGATGTGTGCTTCATTGTATCGTTCCTCTCCTGGGGTTTGGGGGTTCCGGATAGGAGTCATGAGATGGGGTCCCAGTGCATATGCAGAGTCACCTGTAAAGGAAAAGACAGGAGAATGTTAGTCATGCATGTGCCACTTCTGTTGTGCATCACGGGAGGGGATAGTCATGCCTGACTCCCATGTCACTCACCAACCAGCCAGGTGTTCCCATACACGTTCTGTTCGAATTCTGTTCGGATGTGGCTTTGATTGTAGATGTAGCTGTCATGGCTGGACCCTGGGTGTTTGGCACGGACGTGCCATATGAGGCCTTGGGCATCAACTATCACCTGTACGTTGATGGAGTGCCAATTCTTCCGATTGCGGTACATGTGCTCGGTCTCATGGGGGGGCTGGAGTGCCACATGTGTGCAATCTATGGCCCCGATGGTGCGTGGGAATCTGGCAATTCGGTAGAAATCTGCCATTGCCTTGATTCGAAGCTCCTCAGTGGTGGGTTTGATGATTTGGTTGGCCAAGCGTGTGAGGATTGCAGGGACAACCTGGTGCACACATCTGCTCATGGAGGATTGTGACATCCCAGCCACCACTCCACTTGTACGCTGAAAAGAGCCACTGGCAAGGACATGGAGTGTTGCCAGGACCTTCACCAGTGGCTGCACTGCATGTGAGCGGTGTGTTGGGCTGGTGATGTCCTCCTGCAAGGTTGTGGTTAATTCCAGGATGGCATGAGGGGGGAATCTGAAGATGCAAAAGACCTCTGAATCATTCATGCCAAACAGGTGTATGCGGGTGCGGTATACCCTCTCCCGTGCCATCCTCCGTGCCCTCCTCCTTCTTTGGTCATCTATATTCACTAGTGCAGCTATGAGCGACGATGCCCCTAGCATGTTGGCAGTCAAATTGTAGTGCAACACGTGTGTGTGGTCTGCTCCTCAGTAACGGTGTTGCTTTATCTGACAATTAGACTTTTTTTCAAAAGTTAGATCAGCTTTTATGTGCTCTAACTTTAGACAGGACATTTTGCAGTTGCGCACATCGCGTAGCCTGCGCAGCAACTGCGTTTTTTAGTGGATCCCCGTAACTCCCTCATTAGCATATTTGACTAGCAAATCAATGGTGTGTCTAGCGCAGTTTTGCGCGAAGGGAAGCGAATGTCTAACTCAATTACGCCGGACCAAAAAACGTAGATTTCTGGCGTATATTGTTTTGTGAATCGCGTCCAACTATACGCACGCGCACATTTAGACTTACGCACGCGCAACAGCAGTTGCGCACGCGTAATCGCTCTGTGAATCTGGGCCACAGTGTATAAATATATGTACAACTCCTGGGATGTATATATATCCTCTACACACTGTAAATTTAACTAAACTGACTAGCCTGCCTGCTCTATCTATCTAGTATTAAAGACACTGGCCCAGATTCACGTACATCTGCGCATTATTGGACCGGCGTAGCGCACCGCCTTTACGTTAGACTTGCGCAATTTTGCCGCGTAATCACCGTATTCTCGTAGCTTTTGCGCAGGAAATTGCGCATACGTAACGTTTTTTCAGAGGCGTAAGGAGGAGTAATACAAATTGGGAAGGACGTGGGCGTGTTACATTGAAATGAGCCGTGACCCCATGCAAATGAAGGGCCGGCCGGCTCGCGCATGCGCGCTTGAAGGAGACCATGTCAGCTCCGCTGTGCGCATGCTCACAACTCGGGAGCGGCGCAATCAGTGAAATTGGAAATGGACTAGGGCAACGTTGTGAACTACGCAAACAGCATAAATAGACACACACAAACGCACTTCCTTTGCAAAAGTACATCCTTTTGTCCCTTCCCATTTAACCAAGTGCTTTTGTCCTGTTGTTCGTTGCGGTGTGTTTTGTAGTTGTCAGATTAGTGTTCTGTGTGATCAAGTGTTTGTTAGTAGATTTTTGAAAGTGGTTTTTGATAAGTGTTTGAGAGACTGTTTGTTTGATTGATATATTTGTGTTTGTTTCTTTTCCTGCTGTATTTTTGTTTTGTTTTTTGGTGACTGTTTCTTGCTCAGTAGTTTTCTCTGTGTGTGTGTGTTTTTTTTTGATTGGTTGTGCTTGTTTGTGTGCGTGAATTTTGTTGACTGGGACTGATTTTTTTTGGAAGGATGAGTGAGAGAAAACGCAAGCTGAATTTTACACTTGTGGAAAAACAGATTCTTGCCCGGGCCATTAGCGAGTATGGGCGTTTCCTCCACGGCCCACAGAGTGCCAACACCACCCCGGCCAGGAGGAGGGAGATTTTGGATAGGATCACTGACCAGGTGAATTCTGCGGGGCAGGGGGAGACACGGACCAGGTCTGGGATTGACAAAAAAATCAATGACCTCCGGCGTCTGGTCAAACAGAAGATGGCCAGAATGCATGCCCATGCCAGGGGCACAGGAGGGGGCCCACCATGCCGTATTAGCCTGACAGCGGAGGAGCGTGCGGTGGCCCTGACCTTTCATCGGCATGAAGTTGCGGGCCTGCCCGGCTTTGACTCAAGTCCGGAGCCCGTGGTGCCAGGTACGTTTTTTATTTTTTTAATATCAGGTGTGTAGCATGTGTGGGGGAGGGGGTGAAAGGGAATATGTGGCAAGTGTGTGGATCCTCCAACCTGTGAATGTTTTGTGTCATCCACAGATGTGCAGGAGGGTGCAGGGCCATCTGGCCTGACCGCACCAACCCCAGGACAGCAGCCTAATGAGGCCCCCCCAACAAGGCCGGAGTCCGCGGAGGAGGTTCAAGAGGAGGAGGAGAATCATGAGGAGGAGAAGAATCATGAGGAGGAGGAGTCCATGTCAGGCACTGGACGTTT
The DNA here is from genome assembly GCA_029574335.1 of Rana kukunoris. Lineage (NCBI taxonomy): Eukaryota > Metazoa > Chordata > Amphibia > Anura > Ranidae > Rana > Rana kukunoris. Next base: position 250,263,906 of record CM056051.1, on the reverse strand, counting down.
GGGTTTTGAGGACTCTTCCCCTCTGCCTGGCAGCAGGCAGGCCTCCCTAAGGGAGAGCCCCCCCCCTCCTCCCCCAACATGGCTCCCCTCACAAGGGCCTCCCCTTCTCCCTGGCCACAAGCATCAGCTGGAGGCAGGATGTCATCCCAGACCACCAGGGGGTTGGCCGATCTCCTGCCCGCCACCCTGAGAAGGGACCAGTTCCTCCAGACCAGTCATCTGGGACAGGTCAGCCAGACATTGGTGCGGATGGAGGAGAGCCTGTCCTCCATCAAGGATACGCTGGGGAACCTGGACTCCCACTCCTGGGCTTTCACAACCTGCCTTAACGAACTGCAGACGACATCAGCAGGCGTTGGGCAGGATGTGAGGGCCCTTACCCTGGCTATCCAGGCCAACACGGCAACACTTGGTGCTGCCCTGGACAGAATAGCCGTGGCCTTGGAGGGCAGGCCGCCAGGTGGGCAGAGATCAGGGGCTGCTCCTCCTTCCCCGGTTTTACCCCTCCCCATGAGTCTCCCCTGAGAAGCCGGGGCCGTGGCTCACGCAGAGGGCACTAATTTGTTTTTCCCCATTTTTTTTTTGTCATTTTTTTTTGCTGGGAATTTTTTGCTTTGGCAGGTAATTTTTTTTTTTTGTGTTGTGAATGCTGTGTGAATGTGGGGGTGACATTCCTGCCGGAAAAGGGGTGTCACCATCTATTTTGGTGGAGAAGGGTTCCCCAGGACCAGGGAGAAGTGATCCCCAGGTCCGTGTGAATGGTGTATGAATGTACAGTGACATAATTGGAGCCTTGGCGTGGCGTTGCTGCTCACAAGTCCTGCATGGTGGACTGGTGCCAATCCAATTTGATGAGGATGTGATGTGTATGTGCTAGGGACCACAGTGGTGTGCATGCATGCATTCTCATTGTGCCATGATTAATGTGTGTGTTTAACGTGCAAAGATGCATAATGTGAGCTGGCATGAGATGGGGTCATGAGATGGGGTACCAGTGCATATGCAGAGTCACCTTGAAGGGAAAAGACAGGAGGATGTTAGTCATGCATGTGCCACTTGTGAGGTGTGCATCACGGGAGGGGATAGTCATGCCTGACTCCCATGTCACTCACCAACCAGCCAGCTGTCCCCATACATGTTCTATTCGAAATCTGTGGGGATGGGGCTCTGATTGGATATGTAGCTGTCATGGGTGTCATGGGTGGTGCCATGTGTTGGGCTGCTGATGTCCTCCTGCAAGGTTGTGGTCATTCCAGGATGACATGAGGGGTGAATCTGAAGATGCGAGACACCTCAGAATCACTCATGCCAAAGATGTCTATGCGTGTGTGATATATCAAGTGAAGAGTGAGGGGCTTGTATCAGATAATAATATTGTATTAGATTAGATTAAATTGTACATTTTATATAAGCAAATAAAAAATAAAAATAAAACATCTCCCGTGCCCTCCTTAGTGCCCTCCTCAGTGCCCTCATCCTTCTTTGTTCATCTAAAGTCAGTAGTATAGCTATGCGCGACGATGCCCCTGGCATGATGGCATACAGATTGTTGTGCAACACGTGTGACTGCTGAACTCCTCACTAACAGTGTTGCTTTATCTGACAAGTAGACTTTTTTTCCCTTTTTAGAGCAGCTTTTATATGCTCTAATTTTAGACAGGACATTTTGCTGTTGCGCACACTGCGTCGCCTGCGCTGCCCCAACGTTGTTTTGTGGATCCCCGTAAGTCCCTCATTAGCATATTTGACTAGCAAATCAATGGTGTGTCTAGCGCACTTTTGCGCGGAAGGATGCGCCAGTCTAACAAAATTACGCGGGACAAAAAAAAGTTGATTTTTGGCGTATCACGTTCTGGGGATGCCGCGCAACGAAACGCACGCGCACATTTAGACTTACGCACGCGCATCTCCTGTTGCGCAGGCGTAATCGCTCTGTGAATCTGGGCCACTGTCTCTCTCTCTCTCTACAGGACTGATCTCTTTAACAACGCCGGAACACACTACACAAGGCCGCCTTGCAGGCAGCCTTTTATAGTGTGGGGCGTGTACTAAACCCCCTGAGCCATAATTGGCCAAAGCCACCCTGGCTTTGGCCAATTATGGCTCTCCGTTTTTTGCACGCTGTGATTGGCCAAGCATGCGGGTCATAGTGCATGCTTGGCCAATCATCAGCGCGCAATGCCGCAGTGAATTATGGGCCGTGACGCGTCACTCGAATTTGGCGCGAACGACTCGCTTTGTTCAAATTTCGACGAACGTACGAACAGACGATGTTCGAGTCGAACATACGTTTGAATCGAACGCGGAGCTCATCCCTATTAGCGAATGACATGCAGTTTCGAACCTGCATGCAAAATGGTACATCATGCATGCACAGCACAATATTTGTGAAAAAGAAGAAATGGCTGCAAATCCAAAGTTTCCAAAAGTGCCTTTAATTGCAGATGGTCAAAATACACCAGGGACACCAGGTGTTAGTCACGTAGACACGTTTCACACATCTGATCTTTGCTTAATCATTACAAAGACTAAACTTATTGCTGAAGCTTATATAGAGCCGCCCTTACATCAACAGGTGTTTATTAGGCAGTCTCAATTAGGGCTCTTTCACACAGGCGGACCATATGTCCGCTTTTTCATCCATCCCTGTACGGATGAAAAAGGGACATACATTGATCCCTATGAGATTTCGGGTATCGGCGTATGAACATCCGCTGACAATCCTCCGATTCTGCAGACGGAGGAAAACCTCCAATATTTGTATCTGTCTGCGGATCGGATCGGGTGAAAACGGACAGACGGTCCGTGTTCATCCAAACCCCCATAGGGGAGAGCGGAGAAAAGACAGGGCGGTCCCTGCACAGTGTGCGGGGACCGCCCTGTCATCCGACAGCTCAGCAGGGATTAGCGGAGCGATCCCAGCTGAGCAAGTGGAGGTTCATGGGGCAGATCATCACTGATCCACCCCTTGTGAAAGAGCCCTTAGGAACAGCTACACAACATGATTGATACATAAAAATGTTAAAGAACCACTCTATAGAGTCTCTAGAACCCATAACCTTAAATCTCCACATTCCCCATTGGCACCCTTAGTGCGGAATAGTGCCTTTACCCCGGGCCTCAACCCTCTTGCTTTTAATGGTGGACAAATAAGGGTTTGCTACGTATAGCTGATATTTGTGATGGGGGGGTGCGCTTACTGAGCAAGCTATGCGGGAAAAAAAATCATATGCCATCAGCAGAAGGTTATAGATATGCCCAACTGCGCCATTTTGTGCAGGTCCTGGCTCGTCGGGGTGATCTTGCGACCTCTACTCCCATGGAACATTCTTGTACTCAATATGATAAGCTTAAAGGTCATATTTTCGAGATATATGCAATGTTGATGAGTTCATCGACTAAATTGACCTATATGCACCAGTGGGAGGGAGACTTGCGGGAGACCCTAGGCTTGGGAGGAGTGGCACAGGTTGTCTTACACTGCGTCCAGATCGCTTATTAATACGTCTATAATAGAAGCTAATTATAAAGTTTTAGGCCTCGTACACACGAGGGGATATGTCCGCTGAAAACGGTCCGATGGACCGTTTCAGCAGACATCTCCGATCGTGTGTATGGGCTAGCGGACAGATTTGTCCACCCGACAGATTTCAAAGCATGCTTTGAAATCTATCCGGTGGGAATCTGTCCGCCCGACATGTCTGCTGGTTAGTACACTTACCAGCAGACATGTCGTCCCGCACCGCCGCCGCGCCGCCGCCGAATGGATTCGGCGCATGCGCGGAAGTGTTTTACTTCCTGGTGCGGTGACGTGGCGGCGTCAACGTCACCGCCTCGTCACCGACACGTCACCGCGCCGTCCGCCGGCGGGGAATTTGATCCGATGGTGTGTACACGCCATCGGATCAAACTCCAGATCGGACATATCCGATGGAAATGGTCCGCGGACCGTTTTCATCGGATATGTCCGATCGTGTGTACGAGGCCTTACTCTGATGATATATGGTGCCGGCTAGGCTTGCTACTTTTGTACATGGAGCTACCCCCAAGTGTGTTAGAGGCTGTGGCCAGACTGGAACCACCTACAATATTTGGTGGACTTGTCCTAAAGTTCGGAGTTTCTGGATTAGGGTCTATAATTTTATATACTCTTTGATTTGGTTAAATACGCAAAACAGGCTCTCCTGGGTGACAGGGTTGCGGAGGACTCTAAGGCCCAAAGACGGCCGCTTACGTTTATTTTTATATTGGCTAAAATTACAATCGCTAGAAATTGGCGGTCCGCAGCCCTGCCATTGGATCCGTTTAGGAGGAAAATGTCCTGGATGATGCTGAATGAACGCTTAACAGCACTGGTACGGGACAAAATCAAGTTCTTCCATACATTCTGGGACCCATGGCTTGGGTACCTTACCAATGACCTGAGGACACTGGTGATGTAGTTGTGATCCTATTTGCTGGATTTTGGGGTCCTGGACGGTAGCTCTCATGTTTCTTTCTTTTCCTTTCTTTTCTTCTTTCTTTTTCTCTTATTTCTCTTATAAGAGCTCTCCAACATTGGCCTTTTGGCTCAGGCGTTGGCATTAGCGGTAAGATGGAATTACTTTTTTTATGCCCAGGGACTCTTGCCCTTCGAGACTCAGGATTTCTGGAATACACACTGCTAGGTATGATGTTTCTAAAGAGTTTGTAAGTATTTGTATTTTATAATTTGCAGCATCATTTATATGGCATATGTTTGGGTCTTAGATTGTGTTTGCTAACGCTATTGGAGATGTTGAAACATTTTTTCTTTTTGTACATTTAAAAAAAATATTTTAATAAATATCATTGAAAGTAAAGAACCACTCTATCCTCCAAAATAACAACTATGTATAAAAGGTGTACAAAAATATTGCTGCGTGTATACATATACAATCGAACATACACCAACACACACAGCAACATAAACACACATACTTAATAAGAAAAAATAAGCATGAATTCATACGAACACAATAAACAAGAATGAAATAAAATAAAATCTATACATTGTTGCTACTACTAACAGCACGATAATTGCCAGCGTTCATTGGCCTATATAAGGATAGCAGTTCCTCTCATAAATTGCTGGATTATCATCAGCGTTGTATCCTGTGTTCCTGTGCCTTGCTTCTGCTTGATTACCCGTTACTGACCCAGCTTACCCATGACTTCTTCTGGCTTCTCTCCTGGTTCTGACCCCAGCTTGCTCCAAGGACCTGCTCCTGCCTTGTTCCTGATTGACACCCAGTGTTTGACCCTGGCTTAATCTTGACAACGCTTCTAATTGACCTCCTGTGCTTGACCCTCAGCCTGGCTTATGACTTTGTTTCCTGCTCTACCCATCTGTCTAGATCTGCCAGCGCTTCCAGAGAATTATCTGCTTTGGCTACTTCTCTGCTCTCGGGTATCCTTCCAGCTGAAATCATCAGGCAGCTTCACCAATAGGCAACCTGTATATCTTTAGGCATAGCACCCTCTGTCACAACCTTCATGGGTACTCTGCACTCAGCCGTAAGGAGAGTCCTCTCGTCAACTCAGCTCCAGTCAGGTACATGACAGCGGGCAGTAGTTAGTCTTGACTCTTCAGCCGGCTAAACGTTGGGGTCCAGTATCCGTTGGTGCACTGTAGGGCAGTCAACAAAGCTTGCAGGCAGTGCTAAAGCTGTAAGGTAGCTGGTTAAGTAGTTCCAAATGGCTTAATCTCTAGTGGTGGTAGCCCATAATGGCGGCAAGGCCCTCTCACCAGACCCAGCAACACAGCAGCAGCAGCGTTCCCTCTGGGTTAGGGATTTCCTCACTCAAGGTTGCCCATGCCAACTCTAGTAGGCAGTACAACAAGGTATGTATACTGGCAGTGGCTCCATCTTTCCACACTCAGGTCACCACTCTGTACTGTCTGGCTTCCTATATGCAGCAGTGTGTTTACAATGGCCTAGTAGCAGTCTTTCTCTCCGGTATGGCATCCCGCAGTATGGTCCTCTCACTTTGTCTCCACTAGACTGGCTGTCTCAAACAATCTGCCCTGGCGAACTTCTTGCTCTCTATTCTTCTTTTAACATTGCACCTTGTGAGTTGTAGCCTTCCCCCTGTTGGTTTCCAATTGGCCGCACTCTAGGGAACTATATGTCCCATCATCCTCCTCTTCTCTTGCTGATTAGTCCTGCTGCTTTTACCATCAATGAGAGCAGCTCTGTCTCCCTCTTCTGCAATGACAGCAGGGGGGGCAGAATCGGACACAGACAGCCCAGCCTACTTCCAGCTGCTCTCCCTGCTCTGTGCACAAGTCCGCCGTCACTGCACAGAAGGGGCCGGAGGCTGAGCAGGTAGTCCACAACAGCAGCACCAGGATACACAAAAATCACATAAGATAAGAACAGTATACTATTAAATTTTTCAGTACAGTGGAACCTTGGATTGTGAGTAACATAGTTAACGAGCGTTTCACAATACAAGCTTTTTTTTTCTTCAAAATCCTGACTCGGCTTGCTAGTGTTGTCTTGCAAAACTAGCAGGATTCAAGTCTCTGTGGTGTGCAGTAATGCATTTGGCCAGAGGTGAGGGGGCGCCGATGACACTCGGAGCAGTTCGGAAATACTTGGAAACACTCGGAAATACTCTGTTCCCAAATGTTTCCAAACCTTTCCAACTGCATCTTAACGGTCTCTGAGTATTTCAGAGTCTCTTGGACACCCCCCACCTCTGGTCACATGTGGTATTGCATGCAATAGAAGTCAATGCGGAACTAATTATCTTCGTTTCCATTGACTTCTATGGGGAAACTCGCTTTGATATGCAAGTGCTTCGGATTACAAGCATTCTCCTAGAACGGATTATGGGCCTCACTCTAGGGGACTATATGTCCCATTATCTTCTTCTTCCCGTGCTGACTGTCCTGCTGCTGTTACCATCAATGAGAGCAGCTCTATCTCTTTCTTCTGCAATGGCAACAGGGGGGTGAGGGAATCACACACAGACAGCCTGCTTCCAGTCACTCTCCCTGCTCTGTGCACAAGTCCGCCATCACTACACAGCAGGGGGTGGAGGCTGAGCAGGTAGTCCACAGCAGCAGCACCAGGAAAAGATCAAATAAGATAAGAACAATATGCTGTTATGTTTTTCGGTACTGTACTTTGGACATCCTCAATGCAGTTTGTTATTGTTAGTTTACTGCTGGTTGAATGAAAAAAAAAAATTACCCGATTTCCCTATACACACATTTGAAGTGAATGGGGAATCACTCACACTAAGTAATTGTATTCTGACAGCAGGGAAAGTTAAGTTCAAACACTGCACATACATGGATTGAAATTTTTCATTTTATAACATCAGCATTGTAACAGAAACAATTGTTTTATTGACAATCCAATATAAGCTTACTTGAAAAAATCCTTACATGTTGTGAGTTGTCTGCTAGCCATCTTTTTCCACAATTTCCTGGATTGCCTGTGTTTCGTCAGATATGGCGACCCGTCAGAATTGGTAACGGTAACCGTCTTGCTACACCCCGCACTCCTCCATAGTAAGGATACTCTGAGAAGGGGAAAGCGGCAACTTATTACACTCACCGGAGTTTTCCATTTTACACTTATATTTAACAGTAAAGTGAGTTAATATACTGAAATCCAGTACTTAGAACTCCGTCTGACTTTTATGATGTTGAATTTTAAAAGCAGCAGCCAGCCTGCTCATCTCACAGGTTTGCTAATCTGACAGAATGTCACTGCTTTTAAAATTCAACATCTAACCAGTCAGACGGACTTCTAAGCAGGGATGTACGTATTTAGGTTTTGTGCTGCCCTAGGCCTGACTAAACCCGTGCACCGCCTAATTTAAATATGACCCACCCCTTCCTGTCAAGGCCACACCCCTTGCAGTTTAAGACCGACCCTGAAGTGAAATCTCTGCAATGGGACAGGGATGGTAAAAAAATTGAAGCAACGCACCCCCCCCCCCCTCACAGTTGCAGAATGCCAACTGTCCACATACTGGAAGCAGTGTGGCCGATTTATGGGGGCGCTAAACTAATTTGCCTAACAGTGTAGCGCAAGCCGGCGGAGACACTGTCTGTGCTGCCCCCCTGCAAAGTGCTGCCCTAGGCCTGGGCCTTGTTGGCCTAGGCCAGGATACAGCATTGCTTCTAAGCACTGGTTTTCACTATATAAACTCACTTTTCTGTTAAAAATAAGTTTAAAATGCAAAACTCTGGTGGGTGTAACAAGATGTCTGCTTTTCCCCCTTCTCAGAGTATCCTTACTATGGAGGAGTGCGGGGTGTAGCAAGATGGCGATGACAGAACGTCCCTTCCATTACCAATTCTGACAGGTCGCCAAATCTGATGAAACACCTGCATGCTTTGCAGTTTTTTTTCTGATCTGTACTTTTAATTTCTAAGGACTACATTTCCCATGGTACACTGCTGCCTGCAAGCTTTGATTTATGTACTGACTCCGCCCCCCGAAACTCCTCCTCTTAGCACCTCTGTAGATCAGATAGCAGGCTCTGTGGAAATGTATATCTACTCACAGGTACCAGTGATTACCGGTATGTGTTACAGAATATAAGGAAGTAAATGTGTGGGGATCTTCACAAAGTAAGTTTACAAACTTCAAGATCGTTCCAATTAAGAGGAGTAGGCTAGAAAATAGTTAAATGCAATGTGGCAATGAATATGTTTTATTTTTATCATATATACAGTATATGGTTTAAGTAAAATTTCTCCAAAACAACACCCAAAAACATTCAAAGTTAGTATTTTGTTTGTTCAAGAAAGATTTTTCATCATTCTTCTTCGACTTTCCTCGCTACTGTGGTTCTGCATTAGCAGAAGCGTTTGTGGCCGTTCTGAGCGTCTTTGGTTGGCGCATGCCCACAGGTGCGCACCGGGTAACAGCAGCTGTACCTTGCAGATGTTTTTCCTGACAGGTCTAGATGGTGCACCTATTCCATTCCGCCCACATGAAAAGATTGAAATCTCATTCACAGGGGCTAAAATCTCAGTATGCATAAGGCCTAAAGCACACAATTTTTTGGGGAAGTTGTGTGGATGGTTTCACTTGATCTTTAGCAGGATCAACAGGTTTTTTTTTTTTTTAACATATGGAAGGAAATTCATTCAATGGTATATTTAACAGACCAAAAGGAAACAAATAAGAGAGGTTTATTGTTAGGGTTTACATACAGTGGGCCAGATTCAGGTAGCTTTACGCCGGCGTATCTTGAGATACGCCGTCGTAAGTACAAATGTGCGCCGTCATACTTTTACGCCGATTCACGAAGCTAGATATGCCGTAAAACAAGGCTTCAGCCGCCCGACGTAACTTGCCTAGGCCGGTGTATCTTGGGCGCATAGTTACGCTGGACGCATTCGGCGTTCCCATGTTAAATATGCAAATGAGTAAGATACGCCGATTCACAAACGTAGATGCGCCAGGCGGAAAAGACACGTGGTTTGCGTAAGGGTTACGTCCGGCGTAAAGTTATTCCACCATATAGGTGGCGCAACCCATTCAAAGGTATAGACGTCGGAACAGCCGGCGTCTTTTACGTCGTTTACGTAGTACTACTTGAATAGGGCATGGCATAGGTTATGTTTACGTCGTAGGCATTGAGCCGACGTATCTTAGGGAGTATATGCGACGTGATTCTGAGCATGCGCCGTTTAATCGGCCATTCATTTGCATGGGGTCACGCTTAATTTAAATAGATGACGCCAACCTCCTTCCTACTTTGAATTGGGCGGGCTTACGCCGGACAATTTATGCTACGCCGCCGCAACTTAAGGAGCAAGTGCTTTGTGAATACTGCACTTGCCTCTCTAAGTTACGTTGGCGTAGCGTATATTCGATACCCTACGCCGCCTAAAGATGCGCAAATCTACCTGAATTTGGCCCAGTACAAACATTTTTATTGGTGTTTTTTTCCTTCCCATTGTGTTTTGTTGCACTTTTTATTTTTAGATGTTTTTAGTGACATGATCAAGATAACATAAGATAACCATTAAAAAAAACACATCAGTAAAACACATGTACTAACACACATTAAAAACATATAAAACGCAGAATTTTCAGATGCACAAGCATGAATATAAAGGGCAGACAGTGCGAATGTAGGAATCAGTCCGGTGTACACTGGGAGCAGGTCAGTAATTACTTAGTTGTATTTAATCAGCTGTTGTGTACATATGGAGAAGGCTTGTTTGTTCAGAAGCCAATGTTTAACCCTTTTGTTAGCGGGATCGATATGCTCCTGGCTCAGTATCAATAATGGAGTGAAGTCTCAGCTGTTTAACTGATGCCTACAAGTGTATAGACACTGCGTCGTTTGTGAAGTCAGTGAACCATCAAGAATTGCGTTTACGTTCCAGGGAGAGCACAGAACCATCCGTCTTTTTTTAATCAATTGAACTGAGTGTAGACAAAGCTGTTAAGAAGAGATGACTTGTTCCATTTACAGTATGGACAGGTCAATCATTTTAGACAATGATGACACCAAAAAGCAAGTGCGATGGTCATGTACGGATGTGCTTGTGTCAGTGCATTTTGTGATTGAATAGCTCTTTCAGTTTATTTAGGCAATATTGGAGGACACCTTGGGAAAAGCACGATCTGCGGTCCTATAATGTCAAAATTTGCTTTGATACTGATATAGAGAAGTCCTAAGCAGTGAACAAATGTGTTCTTTGCTTGTATTTGTTGAATGATTTGCTTTGCTCCCAGACAGCTAAAATTGTAAAGAACCTAAAGAGTATGTCAAGTCTAAATAAAAAAATGTTCTATTCCTTTAAAGACTCTGCAAGTTAAATACCCCTTGATCTGCCAAAAATGCCAGACATGCAGTCGGCTCTTAACCCCTTTTTGCCTGTCCAGGAATCCTTTTAAAATGTTCTGAAACTAAGGGGAATGAAGGATCATGTGACCACTGTGATTGAAAGGTGAAAAAAATGTGCAGCGCTAGTGGTAAGACATTGTGTTCAAAGGTATAGAACAATATGTGTCAAGTAAAAGTGGCTCCCACAGTACAGGCATAAGTACCTAAATTAAATCCCAGGTTGGAGGTAACACTGTGTAGCGGGGGTTATACTGTTAAAGACTTTTGGTAATCTTGCATACCTAAACCCCTCCCCGGGAGTTCCAAATACACTGTATATATGTGTTTTATTTACTTCTTCTAAAAGCAATGCATTGTGGGACTAGAGGTACCAGGAGAAACGGACTCCATTGACATTAGTAGAAATAGACTACAATTCCCACAATGCCTTGTCTTCCTGGAGCACATGATACCCCTGCATAGCCTGATAGGGGAGTTTACTTAAAGACTGGGAGGAGCCGGACTCGCTCTCTTAGGACCTGCACTTCTCCCTCTGCGGATCGAGGGAGAGCGTCACAGCCGAGTACATAGGCCTGAAGCCTGGGCCTGTGTTCACCGGAAGGGCACCAATCCGGACACAGACAAGATCAAGTGTTCCAGCTTGTGTTTGCAGGAGGCTGGAGACTTCCACCAGCTGACGGTTGTGCCAGTGGCGAGCAAGAAACCGGAGACTGTGTGTGTCGCAGGGTGATCACCGATCGGCGTGTTTGTCGTGAGGAGCGCAGGCAGACCGGGCCTGCTCGGGTGAGAGGGTAGTTGCCCAAAGGCTTTTAATGCTATTTTAGCCCTTTCCAGTGCTTCACTATTGGAATATCAGACTGTGATTGATTTACCTGAGAGACTTAATGTCCGGAAGCCACGCTAGCAAGGTTACCGGGGTTGCTCTAAAGATCACCCCGCCAGCACCCATATTGAATTGCACCTTTAGACTTAGTGTTACTACCCCTTGGATTACAAACAAGTTAAAGTGCACCAACGTTTTCACCGTAGATCTCGCTCCTGAGGAACGATCTGGAGTTATCTAGGCCAGGCCTGGTCAGGATTACTTGAAATTGTACTTGAGGGAATTGTCCACAGGGGGGAGCCCGCGAGCATAGACAATTTATAGTTACTTTTAGATTCTATAATATTAGCATTTTTTGTGATTCTTACTGACTCCCGCAAGGGCCCTTGCAGAGTCGGCTGTATATGTATCTGTATTTTATAATCTGTTTTTGATCTGTTATTTCTTTTTGTTATATGCCAAGTAAAGTTACTCCTGGTTTACTACATTAATTGTGTAAGGTGTGCTTGCTCCTGAGCACTGCAATCAAAGAAAGGTAACAACAAAATTGCATGTCAATATATATATATAGACAGGGCTCAAAATTTCAAGTCCTGAGCTACTAGCCAGGCCTCAAGAGTTACTCGCCACCAGTTGCCCCACTTAATTCATACACTGCCCTGCGCCTAATTGCATCTGTAAACACGCCCTCGTAGATTATCTCATGGAATGACAGTGTTTTATGCAGAATCAAGTTACAAAATTAAATATTACCAACAACTTTCTGTTAAAAAAAAAATATTACCAACAACAACTTTAACAAAATGGGACAGGGCACTGGGGGCAGACCAGAGGAACAGGGCACTGGGGGCAGCCCAGAGGGACAGGGCACTGGGGGCGGATCAGAGGGACAGAGCACTGGGGGCAGACCAGAGGGACAGGGCACTGGGGGTAGACCAGAGGGACAGGGCACTAGGGGCAGACCAGAGGGACATGGCACTAGAACTGGGTCTCTTCCCTATTCTCTTGCTGTCTCCTCTGCAACTCCAATCCATCTTCTCTCTCTCTCCCATTCATCTCATCATCAGGAGCCTGTGTGTGCGCCTCCACGCTTGCATGTCCCCACTTCCCCCTTTTATTCAGGCTGGCAGAGAGGAGAGGAGCTGGAGCACAGCGGGAGGGAGTACAATCCAGCGCTGAGATCCACACAACTGCACAGCCATTGACACCACCGCACAGCGCACACTGACAACGCACAGCACACATTGAGACCAGTCTGTTCACAGTGCTCAGGCTGAACTGTTGGACACTTACATAGAGCACAAGGAGAAGAAAACTGCACAAACTGGAAGGCTGCCGCTCTCATGTCAGGGCAATTTACAGTGAGCGCTGCACCGGAGTGGTAATTTTCGCAATCCTCCACCTCACTCATTACTTTCTGCTCTCCAGCTACATTGGTCGGGGCCCGGGGGGAGGGGGGCAGGCTCAGAGAGGTCATACTGTTAGGTCCCATGGCTTAATGAGAATTGTAAGGAGAGCACCTGTGTACTGCTCTGCCTGTGCGCGGCTCACCAGACTACTTTTCCCGAGCATGCACCTTTCCTCTTCGGCCGCCAATCTCATCAGGGCTCTAAGTGTAGGCACAGATTGCAGGAAGATTGGTCATGCAGCCCTGTCATCACTCGCCAAATGCTAGTAGGCGAGTGGAAATTTTGAGGGCTGATATAGATATATATACATGTGTGTATTATTGTGATCCTAGCCAACGTGGGACTCACAATATATTTGTCTTCTGCTTGGTGTGCCAAGGGAGGGTTCTTGGCGCTTAAAGGGGTGAATAGATTAGAGAGTAGACCCAATAATAACCAGCAGCTCCTTCGGGGGTAGTGCTACAACTGTCCCTTTAAAAAGTGGACAGAGACACTATAGCCAGCAGCCTCTCACCACTAAATGGTCTGTGATTGCGATTCCTCCCACTCTCTAGCATCCAGAACCGTTGGTGTTAGAAATGACTTAGGAGCCTGCAGAAGTAAACACTCATAAAACTGGTGTGGCGACTCAGGATCTGGCAATCTCGCATGGAACCAGTGACACTTTCTGCCAGTTGTGACAGCAGGCAGCTCTCAAAAACAACACCCTCTCCAGTTGTCACCTTTTATGTTCCCTATAAGACTGCCCCAAACTCTTTGTTTCTCCTTCCTTTTTCTCTTCCTGCACCTCTCTGTCCTGCTGGGAATTGTAGCCCCATCTTGTCTTTGGCTTTATAGGAAAATGTCTACTGAGGACTATATTTCCCATAGTCCTAGAAGGTTCCCAGTAGCTCTCTTTCATCTCAGGGCACAACAGTCAATCACAGTGCTCTCTTGAGATGTAACTTGAGGTGTTGGGTGGATTCTTCTTCAGCAATATCGGACCTCCAAAAAGTATAAGCATGCATATGTACTTGGTTTGGGCCCCTTTTGCAGAAATTACTGCCTCAATGAGGCGTGACAAGGAAGCTATCAGTCTGTGGCACTGCTGTGGTGTCATGGAAGACCAGGATGCTTCAATAGTAATAATAATTGCATGGTATTCAAATTGTTCGAGTATCACCTGTATGTAGCTGCAAACACTAAAAGAAAAAAAACTACTTAGAAATATTATCTTGTGTTTGGCTTTAATTTGTCAGTTAAATATGTAAAATCCACATGAATCTACTAATCCATATAACACTACCTTCTCCATAGGTTGACAATGCTGCTGTTCATAAAGATGTTTTTTTCTCAGTCATTGTAATACCTGCTTTACATGTGAGATGTGCTCTAGATGAGTATTGGAAAAGATTAAAATGTCGTCCAAGTAGATGATCACAAAACTGTTGCTGAAATCGTGAAAAATGTCATTCATGAAACGTTGGATGACAGCAGGGGCATTACACAACCCAAATGGCATAACCAGATATTCAAAAGGTCCATTACTCGTCCCCATCTTTAATTCAAATCAGATTATAAGCCCCTCGTAGGTCCAGCTTAGAGAAGATAACATCTTCCTTAAGTACATCAAACAATTCAAGAATGAGAGGCAAGAAGTAGGAGTCTTTTACAGTGATTTGATGTAACCTTCGATAGTCTAGGTATGGTCGAAGACCATGAACAAAGAAAAAACCTGCCCCTATTGGAGAAGAAGAGGGTCGGATAAAACCTCTTTCCAAGTTGTCTTTTACGTATTCCTCCATGGATTTTTGTTCAGGCAAAGACAGGGGATAGGTCCTTCCTTTGGGAAGAGGTGCTCCAGGCATCAAATTAATTGCGCAGTGAAAAGAACCATGTGGAGGTAAAACCTCTGCCTTTTGCTTGCAAAATACGTCTACAAACTCATAGTATTCACGAGGCAAGGTATGTGGGATGGCCACGGAAGCCAGCAGACAACCAGAAAGTGGGTTGAGACAAACAGTTTAGATGACAGAATGACCCCCAAGAGGTTAGTTCTCCATTTTCCCAATCAAAAGAAGGGTTATGTTGTTGTAACCATGGGTAACCAAGGATAACGGGCAGAAGTGGAGAAATCAATAAGAGACAAGAAGGGTGATTGTCGTAGTCTCAAATTTTACAATGCCATCTCCCAAGGGTTGTCCATTCAGGGTGGTGATGTTCAGGGGTCTAGACTTTGGAACAAATGGGATGTTATTTTCGTTAGCAAAAGTGTAGTCCAAGAATATGCCAGCGGCTCCAGAATCCACAAAAGCCTCACAGGAGACTAGTTTAGAGGGCAAATAGATAATTGCGGGAATGGCAATCTTGGTCTTGGAGGATACACCTGTAAGGTCTAACCTAGCTCCTCCAACACTGGTTAGACCCTGCCTTTTACTGAATGGGAAGGGCAGACAGAAAACACATGTCCTTTAAGTCCACAGTACAGGCATAGACCCAGTGCATGCCTCCCTTGTTTCTCAGACTTAGTTAGGTGAAGACGGCTTACTTCCATGGGTTCCACAGGTGCCTGGGGTTCAACTGAGATTTCAGGTTCTGGCTGAGGTGGTGCTTGGAAGTTAGGGGCCAAACGGAAAACTGACCTAGGAAACTTGCGAGTTCTAAATCACTCTTGGCACCTTTCACAATACTGAATATCCAGACGGACACACAGCTCTATGAATTTCTCAAGGTCTTCTGGGGAATCCTGATAGGTAGTGTCCGAAGTGGAGCTTGTGTACTGAGGATTCAGGTGAAAACTTAGTCAGGAAGATCAGGTCGGCAAGAGATCAGGCAAATCGGTACACAATCAAAATCCAGAGAGTGGTAAGGCAGGCAAAGGTCATGCACGAGCTGGTGGTGAAGTACAAAATCAGCAAGCTAGAGAGTAGTCAGGAATTCAGGCAGAAGTTCATATACGGTATTCAGAGTCACAAAGCAGTCACAACACCCAGGAAGCTACTCCACACAAACGACACTGAGAGACAGGAAGTGCTGCTATTTATGAGCTGCTTTGATTGTAGATGGTCCACAGCTGGCATCAGGTGGGGCTAGTGAGTCCAAGGTAATGCATCAAACTGAGAGAACATAACTCCAGAGCTCCTCTGTGGCACAACAAGTAAGACAGCACCTGTGGGACCAGGAACATTCTGGTTCAAATACACCCAGGTACATGACACACTGCTAGCAGAACCCTCACACACTAAAGAAACAATAATTAAGATTTTACCTGGTATAGGCTTTTGGTTACGTTTTTTAATAACTTAAATTATAGATAGGTTAAATGGAGCAGGATAGGCCTTTTTGTTGGGAATCCAGAGATAAACTTTAAAGTATATGTATAGTCCTAATTGAAAGAAAGTGTCAAAAGAATTTAAAGCTCTGTCAAACTCTCTGCTGCTCTTTATTGGGAAATTCTAAATTTGCCGCCAGAACAAAAGGCCAAGGGGATACCTATTCTGGAGACATTTGTCTAACACTTTAGTCCAATAAATCTTTGTAGAGATGTACTTGCTCTTCTTGTTGCAGCCTTGGGAAACCACTTTTCTATACTATCAAAACAATAAGAAAAAGAGGAGGAGAAAAGGTGCATATTTGCACAGGACTTTTGAAAAAAAAAAGAAGGAAATTATATGATCCCTTTTGAAGAATAGTAATTTGATACATAATTTATTGCAGATTTGAATTAACTTTGCTGTAGGTTGATGAATGTACCTAGTTTCAATGCTTTTTCTTCTTTGTCTTCAAAATAAATTTTTGTTATCAGTATTTTAATGAAAGGTTACAGTAAACTTCTTTAAAATAGTGTTAATCTATAATGCCAGTGAACTGTAAACCATAGAAAACATTAAATTCCTATACAGAACTTTAATTTATTTACGTATTAATTGTATGTCAAGAAGAGCTATGACCTTCATTTTACAGAATTTTCATTTTCTTCAGCTGGTAATAGCATATGAGCTATGCTTCTTGTAGGTTTATTCTCCTATATTAAATTTGATGCTAAAAATTCATTACATTTTTGAAGAGGTTGTTTTTCATTGCCATGACTTTTTGGTCTTGGAAAATAATTATATATCCACTAAAGCAATTTCTTTGGGTTAAAGTGTATGTAAACCCTAAATCTAGTTTTCAGAAAGTTTGGCTCATTTTATGCTGTAAATAATCTTTTGTGCTTTGGTTGCAATGTTTCTTACTTAGATATCCTGCAAATAAAAGCACATTATATCTCTCTGCTTTGTTGGCTGTATATACTCCACGCTACTCTTCTCCCCAGTTTTCACTCTAAAAAAGTGGTTCTAAAGCCTTAACATTTCTTACCCTAATGCATTCCCTGTATTAAAGCGTAAAGAGTTCCGCTGATTTTTTTTTAAACGTCAGCAGCTGCAAATACTGAAGCTGCTGACTTTTAAAATATGGACACTTTCCTGTCCAAGGCGCCCGCAATGTCGGCACCCGAAGCTTATCTGTCCCTCGGCTTTCGGGTGGAGGAGCCGCCATCTTTGGTAAGGGTATCAGGAAGTGAAGCCTTGCAGCTTCACAGCCTGGTTACCTACTGCTCATGCGCGAGTCGCTCTACGCGTCCTAACTAGTCCCTGCTGTCTTCTGGGACTTGTGTGTCTCCCAGAAGACAGCAAGGGGATGGAGAAGAAGCTGGACGTGGCGTAGATAGCCGCAGATACTGTGGCTATCTATGCCCTGAAGTGGGAGCAAATACCTGGCTTAGACAAGTATCTGCCCCCCCCCCCCCCTGAACGGTGCCAAATGTGACACCGGAGGGGGGTGAGAGCGGATCGCCTAGCCAGAAAGGGATACTTACAGACAGTTGCTGATCAAGCTAAAAGAGGATTGGTTGATAACTTGCATCATCCGGAGTCATCCATTCGCCGTTGTTCAGAGAGCGGCCCTGCGGAGCACCAGAAATCTTGTGCCATTGAGAAGGGGACCATTGAGGAAGGGTGCCAGACCAAGAGGAACAAGCGAAACAAGGCCTCATTGGGTGAGCGGGCACTTGTCCATCAGCCTAGCAAACTGACTGGCAGGAGGGTGATTCGCACAGACTTTGCTTGTACTTGCTGGCATCTGCAGCGCCGCAAGTGGGGACACATCACCTTCTAGGAGTGATACAACGCCTTGGAGAAATTAGAATTCACTTTACCGTTAACCTGTGTGCACCAATTGGTTGTTTATTTCTTCTTCACCTTAACCATTGAAGTACAAATAAGTAAGTGCACCAACGTGGCTGGCCAAAGATTTATTGACTCTTAAGGGAACAGCCACCTGTTTCTTTATTCTCACAGGTTGTCATCACAGGACACACCTCAGTTGAACTGTTCACTAGAGGGAGCTATACCGTTGCAAGCTTACTTAATTTTGTGATCTCTATTGTTTTATGTGAGACTTGGTGGAGAGGTGCCCCAGTGTTGATGTCCTTGCACTGGGAGATTCCTCCACCAAGCTCTCCTTCAGGTCTGACCTTTAGGTCAAGTTATTTGGGTCTGACTGAAGGTAAATTTCGAACCAGTGGTACTTCATTGACTTATACAGGGAACTGCATGTATTTAAATGTTGATTGTATAACCATTGTTCCATTCTTTTGCCAAGTAAACATCTCACCACTGGTTAAGCTACATCTTGTGTGGGACTCTGTCTTTTGCAGCTGTGAGGCAGGTGAACAACATCAAGGTAACAATATCTGACTGTATTCATTACTGTGTGGTATCATTGTGGTCCCCTATAGCCCTTTGGGGTCCACAATCTCATTGTTGTCCATTTGTGTCAAGGGGGGATCGAGACAAATTCTGGGGGTTGACAGGCAAAGTGCAGGCCCAAATCTAAACCAGCAGCGCCTTCGGGGGTAGTGCAACACAGGCGCTTCGCAGTCGCTATTTATAACGCTAAAACGCTCTAAAGCGTCTTCAGTGTGAAAGGGGTCTTATACTTACCTGAGCCCTCACTTGATCACATAACTAGTTAAAGCGGAGTTCCACCCAAAAATTTAACTTCCGCTTTTCGTAATCCTCCTGTATAAAACAGGTATTTTCTCCCACTTCTGGGCATAGATCGCCACAGTATCCGCTGCTATTTACGCAATGTCCGACCCCTCCCCCGTCCTCCCACTGTCTTCTGGGAGACACACAGGTCCCAGAAGACAGCAGGGACCAGTGGTATCATGCAGCGCGACTCGCGCATGCACAGTAGGGAACCAGGAAGTGAAGCCAAAGATTTTGACACCAAAACATGAATATATATATAGTGCCAAAACATGAATATATATATATATATATATATATATATATATATATATATATATAGTGCCTTGAAAAAGTATTCATGCCCCTTGAAATTTTCCACATTTTGTCATGTTACAACCAAAAAGGTAAATGTATTTTATTGGGATTTTATGTGATAGACCAACACAGGGTAGCACATAATTGTGAAGTTGAAGGAAAATAATAAATGGTTTTCATTTTTTTTTACAAATAAATATCTGAAAAGTGTGGCGTGCATTTGCATTCAGCTCTAATACCTCTTAATGCAATTTAGTGGAACTAATTGCCTTCAGAAGTAACCTAATTACAATGAACACACCAGACAGGTCAGGGATAAAGTTGTGGAAAAGTTTAAAGCAGGGTTAGGTTTTAAAAAACACATCCAAAGCTTTGAACATCACACAGAGCACTGTTCAATCCATCATCTGAAAACGGAAAGAGTATGGCACAACTGCAAACCTACCAAGACATGGCCGTCCACCTAAACTGACAGACTGGCCAAGAAGAGCATTAATTAGAGAAGCAGCCCTGAGGTCCATGGTAACTCTGGAGGAGCTGCAGAGATCCACAGCTCAGGTGGGAAAATTTGTCCAAAAGACAACTATTAGTCGTGCACTCCACAAATCTGGCCTTTATGGAAGAGTGGCAAGAAGAAAGCCATAAGAAGTCCTGTTTGCATTTGGCGAGAAGCCATGTGGAGGACAGGTGCTCTGGTCAGATGAGATCAAAATTGAACTTTTTGGCCTAAAAGCAAACTAAGGCCTTGTACACACTATCAAATGTGTTCACACGAGCAAACCAAAATTCCCTCCAGCAGACAGCGCGCTGACGTAGCGGTGATGTGGCGGTGACGTTGACGCCGCCACGTCACCGCACCAGGAAGTAAAACACTTCCACGCATGCGTCGAAACCATTCGGCCCGTGTGCGAGAAGACATGTCTGCTGGTTAGCGTACTAACCAGCAGACATGTCGGGCGGACGGGTTCCCAGCCGACAGATTTCAAAGCATGCTTTGAAATCTGTCGGGTGGCCAAATCCATCTGTTTGCCCGTACACACGATCGAATTTGTCTGCTGAAACGGTCTAGCAGACCGTTTCCAGCAGACAGATTTGATCGTGTGTACGAGGCCTAACACTGCACATCACCCTGAACACACCATCCCTATAGTGAAAAATGGTGGTGGCAGCATCATGTTGTGGGGATGCTTTTCTTCAGCAATGACACAAATACAGGGCAATCTTAGAGGAAAACCTGTTAAAGTCTGCAAAAGACTTGGAATTGGGGCAGAGGTTCACTTTCCAGCAGGACAACCACCCAAAATATACAGCCAAAGCTACAATGGAATGAAATTTAGATCAAAGAAAATGCATTAGAATGGCCCAGTCAAAGTCGAGACCTAGCTCTCCATCCATTTTGACAGAGCTTGAGCTAAATTACAAAGAAGAATGGGCCGAAAACGTCAATCTCTAGATGTGAAAACCTGGTAGAGACATCCACAAAAAGGCTTGCAGCTGTAATTGCAGTGAAAGGTGGTTCTACAAAATATTGACTCAGGGGGGCTGAATACAAATGCAAAAAAAATGTCCTCTTTGTGTTGGTCTATCACATAAAATCCCAATAAAATACATTTATATTTTTGGTTATAACATGACAAAATGTGGAAAATGTCAAGGGGTACGAATACTTTTTCAAGGTACTGTATATGAAAATAAATTGCGCTGGCGTGAACACAATATGCTCTGAAAAGAAAATACTTAGCAACATTTTCTCATTGCCTATTTTAGATATTTTTAGAACTTCTTGTTTGCTTAGTAAACATCTGACTACAGGACATCTATTGTCACCTAATGTATTGATGACACAAACATTTCACCCGCCATAATTCTAGTGAAATGCTACACTCACACTTGCACAAACACCTAATCAAGGCACGGCCACACACACAGTAACTTAGAATGACACATAAAGGCTGAGCCCACACACCATCCCTGCACACAAACCATCACTAAGCACACGCCTGTTTTTCCTATAACAAATCAAGTCAGACTCATGATCGCTTAGGAAGGGTCCAGGTCACAAACACAATGGAATTTTTGTTATATGTGATCTGTTCATCCAAAGTTGCATAATGTAGCAAAAAATAATAATAAATAAATAAATACAATTCTACCAATACATATACATAAAATAATTACTGTATATACTCGAGTATAAGCCGACCCGAATATAAGTCGAGGCATTTTACCACAAAAAAATGGAAAAACTTAATAACTTAACCTTAAGCCTAGGGTGTCCATCTGCATGCCTCACTTTGCCTCACTGTGTCCATTGTGCATGCCTCACTGTGTCCATGCCTCACTGTGTCCATGCCTCACTGTGCCCATTCCTCACGGTGTCCATGACTAGACTTATGTTTAACATGGGAGTTTATAGAAGGGGGGGCCCGGCTTTAAAAAATCTGTGCTCCTCGGCCGTAGGTCCCCCAGACAGCAAACTTTGCACACTTGTAGAGGAGAACTGGGGTCCCCAAAGTTACCAGAGAAATTACCATTTAACATGGAAGTCTATGGAAGGGGTGCCCGACTTTGAAAAATGCTCCCTGGCCGTAGGTCCCCACTTGTAGAACAAGAGTGGGGCTATATGTGTGCCAAGTTTGGGGTCCATGGGACCTACAGCTGGCCGGTACCAGGTTCGGGAGATCAGGCGCAAAAAGGTGACTTGTGTATAAGCCGAGGAGGCATTTTTGGCACCAAAAAATTTGCTGAAAAACTTGGCTTATACTCGAGTATATACGGTACTTGGTAAATAATTCAGAGTGGATTTTGGGTGATATGTGTAGTATGTTAACCATGCTCTCCCTTTTGCCCATGCTCTAAACCTGTATCAAGCAACCTGTACTGAGAAAGTATGGATGTTGTTGCATACAAAGCAGGAGGATTAGGAGGGCTCCAGGACAGCATAGTGATCCCACCACACATCACAACAATGTGAAAATCATGTGAAACTTTTGTGAAGAATTCACCATTAGACACAATAGGCATGTGCCTAAAGGCAGCGAAAGCAAACAAGCAGTTTTTCCCTGCATAGTCATCATCATCATCATCATCCGGAATGGTCATCTCATATGATCTCCTTTATACATTATCACAATACTCTAAGCCAAGTACGAACCATGAAAACTAGGAAAAAGAAAGGGGTTATTGTGTACCTACATACTCAAGTGATTTAAATGAAATCCATGTGGTAAATGAAACCATGTAAATCTATGTCTTGAATCAATCTTTCCCGCCCAATTGAGTGTTTAACATGGCAAAATCATAATTTAAGTCACTATCTATCACTAAAAAAAATCTTTAAATGTGTTTTAACCTACATTGCACCTGAATCCGTCCTGACATCAACCTCTTGTAATGTCATGTACAGCAGCACTCAGGCTGGGCAACGGAACATCAGCATTTCTGAGTCAATCAGGGCTGGCCCCTTCTCCTGCATATTTCTATTGATCAGCGTGGCCACCTATGAAAGTGATTAACCAATAATAACGTGTTTCCAACTGTGCTTCATTCAGAGACTGCCCCTCTTTTGAGACCAAATCCCATTGTCCCTTGTGCAGCCTAAAGCCTGGTTCACACTAATGCAGCGTACAGACGATCGGACATTCCGACAACAAAACTTGCGATTTTTTTCCGATGGATGTTGGCTCAAACTTGTCTTGCATACACACGGTCACATAAATGTTGTTGGAAATTCCGAATGTCAAGAACGTGGTCATGCACAACACTACGACAAGAAAAATTAAATTCAATGATTCCGAGCATGCGTCAAATTGATTACGAGCATGCGTAGGATTTTTGTGCATCAGTAATGCATACAGACAATCGGAATTTCCGACAGGAACTTTTGTTGTCGGAAAAATTGAGAACCAGGGCAACAACATTTGTTGTTGCAAATTCCTACAGCAAATGTCCAATGGAGCCTACACACGGTCGGAATATGCGACCAAAAGCTCACATCGAACATTTGTTGTCGTAAATTCTGACCGTGTACATGCGGCATACAAGTTTTTTTTTTCCATTCAACCCAGTGAGTTGAACGAAAATAAACCTGACAGCTCCAGTCAGAGCCGCTGTACTAACAATCTCCCCCACTGAGCTGTTGTGTTCTGTCACTCTGGTCAGCGCTCTCAGCCATTGGCTGAAAACGCTAATCTGGAGCCGGTTGGCAACTGGGCCAGCTGTTTTTTATTGGACCGACCGATATCTCCTGACATTCGGCCTGTGTAGGCATTAGTTGTCTGTCTTTTTGGTCTGATCTGTTCAGCTCTGAAAAATCTTATTATTTTACTACCAAAAGTTTTATGCTGCACTAAACTTTTTATCCAACCTCTAAATACTGTAACTGCATTTTTTAAAACAAGAATAAAGGAAAATTAGAGGTGAAAAAAGTACTTGTGTGGTTTAGCCATCATTTTCTGCATATTAGATCATTGTGGTCATTGTAACTGGGGCCGTGGCAGGAACATGTCCTTTGCCTACAGAATGTGTGCTAAAAGATGTCCCTCTTTGGTATGGCTAGAGGGATTATAAAGTGATGAATCATTTTAGAGGAGTTTCTGGAAAAAGAAAGGTTCATTTAAGCAGCTGGTCTTGTGGTATTAGATTTATAGCATATTTTTTTTTTCAGGAAGTTGTACGTATTGATGTTTCTGTGTCCTTGGTAATGTTGGAAACCATCCTGTATTTTAATTGTTATTGCTTTGTTGTGATCATTTTAGTTTTTTTTAATAAAAATGTACAATGCCTTGAAAAAGTATTCATACCCCTTGAAATATTCCAAATTTGTCAGGTTACAACCAAAAATGTAAATGCATTTTATTGGGATTTTATGTGATAGACCAACACAAAGTGGGTTATTTACAAAAGGCAAGTCCAAGTTGCACTGAATGTGCAGTCTCTGTAGCTTTTAGGGGAAGATCGGAAATGAAGGGAAGCTCTGCTGATTTTATCATCCAATCACGTGCAAGCTAAATTTAAGTTTTTTATTCCCCTTGCATGTCCCCCTCGGATCTACAACAATTGCCTTTCGTAAATAACCCCCAAAATGGCATATAATTGTGGCATATAATTTATAAATATTTTAAAAGTGTGGCGTGCCTTTGTATTCAGCCTCCCTGAGTCTATTCTTTCAGTGTTCAGGCTGGCGGTCAGCAGGCTGTAAAACCGTGGCTCAACCATCTGGTTTTATTACACGATGGCTACACATGTGAACAACAACTACAGTGAAAGGAGAAGCAGTAGAATGATAAGATCACCTCTCTGAACCTGCTCTCTCATCCAAGCAGCATATTTCTTGCCCTGCAGATAACTGATTGGCTGCCTGTACTGCTTATCCCTTCCCAGCAGGGCTGGTGCAAGGATTTTTGACACCCTAGGCAAAACCTAATTTTGCCGCCCCCATAGGCTCCGCCCCCACTGAGATTTTTGCGGCGCCTCTTCACCTATTTTTTCAGCTGTGGTCCACAGGCCTGCACCTGTGCCTCTGGATCCGTTCCGAAGACAAATAGTGGATGGTAACGGCTCGTTCCTCACACCAGCTGTAGCCCACAGGCTAGGACAGTATACAGACAGACTAACTGTGTACAGTAACTGCCTGTCTGTACGAGCGACAGATACAGTGACAATGTTTTACAGGTTCCTACTAAAAATAATAAAAAAAGGAAACATTTTTGCACCTGCAAAAATATCTGCATTTATTTATTTTACAAAGGTGGACTTTAACCTTCACACCGCAGATCGCCCCAATACCTGTATTTTTAGGTCTCAGATCACCACTATTCTTCCACCTTCACACTTCAGATCACCCCATTACTGTATCACCCTAAATACCTGTTCCCCTCCGGTCCTCTGTTACCCTCTGCACCCCCCCCTCCGCACCTCTGCACGCCCCTCACACCTATCATTTCCTCTTTGTACCTCCTGCACGTCTGTTCCCCTCCCCCCTACACATATATCCGATCCCCCTCTCTAACCCCTCCCACACACATCTGTACCCCCCTGCACATCTGCCCCCCCACACATATATGTGGTCCCCCTCTGCCCCCCACACATATATCTGGTCCCCCTCTGTAACCCCTCCCACACTCATATCTGTACCCCCCTGCACGTCTGCCTCCACACATATCTGTCCCCCTCGGTAACCCCTCCCACACACATCTGTAGCCCCCTGCACATCTGCCCCCCCACACATATATCTGGTCCCCCCTGCACATCTGCCCCCCCACACATATATATGGTCCCCCCTGCACATCTGCCCCCCCACACATATATCTGGTCCCCCTCTGCCCCCCCACACATATATCTGGTCCCCCTCTGTAACCCCTCCCACACACACACACATCTGTACCCCCTGCACATCTGCCCCCCCCACACATATATCTGGTCCCCCTCTGCCCGTCTGCCCCCCCACACATATCTGGTCCCCCTCTGCCCCCCACACACATATATGTGGTCCCCCTGTGTAACCCCTTCCACACTTATATCTGTACCCCCCTGCACGTTCTGCCCCCCACATATATATCTGCCCCCCTCTGTAACCCCTCCCACACTGATATCTGTAACCCCTCTGTGTACAGTGCAAAGAACTATAAACAGCACAGCAGAGTACATTTTTTATTTCCTATGACAGCAGGCTGCAGCACAGCTTCCATACCTGAGCCATCGGCGGCTGAAAGCTTTTCTCCATGATAGCCGCGCTGCTGCTGCTGCCTGCATGTCCTCTGTTGTGGCACTGAGAGATCCCGGAGCGACCAGGAGGAGGGGGGAGCGGATATCGCGGCAAGCCCGTATGCAGGGCTTCCATCGATCATGCAGCACAACACTTCCGGTCGGTCGGCTGCTTCTTGTCCTGGCTCTCTCCCCTCATCTTCTCATTGTCAGGGCGGCTCTGCAGAGCGGTCCGGGATGTCTTCACAGGCGCAGACAGTCGCCCCCTAGCCTGGCGGCTGGCGCATTAAGGCAGCATGCATTTAAAAAAAATCAATCCTGGAGGTTTTTTTAATAATCCGAATCCCCAGCGGATTTTGCCGCTCCCCTTACCCTGGCGCTCTAGGCAGCCGCCTGATCCGCCTATTGCTAGCGCCGGCCCTGCTTCCCAGACCCCAGTATGAATGATCTTGTATATGGAGAGCAAGAGGCTAATACCAAGTCAAATTCAGCTGTTTTCACTCATGGCATAAAAAAAAAATAATACAGAGCTTCATTAATTTTTGTCTTTTATATCTGTCTGGAGTTAAGCTTTAAAGTTGAATTCCAGTATTTGCATAGTTACATTGGTATAAATTGGACCAATTTGTATACATATTCCATACCTGTGTTACCTTGGTGGAAGTAGAGAATCATTGTAGTATTTGCAGCTACTACAGTGATTGCTACAGTCTTCATGGCTCTCATTCACAGAACGCCTTTTATTTCTTTAATGAATACAAGACATTCTCTGACTGGGCCAGGTGGAGAATGTGAAATTACTGCCCCAACTTTCCACCTCTTCTCATCAGAGAATGTGTTGTATTCATTGAAAAAGAAAATGTACGGCCGCGTACACACCATCGAATATATCCGATGGAAACGGTCCTCGGACCGTTTCTATCGGATATGTCCGCCGGGCTGTTTTGGTCCGATGGCTGTACACACCATCGGATCAAAATCCCCGCCGCCACGTCACCGCACCAGGAAGTGAAACACTTCCACGCGAATGCGACAAATCCATACGACGTCTTCGACGCATGTGCGGGCAGATATGTCCGCTGGTTAGTGTACTAACCAGCAGACATATCCGACGGACATGTCTCCGGCAGACAAATTTTAAAGCATGCTTTGAAATTTGTCCGCCGGACAAATCCGGAGAAATCCGTCCGCTAGCCTGTACAGACGATCGGATTTGTCTGCTGAAATGGTCCGTCGGACCATTTCCAGCGGACAAATTCGATCGTGGGTACACGGCCTAAGACTGCTGTGCCAAGTGAGTAACCCCTGTGTTCCCAATGCAGCCATTTGGCACAGGACTCAGAAGGCAGCAGTGATCTCTGTAGTAGCACCAACTACTACAATGATTCCCCATTTCCACAGTGGTCCTACAGATATGGAATATGTACACTTAATTTTTACATTACTATGTATTAAAAAGCTTTATCTGAAGTTTGGCTTTAATTAACATGAGATATTAAACATATTGGCCCGGATTCACGTAGCACTTATGCCGACGTATCTACAGATACGTCGCGTAAGTACAAATGTGCGCCGTCGTATCTATGTGCCGGACCCACAAACTGAGTTACGTCGAAAAATAGGCTTCTTCCGACCAACGTAACTTTCCTATGCCGGCGTATCGTGGGCGCATATTAACGCTGGATGCATATGGAAGTTTCGATTCAGATATGCAAATGAGGGAGATAAGACGATTCACGAACGTAGATGCACCCGGGGCATGTTTTAAGCAATTTGCGCAAGGGTTACATCCGGCGTAAAGTTATTCCTCATATAGGAGGCGCAACCTATGCAAAGGTATGGACCAGGGAACGGACGCCGTCAAATTTTACGTCATGTACGCCGTTTACGTAGTACGTGAATAGGGCTGGGCGTAGGTTACGTTTACGTCGTAGGCAGTATTTCGACGTATCTTAGGCAGTTATTTCGACGTGACTGTGAGCATGCACACTGGGATGCGTCCAAGAGACGACGCATGCACAGTTCATTTTTTGAAGCTCAGCCCATCATTTGCATGGGGTCACGCTTCATTTTAATATATCACGGCCACTTCCAGCCCACTTCCACCTACTTTGACTTACGTTGGCTTACGCCGACAACTATACGCTACGCTGGCGCAACGTTGAGCGCATTTTCTTTGTGAATGCCATGCTTGCCTCTCAACGTTGCACCGGCGTAAAGAAGATATGCTACGCCCGCACAAAGATGCGCTGAGGTACGTGAATCTACCTGGAGTACTTTTTCCAAGTAAAGGGTAGGAGGTTAAAAAAAAAAAAAGAAAGAAAGAGATAGAGGCATGATGGGTGCACCATACTACCCCATTAACTATGCTCTAATTTATTCTGGACTTGCGGTTTAAAGGTATTTGCACCTCTACTACATCTCTGTAAAAGACTGTTAAGTCTTTAAGTAGAAATAAACTTTTAGGAGAATTATGTAATAAAAAAAAATGTGCTACAATGCTTACAGTCTAAGGTCCCCAACTCACATTCATACATAGACATACAAGGGCCAATTTAGAAAGGAGCCAATTGACCTACAAAAAGGGGCGGACTGACCTTTGAGGCACCCGGGCACTGCACGAGGGCCACATGCCACTAGGGGGCCCCATCAGGGTTGCCAGGCTCAGTAAAACCAGGGACAATATCTAACAATCTTTGTTTTTTTACATCTGTCCCTGATATGTTCGATGCTGACATGCTTTTGATGTGAAAATCCAGAGATTTTAGCCGCCCCGCCTCTGCACTGCCTACTGGCATGGTGGCCATCTGTAAGCCCGGGGGCTCCATAATCTTCTATTGCCTGGGGGCCTCATGAGTTATCAGTCCGCCCCTGCCTACAAGCATTTCTTTGGAGTGTGGGAGGAGGCCCAGACAGGCACAGGGAGAACATACATACTCCAGGCAGGTTGTGCTGTGGTTGGGATTCAAATTAACAACACTAATGCTGCTAGACAGAAGTGCAAACCACTTAGCCACTGTGCTGCCTTTGCACTTTATGGCAGATTTACATGTCAAACAAAGCCCTCCAGCACTGGGAAGTCAGCATTCTAGTTGGTCCCTGATGCGTCCATCTTTTCCTTGTCTTTCTTCTGGGTTTGTTCTGTTCAACCCCTTGAATGGCCAGGCTGCGATGACGTCACTCCTACGCTTACACACAAGAGTCACTTCATCTCAGTACAGAGCGGGTGCTGTAAACGTACTTTGAGCTGCGCATGTGCGGCTTAGTGTACATTGCCACTGACTACCATGTAGCAGCCATTACAAAAGACAGGAGAAACAATTAGGGTCTTTTCTGCCATAAAAACCCTATCTGTCATTGGTTTTAAAATGTTTGTCTTTAATACCACTTAAAGCTTATCCCACAATCTGATTACACAATCTCCTCTGCAGTATATATCTTAAAGCCTTGTACACACAGGGTCGAAACCATGGGCGGTTAAATAAAAAAACAGCCAACATTTGGCCCGTGTGTATGTTGGTCTGTCTGACAGAAGCCGGCCATTTGGTTAGTACAGCGGCTCCGACCGGAGCTGTCAGGTTTTTTTTGTGCAACCTGCCAGGTTGCATGAAAAAGAAGTGTTGTGCCGCGTACACACGATCACTTTTTGTGATGAAAAAAACAAAGTTGTATGTGACGAAACAAAACAACGTTTTTCAAACTTCATTTTCCAAAACGACGTTGCATACACACCATCGTTTTTCCAAAATGCTCTTGCAAAGTGTGGTGACGTACACCACGTTCAACGGCACTCTGTTCCATTGAAGCTCCGTCTCATAACTTGCTTCTGAGCATGCGTGGGTTTAAAAACGTCGTTTTCAACGTCGTTTTGCCCACACACGATCACTTTTTATGACACAAAAAATGACATTTTGAAAAACGACACAAAAAATTCAAGCATGTTCGAATTTTTATTTGGTCGTTTTTTTGAAAACATAAAACGACGTTTCGCCCACACACGATCATTTTAAATGACGTTTTTGAAAACGTTTTTTTTTTTCATCACAAAAAGTGATCGTGTGTACGCGGCATTAGTGTGTACCAGGCTTAAGAGCTTACCTAATTAGAAATACATTGAAAGTTGATTGTACAAATATTGTATGGCCAGACTGAGATTTGTATGATGACCCTAACAGTGTACCTTTACAGTGACCATGTAACACTGGATAATTCCCAGCCTTCATCCATAAAAACCCTTGGTGCTTGTGCACCAATTTGTTGTGGAGCAATACTCCAAAACTACACATACAATACAATATAATACTCAATATTGGTGCTCCAAGAGTGTGTGGAACTACTAGCACTTTGTGAACTGCCAATGTATTTAGTTGCCTTTTCATCTAGAGCAGGGGTCTTCAAACTTTCTAAACAAAGGCACAGTCTAATGTGCTTCAGACTTTAGGGGGGCTGGACTAAAGCCAATGGGGGTAGAAAATGTCATGGCATCCAGTGGGAGTAAACAATGCCCTATCTTTGGTGTCAGAGAGAAGAATCTTGCCCTTTCGTTGGTGTCAGTGGGAGGAATAGTGCCCCACCATTGTTGGTGTCGGTGGGAGGTATAGTGGCCAATTGTTGATATAAATGGAAGAAATTATGCCCCATCAGTGGTGTCAATGGAAGGAATAGTGCCCAATCAATGGTGTCAACCCCATCGTTGGTGTCAGTGGAAGGAGTTGTACCCTTTTGATGGTTTCAATTGTAAGAAAAGTGCCCTATTGTTGGTGCCCATTGTTGGTGTCATGGGATGGAATAGTGCCCCAAGGGCTGAAAAATGGCCGCAGTTTGGAGACTACTGATCTAAAGTTCTGTGGTCATCAGATAGTGTTGATGCCATCCTTACCTGTTTGATGGGTCATTTCCCCATCCTCAGAAGCTGTGAATTATCCGCCCCAGTTTCCATTGCACTGGAAAATTTAGAAAGCCATAAGGTCATGGTTTCCTCTGTTTGTATTGAGCTACTGGTTTTCACAATGCAGGAAACATTCACCTCTTAAAAGGACATGCAGACAACATACATAAATTATTGCTCAAAAAGGGTCAACACTGACATAAATCCATGCTGAAGACTGGCAGGTTTCTAGTGCGCTGTTGTGGAAATCAAGTAATAAGAAAACAGCAATAAACTTAGCTGCAGACAGCTGTAACCTCTGGTGGTAGTTTGAGGTCATGAGGAAGATTTGTTTCGTAAATGACATTTGACTTTGTCAACAGCTACTGTAGCTGTTTGTCTGCATTGCTATTCAAACATTATTGCATATGGGAAAACAACAACCTAATGTATATTGAATAGATAAACTAATTCCAAACTGAACAAGCTGTATATTTATAAAAAAAAGAAAATCATTAATAAAATATTATAGTTTCTACTTTTTACATGTTTTCTGTGAGTCAAATTGTTTTTTAAGATTGAAATGGATTACAACATTGTGTTAAAGCTATAACTTCCAACCAGATTAAAAAGCTGTGCTTTGAATATGGTAAGCGACGGTGAACTGACCTATTTAAAGTCAGTTTCTGAAGCAAGTGTCTCCTTGGTGATGCGTACTTTCATAAAGATTATTAATTGCAGAGTCAAATGAGTAGCTGATATAAAACAACGTTCCCCAACCACTACCTATGTCCCTTGAACAATGAGTAGAAAGGATTATTATTCTATTAAAATAATTGACCTTCATAATTTGAGAGGCAGATAGATAATTGGAGCTGACATGCTTTTATTCTTCTATTCATGTTCAGCCCCTTCTGGAGATGAAATCCGCCATCTTACATATCCAAACTCAACAATTTTGAATAGAGTTTACTATATCCTTTAACATGTATCTATGGCCATAACATTCGTTTTGGATAGAGTAATGCCGGCCATCATAGGTGTGCGCAGCCTGTTGCATTAGGGTGTGCACCTGAAAGCTCAAAAACACGGTATCAATCTTTCACTGTGTTCATTCAGAAAGGGAAGGGGACGGTAAATGACATTACCCCTTCCCCCACTCATCCTGAAATATCATCTATGTGTGCCCACTGCAGTAGCCAATGGGAAAGGAGGGAAGCCAGCCATGCTGTGAGCAGGGGACACCGGGCAGCAGCGGTAATCTGTACTGCAGGGAGTGATTAGGGTGTGCCTGGGAACACCTGGCACATCCTGTGCGCACACCTATGCCGGCCATACATGCTTTGAGCTGAACCGGCTTAGATTAGAACCGTTAATGGGAAGGCTGAATGCACTAAGTTGATCGATTGATCAACTTGGGTACAACTAACCTGCTGCATTCTCTTGTTTTTCTCTTGTTTTTATCGCTAGCGTCTGCTATAGCCACTAGCAATAATCACTGTCTTTTCCTGGCTGGGACTGCTTCCCTTGTTATCTTCAGAAACACAGAAGGAAGTACGTTGAAATCTTAAAAAAAAGGTCAAATCCACTCTTAGATAGTTATCACTGGAACAGGTGTCCTCATTGGAAGATTTCACCACCACCTTCTGTTCTGGTGACAACCATGACATTTTCAAAACTCCCATCACTTTTTCTCCCAGAGATAATGGTCTTCAGGACAAACCAAAAGGATGCATCTCTCCAGCAAGGACATAGACAGAAATAATCTCTGCCATGTTTCTAACCTTTCCCTACTCTATCCACCAAAACTAGGAAAAAATGTATATGTAGGCGGGTGCCGTCTACTTTCTGCATTGCAGGTGATGCTAAACCGCAGCAGAGTTGCAAAGGGATAGGGAGTCAAGAGGAACATGGTTAGTATATGGTTTCCTGGGTCACTGGGGAAGCTATCCAATTGGATGCTGCCATCCCATGTGACTCTGGTGGCCATATTGGGTCAAGCAGAGTCTATTTAAGACCCTGGCTCCAAGGCTTGGTGCTCATTTTGCATGTAGGTAGTGTAGGGACAGGTCACCATCTGACAGGGACAGTAATTAGTGGCAGGGAGAGGTTCCAGATAAGTAGGGAAAGAGCAGGGACACCTCAGTATTGCCGTAAGCTTCCCCGTTTGGGCACAGATTGGCCAGGCCGCATTCCACCCCTTGAGATTGACCCTGTTAGTGCACCTGAGGCCCACTGCTTTACTCTTCGCTATTCTGTGAGTGCACCCAGTCGGGTTGTCTTCCTGCCAAGTAGATGTGCTGGAGAGAGATTAGAACACCTGTCTGGTTCTTATTGATGTCTGTGCCCATTAGGTAGATACATGCTCCCTAATTGTCCTTTTTACCTTTATCATTGAAAGTGAAAGTAAAAGAAAATTCCACACTTTAGGTTGATATTAGAACAGTTATAGAGGGAACATTTTCCAGTAGAGACATTTGCTTTTGTGACCCTACTCACAACCCGTGATTCCCTCACTTTGGAGGGATTTTCTCCACTTCTTGTTTTGGCTATAGGACAGGAAGTGAAGGAAAATCTCACCTATTGGACAAAGATGGCAAAACATATCCCTCCCTTACTCTATCCCTGTACACTTTAAAGTATAGGGCCAACCTCCAACACTAAATGTATGATTAACTTCATCATTAATAGCTTGCAAACAAGTGCCTTCTGGTCCAGACAGTGGACAGGCTATAATAAGACCATGGAAAGTGATATCTGTTTGTATTGCTACTGCTATCTCCTGGACAACAGAAGTTTTATGGAGGATGATGTCACTGCTGAGGTAAGATACAGTGTCACAGGGTGATAACACTAGAAATTCAGCAGCAGGACTGTGGTGTTACCAGCCTGAGACAGGAAATGAGGACACAGTGGAAAGGCTGGCGGGTCAACAGGTTAATACTTTAAAAATAAAGGAACATTAAAGATATCAGCTTTAGGAAATTCATAAAGATGGCAAATTCTTAAAGGAAATGTTGTATTTAGCCTATAGTTCCACTTTATATTGGAGGGAAGGTTTGTGACTTATGGGTCAATGAGAGATCATAAAGGGGCAACCAAATATATGGCAGTACAAACTGGCTTTCACTAGTTTTGGCCGGAATACCTGAAGAGAATTATGACTTATATACACTAGCAGATTCTTTCTTAATTGGGGCTCTATGGAGCCCTTGTGGGACTTCTAAGGTTGCTAGGGGTTTTAGGATAGGGTTAGGGCCTAGGATTTTGGGTTCCTTGAACAGTGTTGAGCTGAGTTGATCTTCCATCTACATGGACCACCAATACAATTTTTCACTGACTAGCAATGTAAGGAAAGGAAAGGTGGGGAAAGGTGGGGTAGCAAACCCCGGGACTTTAAACGGTGTCCAAATGAATGAATAAACAAATGTTAAGAAAATATACAAAATTTATTACAATTTATACATACAAAGATTGACATAACAATGTTTAGAATAAAATAACCAAATGATGGTCCATAACGAACCAATGTGGCTCACACTAAGGGCCACTGAAGTCCCTATGCTTGACTGTTGCCCAACATGTTTCGCCCAGGGCCGGGCTTCATCAGGGGACTACAGCATAGGGACTTCAGTGGCCCTTAGTGTGAGCCACATTGGTTCGTTATGGACCATCATTTGGTTATTTTATTCTAAACATTGTTATGTCAATCTTTGTATGTATAAATTGTAATAAATTTTGTATATTTTCTTAACATTTGTTTATTCATTCATTTGGACACCGTTTAAAGTCCCGGGGTTTGCTACCCCACCTTTCCCCACCTTTCCATTTATTATACATTATGGGATGTGGTGTCCTCGATTGATATCTCCCTGCCTACATTCTACTAGCAATGTAAGGAGTCATTTCTAAACTGACCAGTAATGTTAAAGCCCATTTTTCACTGTCTCCATTCTATTCACCATATCATTAATCATTTACCTATAGGGCACGAGGCTCAGAGTGCTTAATACAGGAAATGACTATGTTCAACATTATGATACTGTGGGATGATAGTATCTGAAGAGATATGAATGTTCATTTAGGTCTGATTCCAGAGGAACAGTAGGACGTATATACTAACAAAGACGACACACCGCCTCAGGCAACAAATGACACACCAGGCTTGAGGTGCTAATCTTGGCTCACCACCGTCATTAGCATGAAGAAGAAGGAATTGATTGCACACTCGAATCCAAAAAGATGCAGTAGAAAAATACTTTATTGTCATAAGTTAGACAAGTTTGCAAGGATGGAAAGGTTGACGCGTTTCACACGTAAAAATCGTGCTTGTTCTTTTTACGTGTGAAGCGCGTCAAATTTTTCATCCTTGCAAGCTTGTCTGACTTATGACAATAAAGTATTTTTCTACTGCATCTTTTTGGATTCGAGTGTGCAATGAATTCCTTCTTCTTCAGGATGTATATACTATTCATCTGATTGGTCAATCTATGCAACAGTAACTGCCTGAGAAGAGGCTCCAGATCTGTAGAGCAAAAGCACATGGGCAGAGAAGGTTTTGATGCAGTCTTTTGGTAAGTTTCAAATTTTTTACATGCACTATATACTGAAAGGTTAGAATGTGGCTGACCAACTACAACATATGGTATTTGTTCTCATTTGGTTTCCAGTTTACCTTCACGTATATGTAAAACAAGTACTTTGTCTCCAAGTCATAAAGGCAATTGTTTGACCTCCCTTTCATTGCTTAAGTCATTGCCCATGTCACACTACATTCTTGGCCCATTCTAGGTGTCAGTGTTCCACTATTAATTTGTCTACAGTCCTCATGGTCATTGCTTCTGATTGTTCTATTATCAAATCCATAGTCTGTGGTGCCCAACGAGTAAAAAGAAAGATGTTTGCCCTGTAGGGCTATGGATGGCATAATTATAGGCCCATGCTACATCACTAACATCCCCAGGCTATTATTCTATTGTTTCTCTCTTGCGGATTGCAGCATGTTTAACAAGGTTCTGTTAAATTATTCACAAACTACATTACCCTGGGTGTGATAGGGTGTGTTATGTGATTTGATAATTCCACACAAATGGTACAATTCAGCACAAGTGTTACAAATTTTGGACCCTAACAGGTCCGTACCCATCTTGGCTAAATGTAATGACTAATTACATACAGTAGTTCCAAAGAGCTTATGCAGTGGTGAAGGCAGTCGTATCTTTGGTTTACATCCACAATAAACTCAGAAAAATAGTTAATAAAAACCAAGGCATAACAGTGTCTGAAGTGACAGCCTTAAATCAGAACTTCAGTCATTTTTTCATCTTGCCATCTATCAAATCATCTGCCCTTGTTGTTTTAACTTTGGATATTAAAACATTTTTTTTCTGTCAATAAATGCCTTATACAGCCCACTTCCCGTTTCTTGTCTGTTAAAAAGACTAGGCTTATGATATCACGCACAGCTCTCTCTGTCACTGTCGTGAGATTTCCCCTAGGAAGTGAGGGGGGGGGGTGATTCATAAGAATGCCAATGAGAGTTGCAGAGCTGGAGGTGTGCCTCTGTGTAAAAACAGGCAGCAGCTTCAGTTGCCCACAGTTAAAATGAATGCAGCCAGACTCAGTGGAGGGAAATTTCTGCAGCATATTTAGCAAGTACAGAATCACAGTCTATATAAAATAATAAGCAATGTGGTTGGAGGGAAGCTTCAGAATGCCAAATATGTTTTTATTGCAAATTATATGAGCAGACTGCAGTTCCTCTTTAAGAGTGACACAGTTCATGGTTATTCATTTAAATGATTTCTCCATTGGAAAGTGGCCCTGTCTTTTTTCCTTTACCTTTGTGTATTGCACAGATTGCCCAGTCTCTAAGTGCCTGCGCTACCCAGTAGGACAATCCTGGGCAGTAAAAGCCCTACCTAATTACATTTTTCATTATGCCCTAGGCAGAGGTATCCACCAGCTTGATTACATATTTCAAGAGCAGTTTTCTGTGGAATCACTAGTTGCCATTTTTTCTGTTCTTCTCTTGGAAGTTGAATCCATTGGTAGAGTAACAGCTTTTTTAGCTGACTCATTGGTCATCAATATTAATGGCCACTTACACGTCTATATATATTTTTCACAGTAATTAATTGCCTCTTACTGCATGTGCCACCATGTATTTTAGTATATACTGTATCTTTCCAACACTGAACCTGCTCTTACCTGTCCCCTTGGTCCATATGGGTTATACTGCCAAAGCTCCTGGGATAGATGTCCCTGATGACTCTTTATTCTCAAGCACTGTCATGTCTAAGCTGATTTGTAAGTAGTGAGGCTAGTTAAGGGCCTTGTGGGACAATCTGCTTGATTTTGTGAGATCAATATTTGGCATAAACAACTTTCTTATACCAATATTTTTCTTCATAGATACATATTTTGCATCTAATGCCGAGGCCTGATTTACGAAACATGTCGAGTTGTTGGATGCAGCTTGTTGTCTATTCATGTATCCATATTTCAGAATATGTATACATGCATTGAAACTGTATATGAAATTTTAGATTACTAATCAGCTTAATCTTTATTGTAACTGGATTTTATTATGATGTCACTTTTATTTATGTATCAATAAACTTGTAATCATATAGAATAATTACAATATGTGTTTTGATGTGTGATGTACCTCATACAAAGTCCCAGGGCAAATGCAATGGCTCTTGGGTATCTATTGAAGCATGTCCTTTTAGGCCCCTTCTATTGTTAGCGCATTTTGGCCACACCTACCATTTGCCATGGCGAGTTAAGCTCTCAGCATGGTGCCCTTGTGCCC
This sequence comes from Rana kukunoris, assembly GCA_029574335.1. Lineage (NCBI taxonomy): Eukaryota > Metazoa > Chordata > Amphibia > Anura > Ranidae > Rana > Rana kukunoris. Next base: position 250,226,126 of record CM056051.1, on the reverse strand, counting down.
CAAGCCTTTCATAAACAATTGCTGGGCAAAGCAAGCTGCTTCATGCTTGGCTACTTTAATATGCTGTATTAGCTAAAACATTTGTAGCATCTCAAGAAAGTATAGGTGGTATTAGATGGAGTAATAAACAGAAAGTTGCTGATTAAATATTTATTCTTGAGTTTAGATGCCATTAAAATAACTAACCTAGCAATTTTCAGTTCTAATGTTTGTATTATAGTGGGATAATTAGTTTACTTCTTTGGATTTGTTCATGTAATGGTTTGAAAAAGCTAGTGTGGTTTGCATAATCTTAAACGCTAAATTGGTTTGAAGTCAATTGTGTCAAGGGTGAGCGTCTGATTGAACTTATTATCATCTTCCAAGGTGTGTGTGGAATCAATTCAAATATTATTATTTTTTAGAAACATCTGCTTTACCTTATATTTAGGTGAACTGTTTTGCATGCCCTCATATTTTATAGTATCCTTGTCACTATAATTAGGGATGAGCCGAACACCCCCCCGTTCGGTTTGCACCAGAACCTTTGAACGGACCGAGCGTTCGCTCGAACATTTAGAACCCCATTGACGTCTATGGGACTCGAGCGTTCGAATTTAAAAGTGCTCATTTTAAAGCCTAATATGCAAGTTATTGTCTTAAAACGTCTTTGAGAACCCAGGTCTTGCCCCAGGGAACATGTATCAATGGAAAAAAAGTTTTAAAAACGGTCGATTTTTTCAGGTCTCCTGAAAAAAACTATTGTTTTTAAAACTTTTTTTCCATTGATACATGTTCCCTCGGGCAAGACCCGGGTTCTCAAAGATGTTTTTACAGGCATACTACAGACACCCAGCAGGTACAATATTAAAAGTAATTTTTCCCTTTTTTTTAATATTTAAGCATCATTAAAATCACTGCTTCTGGAGCAGTGATTTTAATGATGCTTAAATAAAAAATAAAACAATTAAAAATTACTTTAAATATTGTACCTGCTGGGTGTCTATAGAATGCCTGTGAACGCGTCTTTAAATAGCACAATCACCTGCCTGCCAGTAAATTAGGAAGAACTGATCTAGCTAAACTATACAGTGTATAAATATATGTACAACACCTGGGATGTATATATATCCTCTACACACTATAACATTAACTGACTAGCCTGCCTGCTCTTTCTACCTGCAAAAAATGACACTCTCTCTGTCTCTCTCTGTTCTCTCTAACCACCGCTGCAACACACTACATAAGGCCGACCTGCAGGAGGCCTTTTATAGTGTGGGGCGTGTACTAAACCCCCTGAGCCATAATTGGCCAAAGCCACCCTGGCTTTGGCCAATTACGGCTCTCTGTACTGACAGTGCTGTGATTGGCAAAGCATGCAGGTCATAGTGCATGCTTGGCCAATCATAAGCCAGCAATGCCGCAGTGAATTATGGGCTGTGGCGTGTCACTCGGATTTTGGGTGAACGACCCGTTTTGTTCGTATTTCGACGAACGATCGAACATACGATGTTCAAGTCGAACATGAGTTCGACTCGAATACGAAGCTCATCCCTAACTATAATAAATATGAAAAACACTCTCAGATCCCTTTCGGTGCAGACATTTCCCACCTCATGGACAACAATCTAAGCACCAGGGGACTCAGAGTGGCTGTCACTGGGGCAGGTTAACAATGCAGTTAACTCCTTTACACACATACACAGTACCCACTAGCACGATGCCACGCCAGGTATTAACGGAAACATGCACCATTCACAACATCCAATGTTGCAATTCTGACCATTTAAAAGAAATGACTATTGCCTGTTGCCATACTCAGACAGGAATGTAACAAGAGTTTACAGTACAGTAGCTTCTTTAAAGAGGATAACATTCTTTAACTTCTAATTAGAGCATTCAGAGATTCAGCCAAACAATTTTTAAATACTGTATTATTTTAATAAACAGAAGAAAAAAATGGTACATCAGAGAGAAGGAATAGCATATAATGTGGTTGATTAAAAGTAAAAAATACTTAAAGCAGAACTTAACTTTCTCTGAACATTACAAACTGACAACACTATTCAATTCATTTTTAATAGTCAAAACAAACTCACCCATCCATCCATTTGTTTATTATTATTATCACTATTCTTTACCCCAATGCCAAAGATGCGTTGTTTACTCCTACTATCGCCAAGACAATTTCAACTCCCAATAGGCACAGTCCGACCCACCCAAAGTCTAAAGGACAGTAAACTGGCCCTTTGTGTAGAAAGTCTGGAGACCGCTGAACTTTAGGATGGTTTGGTGTCCAATTGATCGGCATCTTCCTCATACATCAGCATAGCAACTTTTTGTGAGAGGTGAGGTGAGAGCTTTAGATGTGTGAAAGTTCAGTTTCAGTTGAAAATCTTGCAGATGTGTATTGCTCAGGCTATATACAACACAACCTCATTAGGAGACTGTTGAACAATCTGCCTTTTAACCTGTTTGTGTAAAGGGGCTTTATTAAATGTGTCTATGGCTGCCCACCACAGACACATTTATTTGATAATTTTTGGTGCCAACGTGTGAATGTTTTAGAAATGAGGGTGGCACGTTGTACAGTATTACTCTCCATTCCCCCTAAACTGTTTTTTTTTTTTCCTGTCAGACCTCATTATGTCAGACCCCCCTTGCAAAGAATTCTTTCTTACCTTTTGCACATCTGCCTGAAGAATCTCCAGTATCCAACACAAATCTGAGTGTGTCAGATATGTGGTTCCACCGATGGGCTCAGTGGTTTAATCTGCTTGCCCCCTACATCAATACTGTGTATTGCAGTGACATAGAGGCAGTGGTAAGAGCCATCATTTTCAGTGAGGAAACAGGAATATGACATTCTGTTGTGGATTCTAAAGATTATTGGAAAAGAGAATTTTTATCCCCTTCGACATACACTTTAACTGCACTAGAGGAAAATTAGAACACCAACCTGGCTGTACTATGTGGCAGAGATGTACAAATCTCAGGACTGGATGAACAGAAATACAATTCCTCTGGCAAGTAAAGATGCATCCATAAATACACTTTAAAGGAACACTAAAGGTTTGTTTTTTATTAGATCAATTGATTGCTGTAAGCTAGAGCATTTAAATATCACTTACCGTTTTTCCTTTTGACCTCCAAAATACACTAATCCAGGTTTGAAAATGCCATTTCCTGTCTTTCCTCTCCTTGCTTTCCACCAGCACCTGAGCTGTTTTGCATGGTGGAAAGCAGAATGTGCTCACCCCCCTCCCTATGACTACAGCCCTGCGTGACGATGCTCTCTTATCCCTCACAGGCATGGAGGCTAAGCCTTATGGGAACTGTAGTTCCCATTAGGCCGTGATGTAGCAAGAATGAATGCGCACCGCAAACCAGGAAGTCAGTGAGAATAACGATTCAGGAGTGAAGGAGGTGTATAAAACAGCTCGATTTCAACAGGTATCAAACTAGTTATAATGCAAAACATTACTTTTTACTTTATCAGCTACTGTCAGACTTTAATTTAAGAGGAAAATATTTTTGTCTTTACCCTTTAACTTTGTATTTTGTGTTTGCCTGGAGTTCAGCGCCAATTGTCTGTTTATGGACACTGCAATGCATTTTTGCTTACCACGATTCTCTTTGTGCATACAGGCCGCAACTAAATAAGTATTCCAAAAACATAAGCATTGATTGCCAAGACATAGCATATTTTTAGCCTACGAGTGGAAACAAAATAGAACCTGAACGAAAAACAGCTGGCGCAGACACAATCAGTTAAATCAAGTTGTCCATTCTTGTCTTTTCTCCTTTAATTATCAAATATGTCATTAATTCAAAAGGAGCTCTCATCCTCTCATTATTTAGCGCACACTTTAATGTCATTAAAATCTTCCAAAGGACACAATTTCTCTAAGAGCCTTATCTCTGCATCACTAATGGATAGCTTTTGGCTTGGCTCCCTGTAAAGGGAAAGCAAGCAGTTGTTTACCGGGAATCTAGGAGTACATTACAAAGGGAATTAGCTCTGAGCTGTTAGTCTGATTAATGCACTTAACTATTCTTGACCATCCCCTCTTTCTCTTGGTAGATAATGCATGCGGATCAGCTGTAAATGGAAACGATGTGGGGGTCAGACTCAGGAGGCGATGGATACAAGCTTGCTGGGTAGACTGACCTGTGTACAGGCTTCATGTTTTGCAAGAAAAATAAAAGAATTTTAAACCATTTCCTGGACTCCACTGGCAATTATGACACTTTGCATTAGGAAACTTGCTGAGTTTTAGACAGCTTTCTAGTTAAAAAAGAAGTAAATACAAACATGTACTGTATATAGGGAGAGAAGATCAAAGCAATATGGGTTGAATTAGACTTTAAAGAAAATAACAGCTTTGTTATCCACGTCAATGAGAATATAATATTCAGCTGTAATAAATAAACTCTGGCATTGAATATTACAGTTATTATTCCAAAGTGGGAATTGGAAAGACTAAGAAAGTCCCCAAACTGCATTATTACTTGGCAGAGCAATATACATTTATTTGTATTAATTTTTTTGTAGTTGTACAAATGTCAAATTAAAAACACATGACAAGCATATTAAGACTTTTGCTGTGTCTCCCATACACTAGGGCAGGGGTGTCAAACTCAATTTCATTGTGGGCCGCATCAGCATTATGATTTCCCTCAAAAGGGCCGGTTGTATCTGTAAGATTAGATGTCCAGCACATCCCCTCCCCTTTATATCAGATGTTAAGAGCCCCCCCACATCAGAAGTTGAGTCCCACACTCTCCCTTACATCACAGTACACTCCCCTTTCCTTATGCTGCTGCTGGCAAGAAGCTGGATGCATTGCTTAAAAGCGGAAAGTAAGGGTGTGGAGGAGGACCAGAGCTCTTCTGCAGCTGCAGGAGAGGTGCGAGGGCCACATGAAATGGCCTGGAGGCCAGATTCGGGCCCACGGGCCTTGTGTTTGACACCTATGCACTAGGGTAAATAAAAAATGTAGTCTGGAAGCCGAAAAAACACAAACCTAATGTTTCCTCTAGATCTCTTCACTTAATGATAAATAAAACATGCTATGTTCTGCCGTGTATAGTTTGAGTACCACCATGCAAAGTTATATTGTAACACCTATATGATTGCCATAGCGGCTGCGTCCGCATTCATACATTACTTATTTTCTGTTTTACTTTTAATAAAAACTTAAATAAAAAAACCTGTAGCCTGGAAAACTAAAAGAAAAAGTTGTGCTGGTACCCACAGCAGCTTTGGGAAATGGGCTAAGCTATTTATTGCTTACTATGCACAAGAGTTTTCCTTTTAATCTCATTTCCTTTGCTTTTTTAATTAATGTACCCAACCTAGTGTGCACAGGTTTCCAAAGATGGGGCAGATTGATCTTCGCTAATGATGCCAAATATTGACAGGTATGGAATCTTGACAAATACCAGTAGTCCATATTGTGCATGATACAGTATAAATACATAATTTGAAGGCCACATACAATCGTTTCTGTTGTGTTCTTGGACCTCTCCTTTTCTCAATCTACACCACCCCCCTGGGTCAGTTGATTGCCTCCCATAGCTTTTAATATCATCTCTACGCTGATGACATCCAAATCCATCTCTCCACCCCCCAGCTCTCTCCATCTGTCTCCTCACGCATCACCAACTTAGTAGCAGACATATCAGCCTGGATGTCACATCACTGCCTCAAACTCAACCTATCCAAAACCAAGCTCATGATATTTCCTCCCCCGGGTGCCACTTCCCCTGATTTTTCTGTCAATATCAATGGCTCAACTATCAACTTGTCCCCCTACGACAAGGTCCTAGGTGTAATCCTGGACGCCAAACTAACTTTTCGGCCCCACATCCTATCACTATCCAAAATTTCCCACCTCAACCTCTGCAACACCTTCAAAGTATGCTTCTTCCTAACCAATGTCACCACAAAGCTTCTAATGCACTCCCTGGTTATCTCTTGCCTTGACAACTGTAACTCCCTTCCCATTGGCTTACCTCTAAATAGGCCATCCCCACTTCAGTCCATCATGAATGCTGCTGCCAGGCTCATCCACCTCACAAACCGCTCAGCATCTGCTATACCCCTCTGCCAATCCCTCCATTGGCTGCCACGCAACCATCAAATTAAATTCCAGATACTAACAATAACTTTCAAAGCCACTACCTAACTTACAACCTGGCTCCCAGCTACATCACTAACCTAGTCTCAAAATACCAACCTAATCGTTCTCTTCGCTCCTCCCAAGACCTCCTGCTCTCTAACTCCCTTGTCACACCATGCTTGCCTTCAGAACTTCTCCAGAGCCTCTCCTATCCTCTGGAATGCTCTACCCCTATCTTTCTGACTTTTCCCTACTTTGTCCATCTTTCAGACGATCCCTGAAAACTCATCTCTTCAGAGAAGCCTATGTGGCCCCTACCTAACAACTGTACATTTATTTTGTCCATCAGCACATCCCCCACAGTTATTACCTCTTGTATCTCTTGACCTTCCCTCTTAGATTGTAAGCTCTAAGGAGTAGGGCCCTCTGATTCCTACTGTATTAAAGTGTATTGTATTTGTACTGTCAACCCTCAAGTTGTAAAGCGCTGTGTAAAACTGTTGGCGCTATATAAATTCTGTATTATACCGTAATAAAGTAATAATAATCAGCAATGCCTTCGAACAAATGTGTTCCAGTCTCCCATGCATTGTGACACTCAGATCTGTGGCACCATTTGGAGAAAAGAGGTTGTATGTACATGGTTTGATTCTCTTTAAAGCTGGCTTCCAGGCACAGACATTTCAGATTAATACAGATGTGTAATTACAAAATAATGAAGTTTATTGTTAATTTCAGCTGGTGTAAGTTCTGATCTTCATCTGTGATGACAAAATCTGGCAGATATGGGCAATCTTGGCTGGTATGAGCAGTTCATATAGTGCAGGGTACAATAGAAATAAGTCATTTAAAAGTAGTCACATACACTCACCAATACAGCCTTCAAATACGGTATATTCCTTCCTATCAGAACTTAGGCAATTGTACAACCACTAGAGCAGGGATCCTCAAACTACGGCCCTCCAGCCTTTGTAGAACTACACATCCCATGAAGCATTGTAACATACTGACATTCACAGACATGACTAGGCATGATGGGAATTGTAGTTCCTGAACAACTGGAGGGCCGTAGTTTGAAGACCCATGCACTAGAGGGTACCTCACAGGATATAAATGTAATGCATTATTTAGAATTGCCCTCCAGAAAGACAGCACAAGCAGACCATGGCATGTTTTAGGCAGGATGGTTAGAAGTCCAAATAATCTGAGCACCAACAATGCTATTTAGTTAATTTTTATTATTCAAAGCAAACTTCCCCATCCATCCACATCTCCATCTTTAATGAATCATGAAGCATTTGCTTCCTGGAATCCATCTGCCCTTAGCTCAGGCATGCAGACAGGAGGGTTAGCTTAGCTTAAAAAAAAAACATCCTTCCCTTCTGAAGACTCCTGGGATGTATGACACCATTTGCCTAGGCCTGAAAATCGAGAAGTAATTGAAGAAATGTAAGACATAATGTTTAAAATAAGTAAATGTGTTATACTTTCCTATCTATTTACTAATTCTAGCAGCACGAGGATTAAAAATCAGTCATTGATTGAGAAAGTGAATTTCTAGCTGTACTAGGTAAAGAAACCTGAACTAGTAAAAGAGACTGTATTTCCTTTATGAATGATAACACAACAACTTGTATTACACTCATGGTTAGTGTTTGGCTGAAGCTATTTATTACCAATCAACTGTGTTTACTCTTTTTAAATCATAATCACAACAGAAACTACCCACATGACCCTGATCAAAATGTTACATACCCTGGTGATTTTGACCTGATAACATGCACACAAGTTGACACAAAGGGATTTGAATGGTTCTTAAAGGTAACCATTCTCCCTGTGATCTGTTTGCTTGTAATTAGTGTGTGTGTATAAAAGGTCAATGAGTTTTTGGACTCCTGACAGACCCTTGCATCTTTCATACAGTGCTAGACTGACGTTTCTGGATTCTGAGTCATGGGGAAAGCAAAATAATTGTCAAAGAATCTACGGAAAAATGTAGTTGAACTGTATAAAACAGGAAAGGGATTTAAAAAGATATCCAAGGAACTGAGAATGTCAATCATCAGTGTTTAAACGCTAATCAAGAAGTGAAAAATTAGGGGTTCTGTTGTTGTTGGTGTTGTTGTGTTCTTATGTATCTGCTGTGTTACCCTTTGAATAGTTCAGATTGTATTAGAAGTCTTTTTTCCTCTTTCAGTAGTACATACAGGTGGGTGGGGAGATTTGACTTACACTATGTGAGAGCTAATTAGAGCAAAGGAACACCCCCCCTCCACATAGGCAGAGGAACAAAGGAACATGCAGAGCTGTATTTTGAATAGACAAGCTCGCTGCTAATCTCCCTCTAAGCTCTCTCCCTGACACAAATTTTGAGCTTGTGTTATTTCATGTGTCAGAGAAGTTGTGAGGCTGCGTACAAACGATCGGTCAAAACCGATGAAAACGGACTGAAGGTCTGTTTCATAGGTCCAAACCGATCGTGTGTGGGCCCCATCGGTCAGTTATACTTCTGTCAAAAAAAAAAGAACTTGCTTTAAAATTTGAACGATGGACACCTGACCGATGGGTCAAAACCGATCGTTAGTATGCAAAAACATCGGTTAAAAGACCGTGCATGCTCAGAATCAAGTTGATGCATGCTTGGAAGCATTGAACTTCATTTTTTTTCAGCACGTCGTTGTGTTAAAACACGTAAACGTCACCGCGTTCTAACACAATCGGTTTTTTAACCAATGGTGTGTAGGCACATCAGACCGTCAGTCAGCTTCATCGGTTAACCGATGAAAACGGTCCTTCGGACCGTTCTTATCGGATGGACTGATGCTGATAACAGAGGAACGAAGCACTAGAGAGAAATTAGAGCTTTGAAGAGAGTTAAGTAAACACTACAGATATATGTTCTTAGTTTGAATATCATGAATGGGGTTTACAACCACTGTAAAGTATAAATAAAAGCAAAAATGTAAGGGAAAGGTTTCTTTTTGACGTCCAGATCACATTCGGGGGGATACCTTCACTTCCTCTCCTATAGCCAGAACAGGACATGCAAGGAAGTAAGAGTACAGTGGTCATCAGAACTAGTACCCCCAATTGAAGATTTTCACTCAAATTTGGGATTTTCTTACACTCCCTCTCAGGGATAAAGTTCACCAGGATAAATACAGAGAGAGGGTAGATCTCCTTAATGGCGACAAAGACAGCAAAAAAACAAAAAACTGATGTTTTAATCCCTAACTACTATAAAGATAAAATAATGTTTTGAATTGAAATATACTATGAGGCTACATTGGTTGTAGCATCTGTTATGGCAAATCGTTTACTAGAAGATATCTAAAAATTGTTCCCATGGATTGAAAAAACAACATCTCATACAAACCTGTACAATGTCCATAATATGTAAATCGTACTAATGGTATCAGTATCTCATTATGTGCATTGTGTCGTCTAAAAATATGATTGATCGGAGTCAGGTATGCAAATAAATATCATGGGAATAAGATTGTAGAATAGCAGATGTTGGTCATCTTTAGACACTTTTAAACAACAGGCCCATGGGTACAGGGTATGATTTAATCTCTTAAACCTCTTGACTGTCAAGAATGGTTTACTTTAGAAAAGAAAATAATTTTCAATGTAACTTGAATTAACACTACCTACCGTATATATAAACTATATACGCTGTCTATCTATCTACGATTTTTATATTAAAGAATTGCATCTTTTGGTGTATATTAAATGTCTAAAAGTGATTGTAAAGTCTCGTTTTTTTTTTTTCTTTTTAAATAACAAACATGTTATACTTACCTCCTCTGTGCAGTTGGTTTTGCACAGAGCAGCCCGGATCCTCCTCTTCTTGGGTCCTTCTTTGCTATTCCTGGCCCCTCCCTCCCTCCTATCGAGTTCCCCCATAGTCGGCAGCTTTCTATGGTGGCACCCAAGCTGAGTCAGAGCTCCGTTTGTCCATTCAGACACGGACCCCCAACCTGACCCAGCCCCCTTTCTCCCCTGATTGCCAATGGCGCCTCTGCTGTGTCTTAGCCAATCAGGAGGAGAGTACTGGAAGGCTTAGTCATTTGTGGACATTGCTGGAGAGAGAAGTGGCTCAGGTAAGTAATTAGGGGGGTTCTGGGGGGCTGCTACACACAGAGGTTTTTTTTTATCTTAATGTATAGGATGCATTAAGATAAATAACCTGCCTTTTCAGCTCCTTTAAAATGTTGAATTTTATTATCCGTTTTTAGCAATATGGCAATGTTTTTCATCCATAACATATCTCCAAACACTGCTATAACTAAATATACATATTTTATTTAAGTTTCAGCAACTGAAAGCACAATATCATTTATACTGAAGAATATGTGATTTTTTTTTCTTTTTGTTTTTGTTTTCATTTTTACGCATATTGATATTACACATACATTATCATTTACATATACAATAGGTTATTGCACATATTACTTTCATATATTAGGAAGCAAATATTACCATATTTAACATGTAAGTGTGTTAAAACAGAAATATTTTATAGTATAGGATTTGTGTGACAATAATCCAAATGAAACAATGCATTTTAGTAAATATAACCACTCCATGTAAAGTGAAGCTATTAAGGTGTTACAAAGCAGGCTGTAGACAGATAACAGCAAGTAAAGTCATTATCATATTGCAGTACGTTAGTATATAAGAGCTCCTTTATCACTGTGTCTGAAATTTAAAAAAAACTCTACAGTCTCTTAGCCAATCAGAGTATCTTGTCCTTTCTTTTAATCTGATTGGGTAATATTGATTGAAACTGTTCTAATTTTAAGCACTAATAAACAACTCAAACACTTGCTTCCACTAAGTTGTTTTCTGAAATATTTTGAACTTTTGAACAGTATTTAATTCTACCCTATGAATTTAGCAGCTATATGACAGTTAAAATCAAATAGAATAAATAATGCTGATAGCATCCACCCAGCATTTTATGCGGATAAAAGTGTGCGTAAACCCCCCCCCCCCCCTCCCCCCAAAAAAAATCCCACTGTATCCAGATATCTCAAACCTTTTTTTATTTTTGTTTTGTAAATTGGTTGCAAATTTTATTACATGGATTTAATAAACCTGTTAGGCAGCCAAACGGACAACTAGGCCAACAGGCTGACAATGCTGCTGCTAATTGCAAGGCAATGGCTAAAGCTATCCATATACTGTAGTAGCAGATTTTCGTATGAAGATGTGTACAAAAAATTCTCAGTACATTCGATGACTTGAGAAATATTGTTTAGAAGTACTTCAAAATTCTGAGTAACACATAGGCCTCGTACACACGCTCAAATCTGTCTGCTGGAAACGGTCTTCTAGACCGTTTCAGCAGACAGATTCGATCGTGTGTACGGGCAAACAGACGGATTTGGCCACCCGACAGATTTCAAAGCATGCTTTGAAATCTGTCGGCTGGGAACCCGTCCGTCCGACATGTCTGCTGGTTAGTACGCTAACCAGCAGACATGTCTTCTCGCACACGCGCCGAATGGTTTCGACGCATGCGCGGAAGTGTTTTACTTCCTGGTGCGGTGACGTGGCGGCGTCAACGTCACCGCCACGTCACTGACACGTCAGCGCGCTGTCTCCTGGCGGGGATTTTGGTTTGCTCGTGTGTACACGCGAGCAAACCAAAATGCCAGCAGACAGATTTGTTCAAATCGGTCGGACAGACCGTTTTGAACAAATGGATTTACTCGTGTGTACGAGGCCATACACTGTTAGCAATTTGTTCATTCGGAAAAAAAAATCCATCCTGCTCCTTCAAACTTTATTGTCACTGTGATCAAAACTGAATATTGTTTGACCCCACTAACTACTAGGAAAATTAAACAAAGGTTCTAAAAACTGAAAAATTCAAACAAATGTGTGGCCAGCTTTAGCAATGTAAGCCTGCAACAGTAAAGCCCTGTACACACGATCGGATATCTGATGGAATCTAATCCAATGGATTTTTTTTGTCGGCTATCCGATGAAGCGGACTTTCACCAGTCTTGCCTATACACCATCGGTCAAAAATCCGACCATGTCCAAACGCGGTGACGTAAAATACTACGACATGCTGAGAAAAATGATGTCCAATGCTTCCGAGCATGCGTCGACTTGATTCTGAGAATGCGTGAATTTTTGACCGATGGACAGACGACCGATTTTTCTCTCTTTTTTTATCTACAGGAAAATTTTAAAACATGTTCTATTTTTTTTTCACAGATGGAAAACAAACCGACGGGGCCCACACACGATCGGTTTGTTCGATGAAACCGGTTCATCGGTCCGTTTTCATAAGACAAACCGATTGTGTGTACAGGGCTTAAGTGCTGATACTGATAGGATATCCAAATAACAAACAGATCAACAAAAAAATTTGCTTATGAAAACTGTATATGATGAGATATGTTGCCAAGCATATTGAAAAATACATTTAGAATTTGCATACACTTTAGTAATCTGTCATAAAAACTGTAGGTAAGACACAGTAGTATAGGCGGTCCCCGGGTTACAAACAAGATAGAGTCTGTAGGTTTGTTTTTAAGTTGAATCTGTTTGTAAATCGGAATAATTTTTTAAGCTTTTTGGAAAACATAGGGAAGTGTTTTGCTGACTGTGCCCCTGTTCAGAAGATGTAACCTTACTTTCTGTCCCAATGACAATTGGATTTTGAGAATTTTGGGTTGTTGTGGAAGCAAGTCTTGGTGATAAAGTATCAGTGGAGACACCTTTTTCCCATATTAACTCTTAGGCCTCGTACACACGACCAAGGAACTCGTCGGAAAAGACACATCGTTTTCCTCGAAGAGTTCCTTGTTAGGCTTGTCTAGAAATTTGACAAGCTGTCTTTGCGTACACACTGTCAAGACCAAATGTCCTCGTTCTCAAACGCGGTGACTTCAACACATACAACAGCAGAAGAAGTTCGATTCCACTGGCACAACCCTTGGGGCTGCTTTTGCTAATCTCATGTTACTGCGTGTTAGGTAAAAATTTGGTAAGAGACATTTGCACTTTTCAGTCTGTTACAGCGTGACAAATGTGCTATTTCCATTACAAACGCTACGTTTACCGAAGGTGCGCGGGTTTTTAAGCATACACACCAACGTGTTTCTCGTTGGAAAACCAGCCCGACGAGGAACGCGACGACTCCCGTTGAGGAAAAAGAGAACTTGCTCTCTTTTTTCCTCGTGGAGTTCTTCGACAGTTTACTCGATGAAATACATACACACGACCGTTTTCCTCGGCAAAAGAGCTCTCCCACCAAGTTTCTTGATGGATTTTGCAAAAGAAACCGGTCGTGTGTACGCGGCCTTACAGGAAAGAATTTCTCTTCCTAGGGATAGATTTCCTCTCACTTCCTGTTGTCACCCTCCGTTTATAAGCAGGAGTCGTTTGTAAGTCGAATGTAACTAGGGGACCTGAAAAAGCCTCTAATACCCTTCTTTCATGTCTGAAAGCTGGGCCACTTACCAGGTAAATTTGTTGCATTTTCAGAAGCAAGTCCCTTTTTGTCTGCTGTACATTTCCATTTGCCGGTAAGGCAACCCATCATAGTGAAGGGATAATAGGAACGATTTACAGCTTTGCTTATGAGAACAGCCTAGCATTTAACATAAAATGTAGGGTATTAGAAGATGCTGCAGGTATGTGACAACGGTCTTTTGTCTGTATGCCATCATTCACCCCAAAAAACATACCTGGGCCAAAATTCTCAGGCTATAAAGTTATCAGCTAGTTAAGAGTTGTACAGCTGATTGCTATTGCCTGAGATAAGCGGCACACAAGTGATATCTCTTTCCTTCGCACCTACAATTTTTCTGAAGGTTTAAAAAAATAAAAACTATCTATAGAAGAAATATTGTTTAGCAGCCAGATCATACATGCACAGCCAGCTGTAATCCGAGGTCTGTAGCCACTTATAGTTCCTTTCCAGAGGTTTCAGAGCAAAAAAATAAATATTACTGCAATTTGTCAAAAGATAACTAACACTGTCTTGGACATATTAAGACTCTGTTTACACGTGTGCGATGCAAGAACGTGCTGAAAATCATAAGCATTTTAATGGAATCGTAATGCACCTTGCTAAAGGGCGTGACAAAATTTATGGTCATAAAGTATCATTTGTTTTGGCGTGGAGCAATTTTCAAAAAAGGGTCATGCACTTCCTTGGTGCGATGTAGATGTAGTAGGCAACCCATTCAGATGAATGAGCTGCCCTGACGCAATGCACGGTAACACACGTAAAAGCATACGGCAACACATGTGTACTAGTGCATTGCAGAGATGTGAACCCAGCCTTAAAATTCACATAATATTTAGCCTTCTAGTGTGATGTAGGAAAATTACACGGATGTCACTGTCTCAGTTTTTACAATTGATAGAAGTCTACAGGTTATATGACTATTATTATTAATATTAGGACGTACAGCCTGAAATTACAAAAGCAGAACAGGATTTAGCTCTTTTTTAGATCAACACAGTGTCCATAAATGTTCCTGTTGCATCACCTTCCTTCTAGTAGAATTACCAGTCAGTGTAAATGTAAAACAAACTGCCTGCCAGGTCCCAGCAGTGTACTGGCTACAGTAGAACACAAATAATATATGGCCACTCCACTCCTCTAAATGTCTTGCTTTTCACAAGTCTTTGACGTGGGTGGCCGTTAGTTGTTGACACAAGCCAGTTGATCTCCATGTCTTCATCTGCAGTCATTTAGTACAAGGTTGAAAAACACAGCTCATATACTGATGAATTTTCCAGGTGTTTCTTTCTAACCCAGATGGAGAGCCAAAACCAACATGTCCATAATGATTGTTCTGTAGCATTCATCTTAGATGCAGTGTCTCTAAGCTCATATAGATAGCATAACTTTCCAAACGATAAACAATGTTGTACTCAGTGTCAAAGCTGTAGTCAGAGATGAACCTCCAGGTGCTGTATTTGATGGCGGTTTTGTCTTGACAGGAAGGACTTGCATTTTGCGTCCTTCTTCAACCTGGTGAATGGTACAAGACAAATAAATAATATACCTTATCACCACAAGCATCACTATAGCATAGCTCCCAAACTGCCCCTGATTTCGAGGGACTGTCCCTGATTTGGAACAAATTTCCTCTGTCCCTCTTTCCTCCTCATTTGTCCCTTTTTATGGTCTGATCTATATAGTTGTATATAAAATGCACTATTTGTCTGTCAAAAAGTATTTCCCAGTGCTAAAACTTTCATCCAATTTTTAAATTGCTGCATTTGTAAACTGCAAAAGCCTATATAAAGAAATAGTAGTGGTAAAAAAAAAAAGCATTTTTGTATAATTCTCCTTTAAGGGGGCGTAACAGGGGGTGTGTCCTTTGCTTA
The DNA here is from genome assembly GCA_029574335.1 of Rana kukunoris. Classification (NCBI taxonomy): domain Eukaryota; kingdom Metazoa; phylum Chordata; class Amphibia; order Anura; family Ranidae; genus Rana; species Rana kukunoris. The sequence continues at coordinate 250,210,653 of CM056051.1, read as the reverse complement.
CATAATTTTGCTAATAGGTGTCCCCCATTCCCATCTCAAAAAGTTGGGGTGTATGCTATGGTTATATGCAGATATTGTATACAGGGCCGTCTTAATAGCATCAAGGGCCCCTGCGCAAAGTAATGCTCTGGGGCCCCTACAATGATGACAGTGCAGGTAAACAGACATGAAGTAGGTAGGAGGCAAAGTGCCTTCCCATGTGTATCTATCACTCTCAGTACCATCATGGGGCCCCCAATTTCGAGGCAGCGTGGGCTCAAGGGCTAGCTGCTTTGGGGAAAGTGGAGGGGCCCCCCATACAGCTGGGGCCCCTGAGCAGTGCACAGGTGTGCCCTCTCATTAAGACAGCCCTGATTGTATATAACATAAGCAATTGTTAAGCACTCAGCAGCTCCTGGGACCTAGAGTACATGTTCTGCCTATATAATATAAATATCAAAAGGTGAAAAAATGAGCATAACCTTAAATCAGGACTAAAAGTTCTAATGTATAATGTATAATGCAGCATGTCTAATCCCTTTCAGATATTAAATAGTAGGGCACCAGTGGCGTAGCGTGGGGAGTGCAAGGGGGGGCACCGCCCCAGGCGCAAAATTTAGAGGGGTGCTGTCACCAGTGTGGAAAGGAGGGAGCGCCAACAACAGATGGGACATAGCAACATATGCATGAGGTCACCACTCCAGGCTTCACTAGTCATTATCAAGCCGGCTCTCATCTTCCCTACAACCACCACTGTCTCACACAGTGGATTATATGACCAGACTGGAGCTAGCTGAAAATAGGTAAGTCCATGGGTCAGGGGAGCACAAATTACTTGCCTCGCCCCAGGCACTGACAACCCGCGCTACGCCACTGGTGGCCACATCTTATAAATAACACTCAAAAAGAAGAAACCTTTTTTTATGCAAAAATTATCTCTTACCTCATTAATTGATGGGAAAACTGGCAGACCGGAAACCTTATCTGTGAAAGGATTTGCCGTCTCAGAATCCATATCTATTGCGTTGCTGTTGTTAATCTCCATCTTAATTGCACTTTCTGAAAGAAGATGCAGAAACAAATATATGACTTTAATTTAGGTGTTTTTCAAGCACTTCTTTCTCTGGAAGTGAACAAAATGGCTCAGGAAGTGAACAAAATGGCTTAGGCAACTGCAGCCTAATGTTTGACATGGAAACGTTTTTGACAGTATAGCAACTGCATATAATTTCAGATATGGATCATTATCTGAGTACATTTACCAATGAAGCCATTTGCTGGCTAAGCACATATCTATCAGCCCTGAGCAGTGCTTTGCAACCATACATGAACTTGTTATTAGCAGACATGACTAATGCTCAACTCTACCCAATAAGCAACACAAATACAGTGCCTTGCGAAAGTATTCAGCCCCCTTGAACTTTGCGACCTTTTGCCACATTTCAGGCTTCAAACATAAAGATATAAAACTGTAATTTTTTGTGAAGAATCAACAACAAGTGGGACACAATCATAAAGTGGAACAAAATTTATTGGATATTTCAAACTTTTTTAACAAATAAAAAACTGAAAAATTATTCAGCCCCCTTAAGTTAATACTTTGTAGCGCCACCTTTTGCTGCGATTACAGCTGTAAGCCGCTTGGGGTATGTCTCTATCAGTTTTGCACATCAAGAGACTGACATTTTTGCCCATTCCTCCTTGCAAAACAGCTTGAGCTCAGTGAGGTTGGATGGAGAGCATTTGTGAACAGCAGTTTTCAGTTCTTTCCACAGATTCTCGATTGGATTCAGGTCTGGACTTTGACTTGGCCATTCTTTTTTTTTTTTTAAAGTAGAGAAAAAGTGATTGTTACATACAGGCACTTAAAATCTGCATGGTCCCTATGTGGACCCTAACATCTACTCACTACTCCTTTCCCAGCGCCCAAGGAAGTGCCCGTTGTATTTTTTTTATTTTTTTCGTTCAATAATTTTATTGAAAATTAAAGGATAACAATATATATATGCGAGATAACAATACAGTATAAAATATATGCGAGATAACAGTACGTTATAAGACTTAAGTTTATACTTTTGAAAATCTCTCTCTAATCGCAGAAGCTAACAAAGTATCTGAATTTGTCAGCATTATACTAATTGGCTCAACCAATATCATAACTGTGTTCACCAGACCATATAACATTAATGTTTTACAAAAAAAGGAAAAAACTGGCCAAGCATCGCGAATCCCGACCCCCTGGATGCCCCAAAGGGATCACACTGCATCCTAGGGAACGAGGTCACAAAGCCCTCTCACGTGGCCTTCAAAATTGTATACAGTACAACTGTTTTAGTGGGGATGGAACCTTTTTCTAACAGATATTGAAGTTTGCTATAGGCAATACCACAGCTTTGTTTTTGTGTTTTCCAAAACTCTTGTAAAATGCCCTTGCAACTCTCCTTTATATTCTAATACAAAGTCCCCAACCTTTGTCTGAATTCTCGAACACAAACTTGTTTTTATGACGTTTCTGTTTTTTTTTTTTTTTTTTTTTTTTTTACTGAACAATTCACATTTGGAACATAGTTCTGCAAGTTACAAGGCAATGCTGGAGAAGTGCATATAATAAAGAAATATGGCTTATACACATATGGGCAGAGTAGATCAAAACAAAAATGTATTCAGATCGAACAATGGACTCAGAAGCTATTTATGAATGGAAAACCTTGTGCCTACTCTATTCATGGGATTGTACGCTAGAAGAATATATAGGTTTATGGACCCTCAGTGCATGTGTCAGTGGACTCAAGCCATCTGTCCCAGATTTTGTTGTATTTATCTGGACAACCTCTATTAATATATATGAACTTTTTGTAGGGAAGTGTGTTATTTATATCTAGTTTCCAGTCGTTAAAGCTGGGGGGAGTGGGTCTCATCCACTGTCTGGCTATAATTTTCCTAGCAGAAAACAATGTTTCATGCAAAAATGTTTTAGTAAATGTGTCCATTTCTGCATCGGGAAATATCCCCAGTAAGCATTGTTTGGGATCCAGGGACAATCTGCTTCCACAGACCCTGGAGGACCGGGCACGCCCAAAGTAGATGGAAGAATGTGCCTGTGGCTTGATTACACATTGTGCACGAAGTAGAAGACTGCTGTCGAAAGCGGGCGATTCTTAGGGGGGTGAGATATGCCCGGTGCACCACGTACAACTGGGTCAACCTGTCGGAAAGCTTGGGGGATGCCCGTTGTATTTTTAATTTTTTTTTTTTTTCTCGCTGTCCCCCCCGCCCCCCATATCCTCCCTCCTCTCCCTCCCCTCCCCCCCATGGTCCCTAGTTCGACAAGCGCTCTACAACGGTAATTTGTTATTTATTTGCAATGATATGGCAAACGCTCTATGTCTTTCGCACCGAGGAGCTCTGAGGCTTGATGTTACTTTTATGCTCGCAGCTGCTCCACGTAGCTCCAAGTCTTTTTAAACGCCTTCCACTTACTCCATTTTTCATGAAAATCCCCACTACTCTCCTCTATGCTCTCTTTCAGGTCCTCTATTCTATAGGTATCCTCAACTGCATCTATCCACTCCCATATCCGTGGGCTCTCGATGGCCTGCCAGTTTTTTGGGATAAGCCGTTTTGCAGCATTCAATAAATGTGGCACCAATGATTGCTTGTATTTTTTAACGCCCTCACAGCTACCATGGAAAACTACGGTCCAAGGATCCCTTTTTAACTCTATGCCTGTAATCTCCTTGATACAGATCAAGACCTTCTCCCAGAATTTCTGGATTTTCGGGCAGGCCCACCACACGTGTGCCATAGTGCCCCTGTCATCACAGCCTCGCCAACACTTGTTCGATAGGCCGGCTTTAAAATGACAGATTTTGTCAGGGGTGGTGTACCAGCCCGAAATACATTTGTAGTTGGTCTCAGCTGTACGCGTATCAATGGCCGAGGAATGGGTTAGTTTCATTAATTTATTAAACGTGTTCCTACCTCTAAGTGATCCTAATTCTCTTTCCCACTTCTGTACAAATGGGGGTTCCCCCTGTGTGTCTCCCCTAACCAGTGTTTTATAGAGTTTTGAAACTGTGCCCTTAAAATCATTGAGGTGACAAATTTTCTCAAGAGGGGTCAGCTCCTCCATCGTCCGTAATGGCTTGGGGAGATGTTGGACAAAATGGTGTAGCTGCATATACCAGTTATTAAGTTCCCATGTGTCAGTTTTAAATTGCAGCTCCTCATATGTCCTGATTTTTCCGTCCTTTATTATATCTCCTAAGCATATTTTTCCTGCTTTTATCCAATTCCCCCCCCCCATTTTTTTTCCCCCGGTGCAAAATACGGGTTTTCCCTTAGATTTAATAGTGGAGAATTATATTTTTTATCTATTTGTGTAAGTGCCCTATCCCACATTCTCAAAGTTTCTCGTGTCACTTGAAGAGTGTTTCTATCAAGTGCTCTGTATTGTGTAGGAATCCAAATAATATTACCCAAAACTACATTGGCTTGTGTCGATTCCAATTGCACCCATCTTTTCTCTATTCTATTCCTGGCCCATTCCACCACCCGTGACAGCATGGCTGCTTGGTGGTATTTCCTAATGTCGGGCACTGCTAGGCCCCCAAATTGCTTATCTTGTTTCAGAGTTGATAAGGAAATACGATGCTTTTTATTTTTCCATGAATAATTCATGAGTATTGAGTTGAGTATTCGGAGGTATTGAGGAGGGAGAGCTATCGGGATCAATTGGAATTTGTATAGAATTTTGGGAACTATTATCATTTTTAACATGTTTATGCGGCCTATCCAAGAAACTGGTTTATTTATTATTTTTTTAACTTCTCTTTTTACCTCATTTAGTAGTGGAATATAGTTTATTCTATAAATCTGTCTGTCCGAGTTCGCCAATTTTATTCCCAAATATTTGAGTTCTTTTCTCCAAGGGACAGAACAGATCTCTTTTACTTTCCCTATTTCCATTTTATTGAGATTAATATTTAATATTTCCGATTTAGTTATATTGATCTTGAGGTTGGAAATAGCCCCGTATTCTTGTAGGATCATCATTAACCTAGGAATCGTACTGGATGGATTAAGGAGATAGAAGATTATATCGTCAGCGAAAGCTGATAATTTATGTTCCTCGTTTCCTGCCCTGACTCCGTTTATCTCTTTATCATTCCGGATAGTAGCTAACAATGGTTCCAGGGATAGAACGAAAAGCAGCGGTGATAGTGGACACCCCTTTCGAGTTCCATTCGTCATTTCCAAGGCCTCTGATAATGTTCCATTAATTTTAATTTTTGCGGTAGGACGAATGTACAAGGATTTTATCCAAGCCATCATCTTTTTCCCCAGGCCCATCGCTTCCAGTGTCTGCAGCATGAGTCCCCAGTCTACCCGATCAAATGCTTTTTCCGCATCTACTGCCAGGAATAGACCTGGGAACCCATCCTGCCTTATCTTCTGGATTAACAAAAGTGCCCTTATGCCGTTATCCCTACCCTCCCTGCAGGGGATAAACCCCGCCTGGTCTGGGTGCACTAAGAGATGCATAACGCCTTTCAATCGCTCCGCGAGGATTTTGATAGTGTAGAGTTTGATATCGGAGTTCAATAATGCTATTGGTCTATATCCTGAACAGAGTAAGCTATCTTTCCCTTCTTTCGGTAATATCGCAATAGTTGCGGCCAGGGCATCCTTGCTTGTTTCAAACATGGATCCCAGGCCATTGAAAAAGTTACAAAGCCTGGGAACCAAGATTTCACTAAATTTTTTGTAATAGAACACTGTGAACCCATCAGGTCCCGGGCTTTTCCCTACTGCCGTGTTTTTTAAGGCCCTACTAACTTCTTCTTCCGTTATTGGTCTGTCCATGTGTGAGCTTTCGATATCATCAATCTTTGATAATCTTGCTTTATCCAGGAAATCTTGTGTTTTAATCTCTTTTTCTCCCCCCTGCCATCCCATCTGTTTTATATTGTACAGTTCCTCGTAATAATTCCTGAAGGTCGCAGCTATATCCTGGGTGGTGTGGGCCAATTCTCCATTTGGTTTTTTAATATTTTCTATATAGTTTCTGGTTTTCTTTTTTTGGGCCATTTTTGCTAGGTGTTTGCTGGGTTTATCTCCCCAAAGATACCTCTCTCTGGCTATACAGTTGTATTTGTTCTTGGTATCTTTCTCTAATATTTCCTTAAGTTCGTCTCTTTTTATAATTAGATTACAGTAAATCTCTTTGGAGAGTAGTTTTTTGTGTTCCTGTTCTAGCCGGGATATTTCCTTTATTAGTGATTCCCACTTCCTATTCCTTTCTTATTTTTTCCTAGCCCCTTCGGATATAAGGATCCCCCTAATATACGCTTTATGCGTCTCCCATAGGGTAGCACTAGATGTCTCCCCCGTGTCGTTAATAAGAAAAAATTGTTTAAGTTCTTCTTCCACCCTTTGTGCCCCACCAACCTCTCGTATCAAGTTTTCATTTAGATGCCACACTGATGATTGCCTCTGTTGTGGGGAGACCTGGATTTTCATAAAGATTGGGGCGTGGTCAGATATGGTCACCACTCCAATCTCGACTTCCTTTATCTTCTCCAACAGCTTATGGTCTACTAATATGTAATCTAGTCGTGAATACGTTCCGTGGGGGGGGGGGGAAACGTATAATCCAGTACATTGGGGTGAAATACTCTCCAGACATCTACCAGCTGACACTCGTGTAATCTTTTTTTAAGCTTCAGCAGTTGCCCCTCTGTTGTCACCTTCCCCCGGGACGTGCTATCTATCCTCGGGTTTATGCATAGGTTAAAATCTCCCATTACTATCATATGGCCCTCTGCGAAATTTTTTAACTTCCCAAGGGTTCTCTCTATATAATTGATTGAGTTGGCATTGGGGGCGTATATGTTTGCGAGTGTGCAAGTCATGTTGGCGAGTTTTCCCCTAAGGAATAAATATCTACCCTCAGGGTCGGTCACCCTTGCCTCAAGTACGAACCTTGCACCACTGGTAAACCCTATCGCCACTCCGCAAGCCCTTTTAGAAGTAGAGTCCCCATAATACCATGTGGGGAACATAGGTGAATATAGTTTAATATTTGAGACATTAGAAAGATGTGTCTCCTGTAGGAAAACTACATCCGCCTTGTGATATTTGATCTCGTTCAAGACATTTGACCTTTTCCCAGCAGCATTAAGACCCTTTACATTGTAAGATAAAAACTTAATCGCAGCCATTCCTATCTATATGTTTTTTCCTCCTTGCCTAGTCGCTTGTCTGGGCCATGGGGGACCACCCACACTATTGTCACCCTCCCCCCACCCTCCCCCCCCCCATCCGTGGAACCCCCCCCCCACCCTCCCTCCCATCCCTGGCCCGTTGAGGCCTTCCGTACCGTGGGTTTCCTCCCTCCTCGTGACCACCGGCACTTTGTGAGTGAGGTAGTGCTTCCCCCCCACCACCGTCCAACCTGAGGTCCCGCAGTGTTCTGCCACCGCATCTATCCAAGATGCAACCGCAAACCCACTCCCAGGCACCCCCCCCCCCCACCGTCCCCCCATCTTTTCCCCCCCCATTTTCTTTTTTCCCCGTTTAAGTAGCCAACAGGCTGAGATACTTAATCTAACCATTCGGGAAGCTCAATCACCGGAATATTCAATTTAGAGCAGAAACCTGCTAGGTCCTCTGGGAAGGTTAACCTCGCCGATACCCCATCTTTCTGCCCAGTAAGGCACGCAGGGAACCCCCACTGGTATTTGATGTTTTGTAGTTGCATCTGCTCCAGTAGGGGTTTCAGGCATCTCCTTCTGGCTAGGGTTTCCCATGCCAAATCTGGGTATATCTCTATCTCGGCATCCCCATACCGCAACGTTTTTTTTTTCCTGATTCGCCCCCAGATTTCTGCTTTATCCTCGTACAATCTGAATCTAACAATTATGTCTCTTGCCCTTCCCCCCTCGCCGTTGAGTGTCCTTCCAATTCGGTGGATTCGCTCAATTTTAAGGGGTTCTTCGGTTGTCTGCTCTAGCAAGGGTATGAATAGGCTGTTAATGATTTTTCGCAGATCTTCACCCCTCTCTTCTTTGATATATCTAATCCTTAAGTTTTTTCTTCGGTTGCGATTCTCCTGGTCTTCTAAACGGTATTTTAGTCTCCTTTGATTCTGCTGAATGGAGAGAATTTGATCTTTAAGATGGGTTAGTTCGTGTTCCAGTTTTTCCTGCCTATTCTCTGTTGCTTCTACTCGTGACACTAAAAGCCCTAGGCACACACGTGTGCTGTTACATACCACCTTAGCGCATTTGGGGTCACCGCACGTGTGCTGTTACATACCACCTTAGCGCATTTTGGGTCACCGCACGTGTGCTGTTACATACCACCTGAGCGCATTTGGGGTCACCGCACGTGTGCTGTTACATACCACCCTAGAGCATTTGGTGTCACCGCACGTGTGCTGTTACATACCACCTGAGCGCATTTGGGGTCACCGCACGTGTGCTGTTACATAGCAGGTGGCTCAGAAATAAGTATCTAAGGATACTTATTTCATTCTTAATATACAGTTCCAATCTACTTTCCAGTCGCTGCAGCATAATTTCCAATTCCCCCTTAGACGGTAGATGCGTGTCTGTGCATCCCTCCATGCTTTGTGTTTGGTCCAGTTCCCCTTCTAGTGAAGCATCAGGAGTCTGAGAATGGGTTCCACCCGTCCCTTTCCTTGCTATGCCCGTTTTGTCTGTTTTTTTTGTGTGCCTAGGGCTTTTAGTGGCCACCTCCTGGGTCATATATTGTTTGATGGTACTGATTGTGGGGGTATCCTTAGGGGTTTTCGGGGCGGAACCCCGCGTTATCTTGCTCATATTCTGATGCTTATGATTTCTCCTTGCCCGGATTCGCTTCCCCAGTTTTAGCAATGTTCCCACCTGGGGTTTCTAGCGACCCGGGAAACTCCACAGCTGCTTGGATCCTAAAAGTGTTCTTCATATATGGGGTCAAGCTTGGGGGCTTCTTCTCTAGTTAAGCCTTTTAAATAGTAGGCCCGGGCTGCCCCCCCCCTACTATTAGAAAGGGTGGGATAGCACTGGGTGGCTCAGTGTAGTAAAAGATATAACACTAGGGCCTCCCTTGTGATGGCATATAGGGGGGCAGCAAGTGATAGCCACAGTATTGAAAAGAAATAAAGCCTTTATAGCCTTGGTAGCCCTCTAGGAAGTGACTCCTTGCTTCTCAGCGGGATATTACAATATGGTGAAACCCCCTTTAAGTCTGCGGGGCTCACCTTTTGCACACCCAGCAATCAAAGTCTGTTTGAGGCTTAGTGTTACCCGTCAATACATACATGCATATATCCATGCATACATGGAGTCCACTGGAGATTATAGCTCAAGCAAGGGGGAGTACACCAAATCTTGTGTTTTCAATGTTTACCTTATGCATTAGGGGCTTGCTTGCCCAGCCACTGGCTCCCGTGATTAAGCATATTATTAGGTGGATTTTACCTGCTATCGTTGCATCGCAGCTCAGCACAGCACAGCATGAACCGGGGGGTCTGCGGGGACCATGGAGAAGGAGATCCCGCTGTTCTATCCGCTCTCTGGTACCTTAACAGTGCCTCCTGAGCAGCGTTCTCACGGCGTGTTCTCAAGTGGGAGCAGGACGCCGAGCGCATCCGTCACGGCATCTCCCTGCATGCCGGCTCCGTACGATGGAGCCTTCAGCGTCCTCCCTCCTCGAGGCTCCAGATGGATCATGGTGCGGGTTCAGCCCCTCACTCAACTCACGCGCCTCACGTACAGCGCGTCATGCTCCCTTGACTTGGCCATTCTAACACCTGGATATGTTTATTTGTGAACCATTCCATTATAGATTTTGCTTTATGTTTTGGATCATTGTCTTGTTGGAAGACAAATCTCTGTCCCAGTCTCAGGTATTTTGCAGACTCCATCAGGTTTTCTTCCAGAATGGTCCTGTACTTGGCTCCATCAATTTTAACCATCTTCCCGTCCCTGCTGAAGAAAAGCATGCCCAAACCATTATGCTGCCACCACCATGTTTGACAGTGGGGATGGTGTGTTCAGGGTGATGAGCTGTGTTGCTTTTACGCCAAACATAACGTTTTGCATTGTTGCCAAAAAGTTTGATTTTGGTTTCATCTGACCAGAGCACCTTCTTCCACATGTTTGGTGTGTCTCCCAGGTGGCTTGTGGCAAACTTTAAACAACACTTTTTATGGATATCTTTAAGAAATGGCTTTCTTCTTGCCACTCTTCCATAAAGCCCAGATTTGTGCAGTATATGACTGATTGTTGTCCTATGGACAGAGTCTCCCACCTCAGCTGTAGATCTCTGCAGTTCATCCAGAGTGATCATGGGCCTCTTGGCTGCATCTCTGATCAGTCTTCTCCTTGTATGCGCTGAAAGTTTAGAGGGATGGCCAGGTCTTCGTAGATTTGCAGTGGTCTGATACTCCTTCCAATTCAATATTATCTCTTGCACAGTGCTCCTTGGGATGTTTAAAGCTTTGGAAATCTTTTTGTGGTCAAATCCGGCTTTAAACTTCTCCACAACAGTATCTCGGACCTGCCTGGTGTGTTCCTTGTTCTTCATGATGCTCTCTGCGCTTTAAACGGACCTCTGAGACTATCACAGTGCAGGTGCATTTATACGGAGACTTGATTACACACAGGTGGATTCTATTTATCATCATTAGTCATTTAGGTCAACATTGGATCATTCAGAGATCCTCACTGAACTTTTGAAGAGCGTTTGCTGCACTGAAAGTAAAGGGACTGAATAATTTTGCACGCCCAATTTTTCAGTTTTTTATTTGTTAAAAAAGTTTGAAATATCCAATAAATTTCGTTCCACTTCATGATTATGTCCCACTTGTTGTTGATTCTTCACAACAAATTACAGTTTTATATCTTTATGTTTGAAGCCTGAAATGTGGCAAAAGGTCGCAAAGTTCAAGGGGGCCGAATACTTTCGCAAGGCACTGTATCTGCTCTTAATTTTGTAATCACATGCGACTTTATTAAATGGTATAATTCATCGAGAAAGTAATTTGTTAAAGAATTTAGTTGCACTGCCAATTTTAATGCAATCTGGTGCTTTGGAATATGTACCCTTGCATTTTTAATAGGCAAATGCTAAAATTAGGAAAACCATTGTCAACATCTAAATAGCAAAATATCTTGCTGGAGTGTTTTGCATTTTCATGTTATTTTTTATTTTTTTTGTAATCTCCATGACTGCATTGTACAGGGAATCAGGTTTAATTATAGTAAACTATAGGTGTTTTAAGTAATGGGTGGACCTAAGTTGGAACAGTGTAGTCTGGCTATCTTAAGCTTATGTGTTAAGCTTATTTCAGCCAGTTACTGATGAACCTGACAAAATTCACTGTGTGGGTGGCCCGATCAACACACTCCTGAAGGAGCCATGAAGATAATTGTCAATCAAACCTTGCCTGCCTCCAATCAGTTGTAGTAGCTGTTTGGGTCTTTTGACATTTGGTGGTGTCATTGATTGTGGATTGAGGAATCTGTCAGATTTTTTTGTTCAGCCCAAAGGCCAAATAATGTGTGTGTATGGCCATCTTTAGACCTACATAGCAGTCAGATTTTTTTTTTTTTTACTGACTTGATTATGTAGCGGATGGTTGCTTCTAGTTACTATAATCCACCATATCACCCTGCGGCCAGACCTGCATATATTACTCTCAGAGACAATGAACAGTCATTTGCTTTGTTTTGTTTTTGTTTATTGGGGGTATACAACTTGGTTGGGGTAAGGTGATATGGGATGCCCATAGATACGATCACTTTGCCATCATGGTTACAGAATTGATTAAATTAATTGAGCCTTGAAGAACTGATGGACCTTAATATTCACAGTCACTTCCCCTGCATAACTCACGCAGACTGTTGCTCCTCCTCTACATCAACTCCTGCAGACTGTTACTCCCAGGACTCCTCTCCTCCTGCTCAAAACTTCCACTGTAAACTATTAGTCCTCCTGTCCCATCATCTTCACTTTACACAAGGAATCACTCTGAATAATCCCAGATGCTGGGTACAATTCATGGTACCTATTTATTTTGTTAATCAAATAGTCTTTATAAAATGAAATTAATTATATGTAACACAACCCTACTGCAAGTCATCTCGCAACACCAGAAGTGTGTTTCATTTATTCGATCCTAGCACTTACGGTAACTCTTCCCTTGACAGATGCTCCTTGAAGGGGGGGGGGCTCCATTCTATGATACCTCCACAGAAAATAATGTATGCTCTCTCCTGCGGAACTATGGCCTAGCGGATGTCTGGCAAGAACTCCACCCGGGGCTCCCAGGAATATACCTTTTATTCGAATACACATCCTGTAGAATCGACCACTCATTTCTGACATCTGTCATTAGAGGATAGAATCTTTATCCCTACTTCAACCTGGTCAAACCATGACCCCTCGGTCTTGCTGATGAACCTTGTGAATCTCTCTCGCCATACATATCAGTGGAGGCTGAATAAATCTCTGCTCACCACTCAGGCTTCCCCTCTTTATCTACAGCGGCCCGTGACCTCAAGAACGCGGATATTTCTGAGGATGAGATTGCCCAGGCCATTAAGTCGCTAAAGCCCTCCAAGGCTCCTGGCCTGGATGGGTTTTCATGACTCTATTATAAGAACTTTGCTACCCTCCTGACCCCCACCTCACTGCATATTTTAACTAATTAAAACAAGGTTCTCAGCCTTCCCTCGAATCCCTTAAAGCTTATATCTTTACGATTCCTAAAACAACTGTCGAGGCCTCACTTTGTCGAACATGGATCTGAAGATTCTGGGGAGGGTCTTGAGCACCCGTGCCAACAAATACCTCCAAACTCTCATACACTCTCATACACAGAGACCAGGTGGGCTTCGTCCCAGGCAGGCAAGAAACAATATCCACAAGGTTATTCATTTAATCCATATTTTAAGATACTGTGCTATTTATTGTCTCTTGACATATACAAGGTGTTCGATTCGCTCTCCTGGGATTCTAAATAGAATTTGCACTTATGTTGTGGGGAATTGGCAATGACTTTCTGGCCTGGATTAAAGCCCTATACACGTCCCTCATGGCTTCTGTTAAATATGCCAGGTTCCTCTCCTCGCCTTTTCCGATTTTTTGATTTTCCGCAGTACACGGCAGGGCTGTCCACTGTCACCAGCACTCTGCATTCTTGCATTAGAACTAGGGTTGTCTCGATACCACTTTTTTAGGACCAAGTACAAGTACTGATACTTTTTTTCAAGTAGTCGCCGATACCGAATACCGATACTTTTTTTAAATGTGTCCCCAAATGCAGCCATGTCCCCCACATATGCAGCCATGTCCCCCACATATGCAGCCATGTCCCCCCAGCCATGTCCCCCACATATGCAGCCATGTCCCTCCAGCCATGTCCCCCACATATGCAGCCATGTCCCTCCAGCCATGTCCCTCCAGCCATGTCCCTCCAGCCATGTCCCTCACATATGCAGCCATTTCCCCCCAGCCATGTCCCCCACATATGCAGCCATGTCCCCCCAGCCATGTCCCCCACATATGCAGCCATGTCCCCGCAGCCATGTCCCCTCAGCCATGTCCCTCAAGCCTTGTCCCTCCAGCCATGTCCCTTCAGCCATGTCCCTTCAGCCATGTCCCTTCAGCCATGTCCCTGCAGCCATGTCCCTCCAGCCATTTCCCCCATACCTAGCCACCGAAAGCCGAAAGCTGCCACATAGAGAACATCATATGTGGACAGATTACGATCACCCATCCAATCCTGAGCAAGGGGGAGTGTCTATATGCAGCGGGAACACTACAGCTATTCAAATGAAAGCTGTGATGTTCCCGCACGCTGTTTAACCCATGCGGCGCGGCTTTCGATGCGGCGGCGGTGGCAGCGGCGTGGGGGGGGGAAGTATTCTATTTAGGCATCGTGGGTATTTGCGGGAGTACAAGTACTCCCGCAAATACTCGGTATCGGTCCCGATACCGATACTGGTATCTGTATCGGGACAACCCTAATTAGAACCATTGGCCATGACCCTCTGGTATAATCCTGATATATCTGGTGTTCCTTATGTGGGCAACCATTGCAAGGAAAATTTTTATGTGGACGATGCTCTCCTGGTCCTCACTAATCCTATTATAAAGACGCCCGACTGGCTCTTTTACAATACAGGGTCTTTTCGTGCACCATCGAAAATTGGCCTCATACCTTTTTATATCAGTCAAGCGAACTATAGCCTAGGCCTGTTGCTTTTCAGGGAGTGAAAACAAGGATGACTGCCCTGATGGTTGATTCGCATGCAAAATTCTTTAAAGTTTGGGACCCTTGGATATCTTACTCCTGCCCATCCCTGCCCCTGACTAGCTATGTTTCAATGTAAACTTTGCTCGTAGAGATATAAATATTGTCTACGTATAAATATTGGAGCAGCCTTTGACTTTTGCACTTACTAAGACACTTGTTAGATGTGAACATTGTGAGAATGTTCTTGCAGTCATCCTCTTGATCTCCGCTTCCTTCACAAGTGCACCACAGGGATGTCTCCATAGTCGAGTTATTAATAAAGTTTGGGGTCATTACAGTACCTATGCAGAACACAAAACAATGTCAGTAATGCTATTCAAGACACTTGAACACTTAGCTTCTTTCTTTCAAACACAGTCACATAACAGTAGTATATTATCTCTTCTCAGCCACGGTTTGATTGATGTCTTTTGCAAGAACTGCTGACTGTCAATTGTAGTCATTGGTCAGACTACCTAATGCTCCTACAGGGTGATCTTCCATATTCTAAGATTTATTGTAATTGCTCACAGCTCTAAACAATTTAGTTAACCGGTCCAGTCCCCATAGAGATGTTTTCCCTGCCAACCAAACACACAATACCCAACCTAAACTTGTCCACCACTATCCTTTCACCTTTTCATCTATTCTAATACCTGGCACCCATCCCCCTATACCTTCTCACGTTTAATACCCAAGCTCATGATACTAACTACATTCTCCCATCTGTTCTTTCCCCACTTCTACTGCTGCTGCAGTATTGGAGAAATGTTCTTTAGCACTTGAGTGTAGAACCTGTAAGTGCTCAGGACCGAGCACTTGCGGGTTCACTGTGTGCAGAGGAGTTTAGTGAATTATATAAGTAGCACCTCAAAAACCCAATTTTCTTAACATGTGCCTATTTTTCATCAGTGAACTATAGTTCAGTGATCTTCTATATTTGTTGTGTATCTAGGACTTTGGAATTATGCACCTGCCTTGTAACAGGTGGTGATCTCAGCTACCTTGGAGCTCTGTTTTCAGTGAAGTGGGACAATTTCCTAATTTGTTGAATCCCAACAGTGTGGGATATGAATGAGCCTCCCTCTCCACTGACCAGCCAATGGGCATTCTTTTACGGGGGTGTTTTGCTGCTGACTAATGGCATGGAGGAAGGGGTGTTCTCTGGGGAACATGTACCAAAGCATTAAAAAAGTTTAAAAAAAGTTTAAAAAGTTTTAAAAGTTTTAAAAAATTAAAGGGAAGTGCCACATTTGGCACTTTTTGGGGGGAGCGGGTACTTGGTTTTGACAGGTACCCGCTCCCTCTTCCTGGCAAGATCGCTACGTGGCGATCTGCATCATGTCGAGCCCCTCCTCCTTCCCTAACTACTGATTATATATACTGCCTCGTACACACGACCAGTTTTCCCATCGCCATGACAGCTTTTGGCCGGGAAAACTCGACGTTTGTATGCTCCATGGCAGTTTTCCCAGCAGGAAAACCGCCGGGAATCCTGACATCCTGCCGTGATTCCCGGCGGTCTTTTTCCTGGCAGTATTCCTATGGGATTCCAGGCCAAAGCTCTTACTTCAGTTTTCTCGACGGGAAAACCTCTGGTGTGTACAGGGGGAAAGTTACCGAGCAGGTTCTCGGTTTTGCCCCCGGGATTCCCGGCGGACTTTTTATGACATTATGACATTTATGACAGGTAATTATATGAAACCCGAATAAATAAATATCTTTGCAAATATAATATTATCTCACCTATCATCCTGATGTAAGACTGTATGCATTGACTGTGATTTTCTTGAGGGCATCTATCCTTCTTTTTGTTAAGGAGCTGACAGTGCTTTTGGTAGTCAAGAAAACGTGATCTGAAAAAGAGTTAAGTGAAGAATATCTAGAAATGTCAGCTGCATCTTACATATCTAACAGAAAGGTTGACAATACATTGGAATGCCTTGTTAGTTGCCACAAAAAATCTGAAGACAGCTAATTCAGCCAAGTCTGTATGATTTAAGTGGAAATTGTGTAATTTCACTGTGAACATATCTGGAGCTACTGTGTTATTGCAGAGTTTACCCTTATGTAATGTGTGAGATGCATTTTACAAATTTCCTCATCCTGTTTGTGTTATTAAATACAGATTAGACCTCATTTACGTTACGCGGTCCTAAAAAAATGCATTTACATAAAGTTTTCTGAATGCCCTTGCATTGCTTTGAATGGAGACATTCACACGAATGCGTAAAAATTAAATGCACTCAGATCCTAACAGAGAATCCAAAAATGTAAGGGCTTGCATCCACACATATGTCAATAAAAAAAATAACAGGATAATTTTTATGCATTCTATTTACTGATCATTATGCAGAAACTCTTGCTCCTAATCAGTACATTTTTACAGCACCGTTAGGGCCGTGTGGATGGACCATAAGCCTAGACGTACTTCCTAAAGTGGATGTCCAGGTGTAATAAAAATATTTAGTATACCTCTGCAGTATGTGCATAGTTTTTGTTTTTGCAAAAAAGCTGGATGTTCAATAAAAAACAAAGCAAAAAAAATGATCTATCAGAAATCCAGTGTGCTCCTAACTTTACATATAAGCCAACAACAAAGTTCCACCGCTACACTGAAATCCCAATTAGTGTTGTCAGCTCTGCCTAAGTTTGCTTTCCCTGGACTTCAGAACACCTCACTCTGTCATTAGCTTCATAACACAGGGAGGGAGGTGTTCTGTAGCCCAAGAGAAAAACTGGGGATGGCTAATAACACTGGTTGGGATTTTAGAGTAGTAGAGGCACTGGGGTTGATTTACTAAAATCGAAGAGTGGAAAATTTGGTGTAGCTATGCACGGTAGTCAGCTTCTAACTTCAGCTTGTTCAAATAAGGTTTGACAAAAAAATAAAAATTGAAGCTGATTGGTTTCTATGCAGAGCTGCACTTGATTTTCCCTCTCCAGTTTTAGCGAATCAGCCAGGGCCGTTTGAAGAAATTTGGGGGGCCCAAGCAAAATGGGGGGCCCCCAAGCACCCCCCCTCACACAAAGCCTACGTTAGTGATACACGAATTCTTTACACCCATGTTCTAATTCTTTACACCCATGTTCTTACTCCTTCCCGCCCCCCTAGTCACTATGTTTTTCTATTCTCACCTCCCCTTCTTCGCTGTAGGCTGCCGCTGTGGCGTGGCTGAGCTCCTCTTCCTCCTGTCAGTCCAGTGTTCTATCATTATGGGCCCCCAGTCCCCTATCGGATAGAGCCCGGGCCGGGCCAGTTACCACGTGGTACAGGAGATTCAGTTTCCTGTGTCCCTGGCCGGACTGACAGGAAGTGAGCACTCAGTGTGCACTTCCTGTCAGTCTGGCCGGGAGCAGGAAACTGAATCTCCTGTACCACTTGCGGTACCTGACAGCACTTCAGAAGGAAGGAAGGAGCTCTGGCCACGCTACAGCCTGGAAAGGGCAAGTTGGGGGCCCCTGGCCAGCTCGGACCGCAAGCAATTGTTTGTTTTGCCTGTCTTGTAGCGACGGGCCTGGAATCAACCCCATTGTATTGGCCATTTTAAAAGGAAGTAAGGAGCACACTGGTTTCTGACAGATAAACAGGTACTATTATGTACTTATAGTTTGAAACGTGTGTATAACAGCAATGTTCTAGATACATCTTTTTCCCTGACATACAGTACAACTTTGAAGAAAGAAAGCTGGACAGCCGCACTCCTATGCAATTTCTTTATTCATGTGCCGGGTACAAAGGTGAACTACAGGAATCAGCTTACATGTTTCACACCAAGGTCGGGTGCTTACCCATAACTCATACAGTAGAAAACAGTAAATTTTATTGCTTGCTAAGATACATTTTTGGTCACATAGTGAGTTCTTTGTTTTAACGGAGTCTGTTGACTCATAAACTTGCACTGGAAGAAGGAGTAGTAAGCTACAACCATTGTGTAGCACTGCGGAGCTAAAAGTAGAGTTTGCGTAAGTAATAAGCAAATACAACTGTCCCTATAAACATATAATTACAAATTATACATGGGAACACAATTGTTTTTAAAAGAATGCACCTTACCAAGATTATATTACACTAAGCTGCTCTCTCTTAAATGTTTACCTAAAAAGTAACTAAAACGACTAGATATTTCCTTTAGGAACCATTAAAATGCCAGATAATATCACCCATTTGGGCCAAAATCAGCTACATGGCAACAAACAGTACATCTACTGACATGTCCCTGAAGCAATTCAGCTGGCCAGTCTGGATTTTTACAGTCGCCTACTATTGCTCTCCGAAGACAATAATGAAACCTGGGGTGTCTGTATATTATAAGGATTACGCACACTTGTGCAATATACTGTACTAACGTCTGTGTATAATGATTTCAGAGCTCATCTGAGAGGGAATAGTGACAGTCAGTTGTGAAGGAGCCCAAGTTTCCTACTCCCTTCAAGTTTCATCTCAATTGTTAAGCCCTGTACACACAATCAGATATCTGATGGAATCTAATCCGATGGATTTTTTCGTCGGATATCCGATGAAGCTGACTTTCATCAGTCTTGTCTACACACCATCGGTCAAAATCGGTCCAAACGCGGTGACGTACAACACTACGACGAGTCGAAAAAAAGTCGAGTCGAGTCGAAAGTTCAATGCTTCCAAGCATGCGTCGACTTGATTCTGAGAATGCGTGGATTTTTGACTGATGGAGTTCCATACAGACGATTGGATTTTTCTATCGTTTTTTTATCCATAGGAAAGATTTAAAACATGTTCTATTTTTTTTCACCAATAGAAATCAAACCGATTGGGGCTCACACATGATCGGTTTGTCCAATGAAAACAATCCATTGGTCAGCTTTCATCGGACAAACCGATCGTGTATACAGGGCTTAACTGCTTCAAAAGTACACAATGTTATTAGGATGAAATTCGTTTTTCATTAATATGCTTAACTCACTTGCATAAATTATTTCTCAGACAGGTGTCACGGAGCTCCAAGCAGTTTTTCTTGACTTTTTCCTCAAAAGAACATTTAGGTACAATGTTTTTTCGCCTGCGTTCTGCACAGTTACTTTCCTGGTTGCACTGGCAAAATAAAATCCTCTTTGTAAATTCCATTGGCACTTTTTTAAAGAATTCTCGGAGATAATGGTGACATTTTTGTTGGTCACACGAGCCATTGGGATCCATGCTAGCACAGTGTATCACATAATCACTCCTGTATCTGGTGCATCTTAAATTGGAACTGCAAATATTTGCTTCTTTTAAACAATCATTTGTCTCGCTGTATTTGTCAGACTCTGGAAAGTAAGAGGGAAAACCGCTGTAGACCATTATGGAGTAGACAATGCTAAAAGCACCAAAGATTGGCTTAAAAATTTGTGTAAGAAACAAACAAAACTGCAACAACAAACATTTTAAACTACATACACTTTTAATTACTATACTGTAATATCATCATTTTTTTTCTAATATTGGTAATGGTATAAATGTGTCAGGAGGTGTGCAGATGCATCAATATGTAGCTCCTCTCAGTCCCACCCTGTTCTTCCCTTTTGTGATGTCACTTCCTCTGTTTTTATTTATTCATTGTTAAAACTTTTATTTTTTTTAAACTGTGGATATGGAGTTGGGTGTATGGGATTGTACTGTGTTTTATTTTGTTTGTTTATTTATTTATTTTTTATGGTTGAACTGGATGGACTTGTGTCTTTTTTCAACCTGGCTAACTATGTAATACAAAGTAGAAAACAAATTATGATGCAAAATTTGTTTAAAGTTGAAGTTGAAAAAATGCTATTTATAATTATATAAGGGCTAAAACATTAAAGGTAATTCTTTATTTTCTATTCATCTAATAAAACTTCCACTCCAGTTTTTCAACCAATCTACTGGAATATCTCGAACCATTGTCTCTGAAAGATTTTTCCACATTTTGATGGCTCTACACTAAAATGATAGTTTTACAAAACCCTCTTTTTTCCCTCTAGCTATCTTTTCTTGTAACCTTAGAATGAACCATTTTTTACAAAATTTTCTTTATGCATTTTTAGTGATTTTTTGCATTTTGCAGATTTGCACTACAGAACGTGTTCCATAGGAAATGTTAAATTGACTGTCGTGCAAATCTGCAAAATGCAAAAAGCACTAAAACTGCATAGGTGTGAATCCAGCCTTAGAGCTCGTTCACACCAGTGGGTACACATTAGGGGCATAGTAGACATTTAACATTTACATTTTCTTATTCTAATTTAGCCTTATGCACAGCAAGCACGTTGCAATGTGTTAGTGAGATTTGTAACCTATTGTGCGCTGTGCTGCAAAAAATGCAGACATTCCACATTTTTATGCAATGCACACCAATACATGTGTATAATGAGAACAGGCCAGGAATATAGAAAACTATTTTTTTCTCAGGTTCCTTGAGTTGAGTGTGCCTTGTTCAACTGGTGTGAACGAGCTCCAAGTTCCTTAAATGTATTGCTTACAGGAATTATTTGTATACTGTATTTACCTAAGGTTGACACTTACACTGGCTCATGTATTTGTGTGTGCATTAGGGTGTGAAAGAGATATTATACAGCAACCTCACAAGTCAGTTGTGAAAATCAGAATGTATATGTAGATGCCTTCCTTGTTCACAGGTCAGGTTTGCTGACATGTGCTCACTACACTGTAGATAAATATGTGCAGAAATTATTTGTGATTTATTTATGATGACCGCACAGAAATCTTCATTTATGGTTCCTGGCATTAAAGAAAACTAATCATACAGGAATTATCTATCTATTTAGCTTAATATATTCAAGAACTACCTTCCCCTAAGAGTTCAGGATGTTTCAACCTGTGAGGAATGCAGTGCAGCATAGAAACTATAACATGTGACTATACGGGAAACTGAATCAAAAAATATGCATTGCAAATGCCTGTCATTTTCATATACTTCTTCCATCTCAAGTACTGTATTTATTGGCGTATAACACTCACTTTTTTACCCTGAAAATAGAGGGTAAACTGTGCCTGAGTGTTATACGCAGGGGGCTGTGGAAAGTTTTTTTCCTGAAACTTTCCTCTTAAAGTTAGGGTGCGTACCTGGTTGATCCTACCAGTCACCTTTCCTCCTTGTTCCGAACTGTACACACAAAGCACAGAAGCTTTAACATAATTATTATTTAACATAATATCAAAAAACAATAAACATAATATCCCTGTTTTTTGATATAATGTTAAATAAACTGATTTATATCTTTTATCCCTACTATATTTCTACTTTTACTTTTTCTTATCTAGTACCGATATAGTCACCTTGCCCCTACTTGTTTTTGGTCTTCTGGGCCTTTGGGGTCCTTTTAGCCCTCATTATATTCAAATTTGATCTCCAGGATGATGGTACTATAATTTTGTGTTTTATTATTTACACTAAGAGGCTTATATTTAAATCATTGTATAGGAATGTCATCACAGAGGACAAGGGGGCACTCTTTGGGCCGGTTTCAGAAAGAATGGCGTAATTTTTTGGCGGGCGTAACGTATCTCATATACACTACACCGCCGTAACTTAGAGAGGCAGGTACCGTATTCAGCAAGAACTTGCGCCGTAAGATACGGCGGCGTAGTGTAAATAGGCTGGCGTAAGCGCGCGTAATTCAAATTAGGCTGGTAGTGGGCGTGTTGTATGGAAATGAATTGTGACCCCATGGAAATGAAGAGTCTAACGAACAGCGCATGAGCCATCCGTGGACGTATCCCAGTGCGCATGCTCAGAATCACGTCGCAAATACTCAATGCTTTCGACATGAACGTAACTTACGCACAGCCCTATTCGCGTACGACTTACACAAACAACGTAAACGACGGAAAATTCGACGCTGTTCCGACGTCTATACTTTACATTGCCTACGCCTCATATAGCAGGGGTAACTTTACGGCGGTCATACGCCTTGCGTAAACGACGTATATCAATGCGCCGGGCGCAAGTACGTTCGTGAATCGGCGTATCTAGCTCATTTGCATATTCTACGTGTAAATCTACGGAAGCGCCCCTAGCGGCCAGCGTAAATATGCAACTAAGTTACGACGGCGTACGGCAACTTACGTCGGTCGGCTGAAGCCATATTTCAGGCGTATCTAGGTTCCTGAATACAGGGCATAAATACGACGGCGCATATTTTAACTTACATGGTGTATAAATAGATACGCCGCCGTAAAGCCTTTCTGAATCTGGCCCTTTATGTCTGGATTGGAGGAAAAGAGATTTAATCTCCAAATACTGAAAGGCTTCTTCACAGTAAGACCTGTGAAAATGTGGAATAGACTCCCTCAAGAGGTGGTTCTGGCCAGCTCAGTACATTGCTTTAAGAACGGCCTGGATTCTTTCCTAGATACACATAATATAACTGGATATTGACATTTATAGGTAAAGTTAATCTAGGGAATAACCGATTGCCTCTCGGGGGATCAGGAAGGAATTTCCTGCTGGAGCAAATTGGATCATGCTTTATTGGTTTTTTTTTCCTTCCTCTGGATCAACTGTGGTTATAGTATTGTATTTTTTTCCCCTCCTATTGGTTGAACTAGGAAATATGTATTTTTTTTTTTATCAAACTAACTATGTAACTATGAAAAGGACCTTTAAGAATTATATAATTTTTGAATTAAAGTGATTGTTAAGAAGGTGAACGGCCTGCTTTCGTCTCCGTTCTCTATTGGGAACGGGACAAGACAGGGATGCCCTCTTTCGCCCCTCCTCTTCGCCTTGTCACTAGAACCTTTTCTGTGCAAAATAAGGCTGAACCCGGACATACAGGGTCTACCCGTTGGGGACTCCCAGTGCAAGATCTCGGCATATGCGGACGACCTTCTCTTTTCTCTGACGAATCCCATGATCTCTCTGCCAAACCTCCTCAAGGAATTTGATATCTATGGAGTCCTGTCGAACCTAAAAATAAACTTCTCAAAATCAGAGCCCATGGGAGTGGCTGTGCCTCCCCGCGTATTGCGGGCATTGCAATTCAGCCTCAGCTTTAACCTCCCTGGCGGTATGATTCTTTAAGATTTTAGGTGCTAAAAGCGGTACCATTATTTGCAAGGGAATTTGGCGTTTTATACTGTAGGCTTGTAATTCTTAGGAATAACTCACTTAAATCTATTCAAACAAGAGTCTAATAGGCATCCCGGGTATGATTTTTTTTTTTTTTTTTAATTAAAAATTATAATATAATAAATAATTATAAAAAATGATCACAAATGATAATATAATTATAGTAAAAATTATTCAATAATGTAATCAAATCAAAATCACTGAAATTTGCTCAGTTGCAGAATTTTTGCTGTCATTTTTTTTTTTTTTATGACGAATTTCCCCATAAATCGCTATCGCTAAATTCTGCAAGTGATTCTGATTTATTATCGCTGTTTTTTAGCTGCTCTAAAACAATTTTTGCCATAAAGGGACACTTTTGGTTGCTATGGGCAATCTACAGTTTGCAGGGAGAAAGAACAGTTTTTATTATATAAAAGGACATGTAGTGTACAGGGCAGACCACTAGGGACATGGGGGGTGTGTATTTTTTACATACAGTACTGTAATCTATAAGATTACAGTGTACTGTATGTATAGTGTTTGTTTACATTTTTGAATTTGGCGCCGTTCCCCCCCCTACGTCGCGACGCTCGCAGGGAAGGGAATCGGCGGAACACACAGCATCAGGCGGACATCCGCCCGCCGAGTACTGCGGGGATTCATCGCTGGATCGCAGAGAAAAGGTAAGTAAACTTTTTCTGCATCCAGCGAGGTAAGCGCGTGTGTGGCACGGGGTTACCGATATTAGCTTAAAAATCTCACCCCGTGCCACACACGTGAAGACCGCCAGGGAGGTTAAATGGACAGACTCAGTCCTGAAGTATCTGGGAACGTACATGCCAAAGGACACCTCATGCATGTTTGAGCTAAACTTTCCACCGATCCTGGCGAAGGCTCGCTCCCTGCTGAAGAGGTGGGGTAAGGGCCCACACTCGTGGTTTGGCAGAGGCACCCTGATAAAGATGTGTATCCTGCCCAAATTCCTCTACCTCTTTCAGGCCCTACCTATCCATATACCATTCTCATACTTTAGACAGGTGCTTGCACTTTTTACCCGCTTTATCTGGACAAACAAGAAACCTTGCCTGCTACCCGACTTGCTCTCACTCCCCAAACAGAACGGGGGTCTCACAATCCCCGACATTAGACAATGCTATCAAGCCACCCATCTAGGCCGGGTTTTGGACTGGCGACGTAACAGGACAACTAAGCTGTGGGTTCACCTAGAGCAGTCACAAACGATTTTTTCTCTTGGGAGGTGCATTGTGGTGTTATGACGCTCTCCAACCAGCGCTGAAATCCCATCCGACGATAGGGGTCAGTGGTCACCCTTTGTCAAAGTCATGAGGTGGCCATGCGGTCATCCCTCACGTCAAACTCTTCCCCGCTCTACCCGATTTTAGGTAATCCAAAATTTTTACCGGGCTTACGAACTACGGACTATGGATCATGGGCTTTGAGCTTGCATCCAAATTTGTGACGGCGGGGAGTTGGCCGAACATCTCAGAACTGACCGCCTTTTGGAAAGCAGTGCAACTGCACCAGTTTTTGCACTCCATCCCTGACCCCCAGGGCTTCACACGACAGTTGACAACCTTTGAGGAGCTCTGCTCAGAAACGGAACCAGTGTCGCAGACGCTGTCTATGATGTATTCCCAACTTAATACACCATCCACACAGCCTCATTTACCCTTTTTGGCTGGATGGGAGAAAGATCTAGACCGTAAATTCTCAGCGCCACAACAGTAGCACATCATTAGCTGTGCACTCAAATTCACGCCTGTCAAGCTGCAAAAATGGTTTCCGGCTACCTCGGACCGTTGCTGGCGTTGCGAGAGAGAGGAAGGCTCGCTACTGCATATTTTCTGGTCCTGTCCAGGCCTAGGGACTTTCTGGTAGGAAGTGTGTCGCATAACACAGTCCTTCACAGAATACGTAATCCCGCATGAGGCAGCGTTCTTCCTGCTGCATCTCTCTACAATCTCCACCAAATCGTACAGAAAGTCGCTGTTGCGACACTTACCGAATGCCGATAAGGCATGTATTTACCTATTCTGGAAACAGCAGGCCCCCCCCCCGACCATTGCGTGCTGGCTGAGAAAGGTAGAAGTAATAAATAGGATGGAGGACTTAGTCCTCACTGCGCAACATAATCGTGAGAAGTATTTAGAGACCTGGAACATTTGGAATGTCTTTATTTTTTCTGATGATGGGACAGCCCTTCTACGTCAGTAGCCCGGTTTGCGGATGACTGCTTGGCGCTGGAGTGGAAGTTGTTGTCCGCTCCGACACCCACTCCCTGGATTGCCCCCCCCCCCTTTTTTTGTGTAATAGCTATTCCCCCCTATTCTCTGTTAGTCCTTTTCATTTTCCTAACTCTCATTTCCTTGTTGTGAGTTTTTTTAAGAAAACGTGAAAAGAGAGTGGAGGGGTCCTGTACCTTTAGATGTTTACTATATGATGGAAACCCCTGGTTACAGGATTACACACTACCTGAATTGCTCTTAATTTTTTTCACTTACTATGTTGTGTATAAACCTTGCAATGAGAATGTTTCGCACTAAGTGTCTGTAACCTGTATACTGTTGTCATGCTGAATGTAGTGACAGGACTCCTTCCCTTGGTGTTGTTTAATAAAGTTTATATTTGAAAAAAAAAGTGATTGTTAAGCCACTCTAAGATGTTTATACCATCAACGCTGTCTCTTAATGCAGTGTGCCCCTGTGTGTGTAATTTATGAAAAAATGCAGTATATACCTTATTTCAGAGCGCCGATCGGCACTCACATGCTCTCTCTTCTCTCCACCTGACAGCTGCAGGAGGCGGGGCCAAGATTCCCCCGCTGATGTCAGTTGGGAGTGGAGGAGGAGAGGAAGAGAGAGACGGTCGATCACATGCGTGCCTATCGGCGCTCTGAAATTAGGTATATACTGCATTTTATTTTATAAATCATACACAGGGGCATACTGCATTAAGAGACAGCACTGATAGAATATAAATGTGCATGTTATTCAAGCAGCAGGAGGGGGAGGGCACTATTACTAGCTGACAGGCAGGGAGGGGAGGGGGAGAGAGGAGGACAGGAGGGCTGTGGGTGTTAAAGGCACGTAAACTGTAAAAGTTTACAGAGGGGAGCGTAAAAATTGGCAGGATCAGCCAGATATTACAGGTGTTACAGGGGGCCAAGTTACACCGTACAAGCACTGTGCTGTATAACATGCTTTAAAGCAGTGCTTCTCAATTATTTTCTGTCATGCCCCCCCTAGGAAGAAGAAAACATTTTGCGCCCCCCCCCCGCGCGACTGTAAATAGTATTATTTGTCTATGAAATTGTTATAAGTACACCTCTGCATAACACTGTATCCACATATCCCCCAACACACAGTATTGTCCCATCACATACCCCCACCACACACTATTGCCCCATCACATACCCCCACCACACACTATTGCCCCATCACATACCCCCACCACACACTATTGCCCCATCACATACCCCCGCCACACACTATTGCCCCATCACATACCCCCGCCACACACTATTGCCCCCTTTACATGACCCCATCAACAATCCTGCACACAGTTTTGCCCCATCACACAACTCCCCTTTTCCCCCCACAGCACAGCCCTCACTCCTCGTCCTTAACATTTCCATATATTTTTCCTCCCTTCCCTCTCCACACCTACCTGTAACTTTTCAGCGCGGAGAGCAGGAGGCGGGACATTCGTCAAGTGAAGCCGCAGCAGCACTGGGCGGGGAGACTTTTGGGCGAACTGGTGATTGGTTGCTAGGACTGCCTCCTAGCAGCCAAACACCTGCCGTCCAACATGACAGGCTGCTACCTCTCTGGTCCCGTCCCCCAGTTCAAAAATGTCCCTCCTCTTGCCGTCAGCTCCTCTAACTAGCGGAGGAGGCTGGGGACAGAAGCAGATACTAAATGGCACGATCGCCGCAGTCCGGAACGAGCCCCCCTTTATGGAGCCTCGCGGCCCCCCTGGGGGGCGCTCCCCACTATTTGAGAAGCACTACATGCACAATAAGCATTTGCAAAAAAACAAGTCAAGTAAATTAAAAAGATTTCAGTATGTTATCGTCGCATATATTAAAGATTGCTGGGTTACTGAATCAGCATAGCAGAATGACAATACGGTGTAAAATGCAGTAACCTAAAGCATCCAATTACATTTTTGGCTATGCTAGTAAAGAAGTAATAAACCCAAAAGCAATCATTTATTATATTGCAGCTTACCAATTAATAGATGTGATGGCTGCATTTGTTTTCCTTTTAGGGCTTCTTTCCTTTATTTTAATCTGGTGATCTGACCAGTAAGTCTGCTGCTTTCCAACAAAACAAACTGTCCTGCAGATGTAGCAGTTAGCGGGTCAAGAAAAAACGATTTAACACGAACAAGGGTGCATACAACGGTCAGCTTTTTTTATTTCTGTAAAATCTTTATCCCAAAAGGAAATTAAAAACTGTTTGCTATAATTGCTTCTAAAGTGTGAGCTGGAATTTGGCTTCAATTTGTTAGTGTAATTAAATCTTCCCAGCCCTCAAAATTTCCACTCGCCTACTAGCATTTGGCGAGTGGATTTAAGCTGGGGGCGAGTGATGACAGGGCTGCATGACCGATCTCCCTCCAATCTGTGCCTATACTGATGCCGCGTACACACGGTCGTTTTTTTTTTTAATTTTGTAACTTGATTCTGCATAAAACATTTAACAGTGTCATTCCATGTGATAATCTATGAGGCCGTGTTTAGGGGCGCAATTAGGCGCAGGGCAATGTATGAATTAGGTGGGGCAACTGATGGCGAGTAACTCTTGAGGCCTGGCTAGTAGCTCAGGACTTGAAATTTTGAGCCCTGTTCTAGTACATCTAACATTCCTCTCCCCCCAGACAATGCTGCTCTTCAAATATGCACATGTGCTTCTTAACACAATGGGGGGTTATTTACTAAAGGCAAATCCATTTTGCACTACAAGTGCAAAGTGCACTTGAAATTGCACTGAAAGTGCACTTGGAAGTGTAGTTGCTGTAGAAACGAGGGGTACGTGCAAGGGAAATAAAAAACAGCATTTTAGCTTGTACATGATTGGATGATAAAATCAGCAGAGCTTCCCCTCTTTTCAGATCTACCCCTCAGATTTACAGCGACAACACTTTCAAGTGCACTTTGCACTTATAGTGAAAAATGGATTTGCCTTTCGTATATAACCCCCTTAGTGTTAATACACTCTAATACAGAAGGGTCCTTACTGACCAGATCACCAGGTAAAAACAGGGGGAAAAGTCTAAAACAAAACTAATACTGCCATCACATCTATATCGTTTTTTTACATGTCTTTTTGGATTATAATTACCGTATTCATTGGCGTATAACACGCACAGGTGTTTAACACGCACCCCAACTTTAATAGGGAAGTTTCAGGAAAAAAACTTCCACAGCCCCCTGCATATAACACGCAGGCACAGTTTACCCTCTATTTTCACGGTAAAAAAGTGAGTATTGTACGCCAAAAATACAGTAATAAACAAGCCTGGTTGATAATATGTATAAATTTAAAATATTCACCAATATTCAAATAAACACACTAACTGTTATAAAAGACAAAAAGATGAAATATACCAGCGGCCAGGCGGGCATGTTCATTTGCCCCCTTTTTGTCTACTTTCTCATCTACATATGGAGAGTCATTTGAATCCATGTAACCTGTATAAAGGAAACAAAAGGTTAGCACAGACTCTAATCTGCACAGGGCATTTTGCAATGAGCTTAATAAAAATGTAAAAATATATTTTTCTATTGTTAAAATAAACATAGCTCTCATTTCACACCATCCCGTATTCATTTGTTTCTTCGAATTTTCTTCAAAATGTGCTTTTTATCATTTCTCTTCCTAAAATCACAGATGGCTAATTAAAAGCAAAGGACGTTTAAGAAACATTTTGAATTGGGCAACAGTGCACTAGTTTGAAAAGTAACTCCTGATTCAACCCAAAGTACAAAAATATTTGCATGACCCTGTAGTGAATTAGTGCAAATAAATAATACTAACAATGTTTTGTACCTGCAGAGATCCGAGGCCTAGAGATGGAAGTCTCCCCAGGAAAAAAACAACCATAATAATTAGTTGTCTGTGTATACTCATATAGACATGTGCAGACTGGAATATTTTGTTTAGTTTTTCGTTTTCGTTTGAAAAATAAATTTATTTAGTTACTCCCGAAAATCGTTTTAATTTATTTAGTTTTTCGTTGGGAAATAGCTTTTGTCCGAAAATCCAATAATACTTGGTTTCTGTCGAATGGTCAAAAGAATATTCGACGGAACGTCGAATCTTTTTGGTTGCTGGTGAATGATCAAAAGAATATTCGACAGAATGTCGAATCTTTACGTCTCATAAATCGAAATCTATTCTGTAATGTCGAGTCTATTATTTCTATAGTGTTGAATCTTTTCTCTAAAATGTCGAATCTTTTCTCTATGATGTCAAATCTTTTCCCTATAATGTCGAATCTCTCTATATCGAATTTTTACCGCAACGAAAACAAAAATAACGCATTTTTTATGTCGGATCTTTCAGTTTTCGTTTCTTGCACTTTCGTTATCGTTTGTTAAAACGATAACGATAAAAACAGATTTTCGGACGAAAATGCATTCTAACGAAAACGAATGCGCATGTCTAATACTCAATGTAGGTTCTTAGAAGAGAAAAGAGGGGAGAATGGCTCTTCAGATTGGTCATCTGCTATCGATGCTGCTGATCATAAATTTGTTTTTTGCACAGCACTATCTAGTAGCTGAAGGGGAGAAGCACAGTCTACTTGCATTCAATGGATGCCAGAATGCAATGCATCTACCAGAACTGAGGACCCCAGAGGAGGGGGACATCTCACACAGGAGTGGTGGCTGTTTGGATTATGGTGGACATTAGTAACAATTACAGCAGTGCTTAATTTTTTTTTAGATGAGTCAAAACTTGCTTTCCCCAGCAACCACTGTGGTTCCATCTTCTGGCTTATAGCCTGTGGTTACAGGAAAGAAATTTGTATGACTGGCCTTAAGCCGGCCAAACACGGTTCGAATTTCGAAAGATTTTTTTTTTTTTCGAAAATCGTATCAAAGAATTTTCGTTCGTATTTTGCACCGTTAGTGGGCTGCAGCAACAGCCAATTTTCGTGTGGCAATTTTTTTTTCAGAAATCCGACATGTTGGAAATTTTCGGAAAATCGGCCCATTTTCTGATCAATGATGGGAGAATTGTGCGAGAAATGTAATAGAAAAATAAAATGTGCATGTCCAAGAAAAGAAAACCCCCGGAGAGAAACAAATATTTACGGAGAGAAAAAAAAGATTCCCGGAGAGAAACGAATATTCCCGGCAACAGGAAAGTTTTGATCGGCCGAATTTCGAAAATCAATGGTGGCATCATGGGATCACAAAAAAAACGAACTTTCTGATTTTGAAATTAAAATTTGTTCGAAATTCGACCGTGTATAGCATGGGTCTTCAAACTACGGCCCTCCAGTTGTTCAGGAACTACAATTCCCATAATGCCTAGTGATGTCTGTGAATGTCAGTGTGTTACAATGCCTCATGGGATGTGTAGTTCTACAACAGCTGGAGGGCCGTAGTTTGAGGATCCCTGGTGTATAGCCTGCATTAGATGCTGATTGGCTACTATGCACAGCTGCACTAGATTTTTCACTCTCTAGTTTTAGTAAACCAACCCCACTGTGTGCTAAAATATATCCCTCTTTATAAATATTAATTAATATATACTATATGTATATGTATATATATATATATATATATATATATATATATATATAAAAATCTTTTTTTTTTTTTTTAGAACGTTGGGCACAGGCAGCAATTCAAAATTAACTTTGCAAATCTGTTTAGCAATGCAGGAAGAGTTTGGTAATTCCAGTATTTCAGGAAAAACTGATTTGCGTCTGTAATAGGGAAAGTGAAAAAGGTGATAAGATTAAGTGATATAGTCAGTGCTGGGACAAGGCCATTTGGTGCCCAGGGCAAAGATGGCAAACTGCGCCCCCCCCCCACGTTTTTTAAGAAGTAATCAATGTTGTTGCGACATTTGATGGCACAGTGGCTGCGTGTGTTGGCACAGTGGCTGCATGTGATGGCACAGTGGCTGCATGTGATGGCACAGTGGCTGCGTTTGGTGGCACAGTGGCTGCATGTGATGGCACAGTGGCTGCGTTTGATGGGCACAGTGGCCGCGTTTTATGGGCACAGTGGCTGCGTTTGATGGACACAGTGGCTGCGTTTGATGGGCACAGTGGCTGCGTTTGATGGGCACAGTGGCTGCATGTGATGGCACAGTGGCTGCGTTTGGTGGCACAGTGAGGCTGCAATTAAGTTTTTTTTTTTACTTCAGACAAGGCAAGCTCAAAAGTGGCGACAATTGATGGCACAGTGGCTGCGTTTGATGGGCCCAGTGGCTGCATGTGATGGCACAGTGGCTGCGTTTGATGGGCACAGTGGCTGTGTTTGATGGGCACAGTGGCTGCGTTTTATGGGCACAGTGGCCGCGTTTTATGGGCACAGTGGCTGCGTTTGATGGACACAGTGGCTGCTTGTGATGGGCACAGTGGCTGCATTTGATGGGCACAGTGGCTGCATGTGATGGCACAGTGGCTGTGTTTAGTGGGCACAGTGGCTGCATGTGATGGCACAGTGGCTGCGTTTGATGGACACAGTGGCTGCTTGTGATGGGCACAGTGGCTGCATTTGATGGGCACAGTGGCTGCGTTTGATGGGCACAGTGGGTGCATGTGATGGCACAGTGGCTGCGTTTGGTGGGCACAGTGGCTGCTTGTGATGGGCACAGTGGCTGCATTTGATGGGCACAGTGGCTGCGTTTGATGGGCACAGTGGGTGCATGTGATGGCACAGTGGCTGCGTTTGGTGGGCACAGTGGCTGCATGTGATGGCACAGTGGCTGCGTTTGATGGGCACAGTGGCTGTGTTAGATGGGCACAGTGGCTGCGTTTTATGGGCACAGTGGCCGCGTTTTATGGGCACAGTGGCTGCGTTTGATGGACACAGTGGCTGCTTGTGATAGGCACAGTGGCTGCATTTGATGGGCACAGTGGCTGCGTTTGATGGGCACAGTGGCTGCATGTGATGGCACAGTGGCTGCGTTTGGTGGGCACAGTGGCTGCATGTGATGGCACAGTGGCTGCGTTTGGTGGCACAGTGAGGCTGCAATTAATTTTTTTTTTTTACTTCAGACAAGGCAAGCTCAAAATAACACAAAAACATTTTTTTCTGCCATTTTTTTATTAAAAAAATGATGGTCATCTCAGTGCAACTCCCCCCCCCCCCCCATACAGTAATTTAATGTATTTCTTACTTTTTAAAGAGAGTAGTGTTCTTCTGTTGCAGTCCACTCCAGACAGTAGCACTAGGAAGTAGGAACTGTAGGCACTAGGCAGGCGCAGGCTGAGGCTCCTCGTGTCTTGTCCTTCTTTCCTTGCCGACACAGCTCCCTGCACGAGTTCTCCCTCTCTGTCGCACCTCTCACTTCCGGCATGACGTCACGCGGCGCATGCCGGGAATCATCCAACTGAATCCTCCATGGGGGGGGGGGGCGAGGTAACGCACAGGAGGAAAGGGAGCCAGGAGCGCAGTCGGCACACAGTTTGTAAAGTCAAGTACCACACAGCCGCTGCCTGCGCTGTCTGTCAATCAGTGACAGTGAGTGACAGACAATCCAACTTGGCTGGCGGCCGCGGCTGATTGCGCCCCCCTCCTGTTCAACATGGTAGCGCCAGGGGCACTAGCCCCTCCCGCCCCTGCCTTGTACCGGCCCTGGATATAGTGTGTCTGTGTTTTAACAAGATTTAACAATAATTACCTTATCCCAAGAACAAAAATGTAATATATTGTAGCTTCCCAGTCCTTAGATTTTCAGCAAGTACATGCAGACTTGCAAGAAGGACGCCACAGGGACAGGTCTGTCACTTTTTTACAAGCACGTGTAGTATGTAGTTTACCCAGAAACATATAAAACATGCGACAACATTGTTATAGAGTATACATATACATATACATATATTAACCTGCATTTAGTACAAAGGAAGCTTGTGATTTGATCTCTGATATTTCAGCTTACATCAAGGGCGGCCCCCCGTCAGCCACCACTGAAGATTGTAATGGGCAGATCACAAAGAGGACTCTAAACTTGCAATCTCTGGCATTTCAATGTACAGTTATGTCATGGGTGTCTAAATCCCCTAGCTGCTCTCTACCACAAACATTTGCAATTTGCAACTTTCAATTTTCAAACCAGCAACACAATAAATGCAATGGTTCTTGGAAATTAGCTGTGTTGGAGCCACTTAACCAACCTCTAAAGTCACGGTACCCTTATTTTAGACAGCATTGACTTTATGTTAGGTAGCCTTGGTGTCTCCACGTGTTTTTCCTGTCTTTGGGGGAGGTACAAAGCAGGTGTCATTAGGTATAATGCTATGAAGCATAATGCCTAAGTGAATAATGAGATACAATTTAACAGCTAGAATAACTGATTTATATATTTGTTTTCAATACTAGGAATTCTAAACACTTCACATATTGCACAGTGTATATGCAGAGCTGTATCCTGGCCTAGGCCAACAAGGCCCAGGCCTAGGGCAGCATTTTGCAGGGGGGCAGCACGAAAAGAGTCCCCTGTTAGGATAATTAGTCTAGCGCCCCATAAGGCGGCCGCGCTGCTTCTGGTATGCGGGCGGCCGGCATTCCGCAAATGTGGGGGGGGGCGGGGCACTTCCAATTTTGACTGTTTTATCATCCTGGACCACAAACCTTCCTCACTGTGCTATATGTCTCTGCTGCACCATCTACTTAAAGTAGAACTATAGGCAACACTTTTTTTTCATTTTGGGTAGAGTAAGGGATATAGCCCCTGTCAGTTTATTTTTTACCATCCATGTCCCATTGCGAAGATTTCCCTTCACTTCCTACTTCCTACACTATGGGCAACCAGGAAGTAAGAGGAAATCTAAGTAAATTAAGGGAATCCATTGCCCCCCCCCCCCCACGCACTCAGAACTAGTGTCCTCACTCGAAAATTTTAGGGCGGGTCTTAAACAACACAGGGTGTGGCCGTGACAGGAAGGGGTGGTTCATATTTAAATTAGGGGGTGCACGAGTTTAGTCAGGCCTAGGGCAGCACAAAACCTAAATACACCTCTGTGTATATGTTTGATACAGTCGTACCTTCTTCAGAGGTACTGTTGTCAGTGCTGCTCCATGGCTAATTAAAAACAGGGACATTTTTCTTGTATGGTAATGAAATAATTATTATATGCATAATCATAATGTAAGCCTTACATTTTTCTAAACAGATTTAATAATTAATTAAACCCAATGTATTGCAACCAGGGACGGACTGTCCATTTGGGCACTCGGCCACTGCCTGAGGGCCCCATGCCACTTTTTAATTCCAAGATTATAGCTGCCCCCCTTTTCCAGTACCTTTTTAGTGTGTGTATGTATACTGTGTATGTATTAGTGTGTGTATACTGTGTGGGACCATAATCTATTGG
Organism: Rana kukunoris; assembly: GCA_029574335.1. Taxonomy (NCBI): domain Eukaryota; kingdom Metazoa; phylum Chordata; class Amphibia; order Anura; family Ranidae; genus Rana; species Rana kukunoris. Next base: position 250,175,712 of record CM056051.1, on the reverse strand, counting down.
CCGGGGGCCCCATAATCTCCTATTGTCGGGGGGCCCCATAATCTCCTATTGCCCGGGGGCCCCATAATCTCCTATTGCTCGGGTGCCCCATAATCTCCTATTGCCTAGGGGCCCCATAAGTTGACAGTCCGCCCCTGATTGCAACCTTAAGTTGAATGAAACAGAGACTCACCGGGAACATAATCTGGGTGAAGAGCCCAGTAAATATTCAAACAATGCTCTTCCTTCTTCATTCGTTGACACTTGCATTGCATTACATAATTCTGGGAAAGAATCTCAGCTGCTTCTTTACACTTTACAGAATTGACTTGGTCCATCACATCTGTTCTGGAACAGTTCTGGTAATCATAGTAGCTGGCTTTGCAGGGAGAATCTTTCAAACACTTCTCTTCAGCCAAGATGCAATCAATTGGTTCCACAGAGTTTGCAGATAGGAAGTCAACTGTCAAAAAGATGATTCAAGGTCATATACTCTGCTACCTGTAAGCAGTCAGGTTAGTAAAAACTGCATCACCTAGAATGTACTGTTGGTTTACAATGTCATAGTAGTAAGCATATTGCAGATTTATTCAATATTGCCATAGGTGCACAATAGAAGACAGTCATCCAATCTTGTTGCTTTTGGCTGAATCTACAACCAACTCTAATGTTACTCCAGGCACAAAAGAGGATCTTGGGTAGGCATCAGAGTACCAGGGTAATTATACTAATAGGAATGTTTCAAAAACATCTTATTTTAAGACTAATGTGATAATTTGGTTGGATCTGGTATCTTGTTTATGTTAACGGATACTTCCAGATACCACCACTCAACAAACCTTGGGGAAAAAGCACTTGTTGCATTAGAAAATTTAATTGTTGTTTCCATCTTGGTAAATTGCCACTGATAGCTGATAACAGCTGCCCTTCCACTCTATAAGGTTGGCTGGGATTAGTGTGCATGTTTATGGAAAAGTACCTAGAAATGATACTAGCCAGAAATTGACCAAACCATACTTAAACCTCTGACTGCCCTCTAATGGGCATGACTATCCTTACCCTTCTGCCCTAGCTATTGTATGCTCTAGCATACAATCAGGAGTGACTAGGGGTAAATATACAATGTAAATACCATACCCCCAATTGAAGGCTAGAATGGTGATTCTGTTATGGGACGTGACAGCTATTCGAGCTAGTATGAAGGAATATTTTTCATCACTAGCTAGTCAGTATGATCCATATTCAAGCAAGACAACGCATATAGTTCTACAGTAATAGAGTGAAATGCTACTGGAAGTCCTAGTTACATTATTTATGTGACCCGTAAATAGATCCATAGAAAGAGGCATGGAGGAGCATATGCCTAGTGAGGAATATAATTAAAGGCTCCAATGGGACATTCTATTATGGGACGTTTGACAACTAGATGAGATAATATGAAAGAATATTTTTCATCACTAGCAAGTTAGTATGATCCTAAAATATGCCGATCTGTACCTATATCAGAGTGGCTCCCAGCAATTACGTGACTCATTGGCTCTCTCCTCTGCCCGTTTGACAGCTCCGGTGGTGTCAGCTGGGGAGGAGAGGAGAGATAGAGAGCCGAGGAGTCACATGATAGCCGGGAGCCACTGTGTCGTAGGTACACTTATTGTTATATTACAGAGAGGGTGGGAGGATTTTATAGTAATTATGAGAGCAGCAGGAACGGAGAGGGTGGGCGCCGACAGGGGCAGACAGGCAGGGAGGGAGGGGAGAGGGTGGAGGTGAGGACAGAGAAGGACAGAGCAGGGCTGTGGATGATGGAGGCACGTAAGCTGACCATGGTGTCAGGGCTCAGCAGCCATTATAAACTTTGGTCAGCTTACAGGGGGCAGGGCATAGCCAGGCAGGATCAGCCAGGATTTTTAGGTGTTACAGGGGGCCTAATTACACAGCACAAGCACTGTTCAGTATAACAGAACAGAACACTGCTTGTGCTGTGTAATTTGGCCCCCTGTAACACCTAAAAAAAAACCTGGCTGATCCTTCCTGGCTATGCCCTGCTCCCTGTAAACTGACCAGGGCTTATCAATGCTGCTGAGCCCTGACATTGTGGTCAGCTTACGTGCCTCCGTCAACCGCAGCCCTGCTCTGTCCTTCTCTGTCCTCTCCCTGCCTGTCTGCTCGTGTCAGTGCCCGCCCCCTCCGCTCCTGCTGCTTTCATAATAACTATAAAATCCTCCCTATCTCGTCTGTAATATAACAATAAGTTGGGTATAATCAGTCTGCTCATAGATGAATCAAATCTCAGCCAGTTCCTGCTGAACCGGCTAAATTTCGATCCATGTATGGCCAGCTTAAGGAGCTAATTGGTTGTACTGCAGTTTTAATGTGCCAACAAGGGACGTGCTGAAAGGAAGAGAGAGCAGTGTAGCAGGAAGAGGTACAGTGCATCAGGAAAGTATTCACAGCACTTCACTTTCTCCACATTTTGTTATGTTACAGCCTTATTCCAAAATGGACTAGATTCATTATTTTCCTCAGAATTATAAAAAACAATAGCCCATAATGACAATGTGAAAGAAGTTTGTTTGAAATATTTGAAAACGTATTGTACATAAGTATTTACAGCCTTTGCCATGACACTCAAAATTTAGCTAAGGTACATCCTGTTTCCACTGATCATCTTTGAGATGTTTCTACAACCTGATTGATTCAGTCCACCTGTAGTAAATTTAGTTGATTGCACATGATTTGGAAAGGTATACATCTGTCTATATAAGGTCCCACAGTTAATATAGTGCATGTCAGAGCAGAAACGAATCTATGAAGTTCAAGGAATTGTCTGTAGACCTGGTGAAGTGTGGCGAAAAATTTCTACAGCATTGAAGGTCCCAATGAGCACAGTGGCTTCCATCATACATAAATGGAAGAAGCTTAGAACCACCATCAGGGCCGGATTCCAAACAAGGCCACCGAGGCCAGGCCTCAGGGAGGCAGTGGGTGCAGGGGCGGCGCCAGTGCCACGGAAACAGGGGGCAGGGATGGACTGGCCATCAGGACTACCGGAATTTCCCAGTGGGCCGATGGGCTCAGTGGGCCGGTTACAGCGGCTGCCTAATCTGCATCGGAGGTCCGCAGCGATCTACCTGTCAATCGCCGTTCGCTGGCGCCTGATGGGTAGATCGAGATTTAGCCAGCATGCAGAGTAGTGCAGGAAGTGTGTGTAATAAGTTCTCTCTCGTGTCACTCTGCTCCCTGGCGGCCCCTCTTCTCTTCTCGTCCATCCCTATTTGCTTGTGACATCATCTAGGATGGACGAGAAGAGAGGAGAGGCAGCCAGGGAGCAGAGTGATACGAGAGAGAACTTATTACACACGCTTCCTGTGCTACTCAGCATGCTGGCTGGTAAACAATGTGCCCCATGTGCTATGTGCCCTGATGTGCTATGTGCCCTGAGCCCTGATGTGCACTGTGCCCTGATGTGCCCTGCGTCCCGTGTCCTGATGTGCCCTGTGTCCCGTGTCCTGATGTGCCCCATGTCCTGATGTGCCCCATGTCCTGATGTGCCCTGATGTGCCCTGTACCCTGATGTGCTGTGGCCTGAGCTCTGTACCATGACTGATGTGCACTGTACCCTGATGTGTTGTGCCTTGCGCCGGTCTGAATGAAGGCCCCCTATGTGACGGTGTGTGTGTGTGGGGGGCGGCATTGAAGGACCAGTCCTTGGGGCGGCAAAGGGAGTAAATCCCTGCCTGACCACCATAGAGCAGGCCGTCTGGCCAAACCGAGCGATCGAGGGAGAAGGGCTATAGTCAGGGAGGTGACAAAGAACCCGATGGTCACTCTGACAGAGCTCCAGTGTTTCCCTGTGGAGAGAGGAGAACCTTCCAGAATAAGAACCATCTCTGCAGCACTCCACTAATCAGGCTTGTATGATAGAGTGGCCAGATGGAAGCCACTCCTTAGTAAAAGGCACATGACAGCCTGCCTGGAGTTTGCCAAAAGGCACTTGAAGGACTCTTAGACCATGAGAAACAAAATGCCCTGCTTTGATGAAACAAAGATTGAACTCTTTGGCCTAAATGGCAGGCGTCATGTCTGAGGAGACCAGGCATCTCTTATCACCTGGCCAATACCATCCCTACAGTGAAGCATGGTGGTGGCAGCATCATGCTGCAGCGATGTTTTTCAGCTACAGGAACTAGGAAACTAGTCGCAATCAAGGGAAAGATGGATGCAGCAAAGTACAGAGACATCCTTGATTAAAACCTGCTCCAGAGCTTTCTGTTCATCTTCCAACAGGACAACGTCCCTACGCACACAGCCAAGATAACAAAGGCGTGGCTACAGGACAACGCTGTGAATTAGATTTAAACCCGATTGAACATCTCTGCAGAGATCTGAAAAGACGCTCCCCATCCAACCTGATGGAATTTGAGAGGTCCTGCAAAGAAGAATGTGAAAAACTGCCCAAAAATAGGTGTGCCAAGCTTGTAGCATCATACTCAAAAATACTTGAGGCTGTAATTGGTGCCAAAGGAGCGTCTACAAAGTATTGAGAAAAGGCTGTGAATACTTATGTATATGTAATTTTTTATATAAATTTGAATAGATTTTAAACAAATTTCTTTCACGTTGTCATTATGGGGTATTGTTTGTAGAGTTGAGGAAATTTATGAATTTAAAGGGGAGTTCCACGCATTTTTCATGTTTATTAAAAGTCAGCAGCTACACAAAATGTAGCTGATGGCTTTTAATAAACATGCACTCACCTGCTTCACATTCCAGCGACGCGCCGGCCGGAGCACCACTCCCCCCCCTCTCCAGCCAGCGACCTCATTGCTACTGTGGGCACCCGGCAGTGACAGCTTTCGGCTTCACGCCCGGGCACTCACTGTGCATGCGCGCGCGGCGCTGCGCTGTCTGATTGGAAAGGCGATCGCCTGGGACCTGTACCGTGTCTCAGGCGATCGCCTACAGGGCGATCGCCTACAGGAAGGGGCTGCCAAAAGGCGATATGACGTATCGCCTTAGCGGCCCCTCGGGTGGAACTCCGCTTTATTCCATTTTGGAATAAGACTGTAACATAACAAAATGTGGAAAAAGTGAAGCGCTGTGAATGCTTTCCTTTCTGCTGCTTCTTCTTTAACTGTCCAGTCAAAAACCCTACCACTCCAGACAGTGCTGGGTGGCTTTTCAAATATCAGGAATGGATGGAGAGAAATACAAATCATTTGGTAGGTATAATATGTACTACTGTATCTGTGTATTTAGCGGTTTGCTTAGAGCTTAGTTTTAAATCAGATAATCTCTCATCTGCATTCTGGTTGACTCACAACACACCTGCCCTGTACTATACAGCACGCTGCTCTTTCCGACCATCAACCTCACACGTAGAAGGCCATATGGAAGAATCGTTCCCCATATATTCCCTCCAGATGGAAAAGTATATTTGTTTACATAACGCCATGGTTAAACTGCCCTTATCAGGAAACAATAGGGTTAATTTATAACCTGTGATCGGTCTCTTGTACATATTTGTCCACTATTCTGTGAAAAGTGACCTTTGCTGATATGGCCATTTTAACACCAGGTGACAGTTTGTATTTCTGATCCAAATGTCTGCTGTTACCAAAGTGTTAACTGCTGAGCTATAGAGTTTATTTAACTTGTGCTCGTTTTTCATTCATCTGACAAAAATAGAAAAGATTGCTTATTGTATAACAAGCCTCTTGTTTGCACAAATTTGACTGCAGCTGTACATCAGAAATGTTAAGGTTAATATAAAATCTCCAGGTGGTTCTTATCATTCTTTTTATTAAGAGATATTTTAATGGTTTTGTTTTATTGTTTGCCAAGCTGTTCCAATGTACTTTTATATGCTCATCTTTTTTCAAAACATTCGCTAGCCATGGTATACATTCTTATGTATTGTGTACAGAATAGGCAAGTACTGAGGAACCGTTGATTTTATATATATATATATATATATATATATATATATATATATATATATAACTTATATAACTTATATTACATCTATATTTCTATGTTGTGTTTTTATGCATGAACATCTTTGTCCCTGTCTAATTCTGAAATGAGGATTTCATTTTCTGCAAACTAAACAACCAATTCCAATGGTGCAACTCAGGAGAGTAAAGAATACAAATCCAAGCCTAAATCTTCCAAAGGACTCTAACAACTCGAATGAATAAACCTCAGGTACCACTTAGATAATATACATATTAACGGATTGTAGGTAATAAACCATATGTGTAATACTGTCAACAAAACCACAATAATAACTCACTCAAGCCACTGACATCGGTGCAGCTAGACACATGATTCAAACCCCGGACTGTCTGGGTGAATCCCGGACAGGTGGCAACCATAATCTGTAGTCCTACAACATGGGTCTTCAAACTACGGCCATCCAGTTGTTCAGGAACTACAATTCCCATCATGTCTAGTCATGTCTGTGAATGTCAGTGTGTTACAATGCCTCATGGGATGTGTAGTTCTACAACAGCTGGAGGGCCTTAGTTTGAGGATCCCTGTCCTACAAGGTACATAGTATGTGTGGAATTGCTGACAACTGTGGAGCAATATACGTCATAAAATACTGAAGGGGTGAGGAGAGAGTGCTGAAATGTCACCAGGGTCCTGGCTGTGGACATTTCAGTGTAACAGGATATCCTTTAGCTCTATGTGCTGTAAGGCTGGATTTTTGTATTTTGAAGATCTGCACTACATAACGTGTTCCATAGGAAACCATGTTAAATGGACTGTAGTGCAAATCTGCAAAATACAAAAAGCACAAAAAATCCATAGGTGTGAATCAGGCCTTACCTTGAGTGTACGTGGCTGCAATGCAAAAGGCTTTGTCTGTCAACTTGAAAAAGCGGACCACCGTGCTCCAGAAACTTTGGTGTAACATTTTTGCTGATATGGAACTTCAGTAAATCTTGCTTTCGAATCAACTGTGTGCTCAAAGGCTAGGTATCATTTGGTCATATGACTTCTAAAAGCCTCAAAGGAAGTTGGTGCAGTTGACTTCCCTCTGCTAGAAGCTATGATTGCAGTTCTGAACAGGAAGTAGGTAGTTATATATTGCTAAGTATGTGTCAATAACTGCTGGTTCCACTCTGATCAGTGTCAAAATGGTGAAGTATCTCCACTCAAGTCTACTACTCTATCATAGAGTATCTTACTAGTACAGGCGGTCCTCTAGTTACAAACACCTGACTTACAAATGACTCCTACTTACAAACGGAGGGCAGCAACAGGAAGTGAGAGGAAATCTACACCTAGAAAGGGAAATTCACTCCTGTTAGGCCTCGTACACACGGGCAAGAATCTCGTCAGGAACAAAAACGTTGTAAATCTGTAGGTTGCCTTTGCTGACCTAATTCTGAAAAACACACACACCTGTTTTTTGGGCTAATGCAAAAGGCCCAAACATTGTCAATATCAAGACCTAACAAGTAAAGCGAACCAGTGCTTTGACCATGCAAGGGAAAAACAACAACTTCCCTTTAACTTGGCCCGATTCCTATTCTGCAAAGTTGTTCTGAGTAACTGATTTAGAATATAGTGTGTCAAAATAATACATTTTATAAATCAGTTTTATGAAGAAGGGATCTATGAAGGGGCCCATGAACACTAGATGGTAGTCAAAAGCATAGGCATAATATATAATCTATAACATCTGTCACTTTGTGCCCACAGAAATCTGAACATTCAAAAAGTAGCTGGCGCACCCTTATGTGGATTCTGCTTGCTGCACTTAAAGTGGAGTTCCACCCAAAAATGGAATTTCCAATTTTTGGAACCCCCCTACGGTGTCACATTTGTCACCTTTCAGGAGGGAGGGGGGAGCAGATACCTGTCTAATACAGGTATTTGCTCCCACTTCCTGGCATAGATCACCTCAGTGATCTACGCCACTTCCGGTGCCTACTCTGTGCCCCCGCTGGCTTCTGGGAGACGCACAGCTCCCAGAAAACAGCAGGGACCAGTGAAGACACGCATCGCTACTCGCGCATGTGCAGTAGGGAAGTGAAGCCTTAACGCTTCATTTTTTGATTCCCTCACTGGGGATGGCGGCGGGGACAGCCGAGAGCTGAGCAATTGCTCGGCCTCGGATGCTGACATCGCGGGCACCATGAACAGGTAAGTGTCCATATATTAAAAGTCAGCAGTTGCTGTATTTGTAGCTGCTGGCTTTTAATATTTTTTTTAAATCGGACCTCCAGATTAAATTGGAGGTCAGCAGTAGGATTGGAGCTCTGCTCAATGTATCCAATCAATGCTCCCCCAATAGAATTTGCATCTGTCTCACGCCACAGACATGATAATACTGCTTGATTGAGGACAAGAACGGTTGACTTGGAAGGGAGTCATGTCATGTCTATGGGCAAATTTACTAGCATTAACCTTGAAACCCAAACCCATTTTTTATTTCATTATGAATAGACCCTGAAAAGAGTTAGCACTTCTGATGATCTTTTTTGCGGTGTGCCCACATTGAGAATAGTCAACCCCTCACCCTGTCTTAGGTAAAGCTGGCACCAAGACAGAAGGGGCAAATCTACAGTTGACAACATAACAGGAGGGGAAGCTGAGGCTACTACGGGGTGGAAATCCCCCTTCACTGTGGAGAGATTTATATTCCCAATAAGAAATCCTCCAACAGGAAACATTGACAACCAACAAAAAACCTGATGGGGGATCCAACTTTCTCTCACTCCATTCAAAACAAAGCAAATGTTCTTCCTTCTGTTTGGTTTTATGTTTCTGCACAGTTATCTTTACTGACCAGGATGTTACACATCTGTAACCAGTGTGAATAAGCAGATTGTTTGGACAGGCAAATTTATGGTTATCCAAACAGGGACCTTATGTTCTCTATACTTTCTTTACCAGCTCCCTTCTTCTAGTCTGTATGAATCACATTTAGCAATTTTATCTCAACTTTCCTTATGTATCAACTGTATGAAACAAAGAATTTGATTACTTGCTATTGTAAGAGCAGGCATTCTCCTTTCAGACACATTCAACCCTTTGGCTTCAATAGCCATCTCTAATAGCTGTATTTAAAAAAGTAGTTCACTGTGAAAAGACATGTAGACAGGGTATTATTTGTCAAGGCTAAATATCAGCTGATTTCGGTTCACTGCCAAATCTCAGTCCGGGCAAGCTGCTGTGACATTTGATCGACAAATATGAGAGGGGAAACGATGCAGAGTCTGCCCAAGAAGTCAGCAGTTTAGGCAGATTATATAACATGCCCCTAATATGAACATGAAAAAGCAAGTACTATTGCTTCATAATTATTAATCTCAAAGGTAACTTAGGCAGAGAGGTCAATGTGCAAGTCGTACCATTTTGTTAATTAGTAAGGTTGTAAATCATTAAAAACATTGGTAAAATACTACAGATAGTGTCAGATGAATAACATATAGAGCTTCATAGAGGCATTTCTAAAGAGAATGGTGCATGTCTGTTAGATTGAGATGTGGCTAACAAAACCCACCAATAAGCGCATTAAAGATTAAGTGTGAAATGCTTCAAGTCAGTTGATGGACTTAAATCTATAGCCTCGTACACACGGTCGGACTTCCAAACAACTTTTCTGTGGATTTTGGTCCGAAGGGCGTTGGCGGTGAACTTTTTCTGTGTACACGGCCCAACATTTTCAGACAACATTCACCATTCACGTGGTTTTTCAGCTCTTTACCGCCACCCTTTGGGCAACTTCTGCTATTCTTGTCTGATGTTTAGCATTGGTTCTGAGCATGTTTGTACATTGGATTTTAGTTGGATGGACTTGCATACACACGATTAAATAAACCAACGTAACAGATTTATTGCCCAAAAATTGGTGAGCATGAAGAGCCAACTTTTGTTGTCGTTAATTCAGCCAATAATTGTCTGATGGAGCATACACATGGTCGGATTACCTGAAACAACACGTCCGTCAGACAATTTGGGCCATAAAGCTGGATTGTGTGCCTTATGTTAAACTGTAACCATTCCAGTCCAGCATCTCTGTAAATTGATTGCCAGAATGTAAAGCCGCGTACAAACGATTGGTTAAACCGATGAGAATGGTCTGATGGACCGTTTTCATTGGTCAAAACCGATCGTGTGTGGGCGCCATCGCTTATTTAAGCATCGGTTTAAAAAAAAAAAAACTTGTTTTAAATTTAACCGATGGATTCCTAACCGATCGGTCAAAACCGATCGTTAGTAGGCATGACCATCGGTTAAAAATCCACGCATGCTCAGAATCAAGTCGACGTGTGCTTGAAAGCATTGAACTTCATTTTTTTCAGCACGTCGTTGTGTTTTACGTCACCGCGTTCTAAAACGATCGGTTTTTTAACCGATGGTGTAGGCACATCAGACCATCAGTCAGCTTCATCGGTTAACCGATGAAAACGGTCCATCAGACCGTTCTCATCGGATGGACCAATCGTGTGTACGCGGCATAAGCCTTGATGAAGGGGGGAGCGTTGAGCACCCAAAAATGCTTGGCTTATCATAACGTTTATTTCATCTTACCTTGGAATAAGTCAGTGCAATTTTATAGCACTTTTCACTGTGAAAATGACAATGGTCCCGAAAATGTGTCAAAAGTGTCTGCAATAATGTCACAGCCACGAAAAAAATCACTGATCGCCGCCATTAGTAGTAAAAAATAAAAATATTAATAAAAATGCCATAAATCAAAATGGTCAAAATGGTGAAGTCAGCCTAAACTAAGGGGAAAAAAAAAATTTATATCTTTTTTGGGGATATTTATTATAGTAATTGCATTGTTTTCAAAATTGTCGCTATATTTTTGTTTAAAGCGTAAAAGATAAAAACCGCAGAGGTGATCAAATACCACCAAAAGAAAGCTCTATTTGTGGGGAAAAAAAGGATGCCAATTTTGTTTGGGAGCCACGTCGCACGACCGCGCAATCGTCAGTTAAAGCGACACCATGCCGAAATGCAAAAAGGGGCAAGGTGCTTAACCTGCATATTGGTCCGGGTCTTAAGTGGTTAAATATAACAATAAAAGCATTTTGTTATACCTGGTGGATAAGTGCAAAAAAAAATTACTTGTTGATCTTGTCAGAATCTCAGAACTCTCCCATGTTCATGTGCTCTGTGTGTCCATTTGTAAAGAACTCAGCCAACTCATGTTGAGAGGTGCACCCCCTTCCTCAGGGCTTTTGTTGGTAACAGAGACCCAGATAGTAGTATAACTGGCCACAAATGTGTGGAAGTGTTGAATTGTAAGTCGTGTTAACTTGCTGCACATTTTACTGGCAAGTTGTAAACTTGCAGAGCACTTGAAGCACAATTTCTAGTTGACACTTTTCCAATTTGTAGCAAATTTGCATAGCAAGACTCTAGCAAGAGAAATGTTGCAGTGGTGAATCTACAGCAAGAGCTCTGCAAGTCTACAGCATGAAAATTCAGCCACAGTGACCCCTGTGGGGGGGGGGGGGGGGGGGGGGGGGGGTGACTATTGCACAACATAACTGAACCAGAACTTGCAGCTGACTCTCAGCCTTGTACATACGATCAGATTTTCCAACGGGAATTGTGTGATGACAGACTGTTGGCCTACAATCCGACCGTTTGTACGCTCCATCAGACAATTCTTGTTAGACTTTCCGCTGACAAATGTTAAATGGCAGGCTTATAAACTTTCCACGGACAACGGTCTGTTGTCATATTTTCCTATCTTGTGTACCCAAGTCCGTCAGACAAATTTCCAAAGTACAAACACGCATGCTCAGAATCAATGCTCACCAAACACGACATTAGCAGAAGGTGCCCAAAGGGTGGTGCTCAAGAACTGAAATTTCACATAGTACGTCACTACGTTTGCGTTTGTTGGCTGACAATTGTGTGCCATTTGTATGCAAGACAAGTTTGTGGCAAACGCCCTTCCGACAAAAGTCTGACGTTTTGTCTGTAGAAAATCCGACCGTGTGTACAAGGCTTTACAGAATATTTGAAAAGAAAATTGATCTGTAGTCATGCAATGAGAACTCGCTGCAATAGTGCAACAAACTTGTGAAGCCTGGAAAGTCTAGCAATTGCTTAGAAAGTCATTTTCAAACTTGCAGCACAGTTGCTTACTATTTGGGCATAAGGCTGCATTCACACCTGAGCGTTTTGTCACCTGAATCGCGACACTCAAAGACGCTAGAGGGGAAAAATAACATTATTCTCTATGAAGATGGTTCACATCTCCACTGCAAAACGCAGAACAAACGCCGAACGCCTAAAAAGCGCAAACAAGTCCTGGACCCTGTTTTGTCACGCGAATCGGGCGACTAGGGCGTTTTCCATTGGTGCCAATGACCTGTACAAACCCGCGGTAAAAAACGCCGCGTTTTGTCGCGGCAAATCGCGGTAAAAAACGATGCAATTTGTCGCGGCAAATCACGGTAAAAAACGCCGCAAATCGCCTACGCTTAGGTGTGAATGCAGCCTAAAGCAATCTGGAGAGTTGACAGTAAAAGTTTTATTATACTGCCTCATTGGGCATAAATAGTGCACTCATGGAGGTCTGGAGTGTTCCAACTGGCTACAGTCCTGAAAATAGAGGTTCTCATCCCCAAAACACATGGCCTCAGTTCCTCATTAAAAGATGTTGCTTCTATGAACGCCTTCTTTGTGATTTAAGCCATTCCTAAGGAATCTTCTTGTCCAGTGGGGTGCTTGCCATTCTGCTTTTCCAATATTTATTTGGTACATGCATTTGCCAAGGTCAGGTCTTCTGGCTTGCTACTCCCACTCATTCCATTACAATCTTTTTATGTATTAAAGCTAAAATTCAACATCGTGAAAGCCTAAAAAATGTACAAGTCGAAACAAGACAATCACTGTAAGTTTGGTCAAACCGGGTGGAGTAATCTGATTCTGGAACATTGAAGACTTCATGTGCTTTTCAATGCCTCTCTTGTATAACACAAATCCTATCATTTGTTGGATCTCATTCTTATTTCAGTATTGAATAATGGTACAAGGATGCTTTGTGGACCAAATGTTTAACTCATGTTTTAAGTACATAATATCATCTGCAAACAGTGCCTACAGAAGAGATTGTATTGGCTACTAAATGCCAAAATTCTAGCTTTCATTTTCTGCTGTACCTCTATTTAAAAATGTATTTTGGTATGAAATTTTAAAGGAAGTGGCTACAGCTAAATAACAGAACACATATTACTGGGCATAACTGCTGTCACGCTTGGCAGATTGGAGCCTTTTCTTGCTTAAAGGGCAGTGGGGGAGATTCAGGCCTCGTACACACGACCGGTTTCCTCGGCAGAATCCAGCAAGAAACTTGTTGGAAGACGTGTTTTGCCGAGGAAACCGGTCGTGTGTACATTTTTCGACGAGGAAACTGTCGAGAAACTCGACGAGCCAAACAGAGAGCATGTTCTCTTTTTCCTGAACGGGAATGGAGAAAATTGGCTCGTTGAGTTCCTCGACAGCCGAAGAAAGAACTCGACGAGGAAAACAACAGTTTCGCCCGACGAGTTCCTCGGTCGTGTGTACGCGGCCTCACTTAACCGATGCACTCAGAATCTGGTGCAGCTGTGTATGGTAATCATTCAGCTTCTAACTTCAGCTTGTTTAATTAACTGCTTGTCTACCACCCAACGTCATATGACGGCAGGACGAAAACTCTCTTGTTTTGGGAGGATGTCATATGACGTCCTCGCCTTCCTGAGCCACAGGGACGGCCGCCGTGTCACTGGAAACCCGATGCGCGTGCCCGGTGGCCCCCCGATGTCCGCCGAGCACCCGTTATTGCCCAGTAACTGAGATCCACGTCCTGTCAGGGAGAGGAGACCGATGGTGTGTCCCTTGTACATAGGGACACCACTCGGTCACCTCCTCCAGTAAGTCCCCTCCCTCCACAGTAAGAATCACTCCCTAGGGAACCCAGTGGTGGGCAAACTACGGCGGGCCGTATACGGCCCGGCGGACCTTTTAATCCGGCCCCCGGGCGGGCACTGGGTATGGCATTGTAGTGGCTGGCCGCTGGGCGAATTACATTGCAACGTCTCGTCCTGGATGGTCAGTGGTTAGCAGCTAGCTGGAGAGAGGAGACGTTGCGCGATGTAATTCGCTAGCAGCTAGGGGGCGTGGCCGTGGGCAGAGTACGGCTTGAGCCGTACGTGCTGGCGCAGGCAGGGAGTTGACATCACGTCAGATGACGTCAACTCCTTTCCGCGCGCCTGTGAGGAGCAATCCATGCGCCGTGAGCCTGTGAACAGTGACTGGCGGCTGGCCCAGAAATGTCAGTCATCCATCACATCGGGACTTTCATCTGTACTGATGGTGAGTGATCGTTGCTATGCGATACAGACTGATATTATTCTATACTTCTATCTATTTTCTGTGGTGTCTGTCGCTTGTCATGCTTTGTGCCCAATTTATCTTCTCTTTTTTTAGTTTCTGACATCAGCTGGTTTATGTAATTTTAGCAGAAAATGCACCAATATATTGCAAACCAAATGGGCACAAAGCATTACAAGCAACAGACACCACAGACAATAGATATGGTAAGAGAAGCCACCGTGTTCATCAATTGTCACCACTGTGCCATGCCATGAAAAGCAATTACTGTGCCATCAATTGTCACCACTGTGCCATGCCATCAAACACAGCCACTGTGCCATCAATTGTCACCACTGTGCCATGCCATGAAAAGCAATCACTGTGCCATAAATTGTCACCACTGTGCCATGTCAAATGCAGCCACTGTGCCATGCCATGAAAAGAAATCACTGTGCCATCAATTGTCACCACTGTGCCATGAAAAGAAATCACTGTGCCATCAATTGTCACCACTGTGCCATGCCAAATGCAGCCACTGTGCCATGCCATCAAAAGCAATCACTGTGCCATCAATTGTCACCACTGTGCCATGCCATCAAAAGCAATCACGATGCCATCAATTGTCACCACTGTGCCATGCCAAATGCAGCCACTGTGCCATGCTATCAAACAGCCACTGTGCCATCAATTGTCACCATTATGCCATGCCATCAAAAGCAATCACTGTGCCATCAATTGTCACCACTGTGCCATGCCAAATGCAGCCACTCTGCCATGCCATCAAAAGCAATCACTGTGCCATCAATTGTCACCACTGTTCCATGCCATCAAAAGCAATCACTGTGCCATCAATTGTCACCACTGTGCAATGCCAAATGCAGCCACTGTGCTATGCCATCAAACGCAGCCACTGTGCCATTAATTGTCACCACTGTGCCATGCCAAATGCAGCCACTGTGCCATGCCATCAAACGCAGCCACTGTGCCATCAATTGTCATCACTGTGCCATCAAATGCAGCCACTGTGCCATCAATTGTTACCACTGTGCCATCAAATGCAGCCACTGTGCAATCAAATGTAGTTTTGCAAAATAACTATTTTTATGCTTTTCTACCTTAAATTAATCTAAACATTTAATGTTACAAATTTAAATTTCACTTATATTAATTCACACATACACACCGTCTATCTACTCTTGGTCCGGCCCCCGGGTCCAATATATGAACCCATTGCGGCCCTCAAGTCAAAAAGTTTGCCCACCCCTGCATTAACCCCTTGATCGCCCCCTAGTGTTAACCCCTTCCCTGGCAGTCATATTTATTCAGCAATAAATGCATTTTTATAGCACTGATCACTGTATAAATGTGAATTGTCCCAAAAATGTGTCAAAAGTGTCCAAAGTCTCCGCCGCAATATTGCAGTCACGATAAAAATGTTTTAAATTGTTTACCTCTGCTTTATAGAAGAGTTAGAAAATCTCCCTGGGTGATGAGAGCCTACAACTGCCAAAGATGCTTCTTATCACTCCACAAAACATGAGCAAAAAAACTGATGAACACAAATGATGCTCAAATCGAGAGCATTGCTTCCTTTTTTGCTTACTGCACCATTCGATTTACTGGTGTTTTTCTGGGCATTTTATTAAAGCATTTTTGCAGCTTTTTTTAAAAATGTTTTTAAAGCATTTTAGAAGAGTATTAAAAGCGTTTTACAGCTTCAATCATTTTTGTGTAGCCAATAGAAAGCACAAGAGGCAGGAGAGGGAGAGTAAATTATGGGTGAAGAGCTGTTATTTGAGCAGAAAACGCTCGTAAAACGCTCAAGTCAGGCATTTCTATTGAAGTCTAGGGGACCAAAAACGCCTGTAATTGGCCAAAAAGCGTGTGTACTTATTTGAGCAACAGGCATTTTGCTTCAGGCAACAGAACGATGTGAACAAGGGCTATTGAAATGAATGGAATTTGGCTTCTTTAACGTTTTAGAAGCTGCAAGCAGAAAATCGCTCAAGGTGTGAACAGGGCAAAAGCCTAGGTTCACATTGGAGCGAGTTGACATGCGATTTGACAAGTCGCAGCCTATTGGAGGCAATGGCACTGTTCCAATCGATGTAACACTGATCTTGCAGAGCCACACCAATTTACAAAAGTAGTTCCTGCCCTACTTTTTCCAATTTTAGGTGCGACTTCAATAGACATCTGTGCATGAAGCCACACAAATGTCTATCAAGTAGCACCTGAAATCGCGCTGACCAAGCTACTGCAAGTGAAGTAGCGCAATTTCAAAGTAGCATTAACCTCTTATGGACCGCCGCATGTACATTTACGTCGGCAGAATGGCACCCACAGGCACATCAACGTATATATACGTTGGTGCCTAGACGTGGGTCGGGGGTCCGATCGGGACCCCCCCGGTACATGCGGCGTCCGGTTACCTGGCCAAACGATCTGTGCTGAGGGGGCGCCGGTTCATTTTTGTCCGCCCCCTCCGTATCGCTCCCAGCCAATCAGCCAATGCGCGCGCTCCCCTGCAGTGCACTTCCTCCTCCTGTGTAAACACAGGAAGAGGGAAGTGATGTGATCTCTGCTCTCTACACTGACACCAGGACACGCAGGCACACTTAACCCCTTGCGATCACCCCCCCACCCCCTCCCCCTGTCACAGTGTCACTGAATGCAGTGATCATATGTATGATCACTGCAGTTAGTGTCAGTGTGACAGGCAGTTAGTGTTAGGTCCAGGGTAGCCCCCGTACCCCCCCTAATAAAGTTTTAACCCCTTGATCACCGCCCTAGTTAATCCTTTCACTCCCTATTGCCAGTGTCACTAAGCGATCATTTTTTATTGCAATTTTTTTTTACTAAAGACATGTGGCTAAATAAATTTTGGCCTAAATGTTTGACTAAAATTTAGTTTATTTGATTATTCTTATAACAAAAAGTAAACAATATTGTTTTTTTTTTTCAAAAATGACGCTATATTTTTGTTTATAGCGCAAAAAATTTAAATCGCAGAGGCGATCAAATACCACCAAAAGAAAGCTCTATTTGTGGGAAGAAAAGGACGCAAATTTTGTTTGGGAGCCACGTCGCACGACCGCGCAATTGTCAGTTAAAGCGACGCAGTGCCGAATCGCAAAAAGGGGCCTGGTCCTTTACCTGCATTTTGGTCCGGGTCTTAAGTGGTTAATGTGAACCAGGGCTAAAGCAAACTTGCCCACACAGGGCAAAGCAACAGTTTCACTTAACTTTTTTCCTAAGCAGAATATCTTCACCACGAATGAGCACCTTCACTTCTTACCATGATGTTCCATTCGATCACCAGGAATGAACAGAAAAAAATGGTATTTGCAAATATTGGGGAGCATGTGACTCATTTACCTTGCTCCCATATAACAGCTCTGGTTCTTAGCGATTGTGTGACGCATTTGACTCTGGAGAGTGAACAGTTTAACCACTTTCCGACGCCTATTTATGTCAACAGAATGGCACGGGCAGGCAGATTGGCGTACAGGTATGTCCCTTTAAATCTGCCGCCCAGCGGGCGCGTGCCCGCCGCGTGCCAAACGAGTGGTGCCGCGGGTCCCGGGAACTCAATGTTCCCGGGAGTCCCGCGACTGCGGTCGGCAATAGTTGAACAGGGGAATGCCTTTTTAAACAAGACATTCCCCTATTCTGCCTAGTGACACTGTCACTGATGACCGTTCCCTGTGATCGGGAGCGGTCATCAGTGACGTGTCACTTTAGCCACGTCCCCCTACAGTAAGAATCACTTCCTAGGGAATATTTAACCCCTGCAGCGTCACCTTGTGGTCAACCCCTTCACTGCCAGTGTAATTTTTACAGTAATTGCTGTAAAAATGACAATCGTCCCAAAATGGTGTCAAAAGTGTCAAATGTGTCAGCCTTAAAGGGTCACTAAAGGAAAAACATTATTTTGCTGAAATGACTGTTTACAGGGTATAGAGACATAATAGTTAACTGATTCCTTTTACAAATGATTAAAAATAGATAAAAATCAATCACATAATGTGCCTGCAGGTTAGTTTCATTTTTAAACTGGTTTCATGTTTTTATGTAATGTAAAGGGACACACAGAACAAAAACAAACAAATACAGGGCAGTGTTTTGTTTTTAAAATGAATCTGATTCTGAGGAGTTTTAGACACACAGTAATGACAGCTTGGACCACAGTGAAAAGCTGCCATGATATTTTTTATAAGGAGCCAGACAAGCATGAAGTGTGGAGATCAGAGCAGAATTACAGCAACAATGAAACCAGGACTGCAGTAAGGTAAAGGAAGCTATTTAGGTAAAAAAAAAAAATTCCTTTAGTGATCCTTTAATGTCGCAGTCACGATAAAACTCGCTGATCGCCTCCATAACTAGTAAAAAAATATATATATATTAATAAACATGCCATAAAACAGTCCCTTATTTTGTAGAAGCTATAACTTTTGCGCAAACCAATCAATAAACGGTTATTGCATTTTTTTTTTTTACCAAACATATGTAGAAGAATACGTATCAGCCTAAACTGTGGACAAAAATGTTTTTTATATATATTTTTTGGGGGTATTTATTATAGCAAAAAAATGTTTTTTTTTAATTTACGCTCTTCTTTTGTTTATAGCGCAAAAAATAAAATCACAAAGGTGATCAAATACTACCAAAAGAACGCTCTATTTGTGGGGGAAAAAGGGACGTCAATTTTGTTTGGGAGCCACGTCGCAGGACCGTGCAATTGTCAGTAAAGGCGATGCAGTGGCGAATCGCAAAAAGTGGCCTGGTTTTTAACCACCAAAATGGTCCCGAGGCTGAAGCATTTTGCTTGTTTCTTAATATTTCAACTGATATGCAAGATGTTATTATTGCAAGCTATTGTAATAGCAAAATGTAACTCTGCACATCACTGATCTACCCAGCACAGCGAACCATGTTTTGAGGCTATTATCAGTATCGCTGTGATGCCAATGTACACACATTAAAGTGATGAAACAAGGATACGCTCACAGTGAATGGAGCAAAACACCTCGAAAAGGAAAACGCACTATAACTATAGCCTATTACCACTGGCAAATGATATTTAAATATACCTATTTTATTATAAATGTTTGCTTAAAGAACTTGGATAAGAATGCATGGTGAAGCAGGTCATGTAGCATCAGCTTTGCAGTTTTTTATACTGCTGTGGAAATGTTGCATTCTTTGTATGGTAAGCTAATCGTAATGGTCCATACGCTGCAAACAATCATCAATATTACATTATACAGCACTACGAGGATGCAAAGTGGTTTTTCCAAGAATATTTCACTTTGCCCTTCATGTTTAATAGGTGATGATGTCATTTTAGTATGTGATATGAATTCTTTTATATTAACATCAGACAGTCATTGAAAAGTCAAGGTGGTAAAGATAATTACAGTCAGTACTATTCTTATCCTGTATGCTTCTGGTAACTGTATGTATTATACATGAAATGGGATTTACTAGAGGGTGAAATTTTTATTCCAGCCTCATAAACCTATGTTACAAATGTAACATACACCCCCCTCCTGCCCAGGTGAAATTTCAGCTTCCGGCACTGCGTCGATTTAACTGACAATTGCACGGTCGTGCGACGTGGCTCCCAAACAAAATTGACGTCCTTTTTTCCCCACAAGTAGAGCTTGCTTTTGATGGTATTTGATCGCCTGTGCGGTTTTTATTTTTTGCGCTAAAAACAAAAAAGAGCGACAATTTTGAAGAAAAATACAATATTTTTTACTTGTTGCTATAATAAATATCCCAATTTAAAAAAAAAAACACATATTTTTTTCTCAGTTTAGGGCGATGCGTATTCTTCTACATATTTTTGGTAAAAAAATAAAAAAAATCGCAATAAGCGACTGGTTTGCGCAAAAGTTATAGCGCTTACAAAATAGGGGAGAGAATTATTATTTTTTATTATTTTTTTTTACTAGAAATGGCGGCGATCTGCGATTTTTATTGGTACTGCGACGTTATGGCGGACACATCGGACACTTTTGACACATTTTTGGCGCCATTCACATTTATACTGCGATCAGTTCTATAAATATGCACTAATTACAGTATAAATGTGACTGGCATTGAAGGGGTTAACACTAGGGGGTGAGGAAGGGGTTAAATGTGTATCCTAGGTGTGTTCTAACTGTGGGGGGAGGGGGGGTGACTGGGGGGGTGACCGATCTGTGTCCCTATGTACAAGGAACACAGATCGGGCTCCTCCTCTCCAGAGACAGGACGCTGTCTCTGTGTAAAAACAGAGATCGCATCGCAAACGGCCACTCTGACTGGCCGTTCGCTGCGATCTGTGATATTCAGACCCGCGCTGGTGCCATCATTTGACAGTAGCGCGGGTCTGAAGTGGTTAAGAATAGAATGAAATAGTAAGGTCGAAAGTTCTATCATGTATTTATTTCTGTCTGATGCCATTGGTGAGGTTTATCTTTATTTTTTGCCCCAGAAACATGAAAGGAAGTGAAAATAATCCTTCCCAAAAGGATAAAAAATCTAAATTTGTCAGAAGTACAGATGTTTCTACAAAGAGGACTCTTAAAGCGGATCTCCACCCTAAAGTGAAGTTCCGCTGATCGGAACCCTCCCCCCTCCGGTGTCACATTTGACACCTTTCAGGGGGGAGGGGGGTGCAGATACCTGTCTAAAGACAGGTATTTGCACCCACTTCCGGCCTGCAGTCTCGGGCAAAAGACTGGTTTTTCCTCGTACACACAATTCGATTGTTGCCAGTGGATTGTCTGATGACAGATTGTTGTCCTAAAATCCAATCGTTAGTACACTCCTTCAGACAATTGTTGTCCAACTTTTGGCCAACAAATGTTGGATGGCAAGCTAGTAAATTTTCGGTGGTCAACAGTCTGTTGTCAGTTTTTCATATCGTCTGTACACAAGTCCGTCACACAAAAGTCCAAAGTAAAAACGCGCATGTTTGGAATCAATGCTCACTAAATACAACATTAGCAGACCGGGCCCAATGGGTGGCGCTCAAAAGCTGAAATTCCATGTAGTACGTCACAACGTTTGGGTTTGTTGGCTGACAATTGTGTGCCGTAAGTATGCAAGACAAGATCCAGGCACACGCCCTTTTGACAAAAGTCTGACGCTCTGTTAGCCAACAATCTGATCGCGTGTACCAGGCTTAAGGCTGGGTTCACACTCTGTACGACGCAGCTTGCAGAAGGGGGGTCCATTGTGTCACAGATCCAGGTCTGAATAAGGTCCGAATTTTGGGCTGAATTAAGACATGAAACGGAGCCAAAGACGCAAAGGACTGTGCATTCCGTGGCCGCCCCCCGGGGATGTGTGAACCACCTCCATTGAGAGCCAGTCACACTTTCCTGTCATGCAAATTGGATGCGGTGAAAGCTGCATCCAATTTGCAATAGTGTGAACCCAGCCTCAGGCTCTTGTTTTGATCACAAATGTGATACTTTGGATTTCTCCCAATTTTCTGTCTGACAATAGTAAATAAGAGAATTTTCCCAGCAAGACACAGACGGCAATAAAAAATAAAAAAATATATGATAGAGGTTTAAACCTTTGCCTTTTTACCCAAAGCCAAAATAAAATGGTTGAAATTTAATTTTAAAGATTTATCAAAGACGAAACCTGTGTTTCCTTCAAAAGGTATGTACACACACCTTGCAGTGCCTGCTGTCAGCATTGTCTGTGAATGTTAATAAGTCATTCTCATTAAGAGGTTTACTTTAGACTGACTAGGTGTCTGTAATACACATTCGGGCTAAAATGTTGAATATGTGTAGGGATGAGCTCTGCGTTCGATTCGAACGTATGTTCGATTCGAACGTATGTTCGATTTGAACATTGTCTGTTCGTACGTTCGACGAATTTCGAACAAAATGGGTCGTTCACGCCAAATTCGAGTGACGCGCAACGGCCCATAATTCACTGCGGCATTGCACACTGATGATTGGCCCAACATGCACTATGACCCCGCATGCTTGGCCAATCACAGCGCGCAAAAAACAGAGAGCCATAATTGGCCAAAGCCAGGGTGGTGTAACACCATAGGCGTTACTTTATACAGAACGAGCACAGCTGTATCATCCCTAGACAGCTGCGCTCCATTCAGCACCGGGTCATCGACACTTTCGACGTGCCGTCGAATCCTGCGTCCCGTCCAGCTTCCTCATCTCGTCATTTCCGACGTGCCGTCGAATCCTGCGCTCCACGCTGGAACGCGGAAGCGCGCCCAGCGTGTGTCCCGCGACAGGCTATCTATTTAAACCTCCTCTGATCACGGCTCGGCGTCTGGTTATTGTAGTTGACGCTCGCCGCCATCTGAAACCCAAGACCTCCTCCAGAGTCCCACAGAGTCCTCACCTTGTAAGGAGACCACCAGGTTACAGCACCAAGTTCTACCCACGGACCCTCTTACTTCCTATGACCTGCTGCTTGACCACAGAGCTCGCAGTCTACAGAACCATAGAGGCATCCTGCACCTGCTACTATTCACTCTTCAGGAAGGGACTGCACACCTGGTCACATCTAAACCGCAAGTAGCCACAACTGACTGTATCAAGCCTGTATACTCAGAATACTGTACATCCTGGATTGCATACTATGATATGTTCTTGAATGCATGATACCATATATTTGTAGTGACTGAGACATATACCCAGGTTTCTCAAATAACCTATGGTAGATGCACCACACCATCAATAGGAGATATACCGCAGGAGGTTGTGATGAAATAACCCCATGAGCTCTGTTTAACATCATAGAGCAACCAGGTGGTTTAATCTGAGTATCCTCCAGAATAAGTAGTTACCATTTCATCTCCTATTCATGGTGACGGCGTAGCCGTTACAGAATAACCAGACCTTATATATACATAGATGGATCCCGCTGATTTAGCGAATCATCTACTGGGACTCACTCAAAGGGTAGATACCCTAACTAACTCCTTAAATGAATTCCGCCTTGAAAATGAAGCTCTCCGCCAGCAGAACCTTGCTCACGTTAGAGAGAGACCAGAACCAAAAGTCTGTTCTCCAGAACCTTTCTCTGGGGATAGAAATTTTTTCCGGCAATTCATCAGCTCTTGTCGCTTGATGTTCGAGCTACGTCCCCGTACTTACTATTCTGATAGGATTAGAATTCTCACCCTCATCTCATACCTCAGGGGTGAACCGAGAGTTTGGGCCGACGCCTATCTAGAAGAACACGGAGATCTCCTTGGAGCCCTGGACACTTTTCTCGCAGAAATGTCCCTCCTTTATGAGGATCCCAACAAACAGTTGACTGCTGAAAATTCCATCAGAAATCTCAAACAGGGGAAAAGACCAGTGGAGGACTACATTTCTGAATTCAAATGTTGGTGCCGAGAGACCCAGTGGTCAGATGTCGCACTCAGGAACCAATTTCGGCTAGGCCTGACAGAAACTTTGAAAGACGAAATCGCACGTGTAGAACTTCCACCATCCCTAGAGGATCTCATGCAACTGTCCATTACCATAGATCGACGTATTCGAGAGAGAAGAGCTGAACGTGCCAATGCGTTTTCTCCTTCACCTTTCAGGAGAGCCAGATCTCCCCCCAAGGAGCTTCCTATGGAGCTTGGTGCGATTAAAGGTCCTTTAAGCACAGCTGAGAAACAACGCCGCAGAGACCAAAACCTCTGTATGTACTGTTCTGCTCCTAACCACGTTGTATCCACCTGTCCCCTTCTTAAAAGGAATTCGGAAGGTAAAGATCACCACAAAAACAAATTTAATTTCACTGGTACAATTTCTAATCGTTACATTATTATTCTTCTTACATTACAGTGGGAGCAAAAAAGTTTCTCCACTGAAGCAATGGTCGACACTGGAGCCTGTGGAAACTTTATTGACTCTAAGATTGTAGATTCTAATAAAATACCTTGTGTGATTAAGCAAACCCCTGTGTCACTCACTTTCATTGATGGTTCCAGTTCTCCCACAGGTCCAATCACATTCCAAACCTCACCCCTTTGGCTGACTTGCGCTCCAGGTCATACTGAGAGCCTCATTTTTGATGTCATCCAATCACCTCTATTTCCAATAATACTCGGATTACCTTGGTTACATCTTCATCAGCCTACTATCCAATGGTCTACTAGTTCCTTAACCTTACAATCCTCTTTCTGTAAAGAGAACTGTTATCCTAATTGTTCTATCTCTTTCACAGAGATCTACCCTCCTGATCTTCCACCTTATCTACATGATTTCGCCGACGTTTTTAGCAAAACCAAGGCAAACTTACTTCCCCCACACAGGGTCTATGATTGCCCCATAGATATTATAGCTGACGCACCGATCCCAACTGCTCGGATTTATCCATTATCCCAACCTGAACTTGTACACCTCAAGGATTATATCGATGAGAACCTCAAAAAAGGTTTTATCAGACCTTCAACCTCTCCAGCGAGTGCAGCCATGTTCTTCGTAAAAAATAAAGACGGCTCACTCCGACCAATTATCGACTACCGTGCACTCAATAACATTACTATCAAGAACAGATATCCACTTCCATTAATTCCGGAACTCATCGAACGACTCCAGACCTCAAAGATCTTCACTAAACTAGATCTGAGGGGTGCCTATAATCTCATAAGAATTCGATCTGGTGACGAGTGGAAAACAGCTTTTAAAACACGCTATGGCCTCTACGAGTACACCGTAATGCCCTTTGGGTTATGCAACGCACCTGCAACCTTCCAATATTTCATCAACGACATTTTCAGAGATTTGCTCGACGTTTGTGTTGTGATTTATTTGGATGACATTTTAATCTATTCAGATTCTCCCGAAGAACACATCAAACATGTACGCTGGGTTTTGGCCAGATTGAGAACACACTCTTTATATGCCAAACTTGAAAAGTGTGTTTTCAGTCAGCGCAGCATTTCTTTCCTGGGATATCTAATTACCCCAAACGGAATACAGATGGAATCATCGAAGGTACAGTGCATATTATCCTGGCCAGTTCCCCACTCCAGGAAGGCTCTACAACGTTTTCTCGGATTCTCTAACTACTACAGAAAATTCATTAAGGATTTCTCTACGATCGTGAAACCATTAAACAATCTCACTAGTAGCAAGACGCCTTTTTTCTGGTCTGATCAGGCACAGAAATCCTTTGACCTTCTGAAGCTCAGTTTCACCTCCGCACCAATCCTACAACTTCCTAACCCACTTTACTATTTCACCTTAGAGGTAGATGCCTCGCACTTTGCTTTGGGAGCTGTACTCTCCCAACAAGCTTCATTATCTGAACCGCTACATCCGGTAGCCTTTTACTCTAGGACATTATTACCTGCTGAAAAAAATTACCCCATTGGGGAAAAAGAACTCCTTGCCATAAAGGATGCCCTAAGTAATTGGAGACATCTCTTGGAAGGTTCCAAACACCCCATTACCATCCTCACCGATCATCGCAATTTGCAACATTTGAGGGCCTGTAAAACCCTTTCTGCCCGCCAAGTCAGATGGAGTCTATTCTTTGATAGGTTCGATTTCAACATCTCCTATCGTCCTGGTACAGAGAATGTCAAGGCTGACTCGTTGTCACGTATGCATGACAACCAGACAATTGAAACACCTCCCCTTTCTATTATTCCACCTGATCGATTCATTGGAGCATCTGTTCCTTTCTTGGATTTACTGATCCAATCTCTCCCTAGCGAAGTACCCCAAATCCCCCAGGGTCTCAAAAAGGAACCTAACGGGTTATTCACCTACAACAATAAGATCTACGTGCCCGCCTCTTTACAACCTCTACTTCTCAAACAACTTCATGATGCTCCTCTGGCAGGTCATCCAGGAATAAGTAAAACCATTCATTTAATTAAAAGAAATTACTGGTGGCCCAAGCTTTCACAGACAGTCAGTGATTATGTCAATTCCTGCGTGATATGTGCCTCCAACAAACATTCCAGGAAGCCACCTTACGGACTCCTTACTTCAATCCCAATACCTGAAAGACCCTGGGACGTGGTCTCTATGGATTTTATTGTCGATCTCCCCAGGTCCCAAGGTGCCAACACAATTCTAGTTACAGTAGATTTATTAACAAAGATGGCTCACTTCATCCCATTAAAAAATCTACCAACTGCTCTAGAGACTGCAGAAGCCTTCCTTCAGAATGTACTTAAACTACATGGGTTACCCTCCCAGATTATCTCGGACAGAGGCACTCAATTCATTTCTAAATTCTGGAGAGCCCTTTGCCAGGCCTTGCAAATTGATCATCGAATGTCCACTGCTTATCATCCGCAAACAAACGGACAAACAGAACGAGTAAACCAAACACTGGAACAGTATTTACGCTGTTATTGCACCCATCTACAGGACGACTGGATGCAGTTTCTTCCTCATGCCGAATTTGCGTATAATAACGCTTCTAGTTCTTCCTCCGGATTCTCTCCTTTTTATGCAAACTATGGGTTCCATCCCAAATCTGCCCCAGTCTCCGTTCTCCCTAACCAAGTTCCCGCTGTAGAACATTACCTCTCTACCTTAAAGAGGACCCTAGGAATACTCCATTCTAATCTCACTGCAGCGCAACAAAGACAAAAGAAGTATTATGACTCCCGCAGAACTCCACCTCCTACATACAAAATTGGAGATTTGGTTTGGCTCTCCACTCGAAATCTACGTCTTAATATCCCTTCAAGAAAACTCGGTCGCCAATTCACTGGTCCATTCTCCATTTCTCATATCATCAACAACAATACCGTTAAACTACTTCTACCTCCGGATTGGAAGATACATCCTTCTTTCCATGTCTCACTCATTAAGCCTTTCACTCCTAATCCGTTCCCTAATAGAGACCCTCAACCCCCTTCTCCTGTTGAGGTTCTCGGCGAGACTGAATATGAGGTTCAGAAAATTCTGGATTCCAGGAGACATGGATCTTCCCTGCAATATTTAATCCGTTGGAAGGGTTACAGCCATCTTGATGACTCCTGGGTAGACTCCTCCGACATTCATGCTCCCCGGCTCGTCAAACAATTCCACCGCAGATACCCTGATAGACCATCACCTTCTGGGTGTATATTTGGGAGCCCCTTGAGGAGGGGAGTATGTAACACCATAGGCGTTACTTTATACAGAACGAGCACAGCTGTATCATCCCTAGACAGCTGCGCTCCATTCAGCACCGGGTCATCGACACTTTCGACGTGCCGTCGAATCCTGCGTCCCGTCCAGCTTCCTCATCTCGTCATTTCCGACGTGCCGTCGAATCCTGCGCTCCACGCTGGAACGCGGAAGCGCGCCCAGCGTGTGTCCCGCGACAGGCTATCTATTTAAACCTCCTCTGATCACGGCTCGGCGTCTGGTTATTGTAGTTGACGCTCGCCGCCATCTGAAACCCAAGACCTCCTCCAGAGTCCCACAGAGTCCTCACCTTGTAAGGAGACCACCAGGTTACAGCACCAAGTTCTACCCACGGACCCTCTTACTTCCTATGACCTGCTGCTTGACCACAGAGCTCGCAGTCTACAGAACCATAGAGGCATCCTGCACCTGCTACTATTCACTCTTCAGGAAGGGACTGCACACCTGGTCACATCTAAACCGCAAGTAGCCACAACTGACTGTATCAAGCCTGTATACTCAGAATACTGTACATCCTGGATTGCATACTATGATATGTTCTTGAATGCATGATACCATATATTTGTAGTGACTGAGACATATACCCAGGTTTCTCAAATAACCTATGGTAGATGCACCACACCATCAATAGGAGATATACCGCAGGAGGTTGTGATGAAATAACCCCATGAGCTCTGTTTAACATCATAGAGCAACCAGGTGGTTTAATCTGAGTATCCTCCAGAATAAGTAGTTACCATTTCATCTCCTATTCATGGTGACGGCGTAGCCGTTACAGGTGGCTATGGCCAATTATGGCTCAGGGCTTTAGCACACGCCCCACACTATAAAAGGCTGCCTGCTGGGCGGCCTCATGTAGTGTGTTCCAGCGCTGAACAGAGATCAGTCAGAGGGACAGAGATATTGTCTTTTTATATAGCTAGATAGAGCAGGCAGGCAGGTCAGTTTAGCTTAATTTACAGTGTGTAGAGAATATATATACATCCCTAGGAGTTGTACATATATTTATACACTGTATAGCTTAGATAGATCAGTTCTTCCTAATTTACTGGCAGGCGATTGTGCTATTTAAAGACATTATCACAGGTATAGACACCCAGCAGGTACAATATTTAAAGACATTTTTCATTTTTTTTTTATTTAAGCATCATTAAAATCACTGCTCCTGGAGCAGTGATTTTAATGATGCTTAAATTAAAAGAAAAAGAAAAATGCCTTTAAATATTGTACCTGCTGGGTGTCTATAGTTTGCCTGTGAAAACGTCTTTGAGAACCCGGGTCTTGCCCGAGGGAACATGTATCAATGGAAAAAAGTTTTAAAAACGGTTGTTTTTATAGGAGTCCTGCTCCTGAAAAAACGACCGTTTTTAAAACTTTTTCCCATTGATACATGTTCCCTGGGGCAAGACCCGGGTTCTCAAAGAGTTTTCCAACAATAACTTAATTATTGGGCTTTAAAATTAGCACTTTTGAATTTGAACGTTCGAGTCCCATAGACTTCAATGGGGTTCTAAATGTTCGCACGAACGGTCGGTCTGTTCGGACGTTCTGGTGCGAACCGAATGGGGGTGTTCGGCTCATCCCTAAATATGTGGTATATCATGGCTGCTCAATGGCACAAGGAAACATGCCAGCCCAACCAGCTGAATATACTTGCCTTTACTTTGCTTCTATTGTTCTCCTTTTGGCTGCTGGAAGTGACGGAGAATTTGCCCTCTGTAAATTCAAGTCTGTAACTAGAACTTTCACAGGACTGCTAATTCTTTCCCACCTCCAGGCAACAGTCTTGGGAGCAGAGGCGGCCTTAGGCTTTGTGAGACCTTAGGCAAAACTTGACATGGGGCCCCACTCACACCCATGATGGGAAAAATAATTCAAGGACAAGGGCCTCTTCCCTACAAACCTGGCCGGTGGTTGTGAGGGGTCTGCGGGCAGGGGCCTTTTAGAATATGGAAGTCCCCTTTAACAAGGTGGCCCCCAGATCTGGTTCTTTAATAACTAAGGGGCGGGGGTCACCTGGTGGTGTCACCTGGTGAACCCGCCCCCTTGTGACGTTACTGGTTGTCAGGGACGCTGGCGGCCTGTTCCTGAGTCAGGGCTCTTAACGCTGCCTAAGCACATCAGCGTTAAGGTTCCCTGTCCCTCAAAACTGGTGTAATGCATTGGATAAGTTAGGCAGCCACGAGGCCCCTGTGAGTATGAGGCCTTAATTTGCCTAATTAAAGAGCCACCTCTGCCTGGGAGCCTAAGCGGCCAATCTCCAAGCATCAGTGAGGTGAAATGGAAGGGAGTTGAGTGAGGCGTTTCCTACCGTATACCCCAGGAGTACCTGGAGTTGTTTTTCACTCTAGGAAGCTGAATCGAAAGCAAGAGGAACTATAGTATTTGCCTCTGGTAAAGCCGCCATTAAAGTGAAGCTCTCACTACTGTATGTCCTGAAGGGGCAAAGCACCTGTTATGCCTTGTACACACGATCGGTTTTCCCGGCGGTAAAAAGTCTGCTGGGAAAACTGAGGGGAAAACTGAAAACCTGCTTGGCAGTTTTTTCCCCCTACACATGGCCAGGTTTCCCGGCAGGAAAACTGCCATGAGAGCTTTGGTTGGGAAACCCGGCCATGTGTATGCTCCATTGCAGGTTTTCCCCATAGGTAAACTGCTGGCTTAAAAACCACCGGGAATCCCGGCGGGAAAGAAGAGAATGCGTTCTCAATTTTCCCTCCGGGTTTCCCGGTGGTTTTCCTGCCAGGAAAACTGCGATGTAGCATACACACGGCAGGGTTTCCAACCGCCAGTAAATTTACTGACCGTTTGTAAAAATCTGTGATTTTTTTTAACCACTTGAGATCCACGCTATAGGCAAAAGACGTCCACAGCGCGGCTCTCAAGTGCCTAGTTGACGTCTTTGGACGTCATTTATAGTGCATTACCCGCACGCACCACTGGGTGGCGCGCAGTGGGTAAACACTGTCCCGGCGCATCGCTGGGATGCCGATGCGTGTACCTGGCGGCCGCGATGTCCATCGGGTACACGCGATCGGCGGGAACACAAGCAGATGACAGCAGGGACGTGGAGCTCTGTGTGTAAACATAGAGCTCCACGTGCTGTCAGATGAGAGGAGACCGATCTGTGTCCCTTGCACATAGGGACACAGCATCGGTTACCTCCCCCAGTCACCCCTCTCCCCCCACACAGTTAGAACACACCCAGGATACACACTTGACCCCTTTCTCACCCCCTAGTGTTAACCCCTTCACTGCCAGTAACATTTTTTACAGTAATTAGTGCATTTTTATAGCACTGATCGCTGTATAAATGTGAATGGCGCCAAATTTGTGTCAAAAGTGTCCGATATGTCCACCGCAATATCGCAGTCCCAATAAAAATCACAGATCGCCGCCATTACTTGTAAAAAAAAAGAATAAAAAAAAATCATAATTCTTTTCCCCATTTTGTAGGCGCTATAACTTTTGCGCAAACCAGTCGCTTATTGCGATTTTTTTTTTACAAAAATACGTATCGGCCTTAACTGAGAAAATGTATTTTTTTTTTTTTAATAATTGGGATATTTATTATACAAAGTAAAATATATATATATATATTTTCTAAATTGTCGCTTTTTTTTGTTTATAGCGCAAAAAATTAAAAACGCAGAAGTGATCAAATACCACCAAAATAAAGCTCTATTTGTGGGGAAAAAAGGACGCACAAATGACAGTTAAAGCGACGCAGTGCCGGAAGCTGAAATTTCGCCTGGGCACAAAGGGGTTTATGTGCCCAGTAAGCAAGTGGTTAAACTGCCAGTAAATATCAGGGGCTAATCATTGAATGCTGTGTGAACTTTTTAAGTGTAAATCAAGCAAATTACTTTGTTATAGGGATTGTCAGTGTTTCTAGATCATGTTTATTATGTTTAAATATAATTCTATAATATAATTCTGTAATTTCTCAGGTTGCCAGTAAATAATGTTGCTCCGCCAGTAAATTTTCCATGTTTTGTCAGTAAAAAATGTTGTGGGAGGTTGGCAACCCTGACACATGGTCGGCCAAAAGCTGTCATGGCAGTTTTCCCGATGGAAAAATCGGTCGTGTGTACGAGGCATTAGGCTTAAAGGGCAACTTCACATATAGTGGGGTTCTTTATTACAGCCATCCCAACACTCCATGCATTGCTGTGCATGCAGCCTAGCATAATACTTACCCTAGGTCTTCCCTAAAAGCAGTAGTAAACTGACGTGTTTTTTTTTTGGGGGGGGGTGTTGTTTTTTTTAAACCTGCAAGGCAAAGTTATAATGTGCTAGTATGCCTCACAATCAACCAAGGGAGTTTACCTTTACTTTAAGAAATAGCCCTGTATACCTGTAATATCTAAAATAGTAAAAAGTATCTCAGTAGTTTATTGCAGAGGCTAAAGAACCAACATATTCAAACTATAATGAACTGTTTTGTTTGCACTAAGAATGCATTTTCTCTGCACATTCTAACTCTGAAACATAAAGCTATTTTTTGTGTACTTAGGTCTTAAATTTTAAGGCTTTTCACATGAAGTAAATTGATCAACATAATGTGCATTTACCCACAGTAGCCAGCAAGAATTCATCTTTAATTGCACTTTTTTCTCAGCTTGATTTGGTTGCTAAAGGTTATTAGGGGCAAGGTTCGGGTTCGATTCTACTAAGTGTTCAAGCAGGAGCATAACTACAAATCAAAGGACCTCTGCCGTCACTTTTCTATGTGTCACACAGCAAAATTTTCTTGCTTGAAAATAACCACTTGACCTCCAGAATATTTACCCCCTTCATGGCCAGGCTATTTTTTGCGATACAGCACTGCATTACTTTAACTGACAATTGTACGGTCATGCAACGCTGTACCCAAATACATTTTTTGTAATTGTTTCCCACAAACAGAGCTTTCTTTTGGAGGTATTTGATTACCTCTGCATTTTTAATTTTTTGCGCTATAAACAAAAAAAGACAGACAATTAAAAAAAAACCAATATATATATTTTTTTAAATAACAAACATGTTATACTTACCTCCACTGTGCAGCTTGTTTTGCACAGAGTGGCCCCGAACCTGGTCTTCTGGGGTCCCTCTGCGGCTGTCTGGGCTCCTCCCCGCAAGAACCAACCACCTTAATGCAAGCGAGCTTGCATGGTGGTTAGTTCTTGTGGGCGCGCTCCAGTGATACAGCCAGCGGCTAAAGCCGATCAATGTATCACTCGGCCCCGCCCCTGGCGCGCCGCGTCATTGGATGTGATTGACAGCAGCATGAGCCAATGGCTGCGCTGCTTTCAATCAACCAATGAATGAGCCGAGAAGCCGGCCAGAGAAGCCTGCACGTTCACGGCGTGGGACTTTTGAGGGGTCAGGTAAGTAAACGGGGGGCTCGGGGGGGGGGTGCTAATGCACAGATGTTTTTTTTACCTTAATGCATCAAATGCATTAAGGTGAAACATTTTTTACCTTTACAACCCCTTTAAACATTTCCAATAATAAAAAAAATCTAGATTCTTCATAATTTTAGGCCAATATGTATTCTGCTACGGGCCAGATTCAGGTAGAGTTAGGCTGGAGTATCAGTGATACTCCAGCCTAACTCTCACTTTGAGCCGGCGTTTCTGTTTTCTGTAAGCAGAAAACAAGAAACGCCGGGTTGGAGTTCCTATACGAGCGGCGTAATTGTATTTCGCCGTCGTATCGGAACTGCAATTTAAAAAATGGCGCTCGGGGCGTTCCCGCTGATTAACGCCGAGAATATGTTAATCAGCGAGAGACGGAAATTCACGCTCGTACGCGGGCCCGACGCAGTGACTTTCCGACGTTTCCGTAAGCGATACGTGGCGTAAAGAAAAACATGCCCCCTAGGTGGAGTATCCTATGTTAAGTATGGCTGTCGTCATCGCGTCGAATTTAAAAAAAATTGCGTCGTTTGCGTAAAACGTCCGTGAATGGGGATTGACGTCATTGGCGTTCATTGACAGAATTTGGAGCATGTGCACTGACAGTCGACGCATGCGCAGTACGTTCGCCGCGGGATCGCGCCTAGTTTAAATAATACACGCCCCCTACCCGCCCAATGTGAATTCCGCCGGCTCATTTTCGCTACGCCGCCGCAACTTTAGGAGTAAGTGCTATGTGAATAAATGAGAAACGTTACTCCAAATTAAAGATTCGCTCTCCTACCTGAATCTGGCCCTACATGTTTTTGGTAAAAAAAATCTCAATAAGCATTTAGCATCTACAAACTATGATATATATTAATGGAAATTGCATCTATTTTTATACTAGTAATGTCGGCAATCAGAAAAATATATCAGAACTGCGATATTGGGGTGAACAATAGGACACTAAATTACACTTTTGACACTTTGGTCAAACAAAGGGTTAACTGTGTGCCTAGCCAGTGTTTTTGTGTGCTGCTTTCACTAGGGGAACACCAAATTTATCCCTTCCCCCCTGTCAGAACGGAGATCTGCCTTGTTTACACAAAAATGCAGAAGAAATATTAAACCCCAAACATACAATTTCAGTATGTTACTGGCCTTTTGTGGATTAATATTACATTTTTTTCAGGCTAATTACTGGCTCCTTGTTACAGTGTTCATTGAGAAAAGTCTTACATTGCTAACATTCTACGTGGTGCTCTCCATAGGATCATGCCAGCCTCTGATCAGAGGAACTTGTTATTATCTTATAGAGGCTAATGTGGTCTGATGCCAGTGACGGCTGGTGCTCAAAATTTTTGGGGGGCGCCAACAAAAGAAAAACAAAACATCAATTGCAGCCTCACTGTGCCCATCAATTGTTGCCACTATGCCATCAAACGCAGCCACTGTGCCATCAAACGCAGCCACTGTGCCATCAAACGTCGCCACTGTGCCCATCAATTGTCGCCACTGTGCCATCAAACGCAGCCACTGTGCCATCAATTGTTGCCACTGTGCCATCAAACGCAGCCACTGTGCCATCAAACGCAGCCACTGTGCCATCAAACGTTGCCACTGTGCCCACCAATTGTCGCCACTGTGCCCATCAATTTTCACCACTGTGCCATCAAACGCAGCTACTGTGCCATTTATTGTTGCCACTGTGCCATCAAACGCAGCTACTGTGCCATTAATTCTCGCCACTGTGCCATCAAATACAGCCACTGTGCCATCAAACGCAGTCACTGCGCCATCACACTCAGCCACTGTGCTATCAATTGTCACCACTATGCCATGAAACACAGCCACTGTGCTATCAAACGCAGCCACTGTGCCAATCAACTTGGGTACAACCAGCCTGCTGGATTCCCTGTTTATTATAGCTAGCGGCTGCTATTGCCGCTAGCGATAATCACTGTCTTCTTCTGGCGGGGACGGCTTCCATCCGCCTGCCCCTGCCCCCCCACTGGGAGCAGACAGTTTTTAGGCAGGAGGGATTCCCCTGTCAGCGCTGTCTTTGTTGATGGGGGATTCATGAAAATTTCTTTCCTGCAACCCGTGGGTGCAGTAAAGAAATTTGCACGGTGTATGACCTGCTTTATTGAATGTTCTGTTGCCAGCACAATGTTGATTATCTTGAAGTGTTTGGGAGTAAGGGGAAGGGTTTTTACATCCTACAGCCTGTCCACATAAACTACTGTGATAACAGCCTGGATACCCTTTGTCACAGGGCTTATTTCCTATTTGTTGCTGCAGTTGTTTTTGTCACAGCCTGTCTCTGTCCACGTGCACTAAAGTGATAACAGGCTGAATGTGTTACCTCCTCTTCCTCAATGCCAAAACCCCAACCACCTCCTTCTTACCCTCAGCACGCCAACCCTCCTCCTCTGCCTCCTGCTGCCTTACTGCATTCCACATGCTACTGGAGGGCTGGGATGCCCTTCTGTTCAAAATAATGGTGGCTGGGGGATGGCCTTCTTGGAAAAATAACAGCATCTGGCTACCTGCCACTGTGGTCATAAACTCATAAAATTGAATGTTTGGCAAAGCTTGCATTAAGAAGTTGGGCATGGGGGTGATCTGGGGACACTGACGTGAAAGCAAATGGCTGCTTAACGCCCTGAAGGGGCAGGTGGATGAAGAAAATGGTTCACTAGCAGCACTTGCAGGTGTGCATACTTCCCAACATTTTGAGATGGGAATGAGGGGCACCTACTAACAAATGTATGTAGTCATAAAATGGCCTAGTCATAGGACACGCCCCCCTGTCACACCCCCTTAAAGGAGAATTTACCCAAAAAAGTTAATTAAATCCACAAGGGCTGTTTTTTTACCACTACTATTCCTTTATATTGGCTTTTACAATGTACAAATGCAGCCATTTAGAAATTGGATGAAAGGTTTAGCACTGGGAAACACTTTTTGAAACATAGAAAGTGCATTTTATACACAACTATATGGATCAGACCAAAATGAGGGACAAATGAGGAGGAAAGAGGGACAGAGGGACATTGTTTTAAATAAGGGACAGTCTCTCGAAATCAGGGACAATTGGGAGCTATGGGAGTGTGGCTGCTTTCTTACTGGCAGGAGTAAAAAGGGGAAAGGCTTTTTCAGCCACTTCATTAGCTGATGCACAGTTCATCTTCACTTTTGGTGTGAAGAAAAAACAAACTTCCCAGAGCTTCTCCTTCCACTATTATTACATTGAAGAGGGGGAAGGAAGAGGAACAGCGGGATATGGAGGGGTGGTGGATGAAGGGAAGGAGAAAAAGGTTACATTAGCAAAGCTCAACCTCTCTGAGGTCCTCATTTGGAGATATTTGTTTATTTGGGCCACAGGATTCTACATTTAATGTTTGCTGCCTTCACTGTTTGAAGCGATCTGCCCTTCCCTCTACATCAGGGGTGTCAAACTCAATTTCATCTTGGGCCACATCAGCCTTATGATTGCCCTCTAAAGGGTCGGTTGTATCTGTAAGATTAGATGTCCAGCACATCCCCTCCCCTTTACATTAAATGTCAAGAGCCACCCCACCATCAGAAGTTGAGTCCCCCACTCTCCCTTACATCACAGTGCACCCCCCTTTCCTTATGTTGCTGCTGGGAAGAAGCTAAATGCATTGCTTGAAGGCAGAAATTAAAGGGTCTGGAGTAGGACCAGAGTAGGGCTGGAGCTCTCCGGCAGCTGCAGAAGAGGTGTGAGGGCCACATGAAATGGCCTGGAGGGCCGGATACGGCCTGTGGGCCTTGTGTTTGACACATGTGCTCTACATTGTGGAAAGGAGGGAGTCCTATGGCTGTAGGTTTTCCCATGCAGTTACAGCTCTAGCGCATTAAATATAACAGAATAAATAAATATTTAAAAAAATACAACTAACTGCTAAGTACCCGGGAAGAAAAAGATTATGCTAGCAAAGCAGAGGATTTGCCAACATGTCTCACCTCAGCTGTCAGCAGCCCGACCACCACACCAATGCCAAAAATATAGAGCATAAACAGCATAAGTAAAAGCAAAAACAACAAAAGCGTTTATGGCTGGGAATTGGCCACTCTGGGTGAACCCAGGCTAGAAAATGTCCTCTACATTTTATGGGAGGGGTTGCAGCACAAAAAACAGGACAAATATTTGTGACAATGGTCTCTCAAACAGTACAATCTAATAAATTTTGCAAGATAAAGCCTGCCTTGTCTCTCCCTCTTACATTGCAGCCTAACCAAGATGCTTACATACTGTGCGCCACTGAACAATATTTGTGGGTATTGTCTCACATAATACACTCTAATTTTTTTTTTTTTTTTACACTCTAATTTTTAGTTAACATCTGCCTGGTCTCTTATCATTTGCTGCCTGTTGAAGTGCTCCTGTACTGTCTTTATGCTAGGCAATTTTTTACCAAACATATAAATGATGTCTAATACAGGAATGAGAGGGAATTCAGGGATCGTGGGGATGTGACTCTAAAATGTTTTGACAAATTAATACAATTTTAAGACAGTGCAGTGTGGTAATGCAGAAAAAAGCTCACAAAGTACAGTATACTATTTAACTGCTATGCCACACTGCTGCTGCCCAGTTTCTACAACATTGGGAGCCTTTTTTTAAAGAGTAAACTCATGTTTAGCTTTGAGATCTGTTGTGGCTGCTACTCCCATTATGCAGGCCTATTATGCTTAATGTGACCTAATAAATCAGGTCCATGCTAAATGTAATGCAACAAAAGTAAAAAAAAAATCTAGTATACATCTAAAATATGTGACGCCAGAGAGTATAATGTCAGTGACAGTGTGCACCTCCCAACCATCTTTTGTTTAACCACTATAGCAGTTTTACTGCTACAGGGCAGCACCTCTGCGCTGGATCATGTATAGTTTTATGGTAGGGAGCACACATGCGCTTCGTCGCCGGCTTTCTCCCGCTGTGATCACACACAGCAGGTGCCATTTGGCGGGTACAGAGGACTCGATATCCACCGGCACCTGCCGATGATCCAGCTGAGAGGCAGAATGGCAGATCGCCGCTCTGTCAGTAGGAAAGGCATAGATCCTGTGTTCCTGCAAAGCAGGGACATGGATCCATGCGTTCCCCTAGTAAAATTATCTCCCATACTGTAGAAAAACAGGCTAGGAACACAGTTAACCCTTAAATTGCCACTGATGTTAACCCCTTTCCAGCCTGTGTCATTAGTAAAGTGACAGTGCATATATTTTTGCACTAATCACTGTATTAGTGTCACTGGTCCCCAAAAAGTGTCAGTTAGTGTCTGAATATCTGCCGCAAGATCGTAGTCCCGCTATAAGTCATTGATCGCCGCCATTACTAGTAAAAAATAAATATCCCATAGTTTGTAGAAGCTATAACTTTTATGCAAACCGATCAATATACGCTTATTGGAATTTTTTACCAAAAATATGTAGCAGAATACATAATGACCTAAATTTATGAAGATATTTTTTTTCTACATTTTGTTATTGGATAGCTTTTATAGCAGAAAGTAAAAAAAAAATGTTTTATTTTTTTTCAAAATTGACGGGTTTGTTTATAGCGCAAAAAATAAAAAGGACAGAGGTGATCAAATACCACCAAAAGAAACCTCTATCTGTGGGGGAAAAGAAGACATATATTTTCTTTGAACACAGTGTTGCATGACCGCGCAATTGTCATTTAAAGTAACGCAGTGCCAAATCACAAAAAAAGTAAATCTTTCAGACGTCAAGTGGTTAAAGGACTGGTGTTGATCCCAAGTCACCCTTAAAGTCATATTAAAAGGAGGACCCTCTTCCTGCTGTACAGTATTTTTACCATATCGTTCTTTCCTTTGTTAAATGCCTCCTATGGCAGTGCCTAGCTCAATCTGCCCCTTTTTGCCCTTTATAGCCTTGAATATAGCCATAGGGTCACACCCCATAGGCTTTAGTGGGCTTTGATTCAAAGTTTGGGTTTTGTGGACTTCACACAGGATTAGACAATCTTCCTACAAATTGAAACTGGGCAGATTTGTTCATCCCTAATGGTTACTGTACTGGTCACTATATCCCTTTTCACTGCCTTTATAACAAGACCTTTTATTTTATAGGTTTCCTATGTATGTTTATTATTTTGCATTCTATATTTAGTGAATTACTATTCCAAATGTCTTCACTGTATTTATATGAGGAGAATGGGCACCACTGATCTGTACCTCTGACTAATTTTTGTAATTACATTTTTAATTCATTGGCAAATCAGCCTCACACAAAAGGAACTAGAAGCTAGCTGGACAACCACATAACAAAATCTGTAACACCAGAATAAATCTGTGAGGTCCGTAAGATGGACAATAGCAGTAACAGGTGCACTATGACATCATATACAAGAACCATTGTCTCCATTCACCTAAAGAGACCTGTTTCTAAAAGTCTGTTTATTACTACTTTTAACATTTTAAGACTTGTTTATAGCTAATGTGAAAAGCAGTGCTGTCAAAAAGACTTGCCAAAGTTTGCAGTAATTGTACGCAAGAACATAATTATGTACTGATTTCCCCATTAGAAAAATAACCAAAGGGGCTTTTTACAATTTTTAGTGATTGCTAAGTATGATAAATGTAGAAGTCAATCCAAATACTTGCAGGACTAAAGATCAGTCCTGGGGATACAATGTGACTGACAACCCAGAATATATGTGTACTCCAGGAGCTTGGCAAAAATAACACAAACACATAGAGCCTAGCACAAATAACACAAGTACATTGATTTGCAATCAACATACACTGAAGTTAACAGTAGCATGGAATCCCTTTAAGTTATGAAATAAACCCTACAAATCCTCCCAGCAGGGCTTCCCTTATACACAGGTGTCCTTTATGAGAGTGTTTGTATAGGATAAGCCAGAATCACCGGACCCCACAGGATGCTGGAAACCCATTAACAATAAATATAATAAACATCCCAATTCTCATTACCACTTTACATTGTCCTTTATTCAATTACATGTCCATGGCTTTACTCCAGCAGATCAGGTTATGCAGGTTCATCATCACCTGTCATGACTGTCACATGCAAAAGTATTTTAACCCAGTTTAGTTTACCTTAGGACTAAAAAAATGACTATTAATCATAATAATAACAATAAAAATATTAAAAACAGAATTACCAGCATGTGAAAGGAGCAGGATGATCCCCACTTGGAGCATGATGGAGAGAGTACCTTGTAAATTTTCTATGGTTTGCAAGTTACACCAAGCAGATCATCATTTATCCCCAAAGAATTGGTAGGTGATTTTAGTCCCAGGGGGTCTTCCTAGGAGGTAATGAACACAGGAAAGCCCAATATTCCAGGCTAGATATCTGTAGAAATCCAAAGTAGTGGTAGTACTATACACAGTGCCTTAGACCAGCAGATCTGTAATGTTGTAGATGATCCAAGGTAGGTGTGTGGGAGCTGTCAGTCCCATAGTTTGCTGTCAGTGTCAGGCTGTGATCTGTAGCGATGTATGAGAATGGGAGCAGTGCTTTGCTCAGTCCAGTGATCCCACGCTATAGTTGTCAGTCCCAGTGTTTGGTGAGGACTGATAGTAATGTTCTCTCCTCCACTCCCTGTGTGCTCCTCCCAGCCCTGACTTGGCTGCCTTCACTCCTGACAGCTTTGTTACACCATGCTCTCCTCAACTCCCACACACACACACACAATAGGTTTTGTCCCCCTGTTCATTCCCCTCTTCTTCTTTTTAAAGGTGGTAAATATATGTGAATAGTAGACCATTGTTCTTAGGATGTGTGATTAGTAATTTGGCTTCATCTCTATTAGTAAATAAACGATGATTCAGATTCACAATTTTCTGTGTTTATTTGGTAAACATCGTACTGCTAAACATTGCAAGGAACTGATATCTGTCTCTTCCTATGTTTGTCCTAGTCTTCTATTGTGATATTCTTCTCTTTCATTTATTTATCTCCCTTCTTACATTATCTCTGTTTTGTGTGTGTTTGTCCCTCTCTCCTTATTCACTCTCTCTTTTGTCATTAAAGACCTCTTTTCTTTTTTTTCCCTCTCTCTGGCTTATAGTGCCAACCTTATGCTGGCATTTTCTCTTCCCTCTCATTATAACCTTCTGTATCCCATTTTCTCTCTGCCTTCTCTCTCATTCATTTTTTTCTCTTTTTTTCCAGTTTTCCTGCTCATTCCCCTTTCTCATTTCTTATCCTATCCTCTCCCTTATCTTCTTTTATTTTCTCGTCCCCTATTCCACTGTCTATCCTCTCTCATTCACTTTTTATCACCACCCTGCCCTCCCCTCTCTCTTTGCTTCCCTGTCTAGCTCCTCATTCTGTCTTTTACAGTACTCAACTTTTCCTTCTCTGTTTCTTGTGTCCTCTTCCACCCTCTCACCTTTTATTCAGTAAATTATTTTCCTGTCTATCTTCTTATTTCTCTCCCCTCCTCTACTATTCCTCTTTTCCACCATTTCACTCCTTCTTTTTGTTTCTGTCTCTCATTGTCTATCTCATTCTTTCTCTCTCCTCATTCTGTCTTTTTATCATCTCTCCTCTCCTTTCTCATCTTCCTTTTCACTCTTTCTATCATTCTCTCTTTCAGTGTCCCCATGTATATCCCATTCTTTCTCCTCCTGCTTTTTTATCCTCTCTCCTCTGCATTCTCATCTTCCTTTCTACTCTTTCTCTCTTTCTCCATCTCTTTCAGTGTTCCCTTATCTATCCCATTCTTTCTCCTCCTGCTTTTTTTTATCCTCTCTCCACTCCCTTCTCATCTTCCTATCCACTCTTTCTATCCTTCTCTTTCTTCTATTGTCCCCTTATCTATCCCATTCTTTCTATCTCCTCATTCTGTTTTTTTATCCTTTCTCCTTTCCATTCTCATCTTCCTTTCTCCTTTTTGGCCTTGTACACACGAGTGAATTTATCCGCTGAAAATGGTCCGACGGACCATTTCAGC
Organism: Rana kukunoris; assembly: GCA_029574335.1. NCBI lineage: Eukaryota > Metazoa > Chordata > Amphibia > Anura > Ranidae > Rana > Rana kukunoris. The sequence goes on along the minus strand of CM056051.1, from coordinate 250,133,887 downwards.
CGAAAAATCCGCTCGTCTGTAGGGGCAAACGGACAGTTTTGGACGGATTCCTCTGGCGGAAAAGTTTCAAAGTATGCTTTGAAATTTTTCCGCCAGAGAGCTGCCCGTCGGATATGTCCGCTGGTTAGTACGCCTAACCTGCAGACGTGGCGGCGTCAATGTCACCACCGCATCACCGCGCTGTCCGCCGGCAGGGAATTTGATCCGATGGTGTGTACAGCCACCGGATCAAACAGCCCGGCGGACATATCCGATGAAAACGGTCCGTCGGACCGTTTCCATCGGATAAATTACATCGTGTGTACAAGGCCTTTCTCTCTCTCTCTTTCAGTGTCCCCTTATCTATCCCATTCTTTCTCTCTCCTCATTCTGTCTTTTTCCTCTCTCCTCTCCATTCTCATCTTCCTATCCACTCTTTCTATCCTTTACGCTCTTCTATTATCCCCTTATCTGTCCCATTCTTTCTCTCTCCTCATTCTGTCTTTTTATCCTCTCCTCTCCATTCTCATCTTCCTTTCTACTCTTTCCTTCTTTCTCCCTCTCTTTCAGTGTCCCCTTATCTATCCCATTCTTTCTCCTCCAGCTTTTTTTTTTATCTTCTCTCCTATGCCTTCTCATCTTCCTATACACTCGTTCTATCCTTCTCTCTCTTCTATTGTCCCCTTATCTATCCCATTCTTTCTCTCTCCTCATTCTGTCTTTTTATCCTATATCCTCTCCTTTCTTTTCTACCCTATTTTCTCCCTTTCGCTTTTTTTCTCCCTCTTTCATTTTTCTCTTCTCTTCTCTCCTCTCTTCTTCTTATCTCCTCATCTACCATTTTTCTCCTTCTCTCTCAACCTCTTTTTCCCTCTCCCTCTTTTCATTGTCTCCCTGTCTATATCATTGTTATTGTATCCTCATTGTATCTTCTGCTCTCCTCTCTTCTCCTTTCCCACCCTTTCACTCCTCTCCTATTCATCTGGTTTTCTTCCACTCTAGTTCATTGTCTCCTGTCTCTTGTTCTTTATTCTCTTTCATTCTGCCCCCTTAAATCTGTGTCTCTTTTCTCTTTATTATATCTCTCCCTTAGGCTGGAGTCACACCTATTCAGTTTTAGTGCTTTTTGCATTTTTCAGATTTGCACTACAGTCCATCTAACGTGGTTTCCTATGGAACACGTGCTGTAGTGCAAATCTGCATAATGCAAAAACCACAAAAAATGATATGGTGTGAATCCAGCCTAACTGTATTTTTGTTTTCTCTCTCTCTTTACTTTCTCATTATGCCTCTAAAAAATGTTTTTCTCTTTCATGCCTTCTCTGTCATACTCCTCTCTCACCTCTTCTCTAATTTTTCCCTATCCTCATTCTCCATTTCTCTTCTCCCTCCATGTTCATTTTCTTCTTTCACTACTAGGAAAAAATTATTATCTGATCTTCTACTTACATAATACAGTTTTTCTCTATTGGTTTGGCTCATTTCTTGAAACAGAAATGACATTCTCAAAACAACATGCAAAACTGCAGCTTACTGTATGGCTCATGACTAAGCACTGATTGTAAGTGCGAAACGCGTCGGCCATCCTGTATTTTGTTGGTTGCAGTGACTGTGTGTACAGTTGAAAAATAAAAGACAACTTATTTTAAGTGATTTCGGAGTGCGGCTGTCCAGTTTTCGTCCTTCAATTTGCTATCATTAGCGTTGCCAGCACCTTGGTGGTTCAACAACCCTCGATTGCACACGGGGCTCACCTGGAGCGGTGAGAAATCTGTATACTTTTCTGGCTGTCACCTAGACTTGTGCAGGCTCAGTGTTTAGCTTATGTTCACTCTCAGACCAGAGAAATATTGTACAAAGGGCTGAGAGCAGCAGAATAAGCAGTGGAAACTGCCTTAAAGTCATCTGAGAAGTGCATTCCTGATTTTAAACTTTGGAAAAAAAAAAATATTAAATATAAAGTTTGTTGAAGGTATGTTAAATTGTTTCACCTGTAAAATGATTTATAATTCTGTTCAGCCAGTCCCAGGATTCACCACAGAACAAGAAATATAAGCACGCTTAGAAGTCATTGCTTTGAAAATGTGTATATATTTTAATTAGCGAGTGCATATTTCATAGTACTCTTCTTTAGACAGCCTTGTGATCCAGGCACCCCCAAAAAGCCATCACAGACAGGTCCTCCACCACCACTACTACTGCATTAGCTGAACAGTTTGTCAAAAACAATTCCACGGCCTATTAAATTGGACAATGAAGAAGCAATACTACATTGATACGTTATTTTTTTTGCTCACTCTGCTCTCTCCTCCTGGCAGCACATATAGGCTGCAGCAGAACCTAACAAGGCTAGTGGTGACATGTCTTTCACAGTCTAAGAAGAAGAATATTCAATGCTATGAAAACAAGTTTAGTACTTATAACAACTTTTTAAAGCCTATCTCGGGTTTGAAAAAATAATCCTCCCTTGGAGTGGGGCTGACCCCACACTGCAAGGTTTAAATGATTGCTCTAGAGTAGTGGTCTCCAAACTGTGGCCCAGTCGCCACACTGATACAAGACACTATTCTTCCTGCTGACACCAACAATAAGGCATTATTCCTTCCACTGGCAAAAACAGTGGGGTATAATTCCTCCCACTGACACCAACAACAAGGCACTGTTCCTTCCACTGATATCAATGATGGAACTCCATTTCTCCCACTGACACCGACAATGAGGCACTGTTCCTTCCACTGATACCAACAATCGGGCACTTTTTCTTCCACTGACACCAATAATGGTACACTATTTCTCCCACTGACACCAACAATAAGGCACCATTCCTTCCACTGGCAAGAACAGTGGGGTATAATTTCTGCTACTGACACCAACATTAAGGCACTGTTCCTTCCACTGTTACCACCAATCGGGCACTATTCCTTCCACTGACACCAATAATGGTACACTATTTCTCCCATTGACACCAACAATAAGGCACTATTCCTTCCACTGGCAAGGACAGTGAAGTATAACTCCTCTCACTGACACCAACAATGAGGCAATGTTCCTTCCACTGCCACCAATGATGGAACACTCTTTTTACCACTGACACCAACAATGAGGCACTGTTCTTTCCACTGCCACCAATGATGGAACACTATTTTTACCACTGACACCAACAATGAGGCACTATTCCTTCCACTGCCACCAATGATGAAACACTCTTTTTACCACTGACACCAACAATGAGGCACTATTCCTTCCACTGCCACCAATGATGGAACACTCTTTTTACCACTGACACCAACAATGAGGCACTGTTCCTTCCACTGCCACCAATGATGGAACACTATTTTTACCACTGACACCAACAATAATGCACTATTCTTCCCACTGACACCAATGATGAGTCACTATTCCTCCTCCATCTGACCACAGATTCTATGCAATTGTTTTACTCCCATTCACCGCCCAGCCTTGGGTATTGCTTACTCCCATTGAAACGGGGGCACATTCTACTTCCACTGGCCACCATGTTGCCCCCCTAAAGTCTAAAGGGCAGTAATCTGGCCATTTGTTGTTTGGAGACCCCTGCTCTAGGGTATTGTAAAAAGCATTTTTTTGCATTGGCTGCCCCAACATGGGAGTTCTCTGCTCCTCATCCCATGCTTAAGCTTGTGGACTGTCCCTCAGTGTTCTCAAGGCCAATGCAGAGCTATGAGCCCTGCTTTGTACTCAATGATGTCAGCAGACCTGCAACGTTCGGAGCGTACTGGAGGAGAAAATAGTGGTCACTGCAATACTTTATGTCACACCGTATTTCCTTAGCGGTCTGTATAAAAATGCAATTTTTTTTTAAATGGAATTACGGCAAACTTTGACCCTTAAAAATCTCCATAGGCGACGTTTAAAAATGTCTACAGGTTACCAGTTTTGAGTTACAGAGGAGGTTTAGTGCTAGAATTATTGCTCTCACTCTAACGATCGCAGCGATACCTCACATGAAACCACACAGAGGGATGGGTCGCTTTAGTAAAGCGTTACCTGGTCTGTTGAGTCTTAATTTCAGCTGTGACATTCAGATGGTAGTGTCAGAATTTGGCATAAACAACGCGAAAACATTCAACGGTTCAGGCTGGTGGTGTAATGGTGTGGGGGGGGGGATATTTTCTTGGCACATTTTGGGCCCCTTTGGTACCAATTGAGCATTGTTTAAATGCCACATTCTACCTGAATATTGTTGCTGACCATGTCCATCCCTTTATGACTACAGTGTACCCATCTTCTGATGGCTACTTCCAGCAGGATAATGCACCGTGTCACAAACCTCAAATAATCTCACCGCTGGTTTCTTGAACATGACAATGAGATCACTGTACTACAATGGCCTCCACAGTCACCAGAGTACCCTTTGAGATGTGGTGGAATGGGAGATTTGCATCATGGATCTGTAGCAAGAGTGTGATGCTGTCATGTCAAGATGTACCAAAATCTAAGTAATGTTTGCAACACCTTGTTGAATCTATGCCACAAAGAATTAAGGTGGTTCTAAGGGCAAAAGGGAGTCCAACCCGGTACTAGCAAGGACCTGTATCTGACAAAGTGGCAGATGAGTGTATCTGCCACTGTTTATATCAGGAATCTCCATATTTTTCAGTATGAGGACCTCATTATATATTTTACAAATATTTTTGGGTCCAAAAAAATCACCATCGGAGTTCTACCCTACAATTGGGTCCCCCCTGTGTGAAGTGCAGTCCCCTGTGTCCTCACCTTGCCGCAATGTCCCCCTTATTGTTTTGTTTCCTCTTGCTATCTCCCACGACAAGGATTGTTTTTGTTTTAACTGTTATGTGATTGTGCCCGAGCCGCCCTTTGTTGGGTCCTCGGCCACGCCATGGTATGTTTCTGTTTATACTACCTGAAAAACTCAATAAACCTTTATTGAACCTACAATTGGGTCCCCATTAGACTCCTCCCTTACATCAGGGTCCTCCATTTCATAGGAGTTGAAGCAGAGACCATAATCAGCCTCTGCTGGCTCTAATTCTCAATCTTTGCACATTAAAGTATAACTAAAGGCAATCTTTGTGCGTGGAGAGGGATTAGGAGGCTTGTCAGTTTTTGTTTTTTTTTTGCTGTGTGTGCGAGATTCATTATTGATATTTGTCCTGTTTACCATTATCAAAAAAAAGTTAAAAAATAAAATAAAAAAATGGGTTGCCCCCAGAAAATTAATAGAGGGGCAATCTTCCAATGGGGGCACTAGTTCTGTTGACCTGGGGGTCCCCAAGGAATTCCCTTAATTGCCAGGGATTTCCTCTCACTTCCTGTTTGGCTGTGGGACCGGAAGTGAAGGAAATGAAGGGAAAGCTCCCCAAGGGGAAAAATAATCTGACAGGGGTTATAACCCTCCCTTGCTCTAAAATGAGAAAAAAAAAGTACCCATAGTTCTATTTGAAGGATATGCCACTGACCCTAACTGCACGCCAGATAAAATGATATAGCGGCTGGATGTGGCCCACCACGGGCTGAAGTTTGGAAACCCCCGATTTATATAATCTCAAGTTTGCTAACATTCAACTAGCAGATATTGCTGTTGTGGCTTCCATACACATAAATATTATAAAAGATAGCATCTGCTATGCTTTCATCTAAGGACTCTTTTGAATTTATTGGCAAGCATTTCTTATGAGTACACAAATAATACATTTTTATTGCGGACTCTTAGTGATAGGAAAATATTTAGAGCTCAATTACCTAAGGTGTGGGCACAAATGATGTTGGGAAGAAGAAGGGTGAATCAGTAATAATGAAATTAAACAAATACTGAAAGTAAGAATGCTTTACGGCAATTTGCCAATATTACACTGACAGAGCCTAATGGTGCCCTTAGATACTAATGGGAAGATAAATGTGACTATATAGGCCAAGACTATGAGCGCCTCAATAACCTGGCTGCACACATTACAATATGTTTGTACAATCTACTAAACTGAGGTAGAATTGTGCCGAAAGAAAAAACTTACAGTCAAAATTCAAAATGGGAGAGAATGGCTTAAAAAGAGATTGGGATTTGGTGGAATTCTTCACGATTTGTATAAATTCACTGCAAAATGACATACTTCATGAAAACATTGGTACCTTGTAGCTTGTATGCTTTTGAACTTCTGTTGGTAGATTGTATATTTAAATTGTAAATGTACCAAAATGCAGCCAGCCAAACAGTAAAGCGCCCCAACATTTTTAACCACTTAAGCCCCAGACCATTTTGCTGGTCAAAGACCGGGACACTTTATGCGAATCGGCACTGCGTAGCTTTAACTGACAATCGCGCTCGTGCGACGTGGTTCCCAAACAAAATTGATGTTCTTTTTTCCCCACAAATAGAGCTTTCTTTTGGTGGTATTTGGTCACCTCTGCAGTTTTTATTTTTTGCGCTATAAACAAAAATAGAGCGAGAATTATGAAAAAAATTCAGTATTTTTCACTTTTTGCTATAATAAATATCCCCAAAATATATATAAAAAAAAAATTTTTCATCAGTTTAGACCAATACGTATTCTTCTACATATTTTTGGTAAAAAAATAAAAAATGCAATAAGCGTTTATTGATCGGTTTGTGCAAAAGTTATAGCGTCTACAAAATAGGGGATAGTTTTATGGCATTTTTATTAATATTTTTTTTTTACTAGTAATGGCGGCGAGCAGCGATTTTTATCATGACTATGACATTATGGCAGACACATCAGACACTTTTGACACATTTTTGGGACCATTGTAATTTTTACAGCGATCAGTGCTATAAAAATGCACTGATTACTGTGAAATTTACACTGTCAGTTAAGGGGTTAACCACTAGGTGGCCAGGTAGGGCTTAAAGGGTCACTAAAGGAAAAAAAAAAATTGACTGAAATGACTGTTTACAGGGAATAGAGACATAAAAGTTAACTGATTCCTTTTAAAAATGATTAAAAACCAATCATATAATCAACCTACAGTTCTAGTTTCACTTTTGCTGTTATTTCCTATCTCTCTGATGTACAGAGCCAGAGAGCCAATAGAGGGCAGTGATGGTCTGTCTAAAACCCCTCAGCACCAATCCAGTTTCAGTTTACACCCAGTAATCACACCTTCTTGATTAGTGACCACAGTGAGAAAGCTCCCAGCACTGTGCTTATAAGGAGCCAGGCAATCAGGAAGTGTGGAGATCAGAGCAGAATTACAGCAACATCAAAGCAAAAAAAAAAAAAAACGAACAATGAGGACATGAAAACAGCACTGCATTAAGGTAAAGGAAGCTATTTAGCTAAAAAAAAAAATGCCTTTAGTGACCCTTTAACCACTTGCTTACTGGGCACTTACACCCCCCTCCTGCCCAGGTAAAATTTCAGCTTCCGGCACTGCGTCGCTTTAACTCACAATTGCGCGGTCGTGCGACGTGGCTCCCAAACAAAATTTACGTCCTTTTTTCCCCACAAGTAGAGCTTTCTTTTGGTGGTATTTGATCGCCTGTGCGTTTTTTATTTTTTGCGCTATAAACAAAAAAGAGCGACAATTTTGAAGAAAAATACAATATTTTTTACTTGCTATAATAAATATCCCAATTAAAAAAAAAAATAAAAAAAAAATTCTCAGCTTAGGGCGATACGTATTCTACATATTTTTGGTAAAAAAAAAAAAAATCGCAATAAGCGACTGGTTTGCGCAAAAGTTATAGCGCTTACAAAATAGGGGAGAGAATTATTCTTTTTTATTATTTTTTTTTTTACTAGAAATGGCGGCGATCTGCGATTTTTATTGGTACTGCGACGTTATAGCGGACACATCGGACACTTTTGACACATTTTTGGCGCCATTCACATTTATTCTGCGATCAGTGCTATAAATATGCACTAATTACAGTATAAATGTGACTGGCATTGAAGGGGTTAACACTAGGGGGTGAGGAAGGGGTTAAATATGTATGCTAGGTGTGTTCTAACTGTAGGGGGAGGGGGGGTGACTGGGGGGGTGACCGATCTGTGTCCCTATGTAGGAAGGAACACAGATCGGGCTCCTCCCCTCCAGAGACAGAACGCTGTCTCTGTGTAACACGGCAATGAGAGATGATCTATGAGAGATCATCTCTCATTCGCCCACAGATCGCATCGCAAATGGCCGCTCTGATTGGCCGTTTGCCGCGATCTGTGATTGGCCGTGTCCAAGGGACACGGATAACACAGGGCTTCCCCGCAGCGCGCTCTGGAGCGCGCGCTGGGAACGCCAGAATGACATGCCGTCAAATGACGGCATGTTGGATATTCAGGCCCGCGCTGTTGCCGTCATCCGACGGTAGCGCAGGCCTGAAGTAGTTAAGTGTGCCCTTGTGAGTGCTTCTTACTGTGTGTGACAAGACAGCGATCACCGCTTCCGATTACAGGAAGCTGTGATCTCTGTCATTGTCACTAGGCAGAGCGGGGGAGATGCTTGTTTACAATAGCATCTCCCCATTCTTCCTCACCGTCAGACGATCGCGGGTATTCCCGCAGCGATCGAGTCCGCGTGACCCGCGGTCGGGCTCACGGAGCTTGCGCGTCCACAGTGCCGCTTCCTTAAAGGGGACGTACAGGTACGTCCTTTTGCCCAGGAGTACCATTCTGTCAATGTATAAATCCGGGCGGTGGTCGGCAAGTGGTTAAAGGATGTTAGTACTGTAGTTCCCCCTCCGAGCTGGTCCTAAGTTGGGCTTTTACACTGCCTATAATCAGACACAACAAAAAAACTTACCAACATACAGTATGGCATAGTTGTGTTCCGTTTACCTGAAATGTCATAGAACTGACCTGTGTACATATGGCTTGTTCTGACAACCCAGGCAGCAGTTGGGTCTATTGGCAGGTATTGGGATGTGGTATAGTGTTACATGTGATTCCATTATCTAGAATGGATAGCAGAATAGAGAATGTATGAATAAACCTGTGGACCATTTAATGTAATGAAAACAAATATCAATGTTGTGGGATAGTGCAGTAGTATTAATTTAAAGCAATATTAAACTCAAAACCAAAAATGCAATATATTGCAGCTTAGCAATCCTTAGATGAGGTGGCTGCATTAGTTGTATTTTTTAGGATTTTTCCTTCTGTTTTTATGTAGTGATCTGGTCAGTAACAAATCTCCCCCACTCTGAATGAAGGAACAACGGTGACACCTTTAGAAAGCAGCAATCTCAGTCTGGGGGAGAAAGTGTCAGATGTACTAGCAGATTTAGAACACTAAAAAACTGAGGCCAAACTGCAGCTCACACAGCAGTTACTCAAACCGCTACAGCAACACGTTTTCTCTTTTGGGACAAAGGCCAAATTTCAGTATACCCAGCTTTAACCACTTCATTACTGGGCACTTAAACCCCCTTCGTGCCCAGACCAATTTTCAGCTTTCAGCGCTGACGCATTTTGAATGACAATTGCGCAGTCATACAACACTGTACCCAAATTATATTTTAATAATTTTTTCCCCACAAATAGAGCTTTCTTTTGGTGGTATTTGATCATCTCTGCAATTTTTATTTTTTGCGCTATAAACAGAAAAAGACAGAAAATTTTGAAAAAAAACACAATATTTTTTACTTTTTGTTATAATACTACCCAATTTAAAAAAATATATATATTTTTCCCTCAGTTTAAGCTGATACGTATTCTTCTACATATTTTTGTTTAAAAAATCGCAATAAGCGTTTATTGATTGGTTTGCGCAAAAGTTATAGCGCCTACACAATAGGGGATAGATTTATGATCTCTTTTTTATTTTTTACTAGTAATGGCGGAGATCTGCGATTTTTTTTTGTCAGGCCTGCGATATTGCGGCGGACATATCGGACACTTTTGACAAAATCTTGGGACCATTTACATTTATACAGCGATCAGTGCTATAAAAATGCACTAATTTCTGTATAAATGTGACTGGCAGGGAAGGGGTTAACACTAGGGGGTGAGGAAGGGGTTAAATGTATTCCCTGGGTGTGTTCTAACTGTTTGGGGGGAGGGGGGTGACTGGGGGAGGTGACCGACGCTGTGTCCCTATGTATAAGGGACACAGATCGGTCTCCTCTCTCCCTGACAGCACGTGGAGCTCTGTGTTTACACACAGAGCTCCACGTCCCTGCTGTCACCTGCTGGGACTGCCGATCGCGTGTACCCATGGACATTGCGGCCGCCAGGCACACGCATCGGCTTCCCAGTGATGCGACGGCAGTGTTTACCCGCTGCGCGCCCCCCAGCGGCGCGCGTGGGTAATGCAAACAAAAGCCGTCCAAAGACGTCCACCTGGCACCTCAGGTCGGTGCTGTGGACGTCTTTTGACGATAGCGCCGACCTGAACTACAATCTTCTTTAAATCTACTAACAAGTATTTAGTGCAGTGGTCTCCAAACAGCTGCCCACAGCCCCGATGTGGTCCTTTTCATGCCTTTATCTTGAGGCACCATTCCATCCACTGACACCAATGTTGGGGCACTACCCTCCCACAAACACCAACGATAAGGCACCATTCCTGTCACTGACACCACTGATGGGGCAATATTCCTCAGACTCATACAAATGATGGGGGACTATTCCTCCCACTCTTACCAATGATGTGGCACTATTTCTCCCTTAAATACCAACAATGGGACATTATTTCTCCCATTAGAACAGGGGCGTCAAACTCAATTTCATTGTGGGCTGCATCAGCATTATGATAGCCCTCAAAAGGGCCGGTTGCAGGAACGGACTGACCATTCGGGCATTCGGGCACTGCCCAAGGGCCCCATGCCACTAGGGGGCAACATCAGGGTTGCCAGCCTCAGGAAAACCAGGGACAGTATGTAAAAATCAGTGTTTTTTTAAAAAGCTTATAGCTGCCCCGCCTCTCTAGTAGCTTTTCAGTGTGTGTGTGTATTCTGTTTGTATGTATACTGTATGTGTGTGTATACTGTGTATGTATACTGTATGTGTGTGTGTATGTATACTGTGTGGCCCCATAATCTATTGCCCGGGGGCCCCATAATCTCCTATTTTCCGGGGGCCCCATGAGTTGTCAGTGCGCACCTGGCCGGTTGCATCTGTAAGATTGGAATTCCAGCGCATCCTCTCCTCTTACAATAGATGTCAAGAGCCACCCCATCATCAGAAGTTGAGTCCCCCACTCTCCCTTACATCACAGTGCACCCCCTTTCCTTATGCTGATGATGGGAAGAATATATGAAAAGAGATTACCGCGCTAACATGCACAAATGACAATAACTACAAGCAGCAACCACTAAGTGTTATACATACACTATATTAAACAAGAGAAAAAGATTGGAGTTGCGCTAAAAAATAATAATAAAAAAAGCTAGAGAAAAAAATGGTAAACAAATGGTTTCAACCAGGTGTGAATGAATGTCTTAATATGAATCCAAAAGTCCAGTGTACTTAAGTGACAAACATGAACGGCAAAACATAAACTATTAGAATGTTGATGGTGAGCCAAAAATCATTGGAAACATCATTAACCACTTAAGGACCCCCGCACGCACATATACGGCCACAGAATGGCACGTACAGGCACAAGGGCGTAAATTTATGGCGTGCGGGGGTCCCCCTACCTCTGGGAGCGATCCGGGATCTGCGGGCGGATGTCCGTGATATCCGCCCCCCCCGCGATCGCTCCCAGCCAATGGGAGCGCGCTCCCAGCCTGTCACTTCCTCCTCCTGTGTTTACACAGGAAGGAGGAAATGATGTATTCTCTCATCGCAGCGCTGTTTCCCAGCGCTGCTGATGAGAGAAGACATCACAAGTAAGTGTGCACCAACACAACACTGACACACACTCACATAGGCATATTAACCCCTTGTGATCGCCCCCCCCACCCCCCTGTCACAGTGTCACTGAATGCATTGATCTAATCACTGCATTTAGTGTCAGTGTGACAGGCAGTGTAAAAAACAGTTAGTGTTAGGTTCAGGATAGCCCCCCCACCCCCCCTAATAAAGTTTTAACCCCCTGATCACCGCCCTAGTTAACCCTTTCACTCCCTATTGCCAGCGTCACTAAGCGATCATTTTTCTGATCGCTGTATTAGTGCCGCTGTTCCCGCTAGGTAGCTATTTTTTTTTATTGCGATTTTTTTTTTTACTAAAGACATGTGGCTAAATAAATTTTGGCCTAAATGTTTGACTAAAATTTAGTTTATTTGATTTTTTTTTTAACAAAAAGTAAAAAATAGTGTTTTTTTTTCAAAAATGTCGCTCTATTTTTGTATATAGCGCAAAAAATAAAAATCGCAGAGGTGATCAAATACCACCAAAAGAAAGCTCTATTTGTGGGAAGAAAAGGACGCAAATTTTGTTTGGGAGCCACGTCGCACGACCGCGCAATTGTCTGTTAAAGCGACGCAGTGCCGAATCGCAAAAACACCTTGGGTCATTTACCAGCGTATTGGTCCGGGTCTTAAGTGGTTAAATGGCAGTCCTAGGAAAGAAACATGTGTGTATCTAACACCAGAATGATAGTGTGATAAACAGTGGAGGCTTACCAGAAGGCAAGCATGACAGGCTTGCGGCTAAACCCAGCCAGGGCCTTTGGGAGTCCACAGTAGGTTAATAAACAGGATACAGAATGTGAGAGGCTCCAGATGCATCAGCAGTTGATCGCCCAAAAAAAATGTGTTTAAAAATACATAGTGAAGTACGTCAAACAACACAAAAAATGAAACTTAAATTAGGATGTAGGCTGTCCTAAATTGTGACTAGATTAACACCACCACCGTGTCACCAAATGAATTGAAGGCTTACCAGAAGCCAAAATAGGAAACCGCATAAAGAAAAGGGAGCCTTGATTCAGGGATAAGCAGAGCAGCTAATGCCGGGGTGTATTGTAGATCCTCCAGATATCAGCAGTGCACCGGAAACAAGTAAATAGCCCACATAGTGAAGTATGTTTTAAAATTCTTATGAGGTTTAATAAAAGTTGCACTTACATATAAAAAAGGAAAACAAGCATGAGGAAATGAAAGCCGGCCGGCTTACACTAACGCCCGTTCCGCTCGGATCGTCACGTCAAAACGTCAGCACGTCACCTTCCCGACGTACGTTTCGTCATAAATTGACCTCATAAGAATTTTAAAACATACTTCACTACATCAGGTAATTGGCCAGGGCTTTGGGGTGCAGGCCCTACAACCTTCAGACCAGCAGTATTTTATACACCCAGTCTCTGGCCCTGATGCCCTCTAAAAACCATTCTGCCAAATTGTCCACACCAAGCCGCCCACCCAGTCTGTTGCCCTTTTGGTTGGGAAATCAGAGGCCCTAATGGCGGAGATGGATATGGAGCCTGGGGAATCTTAGAGTTTATCTAACTCCTCAAAGGTTACATATAATGTATCCCTTACATTTCTCTCAATGCTGGCACTGTACAGCAGACCCTGCCACGTTTTTGCATGTGTTTTGTGAGTGTCCAGGTATAAAACTATTCTGGTCTAAAATTTCTCAATCTATCTATGCGGTTACTACCATTTCTGTATCATTATCTATGGACGTTTGTATTTTAGGTCTAGTTCATTTATTAGCTACTACTAGGGCTATGAGAACTTTGATAGGCATCCTATTGTTTTATGCATGCAAGTCTATACTCCTTAAGTGGAAATCTTTGCAGGCCCCTACTTCAGATTCTATCAGAGGGGAAATTTCTCGCGCTAGATGTAAATAAATTAATAAATACATTTGAAAAAATGTGAATAAATAATTAAATGAATAAATCCAGCAGCAACACAAACATGTGATATACACGTAAGTAACAGATAAAAGAAAAAATATGTTGCGCTCAGAGACACAACCTAATATTGTGTATAAATCAAATCAATAAATGAATATATATATATATAGTGAAAAACAAGTGCAAGTAGAATAGATGAAAATTGATGTGTATCTGTGAGGACACCACAGATAATATTGTGAGAAAAACTTGGTGTATCCAAAAGAACTGCTAACATCAAAATCTAGCAAATCTAGCACTTGGTCAAAATCTCTAATAGTCCATTAGATAGATATCAGAGGGTGTATTGTAGTAGACCCAATATACATAAAAAAATTGTCCAACTAAGCAGTAATAAATGAAGGGTTGAGAATCCTGGATGAAATTCACCACCAAACTCGCATTCATAGATGCAGCAATCTTGCAGAAAACATCAACAGGTAAGTAAGGGTGTACTCTTACCAGATCCTAGGGTAACTCAGGCGTATCGATCAACTGAAGCCGGGGAAGGGAGACATGGACTCGTCCACTTCCGGATCTTCCTCACGAGGTTGACGCAAATATCCACTGGAACAAGTACTCCACGATAGTAAAGACTCCACGTGCCATTTGGAGAACCAAGGGAAAAACGAGGGCTCAAGATAGTGAAAGACTGTCAAGTACGTTTATTAAAATTGTGCAACATAACACACATACATTTTAAAATTGCCGGCTAATAGGCGTAAAAACAATCGAAGTAGCAAAAAATATGTGCACCGTGCTTCCGGGGTCACGTTTAACGTGGTGACGTTAGTGTGTGGCTCCGTCCTGACCGGTTTCGTCATAAATGACGTTGTCTACTTTAGATTATTGGAAGTCTGCAGTTAACAAAATGAGCCCATTGCCTGAGGCTGTGACACGCCAAGTGGGGATATTTGCTATATTGTGGTCTCAGTTACCTCTTTCAAGCAAAAATACCTTGTATACTCTTACCTCTTAAACTGACTTGCTGATCTTTCTGGGTGATCCCCTTGATTGATTTTTATCACATTGGAGGTCCCAGCTTTGCTATAATTATAAAATCTGTCTTTATACCATTCTGTGGACTAGGGGGCCTTTTATTGAGCCCCCCTCCCCTCTTCTCCGCACTGTGAACCATTCCAGGCCAGCAGACCATACCTTTTCTACAGTGAGATATAGGTCACATGCATTTCTGCCACAAACAAATTGGCTGTAGGCAGTGTTGTAAGTAACGGAGTTAGAATAAACGCAGTTACCTAACGCAGCCCCTTTTGAGGGTAACGAGTAATCTACCTGATTACTCTTCCCCTCATGGTAACGCAGTTCCCATTACTTGGGCGGCATTACCTCAATTACATCTACCGCCACTAGATGGCAGCAGAGTAATTGCTTCAACCAGCGCTGTGAACATAAGTATGGGTGGAACTCCGCTTTAGAATCATGTGACTGCTGTCACAGCGGTCTGAAAACTCCCAATCGCAAGGAGCCCTGGATACAATGAGCCCCACCCACCTCACACTGACCTATCACCGGGGAACAACTCACATCGATCACACACATTGTGTGCGCAACCTGATCAATGATCCGGGGAACACATGGCCGGAACAAAATTTTCCACAGAACAAACGTTCCCTATACAACACAGTGTACACATCGACATCTAGTGGTCAACATGGTAAGTGCAGGACACCTATACAGACCAATGATCAGCAGGTTATTTTTGATCAGTGATTTCATCTCTTCATCGGACAACAAAGAAAAATCGGACATCCCCATTCCAGATCCCTTGCATCTAATAAAGCTTATATAAGATAAATTAAATAATAAACTATAGAAAATTCTAATAAAGCCTAATATAAGATTTTAAATTACAGACTCTGTAAACGTCAAGGGAATGTATATTATAAACATACATTTTAATCCAGCTTATAATTTGGATGTAATATGTAGCAGATGGATAAGGGTTTTAAGTCCTATTAGCTGCACATACATGGTGGGACGGATGCACTTAGGCTGGGATATACACGAGATCTCCCTGGCAAGCGCCCGTCATCTGCTTCTCAACAAAGCATTGTAGAATATTAAAAAAAAATTCAGTTACTTTGCTAAGTAACTAATTACTTTTTCAACGTAGTAACTGAGTCACTAACACAATTACTTTTTCGGAGAAGTAATTTGTAACTGTAACTAATTACTTTTTTAAAGTAAGATGAGCAACACTGGCTGTAGGATAGGTAATTTCCCTTACATTTGGCTTGATCTCCATTGTCCTCTGGCCGTTTTCTCCCTCCGTCTCTTGGGTTGCCTTTGAGATCAATGCAGCCAATCCTTTTTCCTTGTCTGTTGTCTCTACTCCTACCTTATTGTATTCAAGATACCTGCCTTGATCCTCTTGGTTAGTAAACATGGTGTTTATATTGTATTTTTTTTCAAAACAGCTATACATATATGTATTCTGTACTTACTGTCTTTTTTTGAATTGTAGATATCATAAACCTCTATACCACTTTCTCCTGATGAAGAGGAATGATGCATAATCTTTGAAACGTGTCGAGTTTTACTCTGTACATTAGTACAAAAGTGATATAAATTAAGTGGTTTATGACTTCATGTCAATACGTATCATTGAACTTGTAAAACAAACCTTCCATGTATTTATGTTTTTTTTAGAATTTGTATTATTAAACGCATATCAATTTTAAACAATCACTGTCTACATAATTTTTTTTTGGATTCATTGCCTTTTAAAGTCCCTCTAGAGGATCCTTGCTTTTGCTGTTTCTATAGGAAATACACATATTAGACCCATTATGAAGATTTTTCATAGATATAAATAGACCCCCCAGAACATAAAATCTGCATGTAATAATCAATATGGCCGGCCTATACATGCAGTATATATATATATATATATATATATATATATATATATATACACACATACACACATACACACATACAGCATACATCTATATAATTATACATCTTTTTTATTATTATTAAGATCTGCGCTACAGATCAATTGACGGCTTGTCACTAGCTGCTTCCCGGCGCGCGCTCCAGAGCGCGCTGCGGGGAAACACTGTGGACACTGGACACAGCCAATCACAGATCGCCGCGAACGGCCAATCAGAGTGGCCGTTTGCGATGCGATCTGTGCGGCCAATGAGAGATGATCTCATAGATCATCTCTCATTGCCGTTTTACATAGAGACAGCGTTCTGTCTCTGGAGAGCAGGAGACGGATCTGTGTCTCTTGTACATAGAGACACAGATCGGTCACCTCCCCAGTCACCCCCCCCTCCCCCCACAGTTAGAACACTATGCAGGGAATACATTTAACCCCTTCCTCACCCCCTAGTGTTAACCCCTTCAATGCCAGTCACATTTATACAGTAATTAGTGCATTTTTATAGCACCGATCGCAGTATAAATGTGAATGACGCCAAAAATGTGTCAAAAGTGTCCGATGTGTCCGCCATAACGTCACAGTCCCAATAAAAATCGCAGATCGCCGCCATTTCTAGTAAAAAAAAAATAATAAAAAATAATAATTCTGTCCCCTATTTTGTAGGCACTATAAATTTTGCGCAAACCAGACGCTTATTGCGATTTTTTTTTTTTTTACCAAAAATATGTAGAAGAATACGCATCGCCCTAAACTGAGAAAAAAAAAGTTTTTGTTTTTTTTATTGGGATATTTATTATAGCAACAAGTAAAAAATATTGTATTTTTTTCAAAATTGTCGCTCTTTTTTGTTTATAGCGCAAAAAATAAAAACCGCAGAGGTGATCAAATACCACCAAAAGAAAGCTCTACTTGTGGGGAAAAAAGGACGTCAATTTTGTTTGGGAGCCACGTCGCACGACCGCGCAATTGTCAGTTAAAGCGACGCAGTGCCGGAAGCTGAAATATCACCTGGGCAGGAGGGGGGTATAAGTGCCCAGTAAGCAAGTGGTTAATGAGATAGTATATGAACCTCATGTCTGTTTTACATATATCCCATAAAACACTGAAAAATAATGTACATTTATTTTTAATAGGGAAAATGACGAGGCATGGCACTGTGCATTACTTAGCTATTGAGGAATGAGAATTTGTCTGTGCTTTGATATCGCAAAGTTATCTACAGTACTTGATAGCATAGGAATGACACATTTGTACAATGTCTTTATGTGTGAACAGTTTGGCAGTGGCAGTGTCTTGCACATGCCATGAACGGAGTTTTCCGGACTTGTAAAATAGATCTTCTGTTTTTCTGCGTCAATATAACAATGACTAGTTTGTCAGAAAAGTTGCAGTGTCCTTACCCTTGATCTTATAGCCCGGAGCAATTTCCAGTGGTCTTTTAGGAAAAAGAAAACTCTGCTCTTTACTATCTGCTCAGGCATTTCTAACAAAGAGCTGGAGATGCCTGAACTCTGATTGCTTTTTCATTTTATATCTCTTATGCTATGCTAAAAGCATTTTTTTTTAGGGATTGAGCTGGTACCCAGTTCCCACATCCCACCTCAGGCTCAGATCCTGGCTGGGGAGCACCACACCACACAGGGACAGTGGCAGTGTTGGCCTCCAGTTACACTTTATCCCTTTCAGTGGAGACTCAGTCACCATAACAAAGAGCGCAGCCGGGGCAGAGAAACGCTTACACTACCCAATTCCTTTCCAGGACTTCTAGAGGACATGAGTAGTGTTAAGTCGCGTACACACGATCAGTCCATCCCATAAGAACGGTCTGAAGGACCATTGTCATCGGTTAACCAATATAGCTGACTGATTGTCGGTCGCGCCCACACACCATCGGTTTAATAACTGATCGTGTCAGAACGCGGTGACGTAAAACACGACGTGCTGAAAAAAATGAAGTTCACTGCTTCCAAGCATGCGTCAAATTGATTCTGAGCATGCGTGGATTCTTAACCGATGGTCGTGCCTACTAACAATCGGTTTTGACCTATCGGTTAGGAATCCATCGGTTAAATTTAAAGCAAGTTGGCTTTTTTTTAACCGATGGTTATATAACCTATAGGACCCACACACAATCGGTTTGGATCGATGGAAATCAGACCGTTGTCGTCTGTTTAACCTATCGTGTGTACGAGGCCTAAGAGTTCCTCTGCCCCATTTGCTTGTTTGCATGTGATACCAGTCATCAGCTGGGTTGGCTATCATTGCAGTTCTGCACCGACAGGGGGGTCTGAACGGGACAGTCTAGCTAAAGAGCATAATAACTCATCTCATCCATCTATCACTGCAATCAATGGTGGGTCTGAGTTGACAGAGGTTTCAATGGGCTGGGATCATTCTATTTAGGTACACATTTATTTATGCTATTCCACACTGCCACATTCCATATACCATGCTGTACATTCCCTATTGTCCTCTGCCTCATTTTATTTATCAGGCTGTACTTTTCATATTCCACACTGCACCATTTTGTGTAAAATACTGTACTTTTCCTATTCCACATCACTTCAATCAGTGCACCATGATGTAGGTTACCTATTCCACACCCCTTCATTCTGTGTACCATGATATGCATTCCATTTTCCACACCACCTCATTCTGTGTATCACGTTGTACATTCCCTATTACCCACCCTCTTATTCTGTGCACTATGTTGTACAATCTATTCCATGCCCCCACATTCTGTGTGTACCATGCTGTACATTCCCTATTCCACACCCCCTTATTCTGTGTACCATGCTGTGCATTCCATATTCCACACCCTCTTATTCTGTGCAGTGTGCACCATACTGTAGGTTCTGTTCTCCACACTACCTAACTCTGTGTATCATGCTGTACCTATTCCTCACACCGCCTCATTCTGTGTGTACCACGCTGTACGTTCTCTATTCTACACTTTCTCATGGGACAGCACAAAGGACTAAGGAATAAATAAACATCACACAATTATTTTTCATGTTGGCTAATAATAATGGC
Source organism: Rana kukunoris (assembly GCA_029574335.1). Classification (NCBI taxonomy): domain Eukaryota; kingdom Metazoa; phylum Chordata; class Amphibia; order Anura; family Ranidae; genus Rana; species Rana kukunoris. Next base: position 250,114,224 of record CM056051.1, on the reverse strand, counting down.
CACTGTGTTTATTAAGGCAGTGTTTTTCAACCTTTTTCCAGTCGGGGCGCCCTTGAAAAGTATTTTCAGTCTTGAGGCACCCCTGTCCAAGACTTGGTTCACGTCGATGTGTGTTGTGGAACACGTGCAAAATCGCGCTTGTTCTTGACACACAGACAAATGCTCTGCTCTTTAGGGATGCCATTCATTCTTAATTGTGCCCCATCCATTGGCAAACATGGGTTGCTTTTGTTATGGCACAATTTAAAAAAAAGTGTCGGGGACTTCTTTTTCCGCTTTACTGCGGGTAGGGAAATAAATGGGCTGCCCTACACGCAGCACGCATCCACACAGAACCAAGAGCTTGTTCACATATCAGGCTGGAGGGGCAGTAAAACCACATGGTTGAGCTGTTTTTACCACCCCCAACTTTTGCCCCTTTAGCTGCAGAGGCAACAGCTGGGGGTGTAAACATGCTGTGGCTGCAGCTGGAGGTATACATTGTGTGTGCATTGCATTTACGGGCTTAAAACAGGTGGTGAGGAGGCAAGATATGCCTCTTTACTGGCTGACAAATGCCCCTGAAAAGCGATATGAACACAAATTGCTTTTCAGAGGAGCAGCAGTCCTTGCTGCTATCTCGAACCCTACAAAAGTAGTTCTGATGGTACAGGAATAGGGGGGTCAGGATTAAAAGTAACATACATACAGACAGATGCGCACGCACACAAACAGACACACGTACATCTGTCTGTATGTATGTTACTTTTAATCCTGACCCCACTATTCCTGTACCATCAGAACTACTTTTGTCACACACACACTAACAGACATGTGTACACATACACTGAAAGAAGAACGGTCAGAGCTGCACAACAACCAACACTGGTTGAAAAACGTTGCATTAGATAGCAGCCATAGCTGCCAATATTTGGGGTCATTTTGCCGCGGCACACCTGGGGACTCTTCGCGGCACACCAGTGTGCCGCGGCACACTGGTTGAAAAACGTTGTATTAAGGTGTTACCCAAAGATAAACAATAAACATACATAACAGGAAAATATTTAATCTTAAAATTACATAACCATAAAAAAATATATATTTTTATTTAGTCCATCCAGAACTGAACTGGATGACAAACACCATGACAAATTTAAATATATATTATGGACAGTTGACAGTTATGGAGTTGACCATGCAAAAGTCCGCCGTGAGTCTGAGAGAGAGAGAGAGAGAGAGAGAGAGAGAGAGAGAGAACTAATTATATGCTGCCATTCTGCTCGTGAATGACATGCTCCTGTGTATGGTGTTCTGCACTGAAGAGTTCGGTCAGTAAGTCAATGTGATGTTTGAAGTCTATGAAAGCTACAGCAAAAAGTGGAAAACATTTCTTGTGTGTGTGGACATTCCTTTATTCTTAAAGTGATATTAAAGTCTTGTTTTTTCCATTAGAAGTAAAACATGTCTATACTTACCTGCTCTGTACAGTGGTTTTGCATAAAGGAGCCCCAGACCTCCTCGTCTCTGGTCCCTCTTCGGTGCTCCTGGCCCCTACCTCCTGTTGGGTGCCCCAACATGGGGGCACCCAAGCCAAGCCACAGCTCCCTGTGTCCATTCAGACACAGAATCGTGGCCGAGACCCACCCCCTTTCTCTCCTCATTGGCTCACTGAATTGATTGACAACAGCGGGAGCCAATGGCACTGTGTTGCCATCAACAACCATACAACCATGAGCCTCCTTGCAAGGGTGTCCCTGTAAAGAAAAATAGACACCCTGATTAAGGAGATCTGCCCTAGCACTAAGAGGATGGGAAAACTAGCAGCACTGAAAGAAGAAATGTATCAATCACCTCAACAGTAGGATTTTACGAAAAAAAATTGAAGCTTTAATATCACTTTTAATCAAATACCTGCTGCCTGGTTATGGATATTTAAATATTTGCACAGGCAGTAAATGATCTTCAACCCGTGCCCTATCTGATGTCTGTATCTGCAGGCACTGTGGGGTAATTAATCTTTACATTTTACAGTAGAAACACTGAAAATGCACCCAAGTTGTTTACTGTGCACTCCCTTCTTGAAAGCTTGTTCAGTGCTTTCACTAGACATTAGAAAGCTGGAAGGCTGATAAGTCACTGCAGCGAAAGGGGTTTATACAAGGACTTTAGTGCTCCAACTGTGAAACTTGATGATAAATTGCTCCACAGTGATTGCAGCTACAGAGATCATTGAGGGCTTCACCTGAAACTCACTCCCAGCTTGTAAAGAAGTGTTTGTAATTACTTTCTTGTCCAAGGACCACGGATTCACTATAAACTCAAGTTTTCTGCAGGTTTAAAACTCTTCTTTTACTCTGATTACATTTTTTTTTTTTACTGGTTTGACACTTTTTGTGCTCGTGAATTAACTCAATCACTCTATACCTTGTGTACTCTGCTTATCTTTGTCTTAATAAAGAAATTTAATTAAACTGCAGCAGAGATTTTGCCAGTATTTAACTTTCACTTTGCCTACGATGCTCTATCAGACAAAGCTGTCTGGGATAAACACCTGTGCCCTGAGGATTAGAGCTAACCTAATTACGACAGCAGCCTATCAATTTCTTACAATTAAATTAGGTAAATAAGAGAGATAGCGTACATATAGAAAGATAGCATGAGACATCATATTTCACTTCTCTTATCAGTAGCTTTTATATTAGCAGTCTGTACACGCAGGCAGGTCTCCAGTTTATAGCCCACCTGCTGCAGTCTGCACATACGTGACCATTAACACTCTTTTTATTTATATTACAGAGGACAAAGCACGTCACCGAGGTCTATACAAAACAGACAGAATTATGGTGCAGATACTGAAAGTACAATGAAAATGTATGCATGAACATCCTTAAGGGCAATATTACAGGAGAGTTTTTCATTCCAGACATTTCTTTCATTTGATAATCACCTTTGTACAAAGTTCTCACTCAACTGACGAATGCTGACTCATTTAATCTGAAGGTCGAAGAAAAATGGTCTGACCCTGTTACACATAGAAGATTGTTTAGGAGACAATATATCCCTCTAATAAGAAAGCAGGCATACAATTATTATCAGAATACTGTAAGTCTGACACTGCCTTATAAACTACTATCCAAATTTCATGTGTCAAATGTTTTATCAGCTTCTTTTGTGATTCTAAACACGATCGGATTTTCCGACAACAATGGTCCGACGGACGTGTTTTATCGGACAATCCGACCGCCTGTATGCTCCATCGGACAATTGTTGTCGGAATTTCCGACAACAAATGTTGGCTGTGCATGCTCTCAAATTTTCCAACAAAACATATGTTTCTGTGGAATCATCCGATCGTGTGTACACAAATCCATCGGACTAAAATCCAAAGTACAAACGTGCATGCTCCGAACCAATGCTAAACATCAGCCAATAATAGCAGAAGTTTCCCAATGGGTGGCGGTAAAGAGTTGAAAAACCACGTGGTTTGGTGAATGTTGGCTGAAATTGTTCTGCCGTGTGTATGCAGAACAAGTTCATGGCCAACGCTCCTTTGGACAAAAATCCACGGAAAAGTCAGATGGAAGTCCCATTGTGTGTATGAGGCTTTACACTTTTCTAGGAGGGTGACGCCATTTTCTCTGTTGGAGTTAGCCAATTCAGCTCCAGAAGGTTTACCTTCCTTTGTGACCATGCCCTTTTTCGCGATACGCCACTGTATTACTTTAACTGACAATTGTGCAGATGTGCGACACTGTACCCAAATAAGATGTATGTCCCTTTCTTCCCCCACAAATAGAGCGTTCTTTTGGTGGTATTTGATCAACTCTGCATTTTTTATTTTTTGCGCTATAAAACTACTTTCATACTGGTGCAGGGGTGCGGTAGCTGTAAAGCGCCGTTAGTGCTAGCGGCGATTTACTGTCATTTTAGTGGTGTTTTTCGGCCGCTAACTGGGCGCTTTTAACTACTTAAGACCCGGACCAAAATGCTGCTAAAGGACCTTGCCCCTTTTTGCGATTCGGCACTGCGTCGTTTTAACTAACAATTGCGCGGTCGTGCGATGTGGCTCCCAAACAAAATTGGCGTCCTTTTCTCCCCACAAATAGAGCTTTCTTTTGGTGGTATTTGATCACCTCTGCGGTTTTTATTTTTTGCGCTATAAACAAAAATAGAGCGACAATTTTGAAAAAAAAACATAATTTTTTACTTTTTGCTATAATAAATATCCCCCCAAAATATATATAACATTTTTTTTTCTCAGTTTAGGCCGATACGTATTCTTCTACCTATTTTTGGTAAAAAAAAATCGCAATAAGCGTTTATCGGTTGGTTTTCACAAAATTTATAGCGTTTACAAAATAAGGGATAGTTTTATTGCATTTTTATAAAAAAAATTTTTTTACTACTAATGGCGGTGATCAGCGATTTTTTTCATGACTGCGACATTATGGCGGACACTTCGAACAATTTTGACACATTTTTCGGACAATTGTCATTTTCACAGCAAAAAATGCATTTAAATTGCATTGTTTACTGTGAAAATGACAGTTGCAGTTTGGGAGTTAACCACAAGGGGGCGCTGTAGGGGTTATGTGTTCCTTGTGTGTGTTTACAACTGTAGGGGGGTGTGGCTGTAGGTGTGACATCATCGATCGCGTCCCCCCTATAAAAGGGATGATGCAATCGATGCTGCCGCCACAGTGAAGCACGGGGAAGCCGTGTTTACACACGGCTCTCCCCGTTCTTCAGCTCCGGGGACCGATCGCCGCACTCCAGCGGAGATCGGGTCCGCGAGTCCCGCGGTCCTGGAGCTTCGGACCGGGTCACGGGAGCGCGCGCGCGCGTGACCCACGGCTGGGTACTAGTACCGACGTAAATATACGCGGATGTGCCCAGCCGTGCCATTCTGCCGACGTATATGTGCAGGAGGTGGTCCTTAAGAAGTTAACCCCCACTAGCGGCCAAAGAAAGGGTTAAAAGTACCCATGTTGCGGCGCTGCTGAAGTGCTTTGGCAGCGCTGCCCATTCATTTCAATATACCGCATACACCGATCCCAAACCGCCCAAAAGATGCTGCTTGCAGGACTTTTTTTTCCTGTCCCGCAAGTGCACCACCCCAGTGTGAAAGCACTTAGGCTTTCACACTGGGGAGGCATGAGAGTCGTTTTTCAGGTGCTATTTTTAGCGCCAAGACGCCTGGAAAGTGCCTCAGTGTGAAAGGGGTATAAACATAAAAAAATATTTTTTTTTACTTTCTGCTATTAAACACAGCCAATAAAAAAAATGTAAAATTTTTTATTTCTTCATCAATTTAGGCCAACATGTATTCTGCTACATATTTTTGGTTAAAAAAATTACATTACGCGTATAAAATAAGTTTGAGCAAAAGTTATAGCGTCTTTATTTTTTATTTGTAATGGCGGTGGTGGGCGAGTAAGTAACTATAACAATCTCTCAAATCGCATGACAAATCTCTCCAATGGGAACCTAGGCTAAGACTGGGTTAACACTGCAGCATGGAGCGGCTCAGAGCAGGGGTCCAGTGCATCCCTGTTCACTATTTCAGGTCTGATTTCAATATATTTGGAAGAAAGTTGGGACTTTGTATGAAACATACACCTGGGTGAGTGATACTGGGCAATAGATGTCTGACCAATAGAATACATATTAGAGCTGCACTAGCTGAATCTCTATACTCAGCACACAAGACAATAATACATAATACTGATATTTAATAATATATATACATATGATAAAATAGAGCATGAAAACATTGCAATATTTGGCAATAATATACAAAAAGTCAGACAGATTGATCCATATATCACATGATAGCTAAATACATATCATGATTGTTACAGCATAATACAATAAAAATCGTGAACAGATCCCATGTAGTAATTACTAATAGCACCGGAATAGCTCGACGCGTTTCGTGCAACTGCACTCTTCAGGAGCTGATGCTAAAGTGTATCTGAAATTAGTAAAATATAGGCTGTTGGTATAGGGTCTTGAATAAACTGAAAAGTGTATATAAAAGGGGGCAGAAATAAAAGCAGTAAACACTGGTGTGGGGCATCCTATAAAAGGTCTGTCCCAAGACTTACAAGCAATCCAAGAATTTGATTGGTAGTGAGATGGGCTGTATAATGTCCGGGCAGGACACCAGTACCGGGAGCTGAGGCGGTGTATCCCCAAAATGGATGTAGAAGGAGACCCTCAGGAGGACCTAACCTCAACGGGGTAGGAGAACCCGTGGGTGGTGGAATAGAAGATAATGGTGTAATCATGAAGGATATCTACAAAAAATATAAAAAGCATAATAATGTAAATGGACTGTGGTATATGGTCTGCTGGCTGGATATCAAGCAAGACCAATGTAATATATAGAAGCCATAAAATCAAATATACAAATGAGTAATAAAAAAATTCCAGTTATGCTGACTAGGTGGGGGTAGACCACTCTAGAAGGAAAGAAAATGATGGTAGATGGGGTTTTACAGTTTAGTGCAAGGGGTGAATAGTAATAGGTGCAAGATAGAGTTGCAACAGCCAGGGGTAGAGAACTGCTGAAGCAAGTGAATCATTCAGCTACCTTGTCCTTAGGGTAAACCCATCAAGTCCATATGGATACCAAAAATGTACACAGACCACCATCCACACGGGACATGTATCAATCCGAGGGGAGTATAAATACTCTCAAAATGGGGAGTGACCGCCAACGTCACGCAAGCGAAAACCAGGGGAAAGGGAGGAGCCACAGCCTCAGCAGTGAGTCTGCTCGGCGAATGGCGCCAAAACCCCTAGTGCACTGCTGTTGTAGTCGCGCAGCGTCTGTGTGGCGGAGTCAATGAGTGACGTAAGGCACACGGCGCTGGGGGGCGTGACGTCGATGCGCAGCGTGATGTGCGCCCAGTCCCTCGGCATCCGAAGACGCAGAGGGGGAGGGAGGACGTACGGTGCGCATCGCAGCTCCCGGACACTGCATGAAACCCGGTCAAATGTCAGCCAACACACTCGCAAACCAATACACTGATCATGGACCATGTATATCACTATAATTGTTGGTAAACAATTGTAGTATGTTGGAGCCCCCAACACTTACAGAATCAGATTCCTAAAACAAACCAAAATGTTGGATCCTCAATGTAAATACTGTATATAAATTGTAACAACATGAGGACAGTAAACTGTCCATGGTGCATGTTTCCATCCCTGAGCATTAGACATAATAGGGGAGAGCGGAAAAGGGAGGGATGGGAGTACGGGAGTTTCAGCCCAAATTTTGGTCTGAATTCACAATGAAGGCGCTCCGGAGATGTGTGAATGGCTCCATAGAGAGTCGGTCACAATCTCCCAACATGCAAATTGGAATGCAGTAAAAACCCCGCATCCAATTCGCAATAGTGGAAACCCAGCCTTAAAGAGGACCTGAACTCAAAAAACGACTGTTAGTTTTAGGAGAATTGGTGACATCACAACTCCGCTTCTTGCCATCTCCTTGCTGAAGGCTCTGGCATAAGGAAGCAAAGCCCTGCCTCAACCGAAAATGGCCGCCTGCAAAACAAGGTATGGTAAGTCAGATCGGCTGCAGGGAGACCACAGGCAATATTGGTTGCTACTCATTTGTATGCTCTGCCTTTTTTAGCACAGCTTCTAAAAATGTAAGTTCCTTTTCAAGATAAACCTATCATGAGTAAAGTATAAGGGGGTGCCATTCCAGGCTTTCTGAGGAAGCTAGTTATCTGGCAGTCACACAAGTCCTCTGGCTTCTGTATGCCTTGCACAAATGACCCGAAATATATATGTATATCAAGAAACTCAAAAGTCCTGATCTTCATTCTTGTTCCAGTGGTGTATCATCCATGGGTGCAGGGTGTTCACTGTACATGAGCCTTGAGGGGGAGGGGCCCACTGTGGTTCAACAAGCACAGCTGCATCTGTCACCAAGTACATACAGCGCCACAGCCACTAAGTTTATAGACTGCCAACCTGGGTTCTCCTCCCTCCACCCAGCAGCCGAACTTCAGGGGTCCCCACCCATTCTCTAGGGGGCCCATGCGGCCTCCCAGGCAGGACACCCGCTGTTTGTCTTGAGCACCAGCTGTTCCTGGAGTGCTTCAGACAGGTCAGTGTGACTGGCAGGTTAGTTGTGGAGATACTGGTGCCAGCTATTCTCCTGTCACCTCAGCTCTTCTTCTTTCTCTGGCTTAGGAACAGACAGTCCTCCTGAGGAGGAGGAGGGTGTATAACATTTGGTGTGAGGGCTCCTGGTTCCCAGCTGCTGCATATGGTAGGTGAGTTTTGTCATGTCTGGAGATAAACGTTTGTATTCTCCACAGACCTGTGTACAGGAAATATGGCGGATTCAATGGTCAGCACAGCTAACACCTGGCACTGATGGAGCGAGTGAGGGGACTACTACATACTACCCACCGCCGTACACTTTGCTCCTGCACATTTTACCCACCACCACACTCCTCTTGTGTGCATACCCACCGTTGTACACTCCGTACCCCGCACATACTACCCACCACACTCCTTTCCTGTGCATACTACCCACCACCGTACACTACGCAATCCTCTCCCTGCACATACTACCCACCATTGTACACCCTGTACCCCTCACCATACACACCTCTTTCTGCACATACTACCCACCGCCACACACCTCTCCTCCACATACTACCCACCGTTTGTACACTCCGCAATCCTCTCTTGCACATACTACCCACCGCCCTTCTCTCCTGCACATACTGGAAGAGAGGGGGTAGGTAGAACCCGGATCTGATTTTTCAAGTATTGGTATCTGCTATGGTACTAAAACCTATGTGCTGGTTATAGATAGTTGACAATTTGATAAGTGACAGCCCCTACTTGATATTCCACCTAGATGGAATTAGAAAGTGAATGGGGGTGAGGTAGTAGGTGTTGGCGCCTCTTATTTGATGTGTAAAACATGTTTTATGTAAGCAGAAAAATAAATAAATATTAATACAGTGCTAAAACAAATAGATTGCTATGCATTGATCCACAAATGTCCCTATATGGTATATTAATACGTTGAATCATCCACAGAGTTGGTTAATATAACAAAGTACGTGCTGTTTAAATAACAAATGGTTAAAGTGCTCAGTGCCGTGAATGATTTAAAAGTAAACTCCTGCTGGTTTTGACAGTCCATGCAAGGAAAAGTGCTTTGTGCTTCATATATTGTTATGCGATTGGCTGTGTTCACTCAGTGCTCCCTCCACTCATGCTCTGGTGGGTCCCTCACTCACCAGATCCAGGTACCCTCAAAGGGTTAAAAGCCTTCACAGTATTAGCCCTGTGTCGCTCTCTGGCAATCTCCACTTGTTTGGATGCGTTGGGTCCAGTATATGGCTCAAAGAAGAGAGAGTGCCCACATAGTGTAATACAGTAGGTACATTTTTTTATTTTTGAACAAAGGTCAAGTACTCACATTTAAAACGTAAAAACGAGCATATCAGATTGTGTTGCTCACAAGTGTTTGCGGCTGAAACTTTTACTTGTCCTGGAAGTTCCTGTGCTGATCATGTGCTCATGTACATACTACCTACCTCCATACACACCGCACGCCTCTCCTGCACATACTACCCACCGCCATACACGCCACTAGGGTTGCCACCTCATCCCTTTAAAGCAGAACACATATGAATGACACAGGTTCTGAGGCTCAGCTCAGGCTAATGCAGATTAGGCACCGAGTGAGTTTAATTACCACCATAATCAGCCACAGAACCTGTGTAATTCATGTGTTCTGTTTTGAAGGGATGAGGTGGCAACCCTACACGCCACACCCCTCTCCTGCACATACTACCCACTGCCATCTCCCTGCACACACTACCCACCGCCATACACTCCGCTCATGCACATACTACCCACTGCTGTACACTCTGCAATCCTCTCCTGCACATACTCGACACTGTACATTCCCTATTTAAGATGACCATATTCTGCAATAGACCTTATATAACCACACCACCTATAAGCCATGCCCAATATTAAGCGTAATTTAAACAACGCCCACTCATTCTTCTTTTTATCAATATTTATGGGCCCGCTTTTGCACACAGGCACATTGGTTTCATGATACGCCCCTGGTTCCAGGTCAGTAATTTAGAAAGTATTGAAGCCAAAATCTGTGGGACAAGTAACACAATTAGAAAAAGAGACCAGCAATGGCGGCCTTTATGTTTCCCTCATGACAAGTTTCCTTTAACATCACTTTACAAATAAACAAACATGAAAGATGAGATGAGATGGAAATTGTTGGTTGCTTTTAAGATATTTCCTTTCTTCTTACATCTTGTTTTGTGTACACAACAAAATAGTCTCCTGGACAGTTGTCAGTGAAACAGGTGTCCCCGTCTGAAGATTTCTTCTGTTCTGGTGTCATCTTAAAATTGTGGATTTTTTTCTCACCTTCCTGTCCCAGTGACCAAAATAACCAGCTCATACCAAATTCACATAGGAGAGAGTGAATCTCCTTAGCAGGAACACAGGCAGCAATTAATCAAATCTCACAGGCATTTTAACCCCTCACTACTTTATCTAAAGAAAAAACATGTTTGGCTTTAGATACATTTGAACTATGCACGCAGTGAGTTGATTTACTAAAGGCAAATAGACTGTTTGCAAGGGAAGCTGCACTTCGCAAGAGCACACACACACACGCTCTGCTGACTTCCATGATCCAATCCTATGCATGCCAAAAAATACATTTTTTTTGTTTCTTGCACATGATTGGGTATTCTTTGCGAAGCAAAATTTCACCATTAACCAAATTCTAGGGCAACTTGAACATCCCATTTGCCTTTAGTAAATAAACTCCATGCATCTGTCAAATTGAGCTTTACTACCTAATGAACCATTGACTTGGATCCACATTTTTTTTCTAGAACACAAAATCTTTTCACTAGCTTCTTAAATTGTACGTATTGTACAATATTATTATATTATATGTATTATTGTACGTATTCCTCATATTACAAATAGTGTTGAGCGGAATACGCCATATTCGATTTCGCGATATATCACGAATATAAAGAAGAATATTCGAGAAATATTCGCTAAAATCGAATATTCGTGATATTTTGTCCAAATAACAATATTGCGAAATTTCGCTAATGCGAAATTGATTGCGAAATTCTTGTCAACATAAAAGGATCGCCTCAGCTACTCGGCCCAGGGTCTCTAATCATACCAGCAATGCTTTTAGACGTCGATGGAGATCACTAGGATGTGATCTGTTTTAAAAATAAATTTGAAAAAATACGAATATTCGCAATATCGAATATTCACTGCAATATTCGATTTATTCGCGAATACTCGAATATGCAATATTCGTTACGAATATTCGCAATGCGAATATTCGTGAGCAACACTGATTACAAAGTACATATAATGTATAGAAATAACACTGCCAAGTTATTGGTTATGTTTATTTTTGGCACTAACTTTGCTTCAAACAAAATTCACAATTCTTTTATTATCTTAGTGCCTGGGCTTATGCCATTGGCCTGTATAATATAAAAACTGCCTTCACAAAAAATCAAATTAATGCAGCTCAAGCTTTTTACTCCTGGTGAAAGGGCTTATTAAAGGAGTTGTAAAGTTGCTAAAATGTCTGTTTACAGGGTATAGAGACATAATAGTTAACTGATTCCTTTTAAAAATGATTAAAAATATATAAAAATCAATCATATAATGTACCTGCAGTTTCAGTTTCGTTGTTACATGCTTTTTCATGCTTCTGTGATGTACAGAGCCAATAGAGGGCAGTGATGGTTTGTAAAACTAAAGTGATTGGTTCTGAGGGGTTTTAGACACAGAGTAATCACTCCTCCTTGATTAGTGACCACAGAGAGAAAGTTCCCATGACTTTTTTCATCAGGAAACAGACAACCAGGAAGTTTCCAGAACAGAGAAAAATTACAGCAACGCCATAGCAAAAAACGAACAATGAGGACATGAAACCAGGACTGCAGTAAGGTAAAGGAAGCTATTTAGCAAAAAAATAAATAAAAAATCCTTTAGTGACCTTTTAAGTATTCCGTAAAATGTTGTAGATGTTATCCCCAGTAAAGAATCTGCTTCAAACACTAAAGGAACACTGTCTGACAAAGTAGGCAATTTTAACTTATCTTAACATCAGTATAATGATTAAAGCCAACAGGAAATATTCATGAGACTTGCTATTTATTTATGAACTCAACTGCATCCAAAACATTATTTTTAATTTTGCATACAGGTATACATGGGTCACAAACAACCTCGATCACATTTTAAATGCAGTCTGTGTCTCTGTTGGTGAGATTTTAGCTCACTTCCTGCTCTGTCTAACCAACGTCCCCTGGACAGAATGCGAGAGGAAATCTCCCCCATGGAGATACTAAATGCAAAAAAAAAAACTCTGACAAAGGCTTATATCCTTTCCAAGGCTATTATAAATAATTTATATTGCTCCTGTGAGATGTCCCTGTTATTATTTTGTTCAAGATCTACCAAATTACAGGATATCTTCCCAATGAGGACAGAGCCAGCAATAAAAAAAAACTCCTATAGAGAGCTCTGAAAGTTGGGGCTCATACTCTGGAATACTTCTCCATAGTATTGAATCATGGCCAGGAATATTTTCACAAGCGGCTGTGTGGGGCCGATGAAATTGCATAACTAATGCCTCGCTGCATTGGGAACAGATGAGAATAAGACGAGGGAGTCTGAGAACAAAAGGGTGCAGTTAAGCTTAAAGCAAAAAGCTCACAAGATCATGATCTGAATCAAGGCATTAAAGTAAAGAGATCATTAAAAAGCATACCTTCCCTCGCTCTGTCCAGAAAATGTTGACATGTGTTCCTACAGTGGTTTTGGTAGCTGTCTTATGGCAGCAGCCTTTTTGCAGAACTTGTGCCTGTGACACTTATGCCGAGTACACACGACCGTTTTTCATGTCATGGAAAAAAAACTATGGGCCAGATTCACATACACTTAATATTGCGCTGCGTAATCGAAATACTCTACGCTGCCGTATTTCACTAGGCTCTACACCGAATTCTGGTAGATTTTTGCCCGTACGCTACGGCGGCGTAGTCTATTTCTCGCCGCGTAATCGAAATACGTGATTAGGGGGCGTGAAGCATTTAAATTAAGCGCGTTCCCGCGGCGATCGAACTGCGCATGCTCCGTTCAGAAATTTCCCGCAGTGCATTGCGCGATATCACGTTGTTACGTCATTCGTTGTTTGAGTAGCGTCGTTTACGAACATTCCTATTCCCGGACGACTTACGTCAAAAATAATAAAAGACGTCGGAAAAGGTAGAAATTCGACGCGGGAACGACGGCCATACTTTACATGGGCTGTCTAATATTAGAGCAGAAAAAAGCTGGTATAGTGTTACGCAAAAAAAAGATGACTAAGCGTGCCGTAAGAGATTGCGAATGAAGATCGTAATTTCGGGGATCGCCGGCAAAAGCTCATTTGCATACCCTGAAGCGGAAAACGACGGGAAGTCCACCCAGTGGGCGCAATTTTATTGCAGCATAGACCCGAAGGCGTACGAACACGTAATCCAGTCGAATTGAAGCTCGCAGCCGTCTATTCATGGTTTGAGGTTTTCGACTAGCTAAAAAACGGACAGGAGACAGGAGTAAGGGCTCTGTGAATCTGGCCCTATGTTTTTATCGATGCGATTCCTCTCAAGCCTGCCTTGCATACACACGATAGTGATAAAAAAAAAAAAATGCTCGAGCAAAGCGCGGTGATGTACAATGGCACTATAAAGGGGAAGTTTCATTCGAATGGCAGCACCCTTTGGTCTGATTATGCAAATTTCCCTTCTTATAACTTGCTTTTGAGCATGCACATTTTTTTTTCCCGCGTCGTTAAAGCCTACACACGACCGTTTTTCACGACGAGAAAAACAACAAGAAAAAATAGAGCAGGATCTAAATTTGTAATGCCCATTTTTCTCGTCGAGACATATGCTCTGGAGCATACGCACAATCGTTTTTAACGACCAATTAAAAAAATTGCATTTTTCTCGTCATGAAAAACGGTCATGTGTGTGCGGCATTACACATTTCAAATATGCTGAGAAAGGGGACTCCAATTTGATAGCCATGCAATTCTCAATCAAGGGCTGCCGCAATATAATGACTGCGGCTGGTTGGCAAGCAGTTAAAGTACTTTTACTGTCACAGACATGATGTAATAAAGTTAAAAATGATTTTCTTTATATCATATGATTTATTAGTTACCATTGGAGGTCTTTTTAAAGTCCCAGTTGTATGCGTTTCTGGCTCTTGATTTGGTGGTCAGATCAAACCTGCTCACTTGACATCTGATGTCTAGGAACCCTCAGGCTGCATTTACACCTGAGCGTTTTGACGCCTGAAGCGCGACGCTCAAAAACGCTAGAGGGGAAAAAAACATTATTCTCTATGGAGATGGTTCACATCTCCAATCCAAAACGCCGAACGCCTGAAGCTTAAACAAGTCCCGGACCCTTTTTTGTCGCGCGAATCGGGCGGCTTGGGCGTTTTACATTGGCGACAATGACCTGTACAAAATCGCGACAAAAAAAACGCCGCGTTTTGTCGCGGTAAAACACGCCGCAAATCGCCTACGCTTAGGTGTGAATGCAGCCGAAAGGCAGGGGTGTCCAAACTTTTTTCAAGTGAGGGCCAACCATTTTGCCTGACATTCTTTAACCATTAAAATTTGTTCCAAGTGTGTTCGTCCGAGCACCAACAAAAATTTTCCTGGCTTTGTGGCTGTGTGTGGTGAAGAGCTTGGGTGTGTTTTTTGTATATACCGTATTTTTGGGGACTTCCTTTTAGGCTGCGTACACACGATCAAATCTATCTGCTGGAAACGGTCGGCCCGACCGTCCCAGCAGACAGATTCGATCGTGTGTACGGGCGAGCCGACGGATTTGGCCAGCCGACAGATTTTAAAGCATGCTTTAAAATCTGTCGGCTGGGAATCCGTCCACCCGATATGTCTGCTGGTTAGTACGCTAACCAGCAGACATATCTTCTCGCACATGCGTCGAATGGATTCGACGTATGCGCGGAAGTAATTCACTTCCTGGTGCGGTGACGTGGCGGCGTCAACGTCAGCGCGCCGTCTGCCGGCGAGGATTTTGGTTTGATAGTGTGTACACGATCAAACCAATACAGCCCAGCAGACAGATTTGTTCAAATCTGTCTGTCCGATCGATTTGAACAAATCTGTCTGCTCGTGTGTACGGGGCCTTACAGAGGCTGCCGTGCAAACAAAAATTACTCCTGTATGAACGGTACTCGTCCCGCCCCCCTGCGAGGCAGCCAGCATGTACATCTTTTGTGGCCCCGGCGCTGGGTGACCGTTAGGGGCCATAGAAGATATACATGGCAAAATTCCAAGGCAGGCCACCTGAAACCGGAACGCAGGCGCTGTTTGGCCCGCGGGCCGGACTTTGGACATGCCTGCCTGAAGATAAAAATACCTTCTGTGTGCAGCAGCCCCCTAATACTTACCTGAGCCCCATCTCTGGCCAGTGATGTCCACGAGTGTCTAGGCCAGTCATGGCAAACCTTGGCACCCCAGATGTTTTGGAACTACATTTCCCATGATGCTCACCTAAACTGAAGATTGCATGAGGATCATGGGAAATTTAGTTTCAAAATATCTGGTTATATGCTGTCAATAAAAGTCAGTCAGCCATTCAGCAGAGAGAGGGTGCTGGGCCAGGGAGCTGTGACTCAACTCTGGTGACCCATAGCCAACTGCTTGCTTTGGGGGCACACAACAGGAGAGAGGAGCCAAAGAGGGACCCGAGAAGAGGAAAATCTGGGCCGCTCTGTGCAAATCCACTGCAACAGAGCAGGTAAGTATGACATGTTTGTTATATTTATAAAAAAAAAAAAAACAAGACTTTACAATCACTTTAAGAACCTGAACTTTCATATATCTATTCTTTGTAATCCGAGAATCGATCCTTGTGATTGGCAGTAATTAAGCGCTGTATAAACAAAGAAATTGCTGAGAAAAACATTGTAAAAGGAAATAAAATAAATTTCATACTTTTCTTACACAATTCATTTAGACAGCTACAGACATTAAATGGTGGTCCAGCTGCAAAAGATCTTTCTGCAATAAATCTATATTTATACACAATACATGTTCATGGCTATGGAGGCGGGAAGACACGCCTGACAGTGTCTTATGTGAGGAGAGAACAATAGCAAACATCTGGAATAATCCAACATGCTCTTGTAAGAAGGGTCAGCCAGGGAATGTCTGGAGAAGTCAGGGAGTGCCTTCAGTACTAGAATCATTGTATGTCTTTACCATGAAGCAGTTTGCTGTGTCTAACAAGCATATACTCTTGCAAGAAATTATTTTTCATTTACTAATAATTATAATCTATAAAAGAATAAAATTATACCTTTAACCACTTTCCTACTGTGCACCTACACCCCCTTCCTGCCCAGACAAAATATAAGCTTCCGGCACTGCGTCGCTTTAACTGACAATTGCGCCGTCGTGCGACGTGGCTCCCAAACAAAATTGGCGTCCTTTTTTTCCCACAAATAGAGCTTTCTTTTGGTGGTATTTGATCACCTCTGCGGTTTTTATTTTTTGCGCTATAAACAAAAATAGAGCGGCAATTTTTAAAAAAATGCAATATTTTTTCCTTTTTGCTATAATAAATAACCCAAAAAATATATAAAAAAAATATTTTTTCCCTCAGTTTAGGCCGATACGTATTCTTCTACGTATTTTTGGTAAAAAAAAATGCAATAAGCGTTTATCGATTGGTTTGCGCAAAATTTATAGCGTTTACAAAATAGGGGATAGTTTATGGCATTTTTTTTTTTTTTTACTATTAATGGCGGCGATCTGCGATTTTTTTATTGGGACTGCGACGTTATGGCGGACATTTCGGACACTCTTCTGACATTTTTGGGACCATTTACATTTATACAGTGAAAAATGCTATAAATATGCATTGATTACTGTATAAATGTGACTGGCAGTGAAGGGGTTAACCACTAGGGGCGGGGAAGGGGTTAAATGTGTGTCCTATGAGTGTTATAACTGTAGGGGGAGGGGGGGTGACCGATTGTGTCCCTATGTACAAGGGACACAATCGATCTCCTCTCTCCCTGACAGGGACGTGCAGCTCTGTGTTTACATACAGAGCTCCACGTCCCCGCTCAGTTACTGAGCAATCGCGTGTGCCCGGCGGCGATCGTTGCCGTCGGGCACTCGCACGGGATCCCCGCAGAGCGGCGGGTGCGCGCGCCCGCCCGCGGCTTTAAAGGGACATCACGTCATATGACGTGATGTCAGAACAATGGAGTCGTCTGCCCACCGTCATTTGACGGTGGGCAGATGACAAGTGGTTAAAAAAAATATAAGCTATGAAATAAACAAGAAATCACACAAACTTATGTCATCTTTGCTCGCACAAAAAAGGAGGATGTGAAAACTCTGGAAAAAAAATGTATTAAAAGGACCAATTTACACTCACTGCCGCTTCTCTGAAAAAGTGATCCCCGGTGGATTGTTTTTCAGATACATTTGACGGGCAGTTTGGAAGCAAGATGTTGCCCCATGGGATGTCTGTTTTAGCCGTTAAAAGGCCACAGCTCTGTGTCCAAATCGCATGCATTACATACAGTTTCAGGGCAGTTGCGGTGCAGTCCCATTCACTTGAAATGGGTCTTGTTTGGTAGCACCACTGCCCTGCTGAATGCAACATGTCTACTTTTTGCGCAGCAAATTATTGCACCTGTGACATGTGTACCACCCCTCTGCCAACCATGATGGGTTAAGGGGGGGTTAGAATTTTTATTTTTTACAAGAAATACAAAACAGTTGTAATTTTTTGCTTTTTGTCTACATCGTGGAAATTTCTCATCACTTCAATGGTCACCCATCAGCAGGGCCGTTTTAATAGCATCACAGGCCCCTGGGCAAAGTAGTGCTCTGGGGCCCCTACAATCAAGATCCGGTGTGCAGATAAATAGACATCAAGTAGGTAGGAGGCAGACAAGCAGAGCTTCCCCTTTTGGGTGGAGCTCCACATTAACTACATGAACAATCATTCTGTACAGCAAAGAAACAGTGGGAAAATACTACATACATAAATTAATATAATATATCTGCTATATTGATGCCTCCCCAGCACTCTGACCCCTCTTCATTCCAAATATACCCCCAGCACTCTGACCCCTCTACACCCCAGATATCCCCCCCCAGAACTCTTACCCCTCTACATCTCAGATATCCCCCCAGCAATCTGACCCCTCTATATCCCAGATAATCCCCAAGCACTCTGACCCTTCTACACCCCAGATCTCTCAGGACTCTGATCCCTCTACACCCCAGAGCATTACTGGTGCTCCGGGCCCAGCCCCTCCCTGCTGGCTGTGAAATAATAGGTATTGTTCTGCACAGCACGGCACACCGCTGCCAGCCTGCCTCCCCTGTGTATCCATTATTTTCAGTGCCATCATGGGGCCCCCAATTTTGGGGCGGCATGGGCTCAAGGACCAGCTGCTTTGGGGAAAGTGCAGGGGCCCCCTATGCAGCTAGTGCCCAGGTGTGCCCTCTCATTAAGACAGCCCTGCCCATCAGAGTCCTGGAGATCAAATTAACTGGGAGAGAAAATTAGGGGAAATCCAACATTTTTATCCGTCACTGCTGCTGTAATAGATGAAATCTTTCAACAAGGACACTTGTGGTGACAAATGCC
The DNA here is from genome assembly GCA_029574335.1 of Rana kukunoris. Classification (NCBI taxonomy): domain Eukaryota; kingdom Metazoa; phylum Chordata; class Amphibia; order Anura; family Ranidae; genus Rana; species Rana kukunoris. The sequence continues at coordinate 250,095,475 of CM056051.1, read as the reverse complement.
TAATTGGGGATTTTCCTTAGGGGAAAGAGCCTCTTCCTGTACTGAAGGCAATTTCCAATTTGTAATAAAGTTTAACCATTCTCTACATTACGGTGTGTATATAAATATATGTAGTTTGGGCTTTAAATATACTTTAAAGTGTTATTAAACCCAAAACATCATACATTGCAACCTGTGGATCATTAGATGTGGTGGTCTTTGCACGTTTTCACCTGGTGATCTGGCCAGTAACACACCTCATACAGTGCCCCCCACTCTGGATGAAGGAGCACAGGGGGGGCACCTTTGAGCAGATGCATTGTCAGTCTGAGGGGGGGGGGGTGTTAGACATACTAGTCAAATTAGAGTGTCTTAGCAATATCCAACTAGGTAGGACAGGATAATTCCCTCTGTGTGAGTTTTTCAATCAGGCTGCGGGAGATATAGAACTGTGCAACACCAATAGCAAGGACAATACTCAACTTTAGAATAAAAACTATGCACAGCTTGTTTTTATCTACAGGCACTCCCTTACCTGCATTGGCAGTTTGTGGTTAAAAAAACAAAACCTTCAACTATTACTAGGAAATGTGTACATTACAAAAATGGCCATATAGAAAAAAGCCAAATGGTAGGAAAACCAATGAATAGATGAACTTTAACTTTGCATTTAACCATCTACCTGGGCCCGAATGTTAAAGGAGTCGTAAAGGAAAACATTTTTTTGCCTAAAATTAATGTCTGCAAGGTAGACAGACAGAATAGTGTAATGATTCTGTTAATTGAGTAAATACCTATTAAATTCCTTAATCTATATCACCTCCGACGGTCTAGTTTCTGTTTTCATATTCACTTCCTGCTTTGCGGAGCTCGTTCATGCAAGAACTACATTTCCCAGTATGCATTGCGTCACGCCCAGTAATTCACACCTCCTTGAAGTTTCTAACACGTAGAGAGTGTCCTGCCGCACAGATGTAGTTCCCAGGAGGGGGCGAGCACGTCACTGACCACCGCAGTAAAGCCTCCCTTCACGGTGGTCAGTAACAATCAGACAAGCAGGAAGTGAACAGAACAGAGAAGAAATAGAGCAACTTCTGAGCAAAAACGAACAATGAGGAAGCGAAAAGAGGAAGGTCTGCAGGTAAAGGATGTTTATTATGGGAAAAAAAAAAAATCCTTTACAACCCCTTTAAGAAAAAGTAACGTGCAAAGTTACCTTAGTAAGCAAAAAGCTGCCCCTGTCAATATTTCAACCTGCTGTAGTAAAAAAAAAAAGGTTTCATGAATTAAAAAACAACAAAACAGTAAAGTTAGCCCAATTTTTTTGTAAAATATGAAAAATTATGTTACGCCGAATAAATAGATACCCAACGTGTCATTATTTAAAATTGCGAACACTCATGGAATGGCGCCAAACGTTTACTTACGTGTGCGTTCCATTCTGAGCGCGAGCTACCAGGGACGTTTTAATCTTATTTATTTTACTTATTTTCGATCGCTTTTATTCATATTACAAGGAATGTAAACATCCCTTGTAATAGAAATAGGGTGTGACAGGTCCTCTTTAAAGAGAGATGCGGGGTCAATAAGACCCCACAACTCTCCTCCAGGCTGGAAAGAATGAGATTGTGGAAAAAAAAAAAATCTCATCCTTACTAGGCGCAATTGCGGTTTTATTACTTACGGGTACCCGGGCGTGACGTCATCACATCACACCCTTGCCTCCGACGGTCATAGAGATGACTGGTGACCAATTGATCACCAGTCATCTCTATGCTGCACATCCGGTGAACGGCGATCATCTCTCCGGGGCCCCCGATGGGACGGGAGAGCCCAGAGAAGGACCGGACGGCGGCGGGATTACGTGGCCCTCACTCTTCAAAAGGTTGGGCACCCCTGCTTTAAAGGAAACCAGTAGAGAGGGATACAGAGGCAATCATCGCTGACGTTCTTCTAAACACATTAAGTTGCCTGTCTGTCTTTGGTTTCAACACTGAGCTACTAACCAGTAATGATCATGCAGATCAGGAACTAGAGTGAAGTCACGGCTTACTTATCCAGGGTCAGTGACTTCAGTTATTCACAACTAGACACTCAAGTTTATTTTACAGAAAGTGAGACTGCACTGAAATAGTTAAAAAGCAACAAGAATCACAATTCAGTGCTGGAAAAAAAGTAGTCAATGATGCCCTCCCATATAAGAAACTGATTTATGTCCATAGAGGGTGTCCGCTTAAGTATGAGAAGGTCTGGGGCAGAAGGTTGGCTGATGGCGAGACGTGTGCATGATGTGCTTAACTCCCCCCCCCCCCCTTCCCTTTCCCCTTTTTGTACCCCCTTTTTTTTTTTCTTTATGTACGCTGGCTCCACCTCCGCTCGGTCTATACTTTTATGTCACTCAGGTAATCCAATGTGTTTATGTATGTATTACTTTTCTTTTGGTCACAATGGTTTATATCGATTCATGTACCATGCATGTACTCTTCAATAAAGTTGTTTTTTCCAATTAAAAAAAAAAAGCAACAAGAATGATGAAACCAAAAAAACTAAAATATGTATGCAATTAGAAAAATAAATAAAAAAAGACCTCAGGCTATGGTGGCAATACTGTATATCAGTGTTTTTCAACTCCAGTCCTCAAGGCACACCAACAGGTCAAGTTTTTAGGATTTCCCTCAGATGAAATGGCTGTGGTGATTACTAAGGCAGTGAAACTGATCAAATCACCTGTGCAAAATAATGGAAAGCCTGAAAACATGACCTGTTGGTGTGCCTTGAGGACTGGAGTTGAAAAACACTGCTGTATATAGGCAAATATTTTGCAAGATTCTCTAGTGCCCTCTGGTGGACAAATACAATAATGATAAGCAAATCCTAACTCCAAATAACCCAATTGTTTTAAGCAATATACAATAGCACCACTATCAATGCTTTTTTTTTTTTTGAGCTTCCCTGTCATATGGCAGGATCCTTTTAACGTTGTATATGTGACATGACCACAGCTTTTTCCACCGACTTCTGCCCTAAAACGATGCAGTGTTTATCAGTTCAGGATGGGTTTTTAGCAAGCTGGTACTTAAAGTGGTCGTTAACTCACTTTCACATGTTAATACTATGCGTTTTGTTTCATAATTCGGTGCCCCCTGTCTGAGTTTGATTACAAAAAATCCTTTACCGTATTTCATGGTGGCTCCTGGCGCTCATGTAACCGGCTTTGTCTCCTCTCTGGCCGTCTTGCAGAAGCGGCAGGCAGGGCTGAGGTTTCCCCACTGACGTCAGTGGGATGCAAGGAGAGGAGACATGGCCGGTCACGTGATCGCCGGGAGATATGGTAAATCAGGATTTTTTTTTTTTTTAAACACACAGACAAGGGGGCACTCTATTAGGAAACAAAACAGATAGTATTAAAATATGTTGGATATTCCTGCAGCAGGAAAGGGATGGGGCGGCAGTGCACTGTCACTTGGTGACACGCAGAGAGGGGAGGGGGGACAGAGGAGAGACACAGGAGAGCAGGCTGCGGATGACGGAGGCATGCAAACAGACCACGATGTCAGGGGCTGAGCAGTCATGATTATCGTGGTCAGTTTGCATAGGGAAAGGACAAAACTGTCAGGATCAGCCAGGTCTTTTTTTTTTTTGGTGTTAGGGCCCTTTCACACGGGCGGACAAACAGTTCGTTTTTTACAAGTCTGTTTACGGACTTGTAATGCATCCCTATAGGATCGCATACGTTAGAGGATGATGCATCCGCTAACGTTTTTTCGGACAGAAGAAAACCCCATTTTTCTTTCGTCTGGCCAAGCGGCTGTCCGTATTCATCCGATTCCCCATAGGGGAGAGCGGAGGAAAGATAGGGCGGTCTCTGCACAGTGTGCGGGGACCGCCCTGTCCGCCGACAGCTCAGCAGGGATTTACGGATGATCCTCGCTGAGCCGACCGGATCAAAAACGGACCGCTCCGTGTGAAAGGACCCTTAGAGAGGTCCAAATTATACAGCACAAGCACTGTATAAAATGTTTTAAAAGAGCAGAACCCATATTTTTTGGGGGGGATAAATGCTTTAACTACTTGCCGACCAGCCGCTGCAGTTATACGTCATCTCACGTTTCAGCCAATAGGGGCGCACGCCCCCCGCTCGCCCCTGGTGCCAAGCGCATGCCTGGCGGGGCGCGATCACCCGCTACACAGCGGGAACTGTACCCCTATTCTCTACACAGGGACTGGAAAACAAATCTGAATGGCACTTAAATTGTATTTCGTTTAGAAGGTAATCATGTATACACCATGCAAATTAGCAAACGTGCATCAAGGTTAGTTTCTACACTGTATAACTTTGTACGTCCTGTAAAAACCGGATAGACATGGTGGGGACAGTGCAGGGAAGAAGGCTTCATATTTATAGGTTGTTAAAGGGATTGTAAAGGTTTGTCTTTTATTTTCTAAATAGGTTCCTTTAAGCTAGTGCATAGTTGGTTCACTTACCTTTTCCTGCAATTTCCCTTCTAAATGTTTTTTTTTTCTTTCTCTGAATTTCTCACTTCCTGTTTCTCCTCAGCAAGCTTTCCACCATCATCCGAGTAGTGGAAAGTCATTTAGAATAGCTTACTGAACACCTTACTGAGAAGGATCAGGAAGTGAGAAATTCAGACAAAGAAAACAAAAAAAGGAAGAAAAACATTTAGAAGGGAAAGCAAAAGGAAAAAAGGTAAGTGAACCACCAATGCATTAGCTTAAAGGAACCCATTTAGAAAAAAAAAAAAAACACGAACCTTTACAACCCCTTTAAATCAAACAAAAACCTACAAAATTGCAAACTATAGCTGAAATGAAAACTAGATGAACAGTGCCATCTTGTGGTGTTAATGGGTACTTTCCCCTAAAAAGTAATCCACTAAAACAATTTGACTTATACTGCTAGATTTTAAAGGGTTAGTTCACATTTTCAAATTGAAATGGAGTTATTAAGGATGGTACTGTGGATACCAAAGTAGAAATGTGCCACATCTTGATTAACTGAGTAACTATTATTGCAAAACATTGAAGGTTGGACTTTATAGGCACACCAGTAACCAATATTTAAAATTCATCATCTTTATTTAAACATGATTAAAAAAAAAAAAAAAAAAAAATGCTTAAAATCACACTAAAAATAATGGATTAAATGTATGTAGAGTAAATTAAACATCACCAATTATACATCAATTAAAACATTACATCCTGAACCGTTTTAAAGGGTTAGTTCACACTTTCAATAAAATTCAAGGGGCCTCTAATGTGTTAAACGCAATCGCCCCCTCCCTCCAAAAGACTGGCCTAAAAACTTCCCCTAATCAACCCTGTGTCCTGTTTTGTTGCCAAGACAGCAAAGCTGTTGGTTTTCACTTCTACTGGGAGTGAGTGTCCAATGTTGTTCACATCGTAGCAACAAGGTTGTAGGCATGGGGGTTACCAACTGGGAGTTTAAGCCAGGCTTCTGGGGGGACCCAAATGACTTACAAGTATGACAATTTTATTACTAAACATTTTACAAAGCTGCACAGCTTTTATAACTACTGGGGGCCCATTAACTGGTGGTAAAATGACTGGGATTGGCATCTGGAAAAAGGTGAGTCACATGGTGTGGTCACAGCAGAAGACACAAAGGACCTCCACAAAGAACATCTCTTGAACTAAAACCTACATTTCAGAAACTATCCGAGATTACAGGTATGTTTTTAAAAAATGTAAATGTGCAAAAAATTATATGGATTCATGCCAGTTGAGGGAGTTCTCCCTCCAAAGATTCCAACTAAATCCTAGGTAAACATGGACATAGTTAAGACTTATGACAAGAAAATTTGGGGTAGCAAAAAAAAAAAAAAAAATATATGCAGCCAGTGGCCCCACCTCTAATATTTTTGGGTGGACTGTCCCTTTAAAAATGGCAGAATACATTTTAAAGTGATTTTTTCAAGCATTACATATCCAAAAGATAGAGCAGAATGTTGACTTTTTCCAGGGAAAATATTTAAAGGCCATGTTTAAATACGCACACATTATCCTTGCATATGGAGTCTATGCCTATGGTAAACAACCTATTAAACAAAAACATATATGAAATGAAGTGTGTAGAAAGCAGAGGACTCATATTTAAAAAGTACATTCCATCATTTAATATACAAATACCAAATTTCACAGATACATTTAAGTAATATTTTTTGTTGGATGGATCTAAAGCTAAACTCTAGGACAAATGAATACATAGAAAAAAAGAAAAAAAAAGGCACAGATGAAAGTGGTTTTACCAGCCACAGGATTTGTATTTCTAGTTTTCTCATTCTGTTCTGCCACACAGAACAGCCAAATCTTGTTCTTTACCAAGCCTATGACTGGGCATTGAAAGGAGAAGCACAAGGAAGATTAGCATTATCGATGTCACTCTGCTGTCTGTCAGCATGTCCCTTGTTAGCTCACCGATGTGCCAATTTTATTGCTTCTTCTCCCAGGTGGAGTTCTGCTGTACAGGACATTGCAGCAGGCTAATAGCAAGTCAAATTTAGGTACTTACACTGTATAAAAAAAAAAAAAAAAAAAAAACACACACACTTAATTTATTTGGAATGAGTTTAGCTTTAGAACTGTCATTTGAGTTGCATTAATGCTTAAACCTTTTCCCATTATTTAATGTGCAATAACGCAAACATCTAAGTGGTACATACAGATTACAATAAAACATATGCAAAATAAAGAAAAACGTGCACTGTAAATTAAAGATTTACTTCTGCATTTCACCTGGTTCACCCACCCGAGGGCTTTCATACTGGAGCTGTGCGCTAGCAAAATGGTAAATAAAAAAAAGTATTTGGAGCAGTGTGTATACCACTCCTGCCCATTGAAATGAATGGGCACTGTGGCTATACCGCCTGCAAAGCGCTGCTGAAGCGGCACTTTGCGGGTGGTTTTAACCCCTTTTCGGCCATTAGCGGG